>OZ021694.1:11924042-13149042 GCA_963978525.1 Ornithomya fringillina
GATAAATCGCTGGCCGAATGTGTGGGAAAAATAAACTGTTAAGCCGTACGATTGTAATTTGTCGGGTGATCTCACCGTAGCATCGGTAATAAGACGCGTTTCGAAATCGTTCTTATTACGAACGTTACCACTATTAAGACTCCGAATGTTACGTTTTCGTTTTTTACGCTTATTTAAGGCACGCGAACGATTAATACCGTTGTCACGAGTACTCTTAATACCGTTACGAATATATGAATACTCAAAATGAGGTCCCCTTTCTTCTAACCCGTATAAATATTAGGCGTAGCGAACAAATGACGATTGCTTGTAGGATATTTTTTGTTTATTGATCGTTTAGTTGCTCGACAGGTGTTGTGTTGTTTATATTGTTTGGGCGATAACACTTTACCAGAACGCCTATTATTGGCAATTTTGGAAAACCATGTACCCTTAAAAAACTCGATGTTTTCGACGTTTAAGGCAACTGATGATGACACTGGAAATGTGGATCTATTCAGGAACGGTAACACAGTTAGGGAATATTGTTTAGTTGGTATTTTTTTAGTATTGGTATTAATGGTCGTAATCGATGAGGGCGATAATGACGATGACAACAAAGACGTTATCGTTGACGTTGTTGTTGATGACAGTTGTGTTGTTGGTAGTGGTGGTTTTGATTGTGGTGTTAGAGCAATAGAATTGGGCGACGACGACGACAACGACGACGATGGTGACGACAAAGACGTTAAAGTAGTGTTGTAATTAATGCTGGTGCTGCCACGCCGAGCCCCCGAAATAAACGCAAGCGCCATCACGACCAGCCCGGGTCCTGGCCGCATATTGACCTCGGGTTCGGCGGTGCTAGCATGGTGCAGGCCCGCTTGAGACGCGCTTGCGACTCCAACTCAATGTTTTGAATGATGGGCTCATGGCCCCATCATCAGTCTTAACATTTGATGCATACCAATTACAACAACAATTCAATTCAAATTCACTTTTATTTGTTATAACTTGCGCCAAGGTAAGTATTACACGATTAAGAAATTCAATGTTTTAAATCAATCTAAAGCAAAATTTTGACCTTCTACTAAACATTTTGCGGTTTTTCACTCTATCTGTCGTTTGGCTAATCGGGGTAAAGATCTATAAGCATACGAAAGAGGAAAAAACAAATAATTAGTGAATGCTTCGAGCGAAGGTATCCGTAGGATCTTAACTTTGATTAATTAAAAAAAAAGGATAATTGGTTTTCATATATGGTAAATTAAGTGAGATTAAGTAGTTTTCTTTATACCAATTGACAGATGAGAGGCCAGGCATGATTGGATTGTACTGGAGTTTTATGTTTTTGCCTATCCTTAGAACAATGTATCGAGTAACCACGAAGGAATGCAATGTGGACTTTTCCTATTTGTATTTGCAACTTACCTCTTTTCACAAGTTATCCTTTATATCCGTTTTCATGTGTCTCTTGAGAATTAATGCGATGATATAACAATTCTCAAAGCCATGATTTCTTAAAATTATTAGTATAACGATTGAAAGTATGCAGCCGAGATAATAGAAAAAGTGAAAAATTTTTGAAAAAAACAAATTTTAATGAAAAGCAACATTTAGCACTTTCACATTCACATTCACGTTTGTTGCAAGACACTTCCACTTCTACTTATCAGTTAAAGCTGAAAACGGTGTTGTTGAAAGGAATTTAATGGGAAAGCATTTTAAGAAGAAAAAATCACAAATACACTAAGTAGGAATTGGGCTAGTGAACAAGGGCAACGAAGGGATTTGTTTTAGATAACATAATTTTTTTAGAAACATGTTTTATTTTGTTTTTTTTTTTTTGCTTTTCTCGAACCAGAATGAATCGTTTTTTGTTGTAAGAATTTTTTTATAATATTTGTAATGAAGAGTTTTGACAATTTCAATTTTTCATATTTTGTTACGTGATTCTCTGGGCTAAACGGGGTTTCACTTGGTATTATTATGCTGCTTCTTCATTGCTGCTGTTTAGTTTAATTTTTTTTGCCTTTGTAACAATATTTTATTCTCAAACTCCATTTCACTATTAATTGTTTTACGCTCCCGTTCTCTATCTCTGTATAAACCTGTTACGAGATCTCTACTCTTTGAAAACCTTTAATTTCCCTCTCTCTCTCTCTCTCTCTCTCTCTCTTTGTTTTTAATAGTTAAGTGGCTCTCTCAAACTTTCGTTTCGTATATTACAGCTGAGTTTGCACTTTTTGCTTTACTTTACTATTCATGGATTTTCACTTTGCCCTTCTCTATGTTTCATATTTATATTCACAGTATTCATTGAATTTTTCTTTTTCTTTCCAATTTTCATTTAGTTAATAGGTTTTATATAAGATTTGCGTTTATTTTCTGTTAGCGTTGTTAGACTTGTAGCTGTTTGGCTTGTTAGCAATTTGAGTCTTCGGTATTTTGTAACATATTTTTAGGGTGTCCAAATTATTCAAGATATTTATATACATTTAGGATTAGTCGTTAATGTGAAGTAGGTTTCTTTGCTCCTTTTTGTATGTATTAAGAATTTTCAAAACGAAAGTTTCGAGTAAATTATAATTCTAATGATTGAAAATATTTAAAAATAATTATAACACGAAATGTATTTAATAAGTAAATGAAAATCATATATGGACAGTATACAATATAACCTCAACTTTGTGGCGATTAGAAAGAACGCAACACACATAATTACTCGCACTCGCACCCGCACTCTGGGTTAATATTGGTCTTGCGTGTCTGTTTCTTTTATATGAATATGTATATAGAGTGGCTTACGAGTACATTTCTAATAACACTTATGTTTATACCCTCAACAGCGCACACACACACACACACACACGAACGAAACCTTTCAAGAATTTGCTCAGGTTTTAGTTGTTCAAACTTGTGATGGTTTACATAATACTCATTGTTTTCTCTATTTTGTAGGTGGCCTAGCTGGATGAGGATATAAAAAAAGTGGAAAAAATTATCTAAAAATACATTTATATAATATTTTTCACGTTATTTTACACAGCACGCAATATTTTTATGTAATAGATTTTATGAAATGTATTTTACATAATTTGTTGTTGTTATTTTTTGATTACATATTATCATCATAATTATATAACAGAGATGCTTAGTAAAACATTTTTTTTTGCAAGTTTTGTCCAGACCAGAATATCTCTGTTCAGGTGGCCGTACATTTAAATTTGAAATTATGCTTTTTATTGTATGGTAACTAATCCTCAGAAGCACCAGATTATTCGTTTTCCTAGGCAGTTTTTCTTTTTCATTAATGAATTTTAATGCATTAGATGAGTGCGCAGGCAGGCAGTTGGGCAAAGAAAGAAGAAAAAAATTAAAAAAAAAAACTTTTTTTAAATTCCTTTCTTCTTAGAAGACTGCTTTTAATTTCAATTTTTTTTTAGAATGTTTAGGAGATTTTCACTTTTTTTGCGATGTTTCGAATTATACTTCTTTCATTCGTTTCAGTGCACTTTGATTCTATGTTGTTGTTTTTGTTATTATCATTATTGTTGTTGTTGTTGTATTTTTGTATTGTTTTATATGCTTTCACAGAAATTAAACGATTGCGCGTCGCAGGATATACGTACACTACCCTGCTTCTTGGTTGATGGCCCCAAATGGCACTGACTGACTACCATCACACAATTGCAGATGGCGCTTAACTGGAATATTATACTATATAATCCGCTATTACAAACTCGTTGTATGTGTGTATATCCAGCCAGAGAGGGAGAGAGTTTAAAGTGAAAATGAGAAAATTATTCATCCATTGAATGTACTTGTAGTTGTTTTAATTTGTTGTTTTGCCTATTTCTCTTCCACTCCTAAAATATGTGGGGTTTTTCTTTTACGTTAGCAATTCTATTTAAAATTTATTCTCTCCTTAAGCTTTTTTGAGCTTTTTTCAGTTTTCATTCTTTTGCTTTCCTTGCTAAACTTTCTTCCACTTTTTATTACGCTAGTGAAGAAGACTTGAGCGATCCTTTATACACCCTATAATATTTGTTCTTCCGTTTGTAACGTCATATGTTTGTAGCCAACAGCGGATTCAGATACAATAAGTAAGTCCCTATATTTAGCGGGACTAGCGACGGCACAAACGACAAAGTTAAAATTGTCATTTAAACTACTTCAAAGTCTCCAAAGTGAACCATGTGTTTTAGATCATATTTTTAAAATGTTCCAACGAACTTTGATATAGGAATGTATCTTAACTTGAATTGAGTTAATCACTTCCAGGAAAGTTTGTAATACTTAAATGATAATGTTTAATTGTTAAAATTGATAGACTTTTGGCTTAGTCGACATTGTTAAGTATTTTATGTTCGAAATGTAAACTTCGAACGAATTCTAATTTTAATAATTCATAAAAAAAAAATCAATTCAATTTAATTTAAACATAAAATTTGATCTGGTCGTGCGTTTTAAGTTTTCTAAGTATGTCGTATTGTCTTTTCATCCGAAAACTCTCTAATTAAGTGTAAAAACAGTGAAGCCGCCTCAAATGTGGATTGATGTAGGATTTTTGGAATCTTTTTACATGTAAATCCTAAAACTAGGATTTATATTAAAAAAGAAAGAATTGTATTATTTAGCTTCGAACCCTAATTCCATGTATCTGTCTGTCTGTCTTTATGTGAGAGCTTCTTAACATACAAATGAAACTCTCTTCCTTCTCTTTACATTAAATTTATTCAAACCATTTATAGTCAGGATAGATACTTTTTTCTATATAGTATCCATACAACAGTTTCAATCAATCAAACGTACAAAAAACTATTGAAGTCAAATAATTTTATATACAACCCGACATAATATTAACCGCTTAAAAACTACGATTCATCTTTAACGTCAAACGGATTTTGCACATGCATTTCAATGGTTTGTTATATTAATTTAAACACGCTTCAATATATTTGTGTTATACAATATATTTATAAAAGTTAGGAAAGAGGAAGGAAGGGCATATACACTGGACGTACATAACGTTTTTAAATCCTGCACCACTCTTGACAAAGCGTTGAAGTTTGTGCGTATGTTTGTAACTCTTAAACAGCAAAAGCCGCAGCCATTTTCAATTATACCAATCGATACCGACATGGGTTGAAAATCTAAATCGATTTTACCAGGTCCATCTGTCCATCTGTTGAAGCGCAAATTTATTGCGCTTAAGCTAGAGGTCGAATTTTTTGAAGTATTTTGATGAAATTTTTTACAACGATGTGTGTTGACTTGTTGTGTTCTATTTTCAATAGAACAAATTAGTTGATTTTTAGGACCTCTGTCAAAAAATTCCAATTCCTAATATATTTTGAGAAATTAGTATAAGAAAAGTTAATGAGCTTCACATGTGGCTGCGTCAAATTTGGAACCAATCGGACCATTTTTAGAATCCTTTCCTATATAATCACGAAGTAACTTATGTACAAACTATTTGTAGCATAATTTAAGGAGCTAAGTGGTGTAGGGTATTAAATGGTCGCTATGGACCGGCTAACATTTTCACTTGTTTTATAATATTATTGTATAACAATAATCTTCCAAGGGTGCTTTGTGTGTATATGTATAACATTGTATTATAGTGTGAGTGAATGAATCCGTTTATGTATGTGTTGGTTAACGTTCCCTATTATTTTCGGGTTTGTTGTTGTTGTTGTTGTCCTTACAATTTCTAATAAACAACGTTTTTTTTTTGTCTGTCGTCTCTGTCTCTCTTGTGCACTTTATAACTATTAATTTTATACCCTCACGAGTATTACAGCAACACCAACAGCACCACCACCAATAACAAAACATTCATTCACTTTACTGAAGAATTTTCTTTTCTTTTTTTTTTTTTTTACTTTTCTAACTAAACAAAAACAAACAATGCATTTGTGTGTGTGCGGTGTGCAAGCGTGTGTAAGCGCCTGTGGCCAGGGAAAGGAAAAATATTCACAGAAAATGGGGAACTTGTGTTTTTCCTTCTTTCTAGGTATTGCGTCTGACTGAATGAAAATTATCTAAGGATTCAAAGGAGAGGCGATGCGAAAGAAAATAAAAAAGTAACATAAATGTTTGCCATTACAATATACTTTAACGATTTGAAATATTCACTTTCTCGTGTACACCGCACCATACCATACCATACCATCCATTGAGTTTGAATCCGTTCCTCTCTGGGTAAGGTCGCTCAGATCAGTCGTTAAAGTATGCAAGAAAGTATTTTTCTTTTATGTGAGATTTCGTGTAAAAATATTTGTTGTTATAATAAAATTTCTATTCATTAAATAAAAAAATTAAAAATAAAAAAACTTTTTACGTTTTATAACTCTCCCATGAGGGTGGGTTGCTAAATGTTTAGACGTATTTTGAGTACATTTTTTAATACTTTGCTCTAATGGTAATCTAATTAAAATTAAAAATAATGACATAGTACTGAAGGACATCGTTTGAAAGTCACGCCCCAATTTAAAAATATATATGACAGCTGAAAAAATTTGGTTTTGAAATTAAAATTATAAAAAGACCTCACGGGGACTTTATAAAAAATAGTCGGGGTCAAATATTAACACGCCCACAATTTACAATAAAAAAAAACTCTTTGGTACAGAATTTGACAAAATTATACATATAAACTTACGCACACTCTTAAAGGGTACAATCAGGTAACTGTCCGGCTCACAGTTTATCTATGAAGTTCAGCCTAAGCCAAATTAAATTAAAATTAAATTATTAATTCTTTTAATTATTTATTTTTTAAAATTAACTTTAGTTAATTATTTTTAAGATTAATTTTTTAAAAATTATTAATTATGTAAAATAAATTAAAAAAAATATATATATATAATTATTAAAAAAAATTTTTCCCCCAACTTTCTTTGCTCTGGTTTTGGAATGATATAGTGGGAGACCTCACCTTATTTAGATAATTTTTCATATGGACCACCTTTATGTAATTTATCTGGTATGGTAGAGCTTTGTATGTTTCTCATTCAAGGCATTAGATTAAAGCACAGCCTGTTGCAAAGCTGTTTAAATTGTTTTTACTTACTATAGCAAATATCTGAACCTTAACTTAACGATTCATGTCTTCGCTAAAAGTGAAAGTCAAAAATATGCGACCAGTAATTTGAATTACCATTCTTTATTTTTATATTATAAGTCCAAGCTGCTACATTCATAGATGACAATATCTTTATTAATAAAATCTTTATACTTTAAATCTTTCCAGCCGTTGCTTGGTGTTTTTCATAGAAAACTACTGCTCCGATTTTGGTCAAATTTTTTGCAAACATTTGGACATTTCTCTATTTTTTCGGGATTGTCTAATTGACGGGCATGGCACTGCCCATGGGTTTTTAATTAAATGGATGGTGCCACCCATCGAATCAGAATCAATATCTGAATCGATTTTACCATGTCCGACTATACATGTCTGTCTGTAAATAAAAATTTATGCGCAAACCAGTCGCATTTTTGAGATAATTCAATGAAATTTGGTACAAGAAACCCTAATAAAAATAGACGGGATCGGACCACACTCCCTATATAATTATATTTCACGAACTAACTTATATGGCAGTGTGTACAGATACAACTAATTGTAGCTTAATTTAACGAGCTAAGTGGTGTAGGGATTTAATTATATAATCAGGCGAGTTGGTTAAAGCACTGTTTTAGTATATGTTTAGGTTCAAATTTAGTTTTTCCATTTGAACTGGACCAACCAATTTTTTTTTTTTTTGTACTCAGGAAGTGACTCCCATATATGCGAGCATCATGCTGATCTTATCGCATACCCAGATTTGATTGCTGTAAGTGTCCGTTTTAGAGCTAAGTGTGACGCAACAGTAGCAGTATTACCATAAAAATACTGGGGTGGTGCCATACAAGACTCTAATCTTATGATAAGTTTTGAGATTTAGTTACAAATTTCACTGCACTACCATGACAGCAAAGCGCCTTAAGAGTCGTAGATTGTGTTTGCCAGTTTTCTCTTATAAGAGGCTCTACACTAATGTCTATAAATAGTTCAGTTTCCATAGTCTTGTTGTTATTGTAGTTCTTGTTTAAAGTGTTTACATGCATATATACTTAAGTGCCAACAACGCATGCGTGACATTGTTTAACTATACTGACAATACATATGTATCATTATTTATTCCCTTCTTCCTTCCTATCATGATAAATTCCTGCTTTAAGAAAATGAAAGAAGAACAAAGGAGAGTAAAGGAAAGGAAAACAACTAGTAAAGAAACGAAGACGTAAAGACAGAAACTAAAGCCAGGTTGAACAAAGGCTAATTGTTGGTCTTGTTGCTTTTTTATTTTTGCTTTTTTTGTTTTTTTTTTGGTTTTTTTTGGTTCTTTTTTTGGTCAAAAGCACGTATACATTTACCACCGACTGCCATATAAATGATGCTCTTGCGCTGAATCGAAACTGAATATGTCAGTATGTCTGTCTAGCTGTTTCCAAAATGCAGCATAAATGACTGAGTGGCTGACCGGTTACCCGGTGGATGGTTTAAAGTGATGGTTGCTGGCGGTTGTGGTGGTGGTGGCAGTGGTGTAACCAAAGAATTGCGCTTGTCTGTCATATATCTTTATGACAGTGAAACATTTCGAATGAGAGTCTACGTAGGGGGGATTACATGAAAAAAAATACAAAATATAATAAAATAGAAAAAGGGTTTAACAAGACGTACAACGTATACAATAAACTTTATGGCACTACAGCCAACACTTCAGATTTAATTTAAAATGAAATAAATTTAAATTTTTTAACGAAAATTTCCTTAAGCGGGGTGCATATAATGATCTAGTAAACGTTCCTCAACGAAAGTTGATTATTACTTAACAGCGTTAACGATCAAGTTTCTATAGACTGTTGTGTAGTGTTGGTCCTCATGAAAGGAGCCAATGGTTCCTTGGGGTTATGGTCCACAACCACATAGTCCACTAAGGTCTATTTAAATCTAGGTTTTTTACTTTCCAAAACAAAGGCTTATGCTTAACCATGAGTCCCTTCATTTACGTAGAGCTCATCATTAACAAAACATGTAAAATGTTGGCATAGGCGGTGAACGTGTGCTACTGTGCATTAACTTTTAATGCAACAATGACAACAATAAGAACGAATGATGATCGAAGAAGTTGAGAAGTTGTATAGAAAACCATTGTTGTTGTTACTGTATATAAGAAGTAAAAAAAAGTAAAAATCATTAAGAATTTCAAGCAGAAAGCAAGTAAGAAAATTATAATCGGCTTATAAAAAAAAAAGGTTGCCAGTGCAAGTAATTATTAGAAGGCATGGTCACGGGATAGTTACAAAGTTAGAAAGCGATACTCATTCAAAAAAAAAGTTCTTTAAAGTCTTAAACTGGGCCGGTCTTAAACCCCATAGTTACAGAGACCAAGGCGGAACGTTTTTGCTTTGTTTCGCTACGATCCAGCGCATTGAAAGTTTATGTTTTTCAATGTGGACATAGGAACTTGACCCAGAAATTATAGCGTCTTTTAAAAATAGGTTATATTGGTTTTTAGCAGAAAATTAACATAAAAAACGTTCTCGGGGGCTTAACCTATATGTTCCTTCACATTTTCTGAATTCATTAATTCATTCCCTCATTCCATTCACCAAGATATCTGCATAGATTTACAAACAAATTGACGAAGTCAACATGACATGACATGTTATTCTTGAGGAGTAGTTTAAAAACCACTTTTGGTTTCGTTAAACACTGTACGTGTACAAACAGCGTCAACAACAAGCAGCGTTTAAATACGTTGTAGACGTAACCTAACGCAATGTAATGAAGATCTTATGCATCGATGCTGGACTCTTACAAATGTACACAAATACCTGTAAATTATTTGTATGTATAAGCAAGTGATGGTAAGTGAAAGAAGAATATATTTATTCCAAAAATTTTCACTTACGGGCTTTGGAACTCGATCCAAAAAAAAAAAATAAAAAAATATAAAAAAATTAAAAAATATGATTGATTGATATGTTGTTGAAGTCAGCCCTACACAAAATTACCTGCCAAAATAACCAGTTCGACTTCGTAGACTTTTTTATTAAATGAGAACAAGCTCAAGCTTATGACAAAATAAGGGCGACACTGAAACTTTCCCAAAAAAAAAATATATATTAAAGAAATTTATATGGAAGTAGAAGATATGATGTTGAAGCCATAAATAATCAGTATAATAACTGAAATGTGAAACATCATGAACATTTATGATACTTACGGGTACATACCCGTCTGGATAAATGTGAAAGTGAATCAAAATGCTTCAACTGTACTGAAGATGAGGCCTTTAAGTACTGGCAACTATAAAATATAAATTTTATTAAGAAGAAAACTTTGATTTTTTAAGTTAATACAGAATGTACAGAATGTATGATTGTATCATCATCATCATCATCATCATCATCATTACTGATTGATTGCAATCTTTGTAGAAGTTTAAGTTGCAAGAGAAGGCGCTTCGGTTTTCTGCGCGTATTCTCTAGTTTTCTACACCAATTATTAAACATACTTCGTATCGTGCATATCGTGCATGCGATTCCCGTTCGAACAACGTTCTGGTTAGAGCATTTTACACTCATACTCAGTCATCTTAAATCACTTCCAAAGCATTTATTACACTTACCTTTCAGTTGAAGGTGGACTTCTTTGCCAAAGAGATGTTTGCTTTCCCACCATCTTTATTTTTGTTACCGTGACAGATTTTTGTCAATTGTGGGCGTGCCTCTTAACAGATTTTTTCAATTTCAATTTCAACTTTGCGACTGTGGCACATTTTCATCCATAATGAGCTTGCCTTTTGACCGATTCTGCCCGATTGATGATCGAACATTCCAATGTGTGACACGGCTTACTCAATTAAGATTTTTATGCTGACGAAGAATTTGTAATAAAATTTTTATAGGGTCTCTGATGTCTCGTGTCATACATTGGCAAAGGGAATGATAAATTTCGTACATGCGCCATGTTATGAAGGGTATAAAAAACTATTTAAAATATGTCAATCTTTCTTTCTTTCCCAATCGTTCTCTAATTCTTTAATCACATGTTTAACTTTTTATTGTTTATACTATAACATCCTTGAATTCATTTTTTTACATTGAATTTGTTACAAATATCATAAACAACTTAGTTAACTTCTACACAACACCACTTGTATATTGACGTTGTATAAATGATTGTTGTTGCTGGACAAAAACCTACAAGCCAAAAGGCAAACTTAAGCGGACCTATGCCGTAGTTACCCAGATTATCAGGAAAGTGGAGGAACCAGTTTAAATACTATGTATATACATACCGCCTAAATTTAGAACATTTGTTTACATACACATATACATATAATGTTGTATGAGCATAATCATCAAGCCCCAGCAAGTCCAAATACTCTTCTTTGCAAGCCTTTGTGCGTGTATCGCTTGTTTTGTGAATTTTTTGTTTTTTGCGTGGTTTGGTCAGTTTGCGGTGGAATTATCTTATACTTCAAACTTTGTAAATTTTAATGGTATGTATAATTTATTATTATATGGAAGTGTTTATACTCTGTTGCCTTAATCAGCTGCCTACAATCATGATGTTTAGAGGAAACTGGGTGGTGGTATCTAAATTCATCTAAGCGTTAATTTATATGATCGTGATGGGTACTTAGTAGTGGACTTAAACCTTCATAAAGCTTCTTTTTATTATTATTCATTTTCCAGCTGCAAAAAGTGTTTTTCTTTGGCTGCAATTTCATTTCAGTTGGGTTTAAGTTTTATGCTGATAAAGCACAAAAAAAATATGATCAAACATTAACAATGTTATGACTATGAATTCAAAGAGGTTTAGAGTTTATAAAAAAAAACATACTTGGGTTGGATAAATGAATCCTTTGTTTCTTTAGTGATATAGTACATTTTCAAAAAAATTGAAAGCTCATTATATATAACCATTTAATACCCTACACAATTTATAAAAGTCACTTCGTGAAAAGGCTTTATATGGAAAAGGGTTCTATAAATAGTCCAATTGAGTCTAAATTTTACCCTCAGGCAATTATTCAGCTAATTAACTTTTTTTTCCAAATTTTATTAAGAAATTTAAAAAAATTAGAATTTCTCTTATGTATAAACTTATTTGAAAATAAAGCTATGTCTTAAAAATAAACTGATCATGTTCATATTCCTTGGTCCAAAAGACATTTCCATTCTGAATTTCTTAAATTTTTTTTCCAAATTACGATCTCTAGATTGATTGTCTTGAAATACCTAAAAGTACAGACGAACATGAACAAACAATGAACTGGAGGTAGGGAACAAATTCTTTACTGAAGTCTATGTAACAAGTGGAAATATTTTTTTTTTTATATGGAAACGAAAATGGCACGGTTCATATTTTTATAGCAGTTTTGACTCGATCTTTAATAAATTTTCGAATTGCCGGGTACCCTATAAACAAATAATATTATTTGTAATTGATCAAATAAGCAAATTCCACACCCACCACCAAGGGTACCAATCGATTCAGAATTTGAACCGATCTAACTCTTATAACGGAAGTCTTTATAAAGCAAAAAATCGAAATTCCTAAAATTTGTTTTCAAAATTTGTTTAATTATAGGCTGTGCCTATTATCCTAACGGGTTATTTTTAGAACCCCTTGATATATCTCGAAATGATTTATAAGGCAATGCCCCGCGTTTACTCATACAAATAAATTAATTGTAGCATACTTTGTAGAACCAAGTGGTGTAGGGTATTAAAAGTACCGACTAAAACATTTTCACTTGTTTTTAACAAAAATAACCGCTGAGTTCATCGGTTTTATATTTTGTTAAAAAAAAATTCACTCTCCGCATATAAAATATCACGGAAAACTTCTTAACTCTATGCTAACGCGCTCTCTTAAAACATTAACATATACAATATGATAGTTTTCTAAGAATCTTATCAAATATTATTTAGAAATTCACTTTTCTTTAGTCTCTCTTCCATTTTTGCAGCTCTTAAATGAAGTTTCTTGCAGTTGTATTTCAACGGTGCGTTACAGAGTTCACTTGTTGGTGAGTAATACAATTTAATAAATAGAAAAACTGTGGCACACACAGTCGCAGGTGTTTTAGTAGAAAAACATTTTTTGAACTGTCGAGAAAAAAATCCACAGATAGAGGTTGAAATGCAACGATATCTTTAGGAAGAAAAAGAAGTCCACTTGAACAGTTATAATGGGAAAGGTATGCATGATTTGGCCTCATTCATATGTATATAGTTTTATTATTATTACTTTATATAATATAATTACAAAGAATTAAAATAAGACCAAATTTCGCCTTTAACAATTACATTGACTTGGAGGAAGAGTTAGCTGCGTTTTACACATTTAGCATTTATAAAACCAGCCTGAGTAAATGCTATCTGCTACCTGCTAAATGCACATTAGCCCCTAAATCCTATACTCTATAAATGTACATTTATTCGTATTCAACTGATTCATAACAAGATAGAGAAGTTCGGTTAAGACCGAAGCTTAAATACCCTCCACCTTTTATAATCCTCCAAAAAATAAGTTCCTATTGCCATATTTATGTATATGACTTTTTCATGTACTTACGCAAATAGTGTTTTTTTTAAATTATAGGCGTTTGCGTTATTCAATCACGCCCATTTTTGGCATAGTATTGAATAACGGTACAACTTATATATATACCATATTTTAACATGATAGGCCTAGTATTATGCGATATATAATTTTTTAAAGATAAATTTTTTTCGAGGTATGTTGAGATTTTCGTTTATTGTGGGCGTGTCTCTTAACCGATTTTTCCCAATTTCAATACAGAACAACAAAATTAAACTAAGAACAAGTGTGCCAAGTTTCAATTTGATATCTCAAAAATTACGACCGTGAGAGTGCCCTTCAACAGACGGACACACGGACACACGGACGGACATATCTCAAACGATTTCTCTTTTCATGCTGATTAGGAATATATATGGTTTGTGGGGTCTCTGACGCTTCCTTCGATGTGTTGTAAACGGATGATCAAAATGAATATACCCTCTTCCCTAAGGTGGAGGGTATAAAAACGTTTCCCGTTTCAAGTGTTTATGAAATATTTTAGTTTTTTGTCGTTTGGAAAAAAAAATTTAGATAAACAAATAATCAACAGGTAAAATATGAATAAAATTATACATAATAACAAAGCTAATACTAACGACAACAAGAATAACTATATCGAAAACATCTGCTTAGTGTTCTAAGGTCTGTCTGTGAACAAAAAAGAAAAAAAAAAACAAGTAAAGAGATAATATTTGACAATGTATTAAACTTTAGACACCCTAACCATATTTATGTAGACACCTTACATATTTAGACACCCTACAACCTACACAATTTGGAAGCAGGGCGCTATAAAATAAAACTCTTTTTGAGGGCTTTTTTGTTATAGGAGGATAGTCTCAGAGGTAACCGATCTAACGAAAAAAACGAAAAAAAAAAACACGCACACAAAAAGATGGAAAAAAAATTAACCTTTTCATTACGGTTGCAACACCCAGAAGGAGGCGCCAGAGACCCTACAAAGTATTTATATTCTTGATTAGCGTCGAAAACTGAGTTGATTTAGACATGGTTTCTGCTGTTGGCATTCTTACGGTCGAGAATTTAGAGATATTAAGTTGAAACGTTTACGTTTTGCACGCGGATCGCTATTTAAAATGGGAAAAATCGTTCAAGATCTACGCCCACAATCGATAAAAAATTGAGCTTTGAATTTCCAATTTGGTTGGCGTATCTTTAATTAGTTCATACATCATTGTGTCCAAAAATGGGCGGATACAATATAAGCTAAAAATCGACAAAAATCTACATATCTTCCACAAAAATTGTAATATATACACTATTAGAGAGCTTAATCATATACCTGCCTCGCCCACTATTACAGCCAAATTTAGTTAACTTACTGGTTAATTTTGAATCAAAGTTTTGACAGTTGTGGATTAGCTTCCGAATTTAGCAAAACTCCATAGGAAACGACCTATACCAACTAAAAATGTGGGTAGCAGATTGTATTTCATTTAATGCCGATCAAACTTTCAGAGGCTTCTTCTCATAGTTTTAATGGTTATGATAAACTTTGCATACCCCACCTAACAATGTAGGGGCTATAAGAAAGATGTACGAAGTAGAAAATCAAAATCTATTAAGCGAGTACAAGAGTTGATCATGTGTATAGTTTGTGGCAAAAGAGAGCAAGCCGGAGAGTAAATGAAATGAAGGGAATATAATGGAAACTTAACCAGACTCATAGTTGTTGTCCGGTCAGTGTGTGTGTTCAATGCAGAAAACAGCACTATGCAGTATGTTTTCTTGAGGAGTTTTGGTTTTGTTTTGTTTTGCTTCATATTTAATAAGTAAAAACACTCCCCAGTCAACTCATTCGTTTATTTGCAACGATCGCGCACGGTGGTTAAATGGTTATTTTTAGTTAAAACCGTGAGTACAGAAAAATATATAAAATACTATGTCGACTGGCACTACGTAGTGTATTAACGTTACTCTCAATTTTATTTCGTCTAATGAAAACAAACAAATAAACAACTCAAGTAAAAGTGTAATAAGCGAATGAGATAGAAGCTCAGAATCTTGTCACGTTAAAAGTATGATTTTTTCATGTGTTTAATGTTAATGTTAAAAAAAAACATGTTATAATTAAAAAGTTTAAGAAAAAAAAAAATTGAAATTATGAAATAATACAACAAAACAAAAAATGCTCTTCTAATGTAATTTTTTTTTGGTATTCTTCTCAGGAATTTTCTTGAAAGCCGGTTTGTTTGCTTTTGTTTCACTTTTGAACGTTGATCAAAAATTATTTTCCCTGATCAACAAGTGACCAAGTATGTAAATGTGT
This sequence comes from Ornithomya fringillina, assembly GCA_963978525.1. Taxonomy (NCBI): domain Eukaryota; kingdom Metazoa; phylum Arthropoda; class Insecta; order Diptera; family Hippoboscidae; genus Ornithomya; species Ornithomya fringillina. The sequence goes on from OZ021694.1 coordinate 11,939,966, forward strand.
ATGTGTATGTTTTCTTTCCTTTATATATTCCATCTGTAGTTCAAGGTATGTAACGTTTGTGCAACAACTAATATATGACCACTTTGCCCTTGTCTGTCTGTCCGTCCATGTAGACTTAAGTTCCATTTACATGCAACTAAATTTTTCAATTTGTGAATTAGCGAAATTTCATTTATATAAAGTCCTTAATGTAAAAACAATTTATGTAGATATGAAAAGATATTCCATCTCCATGTACAAACAGTGGATCCTATACCTGATTACCCCCTTTTTAGTTTTTGTATTTTATTACGAATCAACTAAAAAGTGATTTAAAATTTGTATAATTGTGGGCGTGTTTAATATTCGACCACACTTATTTTTATTAAATCGATGAATGCTCTAATTACAAATAATGTCACAATTACAATTCATTCATTCTTGTTGATTGTAAGCGTTGTTCTCAACCAATTTTTTCAAACTTTAATAGTGATATGCGCACAGTAAATACAAATATTTGTACAAAATTTCAGCTCAATATCTCAAAATTACGATTATGAGGATTTCAACAACAGATGCGCATCGAGTCACGTGGGGGTGTATGTCTCATATAATTTTGATATGGTTGCTAATGAAAAATACTTTGCCCACCTAATGTATTCAATACACATAACGTTATCTCTTCAAGTAATAAAAAAAATTCTTGACAAATTGTACTTTGTGTAAATTGTAATTTACATTACATCATATTATCGCCTGGTTAAGGTTATCGATGTGTCATCCTTTAGGTACCACAATGTCTACTACAGTTTTTCTTCAACGCTATCTCTCTTGAAATCATTCATACATGTAAATGAAAATGGTACTGTATTAATCAAGTGTGAGGAGTGGAGGATTGAATTTTTTAAAGACCTAAGCACGTAAATTGTTTCGTCCCTCTAAAGCAAAATAAGCGCACTTATATAAGAAAACATTTCATGCAGTAGAGTTCGTATCATTTAGGCATTGCGAAACCTATCCCAATCATTAAACCCACCTCTGGGTTTGAGTAATCTCTTCTGATTATTACAATCAGTGATAATACCAATGGCGTTTTTCCAGATAGTACTTTCTGAACATATGACATTTTTTATATTTATTATCATATGATGAAATCGGTTATAAGATAAGAGACAGACTGAAAGATTTTACAGTTGTAACTGCTCTTTATATACATTAGAGAAACTCAGTTTAATTTTCCATCATCAGATATAGTTTCCTTCCATTCTAAATTTGAATTGAACTCTATACTCGTATATAAAACATATTTGCATACATCCTATATGTGCCCACGTATAAAGGTTTTTCAACTTCCATAAAAACTTTTTAATTAATTTTTATAAAACAATTGAAATAAATCAATTCCATTTGAAGAGGAACAAATGAAATATAAAAAAAAACTAATTGACTTTCTAACTGTGCGTGCCTCTCGATATCATGCATATGTTTATAAATATAATGGAGAACCATTCAATAAAATGGCCATCAAAAGTAATGCATAAATAACCGCCTATAGTTCTGTAATAAATGCTTTATTTAAATAATTCTATTACAAGCGTGCCTAAAGATTCCACAAATGTTTTTAAAGAGACTTTGTCTTACTTCATAAGACGAAAGAATAAAAAACACATTTAAAAATATATAAGTAAAAAAGATGTATTCACACTTATGTTTAGTAGGCTTATAAGAAAATAGAATACATGGCGGAAAAACGTAAATAGAAAATACAAAGTATAACAGAAAAATTGGGCTAAAAGCCAAAATCTAAACAAAATTTTCTTTTAATTTTGTAGATGTTTTTTTTTTATATACCCTCCAAATATGAAAAGGGGTATACTAAGTTCGTCATTTCATTTGCAATATGGAGAAGAATGTGTCAAAGGCCCTATAAGTTATACATATATATCCAAATCTGAAGCGGTTTAGTCATATTCGTCTGTACGTCCCTCTGTTGTTGACAGATTTTGGTCGCATAAATTGAGATATTGAGTTGAAATTTTTTATTTAAGAGTTTTATATTTGAATTTGATAAAGTTGTTGCAAAGCCACGCCTAGAATTGACAAATTTTTTTCATGGCTACAAAAATAACGCAACTTTTATACGAACTTAAATAATACTAATAATGCAATCTATGAATGTACTGAAAATGGGCGGGTCGTTTTTGTTGTAGAAATCAACTTTTCAGGTAATACATAACAGGGTCCAATTGTACATATGATGTACAAACTTAAGTCTACGAGTCTATAGATTTTTTTAACTTATTATGCTATTTTATCGGTAGTCCAAGTTGTCTTGTATATAGAGGGCAAGTGTAATAACATATAAACATACATACATGCATACATACATAAAAATATACATTCAAGCGAAAGCTAATAAAAAGTGGGCAATGCCACAAAAATTAAAGAAAATGCATCAAAATAAGTACACGGACCACAAAAAAAACGAAAATTTATTAAACATTTTCGAATTTTTTCCCCTGAATTTTTCTTTAGTTTAGAGAATATCGTCGCTTTGTTAACATTGTTTAATGTACGTTTTTAAGTGTTTCATTCATTTATAAATTAAATTTTTTCCTAGCTAAATATATCATATATTTTTGAAGAGATTTTAAAAAATATATATATATATTATTTAAGGAAAAAAAAAATAAAATAAACGAAATTCAAAACCAAAGTAACGGTGATTTTTTAGGTTAGTAATATAAAACGATGTAAAATTGTAAATTTTTTCTAGAATATATTTATTTTTTAATTGAAAAACAAATTAAACTTATATAGTTTTTAAAATTTTACAAGATACAGCTAATAAAAATGAATAAATAAGTAAATAAAAAATAAACGGTGAAAAACAATATTTAAATTTTTTATTTATTTATAATAACTCTTATTGAAAATAAAAAAAATTAAAAAAATTAAAACATAAAAATTTAAATGAAAATATAGTGTTTAAATAATAATAATAATAATAATAATAATAATAATAATAATAATAATAATAATAATAGTAAATAAATAAATAAAATAAAAATAAAATCCTAGCATACGCGAATAATATATTAATATATTTAATAGAAATAATTTTTACACTTTAAATTTTTAAATTATTGAAAATAAGAATAAAAAAATTATTAATGGAAAATTATTTATAAAGTAATTGTAAATAATTTGTTTACACTTTTTAAAATTATTTTTAAAAATAAGAAATAAAAAAATCCTAAATTAAAAATGAATTTTTAAAAATTATTTATTAATTACAATTATGTTTTTACATATAAAAATATTTGATTTTTTTCGATAATATTTTAGAGGTTATCTAAATTTTCATTACGAAACTATTCAGTTTAATTTTAAAATACTTTTTTTTTGTTTTTTTCGAATGAAAATAGAAAATGAAGAATAGCGATTCTCTAGTATTAGTGATCGGTCAAATGTCGTGTTGTGAGAAGAGTGGTGGGTATCAATAATTAAACCATAAAAAACACACCCACATGATAAACTTTAACTTAGAATAAACGGAAACTTTTATAATTTTCGTACATCCAGGGTGTGTTCCTCTCTATTTAAGAAAATAAAAAAAAAAATAAAAAAGAAACGTGAACATTTCAAATGATAATAAAAAATTACTAATAATTATTATTATTTGTTATATTAATAATTTAATTGATTTTTATATATGTATATATATGTAATATATGATCTACTATGAAACAGGAAATATATACCAGGGGAGCCGACGAGAGGTATACTTATAAAAAAAGAGCACACGGGGCAAGAGCAATTGCCGAAGGCATTTATAGCTTTTTGGATATAGATACGACCGATACGCAGATACAGCAGAAAATTTTGTTTATAAAATATTCAGAAACAGAAGAAAATAATTAAACAAAATTTTACTTTGTGTTGAAAACATTTCAAGGTAAGTGTATTTTTAGAAAAAATATTTTGCTCAACCAACGAATATCATTTAAAAAAGAAAAGAGGAAAACAAAAAACCACATGCCTAGTAATAAAATAAGTGAACATATTTTAAAAGCGTGCGGGAGGGAATAAAACGGTAGGCATTGAAATATTAATATATTTTAAATACAGAAAGCTTAAGATTTTATTTTTATTGACAATTAAAATATAATTAATAATTAAATATACTGCACATCTGCAGTGGGTGTGGCATGATTACGCCTTTTAATAAAGTATGTATTATGTGTCAACAAGTCGCATTCTGCATCAACCAAAGATTTTTGTATATAGTGGGAGTAACTTTTAACCAACCATGCCTTTTTTTGGTACATCGACGAGTTATTATAAATATGTAAAGCAAACTGATAGATATGCGGTTCATTGTGTATGCGCCTTTTGATCGATTTTGTTAGAAGTGTCTGAACAAAATTTTACCTCAATATCTTAAAATTTACGATCTTGGGAATGATGCGCATATGGACGGTCGATTCAGATTTTGATACTATTTAAGTTTATTAATATATGTCGTAGGATGCCTTCTTCTGGGTGTTATCAATGTAATAGAAAACTTAGTATACCCATCTTATGTGCAGGCTTTAATAAACAAATATATTCACTATTTATAACCATGAGCGATTTTTGTCCAGTGTAGACATAGCTGTTGATAATACCTGCATTTTAAATATAATAAGTAAAGATGCTAGACCTTGAATACCTTTCAGCATAATTGTATAATATATAAAATATGCATAAAATATGGGCGTGGTAATAATTTAATATTACTTCCTTGAAATTTTACCTCAACTCTGATATGCTATGCCAAAAAAGTTTCTTTTAAACTGTTACCCGATTCTGCCTACTTCTAGCGGTTCGACATGAAAGGTAATTCTGAATTCATAATAACAAGTAAGAAAACTAAATTTGGCTTAATCCAAATCTTAAATACCCTCTACCCTCTCTCAAAATGTTGATCGTGGCCCTTTAACAGCGAGTGTATCAGTTTGTCGAGCTAGTCGAGTTTTACGTTTAATATGTTTTTTTTTTTTTTAATTACGGACATGTATGTTGTCCGATTTTGACACATCAAGAAAGGATAATTATAGATATGCATGCCAAAATTAAAGTTCATAGCTCAGATATATAGATTTTTATTGATTGTAGGCGTGCCTGTCACCTGATCACGCTCATTATTGGCACATTGATTGATGAATTAATTAAATACGTAAATATATAATATATAAATTTCAACTTCATAGCTCAATTTTTATAGCAGATAAATAGATTTTTGTTAATTGTGGGCGTGGCTCCTAACCAATTTTACCCATTTTAAATAGCGATCTGCAAAAACGTGCAGAAAACCGTAGCAGAAATTACTTCGAAATGTTTTGAGTTTCATATAAAGAATGTTGTGCAAGATAATAAAGAATTATAACAGTTAATTTTTCGTTACTTACAGACAATATTTATTGAAGTCTTATTATATGAACCTACTTGTAAACGTGTATAAAAAATTGATGTCATTGTCGTATCTTTTCGAAAGAGGCTTATTTATTTTGATAAGATCATTTTTATGAAGCGATCGCTGTAAATGTTATTATCGATCATTTAGCATTATTACCCAATATGTATACACATATATATGTTGCATAGCTGTGTGTTGGTATATGTAAAATAATAAATTGAATGAAATATTTTAAACCGGCTTTTGGGGTTTTTTCTACGACATCTCTCATTTTCTCCATTCATACAATTTTTCTATAAGCATCACACAGCAAACGCGCCTGAGCATGGATGACGCGTTCATATTTACCTTTGATCAAGAGGCATTAAATTTCATTTTATTTTGTTTTTGCCAAAACACACTCCCATGGTATGTCGCTGGGTGTTTATGAATCATCATTTAGTTGATTGTGGGCTTGATTCATTGATTTATGTAATTGGTAATGGTTGGTTGTCGTTACTTTAATAGCCTCCATATAAGATTAGGAGTAAACAAAGTTTGTTATTCCGTTTGCAATAGCCACAAGGAGGGTTCGGGGGTCTTATGATGATATTGGCACCGTATATATATAATATGTTATTGAAACGCTCATGGTGTTGATTTGAAATGCTTTTGGTTCCTGCACGTAAACCGCTATTTAAAATGGATAACATAGCTTGAAAACCACGCCCAAAATTAGCAAATATGTACCTGAGCTACCAAAAGAGTTACGAATTTAAAATCTTAAAAAACTTTTAGAGCTTTTGCAAAAAACGGGCGGGGTCAAATAACAGACACGCATAGAATTGATGTGTAATTTTATACATATTACTACACTGATACGATGCGTTAAAAGGGCGGGGTCATGTAACTGTCAAGCCCACAATTTACAAAAAACCTTTGATGTGTAATTTTATACGGATTACTTACCCTCATACAAGGCGTAATGAGCTAATTGTCATGCCCACTTTTTATATATATGTAAGTGTAAGGTATTTAAGTTTGGTCTCAGCCAAATTTCGAGTTTTTACTTGTTTTACTTGCTTTCTACTGATAAGCTTTTTAAAATTGAGGAAACTATTGAGTAATTTATGGATAAAATTTATTATTTTCTTGTGCTTATCATGTATGTATATTTTGTATGCATATGTTATTACTTGCTCTGAGACGAATAAAGAACAATATTGCAAAATGAGATATTCGTTCACTACTCGCATTAGTCATAAATGCGATATAACAAAAAGTGAATAAAAAATGGTATCAAAAAATATATTATGGATTGAGTGATTGAAAAATTGTGTCAGAAGGTTTTATATGTACAGATTTTAATATTGGTGAAATTCTATCAAATTTCAAATTATTTGTCCTTCAATATTAATAAACAAGCAAAAATGTTATAGTCGTTCAAGCGCAACCATTTAATACCCCCACACTACTTGGCTCCTCAAGTTATGCTACATTTAGTTAAGTGGTATCTGTAGCTCCTTAAATTATGCTACATTTAGTTTAGTTGTGTATGTATAGATGCTAATTAACTGATGGAATTTGCCTTGAGCTATCAAGCACTATAGACGTACTTTTTAAATTTTCAAAAATAATTTTTTTAATAAACAAAAGAAGCAAAAAAAAGAAAAAAATTTTTTTTTTCAAATTTTAATACATATGGAAAATTTCCACAATCTTAAATAGCCGAAGCCCACACTCTGCTTTAAATCCAAGGGATTATGCATTGTAATAAGATTCTAAAGAATTAGAATTAAAGAATTCTGAGAGGACCATATTACAAAACAGATATTATTGACATTAAAAGTGAACTTGATATTCTTTTGCCAGATACTGTTAAATCTGTTTCGAAACTTGTGACTGCATTTTCTAAAAAGAAAAACTTTCAAACTAGTTTGTGTCTGGTTACTCAGAAGTGTGTAAGTTAAAATATATCCTTGATCAACTTGTTTCTTGGGAGGAGCCAAGATCAAATCAGAGAGAAATATAGTGTTGACGATGCCAACAATGCCCCGGCGAATGTCAACTTTTAAATGAAGAAAAAACAAGATAGAGAAGTTCGGTTAAAACCGATAGGCGTTTGCGTTACTCAATCACGCCCATTTTTGGCACAGTGTTGGATAACGGTACCATTTATATATATACCAAATTTCAACTTGATAGGCATAGTATTGTGCGATATATAATTTTTTAAAGATAAATTTTTTTCGAGGTATGTTGAGATTTTCGTTTATTGTGGGCTTGTCTCTTAACCGATTTTGCCCAATTTCAATACGGAACAGCAAAATTAAACTAAGAACAAGTGTGTGAGAGTGCCCTTCAACAGACGGACACACGTATACACGGACGGACATGTCTCAAACGATTTCTCTTTTCATGCTGATTAGGAATATATATGGTTTGTGGGGTCTCCGAGGCTTCCTTCGATGTGTTGTAAACGGATGATCAAAATGAATATACCCTCTTCCCTAAGGTGGAGGGTATAACAAGCGTTTATTGTGTTAATTGTATGTCATATGGCCATCATGCAAGTTGGATTGTCCGGCCTTAAAAAGGTATTTAGATCTTTAAAAAAATGCTGTTATTTCCGCCACGAAAAATTTTGTTACATCTAGTAATATAGTAAGAAATACCATATCTTCCAGTTTTGTTAGAAATGAGAAAAGTTTTGCGGACTGCTTTCGAAAAATTGAATATCTGTATAATTAAGGGTGGTCTGGCATTTGCCATTTAAGAGTTACAAACATTCGCAAAAACTTAATATACCCTTTGCCACAAGTGGTGCAAGGTATAAAAATATGTCAAAATTATTTACTTATGTGACAGTTGCTGTACAAATACTTCTTCTATACAAACAATAATAAAAAAAAAAACTTTTAAAAAATATTTATTTTATAAGAAATTTTTTGAAAAATATTTTTAATTTAGAGGTTGACTTACGTGTAGTGCTCAGAAAAGGAAATATTTTCATCAGATTTATTATATGTTACGGCTGTTTGGTAGCGGCAATGCTATTAACGGACCTTGTCTATAAACCTTGATATGTATAAATGAAGGTCGATCTTTTTTCTTCTTCTTTTTTCTAAAAGCTTTCACCTCATAACGGAGCACTATTTTCATTATTACTCTGGTAATTAAAATTAACAACAACATGAAAATATTAATTGCAAACAAGAACAAGAATAATAGCACCAATATTATAAAAAAAAAATAATTAAAAAAGCTGTAGTTAATTCAAGCCAAAACTTAAATACCAATGTCCATATGCAAGCAAACAGGGGCCGTGGCAAATACCTAGTTACACCCTTTTAACATTTCATGTAATACGTATCAAGTTAAACGTTGGAATCTGTATGAAATAAAGTTCTTCGTAAATCGTGGGCGTGTCTACACCCTCTTTTCGGTGCATTGATCCAGGTGATCTGTGTGCAAAATTTTCGTGTAATATCTTCAAATTTACGATCGTGGGATTGCTAACAACAGACAATCGGACGGACGGACATGCACTTTAAACCTGATCAAGAATATATATACATTGTAGGGTCTTTGAAAACTTTTAGGGGTATTGCAAATGAAAGAACAAAATTTAGTATACCGTAAGTCTTATAGGGAGGGTATGAAAGCAATGTTGTTCGTTTTGTATTTTTTTTTTTTTTGCGTGCTGTTAAAATCATTTCATAGTATTTCTGCTTTTAATAAAGAAATAATAACAACAACAGCAACAGCAACACAAAAACATGGTTTTTGCTATATCAAAAGCATAACGGTAACAAAAACAAAAACACCAACAACACCAACTGACAGTGTATGGTGTAAAACATGAAAAGCAAAATATTTGCTGAACTATTTAATTTAATGAAGAGAAATACAAGTTAAACAAAACAAACAAACAAGCGAACCCGTAAAAAGAAAGAAATAAAAATTAAGCGAGAAATACAACTTTTAAACTAAAGGTAATCACGAACGTATACACTTACAAGCATGTACATTTACTTTGCCCTCTTGTAGAAAGAAGTTAATGCGAGATTTTAGTTGAAACTAATTACAGTGCACGTGAGTAAGTGCATGTGTTTTTGTTGTATTAACTAAATGCTAACGGTTTCTCTATTATGTTACGACCATCATGCCATTCGTTTATAGTGTTCCATTTGCACCATGACCATTGGGTGTTGCTTGAATGGCCAAACATTTGATGAAGCAACAATTTAAACATTTGAAACAAATGAAATTTTATTGATTTTTGGCTGATTTTCAATTTTGGGAAAATCTAAATATATTTACAAACACACATATAAACGTCAGCTGTGAAAGCTGTGACTCACACAGGGACAAGAAGTAAATGTTACAAGTATAGAAAAAGCTAAAAGCAAATGATTGGCCTCAATTTGATTTTTTATACCCTGCACCACCCTGTGGTAAAGGGTATATTAAGTTTGCGCGGATGTTTGTAACTCCTAAACGGCAAATGCCACACCCAACTTCAATTATACCGATCGATTCAGAATTAAAATCTGAATCGATTTAACCATGTCGTCCTGTCCTTCTGTCCTCCTGTCTGTCCATGTAATTTTGTGCGCAAGCTACACGTCGCATATTTTGAGATATTTCGATGAAATTTGGTACAATGATATGTATTGGCCCAAAAAGGAACCCTTTTGACCATTTTCAGAAACCCTCCCCATATAAATTTTTCTTTTGATTTTTGATTGATTTTTCGACTTCATAAAAAACAAAAAATAAAAAAAATTCTGACATATGTATCACTTTGAAATTTTTGAAAATACAAGAAAAATAAAACTTTTCATTTATCAAAAAAAAAAAAAAAATTCAATAATATATCAAGTGGTGTAGGCTATTTGATGGTCGGGCTTGACCGACTATAATGTTTTAACTTGTTTTTATTTTATTTAATTTTTTTATATATAAAATATTGCCCGTTGGTATAGGAGCATAGTAAAATAATTGGCCGAAAACTGAGGCACACATGTGTGTAGAGGCATACTTTTACATTCGACAATGCCAACACGCCTGCATGCATACCTACACATCAGCACACACACACATAGTACACTTTTTGTCTCAATAAATTTGTTTTCTATTGTGTTTAGAATTATTTTTTTATTTCTTTATTTATTTTGTATTTTTTTTTTGAGATTTTGTGATGAATGTATGTGTACTGTGCTCTAAATCTGTCCGACCGTAAATAATTATACTTATAATAGCAAATGTTTACAAAATTTTTCTATACAAACAGACATTTGTTTTTTATATTTATTGCATTTCTATTTTTTTCTTTTTCTAGATATTTTTTTTTAATTTTCTATAAAAATAATAACTAATGAAAAAAAAAATGCAATTCTGAAAAATTCTTTGCACTCTATTGTGACCATTCATCATGAAAAATTGACCAACAGCAAATAAATATATAAACAAAGAAAAAACAAGTTTAGGCGTACGCCAAATCTAGGAGACCTACTGTCATTCTCAATATTATATCTACACTCAAATGTTTCGTTAAGTTACGTTGCGCAATATTGTGATACGCTTCGTTACGTTGCGTTCCTTAATAATGCATCACCTTTCATTTATATAATATATATATAAATGACTATGATATATATATAAATGACTATGAAAATAATGAAAATGATAGATTAGGGATGCGCCAAACATATACCCATACATTAAGTTATGTTGCATTTTTTAATGTTTAGAAACGTAGACTTATATATTGTTGTGTTAAACTTACGTTAAAAGGCCTTGCGTAGTGTTGCGATACGTTAGATAACGTTGCGTTAGCTTGCACTGCGTAATTTTTTGTTGATTTGTTGTTGATAAAGGTTTACTTTTCGTTAACTTGTGTTGCGTAATTTTGCAATGCGTTACGTATCGGTACATTGCGTTACTTTAGACTACGTTATTTTATAGCCTTTTTCAATGCGTTGCTTTGCGTTGAGTAACATTGCGATTAGTTACTTTGATTTGCGCTAAGTTGAATTGCGTTACATGGCGATACGTTATGTTCAACTGCGTTACGATAAAAACCTTCCGTTAAAACACATATACAAAACGCTAAAAAAATAAAACAAAATATAACAACAACTAACAACAGATGTCAACAACCATAAAAACAGCTATAAATCTTTTCGTGTTGTATATGTTTTCCTTTTGGTACAAATTTTTTTATGGATGTGTGCTTGTATGGTTGTTTGGTGGGTACAAGCATTAAAAGAAAAACAATTTAAGAAGACAAACGCAACGATTGTTATAAGCATAATATGCATGCATAAAGGTTTCCTTTCCATTCTGCTGACGTTTTCTTCATCGTAAAAGCAATGAGCCGTTAATATGTAAACAGTAGCTTCTAAGTACATACTATATACATTAACATACATCGTATATTCCACGAAAAAAAATATTTATTATTATATTTTAAAAACGATTTATTTATTAAATAGTTTTTTTTTAATTTTTTATATTTGTCATACTTTTATGAAGTGTTCATTTAAAGGCAATGAGTTTTTTTATATATATAAAAATCGAATTAATAGTTTTGATCCACATTTTGTTACTATTGTTGTAAAATACAAACACATTCAGTTGCATTGAAATAAAAATGAAAAGTTTATTATTGCAGATAGCGCACAAATAAATTTAAGATTGCGTACTAATATTCATTTATAACTTGCCACACACTGGAGCTGACAAGTACAACACAGAGTGTACAATGTTTTCAAGATTCTACATTTTAGAATTTTTTTTTTAATGAAATTTTTCACTAAAAATATTAAGTGTACATAGTGATTAGGGTAACAAAATATAACAGTTTAGAAAAAAAAAAGCCTAAGAATATACTATTATAATAATTTATTAGTTCAAAGTGTGCAGTAAAGATTTCAAAGTATAACAATTTAACAATTTATAACTATTTATTTAAAAATATTATAATTGTATAACAGTTTAAAGGTATAACGGTATATTTATATAACAGTTTATTTGTAAAAAAAAGTTAAGTTATTTAATATTAAAATACCTTGAGAATACAACATTATAACAGTAACATTATAACAGATTGTAAATAAAAGGTATAACAGTAAAACAGTGCCAGTAAACACCAGTTTTTATTACATTCATAAAACTGCAATACCTTCTGGATATAAGTATTTCTCTCTTCTTTTCCTCCATTAAAAATATAGAGTAATTACTCTGTTACAAAAGCGATTTCATTGTAAGCTACTTTCTATAATTTATACCTAATGCTTTAAAAATTCTTCTCACGAAATATAAAACAATTACAATAGCCCTGCAGATATAGGTAATCCAGAGATACATTACAAAGTAACAGCCAGAGTAATTCTTTGATTAGTGTTAACAAGAAACAAATAAACAATGAAATAAATCCTGATGTTTATCTTGAAGTGCTTACCTAATCAACTATCAACTACAACAGCAGCAACAATAAAAAATCCATTATAATCCAATGTTATTGTAGCAGGCAGCATTTTTTAAGCCAAATTGGTTGGTCTAAAGAAAAGAAAAAGAGAGAGAAGCCAAAATCAACAAATTACACCTGAAATGTGTTGATTTAGGCCAAGTAGATATAAATGGACACAAAAGATATTCAATTAATCCAAGTCTCAACTTATTAAAGAAAAAAAAAAAAAATTAACAAAAAACATTATAGAGGGTCAAGCCCGACCATTTAATACCCCACACCACTTAGTTCCTCAAAATATTCTACAATTAGTTTGCTTTTATCTGTATACACTGCCATTTAAGTTTCTTCGTATAAAAATTATATAGGAATGAGTTCTAAATATGGTCCGATCAGGTCTAAATTTGACGAAATCAAATATTAAGCCACGTAAATATTCTTTACCAAATTTTGTCAAAAATATTAAGGCCCTTTCCTAAGCAAATGCACAGTACCACGCCTATCAATTAAAGATCCCATAAAGCTTCAGAAATTTCGAAATGTTTGCAAAAAATTTGACTAAAATCGGAGCAAGGGTTTTCCAGTTATAAGCCAAGCAAATTTCAGATTCATTCTTGTGGTCGGCATTTTGAAAATCTCAAAAACAGCAAAATCTATGAAAAACACCAGGCAGCCAGAATAGCTCAGTAAGCCAATCTTGATTAATATATTTTTTAAAGTCTTATAACTTAGAAACGGCTGGACCGATTTTGTTTAAGCTTTTTGTGATTTTAAATCAATATTTCAAAACTTTTGAGTATGAGTGTTGTAACAATAGAGAGACATATGAACATACAGACGGACATACTTTGTAGGGTCTCCGAGGCATCCGTATAAGTGTTGCAAAAAGAATAGAGGTGTTAGCGTACACTCACATCTTATGCAAAAGGTGTAATCGCACTTGTGTATTATATTTCACTTAAGTAATGACATTACATGTGTAACTCGGTTTTACATAATGTACGCATCCGTACTTCGACAAGAAAGCAAGCCTGTCCTGTGTTTACTTTGGCATTAAGTTTTCTTATTTCATTTTTTGCACTTTACGCCAGCACTTGTTATAACACCAACACTTATTGTGGTAAACAACCCGCATATATTTTATGTTATTATTTTATTATGACATTGATGTGATGTGTTCCGTATGGCAGTTAAGGAAAATTGTATTGTGGCAAAACTTACATTCACTACCACACTACACTATGAGGCTCTGTGTGAGTGTTGCTTGTTGTTTCTTTGTTGTCTTTGCTGCATACATTTCATCTAACTTTACAACAATATTAACAGTCTGGTACGTTAGCTGGGCTAACCATATTTTCGTAACAATTCCTTTTTTCGTTACTTCTTGTAACACCACCACATTTTAAGGTATGGTGTCAGTTGATGTTGTAGGAATTATACGTTGTTGTATTTTATGTTTTTCTTGTTGATTTTTTTTATATACCAGATTATAAAATATTTGCATTTGTCATCACATTTATAAAATTTGGGGAATACCTAAATAAATGTTCTTCGAGAGCATTTAAAAACTTTAAATTCATGTCGAAATCGATTTTACAATAACGAGCTTTTATTGAGATAATAAGTATACTTAAGTGTAATTGTGAAATATAATGGAATACAAGGGAATTCGACTGAGTGCTGCATTCACTTTTACTTACTTTACTTACTGTACCGTAAGTACTGTATTTTACAGTTATATGACGCTATAATAGTTTAAGGACGTAATAAGAGGATAGAACATAGTTGCATAGTCCACGTAATAATAACTTCGTTACTTCCCATTAAAGATTTTGAATTATTCATTAAAAGCACACAAACATTACTTTAATGTCTTTAGCGCTTATTATACTTAGATGGAGTATTTTTCAGATTATTTTATAATTATATATTCCCAGGTGTTATGTTGGGTTATGGCAAAATCGGCTTAAGCTATAAGTGTATATGATTTTGTTTTTGTTTTTTTTTGTAAAAATTGTTGTAAAAATTGTGGTTATTACTGACGCAATTTTTACTACCATCATACTCTGGTGCCAAGTGTGGCAATTATGTTGACAAAGTATTGCTTTTGGAAAGTGCTCTCTTTAAACATAATTCCATATATTCACGCACGTGGTACACAAACACATACATACATACACATTGACTCAACTTTATTGAGATTCCTATCCAACGGTGGTCTATACTACACATGCAGCTAACTTTTTTTCCATTTTTTTTTTAGCTTTTTCATGCCAGTTGGTATCACTTTGTTGTTAATGTTACAAGTTACAATATGCTTACTTTGTTGGCGTTATTGTTGTTGTTGTTGTTGTTGTTATACAGAGTGTTGTAAATGACATTTCCGACTGTTCACTTTTTGTTTAGCAAAAACTCATATTTTCTACAGCTTGTACCTGAAATTTATGTCTGGAAAACTCATATATATATACACATACACATACATGTTGCATATTTGGGCTAAGTAGCTTTGTTAGTTCCATTTTATTTTCCATTTCATTATGCTGTCCACATAAGATGGGCAGAATGACTAAACTTCTCATTCCACTTGCAACACCCAGAAGGAGGCATCACAAACCCCATAAAGTATATATATTCTTAACCAGCATTAAAAATTTACTCGACATATTTGTGTATGTCCGTGTGGGTGTCCGTCTGCTTTTGTTACTCTCACAGCCGTAAATTTTGAGATATTAAACTTAACAGACATTTTAACTTTCTACGCGCAGATCGTTATATAAATTGAGTAAAATAGATTGAGAGCAACGCCCACAATGGACAAAAATTTATACATCTACTACAAAAATTAAGCTATAAACTAATAATAAAAATTTAGATAATTTTGTTTTTACTTTATATATACCCCATCGATGTGACAAAAATGGGCATGATCGGATAAAAAACACGCCCAAAATTAACCAAAATCAATATATCTGCTTAAAAAAGTGACTATATTAAGTTGTGCCAAAAATAGGCGTGGTCGTTTAATGCCCAAATGAAAAAACCCGTCAAATTTTTTCATACACACAAGATACTCGATTAAAGAGTGTAATCAGGTACCTGCCACGACCACTTTTTTGTTTGTGGATGTAGAATGTATTTGAGAGTTGGCCTCTCTCTCTAAGCCAAATTTACATTTAAAAAATTTTTTTTGAAAAGAATAAATTTATGTTTTTGTTAAGGGCTTAGAATAAGTATTCCTTCTAAACAATTCAAATATATTCAAAGATATTACAAAAGGCAAATAGTAAAAGAGAAAGAGGGAGAACACTTTTTACTAAACATTCATTGTTGGGTCATCCTGACGTATGAGTATTAAAAATTTTATTATTAATTTATATAATGTGTAAAAATATGTGCAATTGTCAACAACAGGCAATAACCAGCAATAACAACTTGGGCTGTAGCTGTACCTGTAGTAAATGGAAGTTTATATATATGAGGTTTATTATAATTTTGTGAGTGGAGTGGAAAGGATATGAAAACATGGCTAGTTTTTTGGAATACATTTACAAAAAAAAAAAAAAAATTTTTCGGAACTTTAAGATTAACATTTTGACAAAATTTATTAATTTACAGATAGATTTGTCCTTCCAGTTTCCAAATTGAGTTTTGTTTAAATAAATTAAAACATATGTCCATCCGTCCATCCGTCCATCTTAGATTTAGCAATTGTTAACATAATTTTCTTACTTAATATGCAAATATTTTAAAATCCGATTGCAGTAAGCATTATATGTAATACATACATCTACATGGAAAATTTCATGTTTAAGTTCTTTACATAGTACGCGTAAGCGTTACTTGAATTTTAAATATACGTACAGAGGAGTGTCGGAGGTACATATGCACACTTTTTTGGAAGTTAAAAGGTGTCACTTTAATGAAATACACTTTTTTAAATATGTATAGCAATTGGAATTTTAATTTTTTTGTTAAATTTTAATTAATTTTAGAAATAAATAATAGCGGACGTATGGACACACGTTAAAAAACTCATCACATTACAAGGTTTTTTTTTTTCATTTGCAATTGTAAAAGAAGACTTCAGGGATCTGGAAAAATATATATATATACTTGACTAGCCTCAAAATCCAATTCGATCTAGTGCAGAATTGTTTCGTTGAGTTATAATGTAAAACAGACTTCAATAGTTGTTAAAATACGGTCGCTTTTGTATAAGTGTCATGCCTACTTCTGCTTATAAATGTAGAAAGTTTATGGTAAATTAAACAAACCACCCCACCCTACACACCATAAGAGTATTAAAAACTTTTTCGTTGTCGTGTTCGTTAAACTCAACTGCTCTTATGATGTCAGTAGCAGCAGCAGCAGCCTCTTTAACATTAATATCTTTATTACCATCAGCTTAAAACTTGCCTGTTGCAGTCTAAATGTACTGTGAACATATACAGCACCTCTGTGCGTGATTGCATAGAAGCTTATGAGTATATACGACTACATACAAGTATATTTATTCAATTGAACCATTGTTCATATATGGGAGAGTGCCCCAAAGTGGTCAAATGTGATATAAATAGAAGTTAAATTAGCACAACGAATGTACAGTTGAACCATAGTTAAGTCTATTAAGGACAATTGGTAACTAATCCTGTGCTTTGTATAATTTTGAAATATTTTTATGACAGCACTTAAATACATGGCTACAAATTAACATAAGAGTAAAAATTTCAAAAAATTTCATTGAATAATTTGTACAAATGGATAAAATAAAAAATATTTAAATTGAAATTAGTTTATCTTTGTCGGCATGAAATAAATGAGTAAACACTCGCATTAAATGAGATTTTATATTAAAATTTAAGTAGCACATACACAAAATCATTTTATGTACAAAATAACCCTCCCTTAACTTAAATATATACTTGTATGTATATGCAAATTTTCGTGTTATATAGAAGAGCTAACTGCAGAACTTTTATATGAAATTCATTTAATTTAATGAACAAACAAGGGCTTTATTAGCAGGACCTTGCTAAGCCACATATACGAGGCAGATACACGTACAGTTTACGTATACGTTGTATATATACGTTATATGTGTTGGGTTGGTCGAAAAGTATTTTTTTTTGTGGGAATGAAAGGCGGGGTTTTTGAATTTAAAGGCTGAGTAAGGTAAGGTGAGGTAATTCAATTGTCCCAATTTCTATCTCATATCAGTGCCTTTATTTTGCCTTAAATTTCAAACGAAATGACTTTCCCAACAACCCAATACCTAGAGTCATTGGTGATCTACGTAATAAGCGAAATAAGCGAGATGGGCACAGCGCACATCCACAGAATGTGTTAAAATAGCGTCATAAATACTCTCTGCGCGATATTTCTAATCACGTACTGAATGTTTTAAAATGCAATAGATTAAAACATTGAAAAACAAAACATTGTCTTTAAAATTTGGTAATGAAAAATTGTACCAAAACTAAAAAAATTAATTAATCATAAAATGTAATTCATTAAAAATATCAAAAGAGCAAGTACTTCATGTTCACTAATAAAACTTAATGTGTAATTTTTGATACTTAAAATAATTCAAGAACTTTGAAAAAAATTCGTATATTTGAAGATAAAATAATTTTAAAAAAATAGACAAATTATTATTTCAAAATAGAGCAAAAATAATGAAATATTTTTATATATAGAATAATTTTTTTGAATATAAAAATTTTTATTTTAAATTTACGTACATAAATAAATTTGTGTTAAATTTGATATAAATAAAATATAAACTTTTTTATTTATATTTTTTATATAATATAATAAATATAATTTTAAAAATAAATATAAAATAAATATAAAAATATATTTTAAATGAATTTTTATACCCTCCACCTTAGTGCTGAGGGTATACTAAGTTTGTTCTTCCTTTTGCAACACCAAGAAGAAGGATAGATAGGGTCTCTGGCGCTTCCTTCTCGGTGTTGCAAACGTAGGAACAAAATTAGTATACTCTTATCACTAAGGTGGAGGGTATAAAAAATTTATGTCCACCATAAAATATAAATAATAATTACATAAAAATTATTATTATTTAATTTTCATTTTAGATAAATTTGGCCAGAGAGAGAATCAAATATAAGGTCATAACAACAACAACTGGAACATCAATCAAAAAATTATGTCTCAAGCACAATTAATGGAAATTAAATTGTCACGTTTCGATGCTCAACCCTGGGGCTTTCGCTTACAGGGCGGCGTTGATTTTGCCACACCATTGGTCGTGCAAAAGGTGAGTGAAAGTAAAACAAATTAAGTAATTATCTAATTATATAAATTATAATAAATACAAATTTGTGGATATAAATTTATATGATTTTTATTAACATTCATAATATATGTAATTTCATACAAAACAAATCTATTTCGTTGCCTTTACTCACAATCACTACAAGTTGAATGGAAAAAATTTCCATTAATTTATTTTTCATTGATTTTCATTATTGCCCATATATTGTAGTGGATGCATGTTATGTATAATAAAAAAGAATTGATAAAAATCTTTCCAACCAACCTCTTGGTAATTAATCATTAGCTTGTCATACCATATAAATATATAGAGTACACACGCTCTGGTAGAGGGAAATCGCTACCAGTTAATTTTTAATAAATTATAGGCCACCGAAATAGTTAAAAAAAAAACATCAACATGATGTTAATCAGTGACATGTGATCTTTGTTTATTTTTTGTCTAGAACTACTACTTTTTTTGTTATATGGTTTTAAAACGTTGTAGTTTCCAATATGAAGTGAAGCCGTGAGTGATGTGAGTTTTGTGGTGTGTCGTGTCAAAACCTGATAATCATAATAATAACACTAATTGGTATTTTATGTGTCAAATAAACTTTGACACGTAGAATGTGTGTCGTACAGCTGATGTTATTGGCAGGCAAACACCAATTTTTAGACATTCAACCTGATTTGAAATGACAGTTATTTTGAATTTTAAATTTTTACACAGTTTTGGTGTTGAAGATAATTTGGTTTTTATACCCTCCATATAGGATGGGGGGTGTACAAAATTGGTCATTCCGTTTGTAACCCTTAATAGGAGTAGATCTAGACACATGTGATGTTGGCATTCTCACGGGAGTAAACTTTGAGATATTAAGCTAAATTTTGGTACAGACACTTTTAGTTTTGAACGCAGATCGCTATAAAAAATTAGCTATAACTGTCCACACGTCCATTATTTAAAGTAATCATTTATATGAAGAAAATTCACAATTTTTAATATATTTTGACAAAACTTAGCGAAGAATAGTTTATTAGCTTAAAATTTAACGGTATCATATTAGACCACCATCACCATCACAAAGTTACTTTTACATGACAATGACTCGCATTTGAGGGTTTCAGTGAACTAATTAAAACACAAATTATTACCAAATGATCAGAAAGAAGTGAATATAATATATTTACTACATAGTTTTCTTTGTTCTTATGTAAAACGTTTACATAATACCTGTGATCCTTGCTGTATTTGAATAATGTTTAGTAGCAAAGAAAAAACCATTTTTTTAATTTCTCGTAATTGATATGATTTATATCATAAACATATGTTTATACAACCTCCTTTATTCGACTACGTATGTATGTTAATAATTTGAAACTTGTACGTACTTTAGTCAGCTTTTATATCAACAGCTGAATGACTGATCTGATCCGTATCAAATGATTCATTTGTTTGATACTATTTGCCCACCGGAGTTTCAAAATAACATTTAATGACTCAATATCGTTGCTGTTGTTGATATATGAGAAAATTTATGAGGACATTCATTTTTGTTTCAGTTTCAGTTTAAGTTTCAATTATCTATTGATACTGTAACGAGATTTCTCCACTATGCCGGGGTTAAGCCGTCGGCGTAGGGGTGACTCGTCCATTTATTTATAAAGAAAGACGCTCGATTGGGCACTTAATAAAATTATAAAAACGGCTTCAGATTTATTTGGCTGATTTAATATAACTGATTAGCACTCTATGCGTTAACTCCACTCAAGCCAGGCCTTACGTGAACAATAACTATGTTTTTACTTACGCGTTACGGCCAGGATTACTCCCTGCCGGATTACAGGTCTTTTATTTATTGGTAATATATATCGTATTCTATCTTTTCAGTATTTTGTTGCCAGGTTTACACTACTAAGCTTGGGAACACTGTGTGAATTCTATGAACTTAGCTCTTGACTATGATGACACTCTACGTTTAGTTAATAAACTCAGGAAACTAGATGTACACTAAGTAGACTACTATGAATTTAATTTTTAACTATGATGACACTAATGCGTACTAATGAGATTTATCTTACGATGTTAACTCCTTGAGGGTTGGTAAATGTAGAGAGCGATTCTTTGTCGTTCACTCTTGACAAAGCCTCGGTTTTGTCAAGCCCATCGTGGAAATATTCCAATATGCTTGATGACGTGGCGGTGAGTGGAGTTACCACTTAGACTTAAAACTCATAACAAAGTTACCTTAATTCTACTAATATATCTTATGCTATTAACATAACGTTTATGTGACTTAGGGGGAGAGGAAAACGAGTGAATAACGACTTTCCTCGTCACAATACGCACTTGTTTAGCGTAATGGAGAATTGTGAAATTAATTTTTTTTTGTAATATCCACTTATCATATAGTACGTCTTATAACTACTTCTTTTGCGAAAAAAAAAAAACAACATGAAGAAGGGTGCGTAAAGAGCCCAGCATTGATGAATGGATAGAAGATTGGTTCAATTGAAAGCAACTTAAAACAGTTTTTTAGTTTTATATTAAACTAACACCACCCCAGAGTTAGCGGTATACGAACATAGAAACATAACTGGATCGTGTTCACAGAAACTGTTACAGTATCCACCAATAATTTTAATACAAAGTTTGAACTATTGTAACATTGCGAAAAATTTAAAAAAATAGAGGAAAAATGTTTACACTGTTTAGAAGTTTACATTCTTAAAATTCATGTGAATATCGAAATTGGCGCGTGCTGGAATGAAACACTTTTATATAATACGGCTTTCAAAGTTTATTTTCATGGGAGTTTAAAATTGTTACAAAAGCTGTTACAGAGTTATTTGATCAAGTTCAAACATGCATCATTGAATTCGTCTGATGAAATACCAATTAGCATCAAAATTTCGATTTAATTTTTTTTTTTTCGAAATCTGATCATTTTTGCCAACTACAGCCTTTCGAAAGAAATACGTCAAAAAAGTAATAATCGCTTAATTCCACTCAAACTTATCACGAATGTAATTAATGTGCTAAGTTTCATTTGAAAATATCTAAAACTGTGCTTTTTTTCCATATAACGATCTTTTAAAAATACAAAAAAAAAAATTACAAAAGTTTTTGAAAAAAAAAACTACTTTGGGCATCACCACACCCATAAAATCTTTGTCATTGTAAAGTAGAAAAATTTTTCAGGTACGGGCAGTTAGTTTGAACAAAGAAGTAGTTCACAAATTATAGGCTCTTTAACATGAACAATGTGATAAAGCGGGATCAAAATATTTCGACTGATTTTATCAAATTCTAACCAACAATAAAAACAACCACACCAGAAACAAGGTAATATTTTGTTTATAAATTTCTAACAATAACTTCGATTTTGGTCAATTTTTTTGCAAACAATTGAAAATTTCTATATGTTTTTCGGAGATCTATAATTTATGGGAGGGGCACTAACCATTTGCTTAGGAAATAACTTCTTAAAAATAATTGCTCTTTATTAGATAAATGGATGTAACCACGCCCATATAATATACTTCATCTGAAAGCTGGATTTATTTACCAGTTCTAAAAATATTTGAACAAAATCCGTTTAGCCGTTTCTAAGTTATAAAACTTTAAATAATACGTTTAATCAAAATAATTTTTTGCTTACTGACCAATTCTGGTGCCCTGGTTCGTTTACAAATTTTGATATTTTTGTGGTTTTAAAAATTAATATTTGCTTATAACTAGAAAACTACTGACTACTCCGATGTTGGTCAAATATTTTACTAAAAAGTGATAATAAATTACAAATCGTCCGATTGCCCTCAAACTTATCCCAAAGCCACTTCATAGTAAATGAAATCAATATCCTTAATTTTTTGGGGAAATATCAAGAGTTGTGGGCTTTGGTATATAACGATCTTTTCATAGTAAGTCACTTGAAGCCTTTCACTACATCACAAAATTTAAACTGTTACAAACACTTTGAAAAATAAACGTAAAAGAAAATATTTTACATCGTTGAAAAGCTTATAAACTCCTTTATTCCTACCTGATGTAAATGAAGCCTCCATTGGTAAAAAGTTTCCTATCTCTGCTCTAATATATCACTTCGCTTTGGTGAAACATCTTTCATTATTTTATTTGCGTTTTTTTATGAAATTCATACAATATTAAAATCCATTCAACGCCATTATTTATTGAGCATATATGCGTCACTATGTGTTTGTATTATTCATGTGTATCTTCATTAAATTACAATAAAAAAACTGCGAATAGACAAATGAAATGAAACCCGAAGTTGTAAAATTCAATGAGGTCACAGCTGTTATATTCATGCTTTTTTTTTTTTATCACATTTCAGGCTGTATAAAAATGCCAATAAAATGATTGCAAACTTGAAAATTAATGCTGTCGACCACACACAAACACAAACCAACCAATAGCCTTGTTAAACAAAATGTTCAAACTAATTAGTCTACCGGCTGGTGCAAAACAAAATGAGTTCATAACTGTTAACAACATTGTAATAATGTTACAGCCACTGCTCTACTGATGGTAGTGATAATTATCATATTGAACAGTAGCCAAAGAACTCAATTGTATGACAAATATCCGGCTGATTGTTTGAAGTCTATTTACAAGCCTTAACTCAAAGCTTTTGTAAATTTAATTGATTTCTGGATTAACAAAGAACGTAAAGTGTGGCGCAAGATATTGCGTTATTAAAAAAAAACAAAAAAAATGGTTTTTCACTCGTTAACTCTCTTTGTGCAATAAATTCGCAATTCCCTTAAAAGCTGTTATACTTAAAGAAATATTAAGTCATTTAAATTTATTTGTTACTCCCATAGAGTAATTAAATAAGTGAAAGTGTGCGTCAACAATAAACAATAGTAGGTGTGGAAATATTCATCACCACTATAAAGATGATTTTTTAACATTAACCTTCGATGGCACTGCAATAAAATTACTGCCCTACAGATTAGTAGTATACTCGATCAGTATCAGTATACTCGATCAGATATAATCTATTTATCTGCTTTAAAAATTAAGCTATAAAGTTGTAATTTCGGTATTGAAGTAAATTTATAATTACTTCATTCGTGGATGTTCGAAAAATGGTCGTGGTCGGATAGCAAACACGCCTACAATCCATAAAAATGTATATTACTACTTCAAAAATTGTCCGATGAAGTTGAAATTTAGTACACATATTTATAAATACGCCATCGATGTGCCAAATAGGGGCGTGGTTGGATAACAATTTAGGAACCGCGTACAGCGCAAAACTCGATTTGCAAGCTGATACATTAGAGGGCATAATTGAGTATCTGCCACGCCCACTGCATACAAGTACATCTGGAGGATATTTACGATTTGTCCTAAGCCAAACTTGGCTTTTCTTTATTTGTTTTTGTTAAATTTTAAAGGAGTGCCAGTGACCTAGACTATGTGTATATGAAGAGACCTTAAATAACTATTTTAAGTATTTGCTGGAAATATGTGCTTTGAATAGTTTTTGACAAAATTCGAAATTGTTTTAAGTTTTTTTACAGCAGTTGCCACATCGGAAATACTCACGTTATGGGTGTATAGGTAAAGTAAAATTTTTGTTCTTGTTTTATAACCCTCCTTTTATAGAGGTACATGTTATTATGATTATAGTTGTTGTTGTTAGAACAAATTGTACGTGAGGAAAGGACCAAAAGATTTACGAAAAATTGAAAAACGATTATTTAGCAAAGTGGATGATGAATCATACGGTAGTTACGAGTATCCCAACAGTTGGTCATGCGTATGAATAATAACAACATACCATCAATCAAGAGCTTAGTGTGTTTGTGTACAAATATGCCAAACGTGGTACTGTTATCTAAGCACGTATTTAGAAAGTCTTGGAAAAAAACTTTTTTCAAATTAATGTATTGGACGAAAAAAGAAGTTTATTGTTGGGGCTTATAAACTGAAAAGACTATAACAACGGTTTCTAAAAAAAAAAAAACAAATTCCTTTTAGTTAAATGGAAGAAAACTGTTTTAAATATCACAAAGTTACATATAAAATAAAATAAATTATTAAAGCCAGGTGTACCCGACACTACTTAGTTCCACAATAAAGCTACAATCAGTTGAGTTGTCAAGTCATTTAATGAAATGTCAAAAAGTATTACGAAGTGTGAATTTTGGCCATATAAAGACTCCTTCAATAAAAATACCCCATAAGCTAATTATCTATATTTCACAAAATTGCGAATTTTCGTTATACGAAGGCTTCCTTTATAAAAGAATCTTACAGGGGAGACGTTCTAAAAATGGTACGATCAAGTCCACTTTCAAAAGAGTTTCTCTCTAAGACAAAACATATCCGTTTAGTAAATTTCATTAAAATATCTCAAAAACTATAAACTTTAACTTGCGTACAAGTTTGCAAGTCCGAACAGACAGATAGATGGACGGACATGGTTAAACCGATTCAGAAAGTTATTTTGAATTGTTCGATATAATTGATGTTAGGTGTGACATTTGCCATTTTGAAGTTACAAACAAACACACACACATAATACATCCTTTGCCTCAAACGCCAAATGCTTCAGAGTATAAAAGTAGAAGAACTAACAATCATTTAAGGAGTACTGTGAAAAAGAGAAACCTTACACAGCACAAAGTGTTTTTAGATTCTGCTATACAAGTATTATGTTCGTTTGAACTCTTAAGCTTAGCATCATCAAAAAAGTTTCTGTAAATCTAATTGATCTGCAAAAATTGTGTTACTCCTAAAAAAATGTTTTTTAATTTGTTTCTTCTAAAACCAATAATCAACTCACTCTCTCATGTATATTGTAAGTATGTGTAGATATATACTACAGTTATTTATATATATCATGTGTTCGGCTATGTAAAATGTACATATCATGCATCCAATTTCGTTGAGTTGTTTAAGCAGAATTTTGCTCTATATGTAAGTTGTTAAATTAAGTATTTGCTACGCATCGATACGCTTGGAAATAAAAATAACAATAACAACAACTGCAACAGCAACCATAACTATACATAGGCAGATAAATACTAAGAATATTTCATTTTGCTAGATAACTAAAGGAAGGGTTTATACAGCTTTTATGCTATTTGCACTAGAGAGACAGAGGGAAGGATATGAGAAGATAATATAATCTAAAGCTTAAACCGAATATTGAATACCTGCTTATATCCTCGAAATAATATTTCACGATAATTGTACAAAACTTCAGCTTTTCGCATTTTCCCGATTATGGTATATAACTTCCCATAATATAGCTCTGAAGACGGATAGACAGACAATTAAATCAGTTATTAATCTGCATCTGTGTTATGATTGTTGCAAATATAGCAATTGTTTCATTACACCTTCGCACTCAGGATAGTGCTTGTAAAAGTACGTAAAGGAAAAATTCGAGTACAAGCTTAATAAATCATTTTCAAATTGAGGATAATGATGATGGTGATGAAGACTACAATTCGATAAAAATTAAAACTAACAAGTAAGAAGGCTAAAATTGACTTAAGGAAATTCTTAAAAACTCTTTAAATTTATATGAAGCAATGGGCGTGGCAGGTGTACTATTTAATATGTTGTGTGTTTATTACATTTTTATAGGTTTTTTTTTTTTTAAATTATGGCATGTTGGTTATCCGACCATGCCCAATTTTGGCACAAGAATGAACGGGGCAATTAAACATAGGCATTAAAAATTTTAATTTAATGGTTTAATTTTTGTGGCAAATAAATAGATATTGGTCGATTGTGGACGCGGCCCTTGACAAATTATTCCTATTTGAAATAGTGATTTGCATGCAGAAACTAAAAGTGTTTGTACAAAATTTCAGCACAAAATCTCAAAATTTACAATCGCGAGAATGCTAACTACAGACAGACACAAAGCCACGGGGACATATATGTCTAGATCGACTCAGCTAAGAATATATATAATCTTAAAAAATCTTTATTATTTTGACGCTAACTTCTGAGCGTTGCAAATGCAACGATAAACTTAGTATACTCATCCATCTTATGTGGAGGATATAAAAAGCTTAATAGGTTATAGATGGATTTTGGGAAAATATAAATTTTCTCTGGATTGGATGGTAGCAAGTGATTCTTTAATCGAAAGTAACATTTATAGATTAATAACACAAGTGTTATTCGCTCTATTAGATATGATAAGAAGAGTTTACGTTTCGTTCTACTTAATGTACTCTTCCTTTGGGTTTATATCAAAGAAAATGTGTTGAAAAATGATTTCAAAAAATTCCTCTTATAATCAAATGCTTTGCAGTTATCAAAAAGGGAAATAATATTATCTAAAATATTGCGGATTCATTACAGTAACATGTTGTACACACATCGTTATTATAAACGCCACTTATATGCACTTACGAATATATGTGCTTGGGTGCCATAAATACTCGCTAAACATCCACTTCACAACTGTAAAAGTGTACAATGAAATAATTTATTATTTAGTTAGCTGATAAAAATTTATATGGAAATCTATAAATAACATCATTTCAGCGAAATGTTTATCCCACATAACCAACAACATATTGCTTGCCGTTCTCCTGCTGCATACACAACGCAATACAATGTATGCCGGGGTGCGGGTATATTGCTGAATATTTTCTTATATCGCAATTCTTTCTTTTTATACTTTCTGTGTTAAAACGTACTTAAGCAATAAAGTACAATTTATAGTTGTACAAATCAGATGATGCCAGTGTTGTCAACGTGAATGTAGTAAAATGAAATTTTACAAAAAGCAACAACAGTTGTACTAAGAATCTCTTGTTCGTAGCGAATATTAGTTTTTAGTACTACATAAAAGAGATTTTTTATATGATTATTACGGTACCAAAACACTATTATGGAGTAAAACAATGACAAAAAATTATCTCCTGAAAAGGTTGGCAAACAACTCAACGAAATAAAAGAAAAATGAGTAAAAAAACTAAATTAGGCTCAGGACAAATCTTAAATCGTTATACAAATAGTGGGCGTGCCAGATATATATTTACATCCCTTAATACTACATGTACCATAGGTTTGCAAGTCGAGTTTTACGCTGAATATGGTTTTTTGAGAATTGTGGGCATGTTTGTTATCCGGCTATGCTCATTTTTGGTACACCAATGGATGGGATAATTACAGATATTCATAGCATAATTTCAGGTTTATAGGTAGATACATAGATTTTTGTTGAACGTGGGCGTGTTTTTTAGTCGACTTTGACCAATTTAACATATATATTAAATGTAAATAAATCAGTTCAATATGTCAAAATTTATAGCCGTGCGAGTGCAAACACGGATGGACAAGCCTACGTCAATTCAGATTTTTTTTTAGATATTTAGACTTTGTAAACTTATTAAAAAAGCGTTTCCTATAATCAAGCATTCTTCTGTTAAAAAATAATACAAAACATTTTAGCGGAAAGTTAGCATCACTTAGATTTTCATCCATATAAGCAAGCAAACACTACTATAAACAAATGCACTATGTATGCATATATATTATATTGTACACGTATGTGAGAGTGGTATAAAAGAAAGGATAATTCGCATAAGAAGGCCAAGGAACAATATTGAGTTCAATAGAGCACGAAAACAAAGAATTTCTCGTTTCTACTTGCATACCGACACATTTGCACAATAAAACTTTCCACACCCAAGGGTTCTATATACAATATAACGGCTTGAGATGTTGCTCTAAAAATCTATATACAAAATAGAATGGTAGTATATACAATAATAGTTTGGTATGACTTTAAAAATTTTCTTATAATTTGAATTCATGGAAAGCCCTTAAGGTTATATACAAGGCAAATATATGCGTATGTGCAGAATGGTATAATATTATACGTTCAAGGATAAACTTAACTATTGTTATTGTTGTCGTTCGTGATGTTGTTGTTGGTGTTGTTGTGCATAACATACACTTACATAGGTTTCTTCTTCTTTTTACCGACTTTTAATATTCACATAAAGTACAGATGCGTCTGTAGTGGTTAAAAGTGTTGTTGTTGTTATTGTTATTGTTGTTGTATACCAATCTATGCTAACATATTTTCACTGAGTGTGTGAGTATGCGTGTTTGTTCAATGAAGCAACAATTTAATGTTTAAGGATTTATACCAGAACACTTCCAATCGCATTTTCTTTCCTACTTTACCTTACTTCTTAACATTCTTATTGATACATTTTTTTTTCAAGACCAAGAAGAATGACTTGAACACAACAAAACAACATTACCAGCTTCTTCTTCAGTTGTACCCAAAGCAGTTTTTTATGCATCGTATTATGGCATGTGTTGGACCGTGTTGGAAAGGGTAAGCTGCCATTAAAGATGCAGTTCTTATATAGATATCTATAGATTTTATAGATATACATATGTGTCTTCTTTTAACTTTAAAAGGATAACCATAAAACCACAATACATATGCTAAGTTTTATGTGATTATATGAAACAAGTAAAAAAAGATGACATTTGATGTCAAGTCAAAACTTTGATACCCTTCAGTTTTATATGTATACAAACTGTGTTCTTTTCATACATATGTCAAGGGTTGAATACTTCATTGTGGAAGCTTTTCTTTTTAAATTGTGGGCGTGACTTTTATATAATTCTACCCATTTTTAGCATATAGATGGTTTGAGCTAATTATAAAAATGTGCAAAACAAAGAAGGAAGTGGCACTTAATTCATTCTATAATATTTCAGTTTAATATTTTAATTTAAACGACAGTGTGAGTTCCACAAAAAGGACAGACAGATGGACGGACATATATTCTTCATATACTATGTGTATACAACGGAGTCACTGAAGCCTTCTTGTGATAATTGTTAACGAATGATGTGTAAGTTACAAAAAGCGTGATATCTTTAATACGCTGTAGTGATGAAAACAAAAAGTACGAATCAGAATAGTAACAACAGTATTAAAAGCATTAGTTTTGTGTTTTTTTATTTTTTCTTGAATGTCTTTTATTCAAAAAAGGTTTAACTTGATAATGTTTGCTTATACCTTTCTTTAGCAAAAATTCGCCAATTTAAATTTAATTAAAACACCGATCCAATAACTGACTAATGCAATATATTTAAAGAAGTCAATCCATTACTCGATGGCATTGTGTGGCAATCATCCAGTTCAGTTACAATGAAAACTTTGAACGGTAGCTCCTATCAATTTGAAAATATTTGCGCCCCTCTTTTTAAATTTGTTAAAGAATCCAATAATCGAGGTAGCGCGACCCTAGGATAACCTATTTAAAAAAAAACGATTACTTTATAAAAAGTATATATTATTAAATGGGCAGCACCACACCCATAAAATATATCTTAATGGAAAGCTGAAGAATTGTCCAGGTAAAGGCAGTTAGTTTGAACAAAATTTGCATAATGGTGCCAAAGTCATAGGCTCTTCAACATGAAGATTGTGATAAAATGGGATAAAAAATATTTCGACTAATTTTATCAAATTCTAACCAACAATAACAAGCACGTTAATAAAATGAAGGTAATATTGCTCTATTTATAACTTGCCAACAATAACTCAGATTTTGTTCAATTTTTTTTAAAACAATTGGAAATTTCTGTATGTTTTCCGAGATCTATAATTTATTTATTACTTCTTAAAAATAATTGTTGTTTATTAGCTAAATAGATGCTACCACGTCCACATTATATACTACATTTAAAAGCTGAAATAATTTACAAGTCTTCACAAAAAATTGAAGAAAATTCATCCACCCGCTTCTAAGTTATAGGACTTAAAAAAATATGCTTAATCAAGATTGCTTATTTCTTACTGAGTGATTCTGGGCCTCTGGTCTTTTTCACATATTTTAATATATGTGTTATTTTCAAAATTATGACTTGCTAGAAAACGATTGCTCCGATTTTGGTCAAATATTAAAAAAAAAAAAAAAATTGCAAGTAAAAGTCGCCTGATTGCACTCAAAATTTGCACGATTAAGCCTTAATTAATTAATTAATTAATTAATGCGACAAGTTTCATTGTGAAATATCAACAATTGTGGTTTTCTTCATAGAGCGCAATTTTCAAAATACGACAAGAAAAGTTTTTCACTGCAATACAAAGTTTCGTGAACTAATATTTTATATTGTTTGCGATTCATATTAAGACGAAGTAAACACTTCTCTCTAAGAAGGTGACTCTTTAGAGGCTAAGAAAAGTGTTGATATTTCAAATACGAACCATTTAAGGAAACGTGTAATTATAGGAAATGGTTGAAATTTAGTAAAATAAAGTGTTTAATGTTTATTGAAAACATGAAGATTAATATAATTTTTTCCTACCTAAATCTACCTAAATCCTAACGTGAAGAAAAAGACTAATCGTTTTAAAACC
This sequence comes from Ornithomya fringillina, assembly GCA_963978525.1. Lineage (NCBI taxonomy): Eukaryota > Metazoa > Arthropoda > Insecta > Diptera > Hippoboscidae > Ornithomya > Ornithomya fringillina. The sequence continues at coordinate 11,971,545 of OZ021694.1, forward strand.
TATTATCTGATTATTTATTCATACATAAAATAAGTGATAGAGAAGAAAGCAAAAAAATGTAATTTCAAGAAACTTTTTCATGTTGTGTTGAAATGGTAAAAAGGAAAATATGAGCAGCAGTCATACACAGAACACTGTCACGGTTATGATGATATGAATGGCAACCAATTTTAACAAGGATTTAAGAGACATTTGCATACAAACATACAAGAAAATTTTGCCATATATCTTCAACACACACATGCACATACTCTATATATATACACCGTTGAGTTTAAGAAATGTTTCCAATTGAATTGTAAATACCGGCAAAATATACTCTTATAGATATTTTTATAAGAGTCATGCAGAAGATAAACATACAGAGAAGTTACACACAAACAAACACATCACTGCATACGTAAAATGCTCGCAACAATGCACAATACAATGCGAATATAATACAAAATGCAAAATGCACACACACTGGCGTACTAAAGTGAAATATGTAACATGAAGACAGAACCAAAATATGCATGAATGTGTTTACTTATGCCAACGTGCAGCATTCATGTTTCTCGTAGGTAGGTGTACAGCATGAACAGCATGATAACCAGCTTTGTGAGGATTTAAAATATTGTACATATTAGTGTTTCAATGAAGAGATGTAAACAAGCACAGGCAGACATATACTTTAATATTTTCATATGATTCAATGCCATCACACGTTACCTTACGCACAACATTCCTGCTCACATTTTACGGTGAATGTTTTGAATTAGGTCAGAGCAGCTTTCGAGCAAATACAAGTAAATGATAATTTTGCAACAAAATCGTCTGCCCCTCCTTTAAATATGGGAATTGTATTTTTGTGGCAATTAGTATTTGGGTATTGAAGTGTTTGAATATAAATAAATTTGAAAAATTAATTGTAACTTTAGTTTTACCACAAAGTGGTAAAACTCCTGCCACATACCTTAAATCTAAAACGATTTAAACATGTCCGTCTCTCCGTGTCAGTATTTCTTGTAATCAACCTACAGGTTGTTCTAATGAAATTTGTCACAGGGATAGCTTTCGAGCCAAAGATCATTATTATTGAAGATGCAATTAATCGATTCATTTTTACTGACCCTCCCGAATTGGGACTTAATCGAATCATTTTAAGAACCTCCCCCCACATAAGGAACTTGTGTGAAGGATTATTTTATACGGCGAAACTTCGCAATTCCTAATATTTTTTGTTAAAAATTGGTGAAGAATGGTTAAATAGCTTAGTTATTGACTGTGCAAAATTTGGATCCGATTGGCGTATTTTAAGAATATCGAAATATCAGCAGACTTTTTCCCGAATGATGGACAGAGTAACAGACACTATGTGATATTAAATGAGAATTTATAAATAAGTGATTGCTTATGTAAAGTTTAACTTAAAGCCTTTCCAAACTATCTATTAGGAACCTTGATTAAAAGCTATATTATTTTGATAATTTTTGTTAAGACATTAAGACAGAATTTAAAAATTTATTCCAATTCTAATAAAATCCTTTCATTAAACGATTCCCCTGAATTCTTTCACAAGACTGTAGAAACGTTTTTTACTTAGTTGCTTATATTATGCAATTATTTCCTCAAAAACTTCATAATTAAAGATGGAGTACTTCGTTTTGAAGACGAAATGTCATTTGTCTAATTAAATCTTCAAATACTTGAAATTGTCTGGAAACATTTTATACAACTTCCTGTTTGTGACGCATTTCTTTCTGCATAACTTTGCCTATCTTTCTCCATAATTACTTTAACATTTTACTGAGTTTTTCTTCTTCTTAGTTTACTGAAATTATTAAACGTCTAAGGACAGTTGCGCCGCTCTTTCTTTACTTACTTATACTTTAATTTTCAGCTTAGTCTAAAGTTCTCTACATCACCTCCTTTCCATTTTGGTGGATATTTTTGTTGCTCATTAAACTGAAAACAGGTGATTATGCAATATTTTGTATGAGTCAACGGAAAATTTTCTTTTTTCATTGTTTGCTTGATGAGTTTTATTTTATTAATACTAATGCATTATACCCCGACGTAGAAGAAAGTGCAAGTGAAAATTCTGTTATATGTTGAAACATTTGAATCATTCAGTCCGTATTTATTGTTTTTATTGCTTAAAAACCTAAACTGGACAGACGAACGATTTTTAAATCTATTATGAAAATATTATAGTTTGAGATGGAAGATGAAAACTTTATTTACAATTGTGCAGAGTATTTGGCTGTTTACCTAACTTTAATACTAACATATACTATGAATGAATGAATTCATACACGTATAAAGCCAGCCAATCTGGCTACTCAGCCACTTTAAATGGTTTTAATTTATGATTCTTTTAAATATCTATGTATTGTGTATGTTTGTATGTTTGAAAGGGATTTTAATTAATCATTTTGCTTGTCGTTAAGCTTGGACATATAAAATCTTTTTCAAACTGTCTCTACATCGGTACTCATACCGATATGAAATCTTTTGATTCAATAAATTCCATATGAAAACCGAAAACATATACATATTAAGTTATGCTTAGTTGATAAGGACGTTTGGTCAAATTTGTCACTTTTGGGTTTTTATGCAAAAACTTTATGTATGTATGTGGTAATGTGTTTTATATATACATATAACATATAACGGTGTACAGATCAATTTGTCAAAAAGTTTGCAACAGCTAGAAGGAGTTGGAGACCCCGTGGAGACCCTGAGTTGATCTGGCCATGTCTGTGTCTCCGCAGTTACGTGTGTGCTATGGTAATCATTCTTCTTTTAACAAAACTTTAGATTTCTAGTGAAGTAGTTTAATGGAGTATGACAAAAGTATTGGTAGAGTTCATACATTGGTTCGTATTGAAATGAGGCAAAAGGTCAAGCAAACCGCACAAATACAAAAAAGAAGAATTTTTTTAATAAAAGTGTGAAAGACGATCTTACTATCTAGAAGGCTTTCGAGCCGGATTGGTGGGTATGCAAAATTTGGCTTCAGCTAAATAAAATTATCAAAATGAAATGCTTTTAAGATATGCGTCGTCAATCGTCATACATTTTTTATTTGCTTTCTAGTCAAATCAAAATCACTCAGTAATGTATATATATACCTATACAGGTACATTGGGATGGCCCTCAGTAAGATGATGGAAATCGAACTTGGGACCTCTCGTACTAGAGATTCCAGTTTTACGCCTACAGTCAAAGCATGGGCTTTTAATTTTTTGCCTACACTAGTCCTCTAGCTTAAGCTAAGCCTTAATTCAGGCCCAAGTCCATATACGAGTGTTTAATGTTGCTTATTTTGAGGGTAATTTCTGTATCTGCAAGGTTAGAATCGGCACCGTGTCAATCATTTATAAGGGCGTGTCTTCTGAGTGCCTATATTTAAAAAAAAAATGTTAAGGTAACAATTTTCGATAATCGTCTTTCAGTTGGTCTACCAAAGAGTAGAAGAAAATAAACTTTTCGTAACTTGAAAAATGAAGAGCCACTCTAATGTCAAGAGAATTGTAGAATATCTTGTATTATATTTTTATATTCAGCATATATTGCTTTGGTAGAGGTAGAGGTTGATTTTATAAAATTTAACATGTCCAAAATGGTAAGTAGCATACACACATACAAACATACATACAATATTTATACAATATATAAGAGTAGTTGTATATGTATGAGCAAGTATATTATTTAACTTTTTCACACACATGTAATCACATGTGTAAATACAGTTTTCATCGTAGTTGTTTTTTTGTGGTTTTCCGGTTTTTTGAACATCATCCAATCCTTCTTTTTACTCATCGTTTTTTTTTTTCATTTTCTACATCTTGTTTGTCTTTTAACTGAAGTACTTATATTGCTGTCTGCACAGGATTCTCGTATTTTACATTATCAGTTACGATGGAGCAGTAGTCATGCACATGGTGGTGCATGACATTCAGAAAATTTCTTGTTTACATGCACATGTTCCATATATATATAAAGGCATGCTTTCTTTCAACCTATTCAACCCTAACTCCCCGCCACTCCTACGGGTTAAAAGTAATAATAGGAGGAAGAAAAGAAAAACTAAACCAAATGCAGTAATAGAGCAGACGATGGAAAAAAGTGAAAAATTAAAAAAAAAAAAAAAATGGAAAAAACTAAATTTAGCTTAAGCCGAATCTTAGATGCCCTCCATGCTTATAAGTAAACTGTGATTGTGCTTTATGTATACAGTTGTGCCCTCTTTTTTTGATAACTATTAAACAATGTGTCACGTCTTACATGAGTGACTAAATTTTAAACTAATTTAAAGTTGTGAATTATGGGCATGGTTATCATCATCAATTTCACCAATTCTTGATGCGTTTGCCATGTTCAGTATGCTAGAGAGGAATAACACTTAACTTTATTCTGGAGGGTCGCGGGTTGGATACCTACAACTGTCGAACCCGCGTCTGGAGTGATGTAATGTTTCTAAAAATCTTTTCAAATTAAAGGGTAAAAATTCTATATCTGTGTGATTAGAGGGGGCAGGGTGACAAGCATTTATAAGACACACCTCCAGAATGCCAATCTTTTTGAAAAAAAAAAAAAACACCTGGATTCCATTTCAGACGATATATCCATACTTTAAAAGTTCCATACTTCCGGGTTGTAGCAAACGGAATTAGAATGCACACGCGCCTTCCGTACCAAGTATAAAAACGTATAGAAAATCATTCAGCCAACAGTTTAAAGAAAATAAAAACAAACGAAAAATTCTGGTAAAATTTCTGTTGAATCCAAATAACAACATCAAGCCATTCAAATAAATCTTTTATGTTTTTTCAAGGTTTCGTTAACAGAACAGAGGCAGAGGCAGAGACAGAGTGATGAAAAACATTTTAAATAGGAAAGAATATATAGTGTATGCTGCACATAGAAACTTTGATTCCATTAGGAATGTATTTACGTACGATACATAATAAAAAATCAAGTGAAACAAGTTTCAGTTAGCTTAAGCCAAACCATAAATGCCCACCACCTTAAAGCATAAATTTACAAAGGAGTGCTTATGCTTGTGATGGAAAATAAAAACCAGTTGAAAATTTATATAAAAAAGATCCTTTTCAGATTTTTTAACTGCAAGTGAAACCTTTCAAAAAATTTTATAAGAACAACAAACATTTCTGCCATGTTTGCAATCGATAAATCAATTTACCACAGATGGACAGACACACATACACATGCGTAGTTAAGTCGGTGGGTGTAGGATCTCTAATGCTTCCTTCAGAGTGTTGCAAACACTTTGACAAATCGACCTTTAGGTGATAAGTATAACAAGGCTTTAGAAATTGGAATAAACTACGAAAACGAAGTCGATTTACTAATTATTTTATACACATGAAAAAGTTATAAATCTATTTATAAATTTAAGTTTCTTTGACTTATTGTTAAAGCCTAAACATGAATGTTGCCATTTACATACACACAATACTTGTAATATTATGTCATTATTGGCACTACACTTCTTTTCAACTGTGCGTAGTAACAGTCATTATCTATTATAAATATTCTTCCTTTAGTTTTTGTTGCTTTTGTTCATTATTCTTTGTCAGCTGCGCGTAATTTCATCAACTTTAACGTAATTTTTATTGTATTTTTTCTCGCACATATGTAACAATGTATTTTCCCATGTTAAGTTAAAGAAGTTGTTAACAAGATTTAAAAGAAATGAAAATAAAAGAAAATTTTCATTGTCTGTCAGGGGTTTTGTTCTATTATATAATTGTTACGCGAACCTCATGTGAGGAAAAGTTAAAGTCAAAGTTAAAGTGGAAGAAGATGAATGATGAGGTGGAATATTAAATGCGCTTCATTATACTTTTATTAGTAGGTACCAGAAGTGGGCGAGCCATACCCCCAAAAGTATATATAGTTGAAAAAAGTTGATTTAGCCAATCTTTCCGTCTCTGAGTCCGCGTGAATAATTTCTGTTCAATGTCTCAGTGAAATTTGGAATACGCAATCTTTGAGGTATTCTACGCTTTCATAGATTTGGAATATGTCAAATACAGCCTTGTTTTACTCGTTTTTTATTACAACAAATTAGTTAAATTAGAATTCTCTGCTCAGAAGGATCATATTCTGAAAGAAAAAAAAAAAACAATCCCTTCTTTTTCTCTATAACAAATTACATTAACTAAACTAAACTTAGTGCAGCATTATCGTTAAAATGAACCATATAAACAATATAAATTAATTTTCATCCTCAAGTATATTCTTAATAGTTTTTTCTTATCATGCCGTTACCCTCCACCATATACCATACACACACAAACACACATCTATACAGAACATTGGAGAAAATTTATGATAGTGTTAATTATACGCTAATGAACACACAAAGATATAAACAAGTGAGCAAGGAAACACACATACATATACAATCTGTTTAGTAGTTGTAGCAGCACACTGCAATTTATTATTATGGTTCTGTTTAAGTGTTGAGCAGAGGTGATCCTTTCCCTCAAAGTATATATTGTAACAATAATTAACTTAATGCATTACAAATCTTATAGTCACGTGCAAACATCTTTATTGTGTGTTTGTGTGTGTGTGTATGACGTGTAAGCAAATACGAGTGTGCGTCTCATATGTAGAGTTACCACAGTCCAGGTTGGATAAAATTAGGGTAGAGGTTGGATTAGGTTAAGTTAGCTTAGAAGTTGATGTAAAGCTTAGGTTAGATAAGGTTAGGGTAGAGGTTAAGTTAGCTTGGGATAGAGGTTAAGTAAGGCATGGTTAGAGTAAAGGCTAGGGTAGAGGTTAGCTTGGGGTAGACGGTTCGTTAGGTTGGTTACAGTAGATTAGATAACTAACATATAGTTTAGGCAGGTTTAATGAGAATACAAGAACTTTTTAAGATCTTGATAAATGTCAAAATATTGGCAACTCTGGTACAAATATGGTATATCACCATAACTACAGACAAGAGGATGAGTAGTATTTTCTTTATGCATTTGTTTCTTTTTTTTTTCTTAAGAAGAAAACGTAATGTAATTGCTGTGCACGTTTATTGCTCTTTCCTTTTAAAATGAATAACAACAACAACAAACAAACAAATTTAACAAACCCAGTATTAAACACTAGCGTATTAAACTTATAAACACTAACCTATGAAACTGAAGTTTAACATTTAAATGAATTGATATTCACTACATAGACATTTAAACGATACGTCTAAGTGAAAAAGGAAAAAAGAACATAAACATGAACATGAATAGAGTTAATTACAAGTACTAACTGAGCGCATATACTAATGCATACAATCAGAACCAAGCTGTGCCGCTGAGAACTTTTTAACGATACTTTCAACTTAATTATGCTCCAGAAAAGTTAAAAAACTTTCTTAAGAATTTTATATAAAAGAAAATCAAATTTAGGCTGTTGTTTCCTCCTTTATTCCGAATCATTTAAATAGTTCCTTACGTATATTTCTTCACTGTGAACGGTAAGCTGCCACAATCCGTTAAATGTGCACGTACGATAAGCGAACGTATTCATGGCGGTGAAAAACAGTTTACTGCGTGGTTTCTGCTACAATTCAACAATTGATTGCACATTTATTGCACACACACACGTACATTGACTCACTCTACTATCAGTTTCCAGAGCTGCAACACTAGCTACAATGAATACAAATTGTGCAATTAATCACATCAGCATGTCAATACTGCTTGAATGAACAAAAGTGAACAAAAAAGGAAAAATACCTGAATGCATAAAAAACTATAAAGCGAGAGAGAAATGAAACGAATAAAATATAAACCATTGAATGCTGATGAGGATGCAATCACGAGCTGGCAGTTTATACTGTCACAGTGTGAGTGAAAATAAGGAAATAACTATTTTGTAATTTTTATATCTACCAGCAAAGGGGGCGTAAACTATTTGGTCAAATGATTGCAACGCCCTACGAGAACTTACCGGAGACCAAACAAAATTTGTATTTATGTATATTCTGAATCCGCATCGAGTATGGATTTGATTAAGCATTGTCTGTCTGTCTATCTGTGAGTGCTTATTTGTATCGAAATTATTTTTACAGCCACAAAAAGAGATTCACAGCTTGACAAACGATGGACAAGACACGCCTACAATGTGACAAAAACTAATTTTTTTTCCATTAATTTTTTCTTATTACTCATGAATGATAACTATATTATTTGAAAAGCTTTGGTGCATCGATGATGGGTGTTTAAGATTGGACCTAAGCTAAGATTTACGTTTTTTACTTGTTTTTATTATCATTTAATCTAATAATGCTTTTGTGTGTGTTAAATTAAATGCAAACCAGTAATAACAATAACAACAAAATGTGCAAAAAATAATTTGTTCGTTAACTGTTGTTTTTCTATTTTTTTTTTTTTTTGGAAATACTGAACAATATCATCCAAATATATTATTTTAAACGTTTTAACTTAAATGGCAGTAATGTTTAAACATATTAATATCGCTCAAATAGAAATCATACAATTATTCTGGATGATGGATTCTGCATGCTAGATAGTGTATGGTGTGTGTGGTAGTATATGCTAGATGACGCTTGCCAACTTTTGTATGCTGAATGCCTGATACTAAATGCTAGATGCCGAGCGCTGGATATTATACCAAAGTGTAATGTACCCTATAGTTTAATCGATTTTGATTTTGGTTCTAATCCGATGTGTGTGCAATAAAATATTTAAAGGTGGGCGTGGAATTTGCCGTTTAGGAGTTGGAAACTTTTCTAATAATACAAATATATCCTTTACACGAAAAATTACAACATTTTTTAAAAGAAAAGAAAATAAGTGTAAATTACAAAAAGAAAAAAAAAAACAAAAACAAACATAACTTACAACAACAATTCATCGATACATGCCAACAATCTAACAAAATTGATGATTTTGTACCAAGCTATGCTAGACTCCCCGCTGACTTAACAATGAAACAATATGTAACACACCATCAACAATAACAACAAGAAAAAAGGAGAGAAAAATTAAAGAAGATGAAAAAGAAGAAAAAGAAAAACTGAACAGCCTATCATTGTAATAAACAAGAAAACAACTTCAGATGCCTAAAGTACTAAGCTGGACGTATAAATTTGTTGATTGGCAGGAAAGAACATGCAAACCAAGAAGGTTGAGAAAGAGTCGGTTTAAGGAACTTATTAAATACGTTACAAAAACAAACAAAAATAATAATAATTAAGGAAAGATTACAAAAAATTATTATCACCCTCCCACTAATGGTGGAGATAGTTGAAGTTCTTTGTTAGGAAGTGGATTTCCTCTCCTTATAAAACCCTATTAACCAGACGGACTTCCGGACATTTTTGCAGAAATTGATGTAACAATAGTTTCATGTAGCTCTCTTTCTCTCCCTATTTAAATGTTTACACATCACGGAAGCAATTCGGTGAACTCCCTATTGTGGAATATAACAAAATTGTCCGGGGCCGTATGTATTAAAGTAGCAACAAAATTATGTTTTTGTTCAATGGAATCAACAATAAGCCGAAAAACAATAGAAAAGAACCAACCAACCGACATCTACATATAGACATATAAAATGTGTAACATGGCCAGAGGGCAGAGGGTGGGGATGAATAATGTAAAGAATGAAACTAAGAACAATAAAAATCGTGGATCAAAGGGTCGGGTTGTTATGTTACACTATTGTTCTTGTTGTTGTTGTTGCTGTTGCTGTTGTTGATGCTGCTGATATTCAATTGTATTGTTGTGCTGTGTTGTGTTGTGTTCTGTTCTGTTCTGTAAGTTGTTAGGCCTTCAAAAACAATTCCCTGCTGCACGATATTATTCTTGGTCATCTTTTTGCTTTTGTTGCTGTTACTGATATTGTACGTGTATGCCTTTTACGGTTGTCGGTTGCATAGCAATTTTACAAGTTGTTGTTATTGTCATTGTTAAGAGAGCATAAAGAATGCAATTGATAAATTGTCGAAATAATAATTGTATTGATTGTTTGGGCCGGCTTGCCAGCTAGCCAGGCTGCCGTTAGTGCAGCACGTGTGTGTATACATATTGGTTATATGCTTACTTTTATTTTATCCATTCACATTCTTCTGTTCAGGTCGTCCTCATCTTTTATTGATTTTGTCGGCTACTTTGTTTATGCAGCCTTTAGTGAAATTGTTCAAAACATTCTTCATATAATAGTTTGTCCAACGGCAACATACTTGTTCTCAGGAACAACTCTTTATAAAAATTTAAATGTTGTTTGTACTCTTTCTATCAGCAGCTTTGCTCCTTTCCATCAAAATTAAATTCTTTAGATAATTATATTATAAATTTCAGGTTTGAAATAAATAAAATTTGAGAAATTGACCATTTTGACGAATTTAATATAAAATAATTAAAGAAGTCATTCTATTACTCGATGTCTTTGTGTGGAAATCGTTCAGAGTGAATGGATGAAAATCTTGAACGTTTATTTCTCGGAAACGGTAGCTCCTATTGATCTGCGCCAGTTTTTCCAAAATGACCCATATTTTAAAAAAAGAGAACTTTGTAAAATAGGTTATTATAATAAAGTGGTTAGTGCCACGTCCATAAAATATATGACATTGTAAAGCTGAAGAATTTTCAAGGTAAGGGTAGTTCGTTTGATCAAAATCCGTACAACAGTTCAAAAGTTATAGGCTCTTCAACACGAACAAATGGATAAAAAATATTTCGACTGATTTTGCAAACTTTCATAAACAATGTTGTTATTGTTATTGTCCACTAAAATTAAAGTAATATTGTTTTGTTTATAACTTTGCAATAACAACTCCGGTTTTGGTAAAATTTTTTGCAAACATTTCGAAATTTCTGGAACTTTTCGGAGATCTTTAAGTAATAGGCGTGACATTGCATATTTATTAAAGAAAATACTTTTTAATAATACCTTTTGATTATAGAAATAGGTGGTGCCACAACCATATAATATATTTTATTTGAAACCTGAATTATTTTGCAAGTTTTTATAAAAAGTTTGAACAAAACCCGTCCAGCCTTTTACATATACATAGGTACTGAAAGAAGCATTAATTTATTTATTTTAAAAATTTGACTAGAAAATGGTGCAAGAACTATGTAATTATGTTTTAAATCTAATTTAATTTCGTTGACTACCTTCACTTTTTAGTGTTCATTACAAAAAAACTGCTTACAAAAAACACAGCAGCTTTTGTCACTTTCTTCCACTTGCTTTATCAAAGTCGCCCTTCTAAAGTGATTTATTTTCTAATAAAAATAATACAAGTAAGAAAACTAAATTTGGTTTAAGTCAAATCTTAAATACCGTCCTTTACTACCTACAAAAGTAAAGCTTGCAAGTCATGTTTTTTGTTGAGTAGGTTTTTTTTTGTAAATTGCAAACGTTACTGATCACACCCATTTTCGGTACATCGATGGATTACGTAAATAAAATTATGTATACCAAATTTCAACTACATAGATCATGTTTTGTGGCAGATAAATGCGTGGCTATTGACCGATTTTACTAAATTTGAATAGTGATCTGCGCATATATCTCAAAATTTACGACTGTGAGATTGCTAATGAGGGACGGTCGTACGGACATGTCAAATATATATACGTTGTAAAGGGTCTGATGCCTCCTTCTGGATATTGCAAATGAAGTAACAAACTTTGTAAGCTTTCCATCTTATGTGGAAGGTAAACAAAACACGAAATCACAGCTCAATCAAAGTCACCAATTGTGTGTGATTGTGTAATTTTTACTTGCTTGTACTGGTTTTAGGCAAACCTTCGACTGCAGAGAATAATTTCCCTTTTAGTCTGTACTAAAAAAACGAGTAAACATTCTTTGACATCGTGTTTAACAAAAAACATGTTAATCAAGAATTCGTGAGTTTGAGGTTTCTTAATGAAACTCTACTTCAACAACAATGTCTAATAAACAACCCGGGGGTTGAAGGAATATTTATTATAAAACACCAAAGCGCAATGATTTCCTCACTTTCTCTTTACAACAAAATGTAAGTTGACAACCTTTTTAAGTAAACAATACTTTGAAAAATTCAATTCGAGCACCTTCACCATGTACCTCATTGTTGTACTTTGTGCAGTCTCTAAGGAAACTGTTGAGTCTTTGGCGAAACATATTTATTTGAAAGTTTTTTTTGTTAATTTGTTTAAAAAATATTTCCTTTTGTTAGTGTAATTAAAAGCGAATTGTTTATGATGGTTGCTTTTATTGTAGACTCAGTCCGGTTTCCAAATTTCATTTCATTCAAAATACAATTTATTAGACATCTCTTGTAATCATACCCTTAGCACGCAAAGTAATTACAACCGTAGCATCATCATGTGTACACAAGTTTTCTGTACGCATAGTGTTAACCCAGTTACTGGGGTTTTGTTTAGATTAGACGCTGGTTTATGTTGTGTTTTAGTTTTTAAAGTTTTAGATTTTCTAAAGGAAGCGATACAAGCAGACAAATTCTGTGTTTCGTGTGGTTATTGCGCTACCAGCACAGTTCCAGCTACATCAACTGCGCTACATAACTTTTACTATTATATGTCTATTCAAGAGATTAGGAAGCTGTTGCATATGTGGATATGTACGCATATGAGTATGTGTATATAAAAAGTGTTTAATTCGTTATTGTGTTGTAGTTAGTTGTTATTAATTAAATTTTTGCTAAAATTTTTCCTCCTTCAGTTCGCGAAATTCTTAAAAACTGAAAATTCAATATATTGAAACAAGTAAGAAAACTAAATTTGGTTTACGCCGAATCTTAAGTACCCTAACGGTGGACGTGGCAGATATTTGATTATTAAAGTATGAATTATATCACCGCTTGGAATTCCAGTTTTACGCTGAGTAGGTTTTTTGTGATTGATATGCGTGTCCCTTACCTGAACACGCCTTCTTTTGGCACATTGAGATATGAGATAATTAATAATAATTTTAGGTACATAGGTAAATATTTGAATAGATTTTTCTCAATTGTGGGCATGGTTTGTGACCGATTTTGCCTATTTTAAATAGCGATCTCCGTGCAGAAAGTAAAAGTTTTAGAAGTTAATCAGAAATGTATATACTTTGTAGGATCTCTGAAGCCTGAACGGAATGACAAACTTAATACATCCTTTCTCTTATGTAAAGGGTATAAAAAGTGAATTCAGTTAACCGCTGTGCCATCAATTAAATGTAATATCAAATATAACTGAAGAAGAACTAATAAAATATGAATAAAAACATGTAAAAATCGCTTCGGTTTTTTTGTGCCTCGTCACATGAAATATTTTAATAGCAACGAACTTTCCTCCTTCCTTTCCTAAATTCCTCTATGTTATGTCATTTACCTCAAAAAAAAAAAAAAAAAAAAGGATATGCTTGAAAAACTTTCTCTATTCAACTGATTAAAAATTTAATAACCAAACTGTACCATAACTCCTCTCCTAACTCTCTTAATGGCATGATACTGCTAAAAATCATGTAAAATTTAGGCGAAAAGTAAATGTAAATTTAAGTTTCGTATTATATAAAACTTTTTGAATGATATAAAAACATAGTTAAAAGGAAATGATGATGATGAGTCAGTGTATGAGACTGAAAAGGGAAAAGTTTAAATGCGGAAAAAATTAAATTGTTACTTAGGTTGATCAAGAATTTAATAGAAACTCAAATGAGGATATATTTGGCTTAGGCCAAATCTTGAATACCCTACACTTTTATACAAATACTGCGTGTGACACTTATACAATAGAGCCTTCCTATAACGAGGGTTGAAGTAAGTGTTATATTTTAACTCAATCATATGCATAGAGGGCGCAATATATATATATATATATATTTGCCACGCCCACCTTTATGGATGTGGAGGGTATTTAAGATTTGGCCTAAGCCAAATTTAGTTTTCTTGTTTTATTTAAATTCTTTGGACTTGTTCTTTTGTAGTTTATTGAAGTGTTAACCTCAAAGGAATATTTTCATAAAATATTTTTAATTATAAGTAAGCATCAACCTGAGCGACTTGTTTTCATTATAATATTATCATAAAAGAGAAAAAACTTTAAAATTCAAATAATATTTAATCCTTGAGTTAAAAAGACATTATCCTAGGTCTTAAAATCTTACTAACTCAAAATTTTTGTTTGCTTCAATGAATTTGTTTCGTATTGACTTTATTAAAATTCAGTCATTTATTTATTATGAAAATCTATCTAGAACTGTGGTACTTGGGGGAACAAAAGAACAAACTCAAAAATGGCTTAATTTTATAATAACTTCACAAAACTCAATTCATAAATCGGCAACAACCTGTTCAAATAACAATAGCAACAGGAAATACTGTTGTATTGCAGAAATCATATGCAATGTAGAAAAACAACTGCCATCTTTGTTTGCATTTTAGTATAAAAGAGTTATGAAATGTGAATGTAAGCTTAACAAAAACAAGAAAACAAATAAAAGATTCCGCTACAAACAAATAAAAGGCCAATAGCGAGAACAGTACTGAGTTCGAAACTAAACATATCTAATCTTCTACGTAGAACAACATTGAAGCAGCGGATATTGTGTTTCTGCTTAAATTGACAATTTGATAGAAAATAGACGCGAATACGTCAGGCGTACAAAAAGGTGAAGAATTTACTAACGGTTATTATTATACAACAGCATACTTTTAGGCGATAATTTAACATAAAATTTAGTGTCTAAATTGGGGTTGTGTTTGGAAAGTTATAAACAAAACAATGTTACAACATGGCTTACGTGAATATTCACGATTATTACATCCACCTAATTTTAATAACGTTTTGCAAATTGTGAATCTAAACCATCTTTTAATCAATTAAAACATCTACTAGAGATATAATAATAAAGACTACCCCCCTGATGATGTCCGAATAGCCCGGACGAAACGTTGGGGACAAAAACTAAAAAATAAATGTTTCCTTGGTCGAAAAGCTTACAAAAAGAAAAAGATAAACTATTACACGGCCGATAAATCATTTTTATATATAACAATGGTACATTACTTTTAGTGTGGTTCTTGTTATTATTATTATTTGGGAATCAGTCGAAATATTTTTTATACCATTTTTTCACATTGTTCGTATTCAATATAACTTTTGAACTGTTGAACGGATTTAGTGCAAACAAACTGTCTGTAGTGGAATGACTTCTTTATACATATATTGAATTGATAAAATTTTTGGGAAAAAAATGGCTCATTCCGAATCAATATTTCTCTTGATATTTTCCAATGAAATTTGCATAGTGCAAATTTGCTTTAAGGCTTAATCGTGTCAACTTTGAGTTCATTCGATCATGTTTTATTTTTGGGCACTCTTGTAAAATATAGGATGTAGCCCCTTTAATGAAAATGTTTAAAATTTTCAGAAAATTTTATACATCGAAATTTTGATGTCAATCTATAGAAAATTGCAAAACAAATTCAATAGTAAAAGTTTTAACTTAATCAGACCAGACCACTGCGTCAGCTTCTGTGATGATTTTAAACTAAGATGAAAAGAATCTTTTGTAAGTTCTCCTTCTATGGCCTTTTTGGAAAATGTTTAAAAAAACTTTATTTTATATTTACTTTATTATACATAATAATATAAGAAATTTATATTCCATTTACCAAAATTTTTGTTTTAATTGCAAAACTTGGAAAAATTCCATTCAATTTCTTTCCTTCTTCTTTAAAACAAACATTTCCATTTGGTTGCTCTGAAGTGTTTCTAAAATATCCCCAAGAAAGCTTCCGTTACTGAACAAATATTATATTATGTAGAGATGTAAACACAACTATGAACAATATTACAAAATTATAATTGAGCTAACCAAGCATCGAGAATGCAACAAGCTTGTAATTAAAATGCATCAACAGAAGAAGAAGAAGACTTAACAGATTTCTATATATTTGAACACATTCACTTTAAGATAATTTAGTAAAGTGTAAGACACTGTAGCTTAAGAGTAATAAATTCTTTGATTATGTACTATATATAACCATACAACAGGCTGCATTATTTCATGCAGGAGAGGATACAACAAGTACTGCATCATAATAGATTTCAATCATCGTCACCGCGGTTCACCAGGGTATCCAAGGATACAATAAAAATTGTTTTGTGCAGAAAACAATATGAAACGCCCACACATATATTTGGTGGAGGAATCAATAAAAAAAAAAATACAGAGCTCTGTTAAGCGTAAACAAAATGAAGGCAATCATTTGTAAAAATGGAAAAAGGTTTTTCTGCTAAATATATGCAGCAGTATTACTGTATTGCTTTATTAACTATTTTTATGCTCTCCTCATAAGATGGGGGCTATACTAAGTTTGTCATTACGTTTGCAACACCCAGAAAGAGACGTCAGAGACCCTACAACGTATGTATATATTCTTGATCAGCAACAAAAACTGAGTTGATCTAGACATATATGTACTTAAAAAAAATCATATGATTATAGGGCGTAAGCATATACCTGCCACGCCCACTATTGTAGATGTGGAGTGTATTTAAGATTGGGCCTAAGTCAAATTTAGTTTTTTATCTGTTATTTTATTTTAACAGTAAGTCTCGATTGTCGCTAAAATAGTTGATTCCCATAAAAACTTTTTTTAAAACGAAATTATTAAAAATATCAATTTTATGTTTTCCACAATACGAAACATTTATTTATTATTTTGTGCTGCTAAATAAATTTTCACAGTTCTGTGTTCTTTATTCGATAGCATTAGAAGTTATTTCTGGATTGATGGTAAATGCATTATTTGCAGACTTAAATTTGTAAAGATTTTCAAAAGAATGCTTTTTTAAAGCTGTAGATGGGTTCTTAATCTTCGCTATAAACTCACTCCACACACAACATTTTGTCAAGCCTCTTCGATGATCATGTAATGTGTCAACTAATGTTTTTTCGAGATTTATTTCATTGCAATGATCTGTACAAGGAAAGCCCACACTGTTATTATCATTATTAGTCACCAAAACTACACCTTCTTTAGTTGTGCTACTGGCTTCATAAGTAATCACCGTAAAGATATATTTCGGTGGCTTACAATTGCCTACTACTACTCCTTTAAGATTTTTATCAGCACCAGTAAAAATATCATAATTATCTTTATCATCTACGACGTTAAGGAGTTTCGAAGACATAATTTCCACAGTTTCTAAATTTCCATCGAACACTTTTTTATTTGCTGGTATTAAAGTGCTTGTCTTGTTAGGACCGTCTATAAAGGTGCAGTCAAATTCATCTAAAAAATGTAATTGATTAGAATAAATGATGGAAATTATAAACATTTTAGTACAGTTTAAAGTAAACAGTAAGCTTTTTACAAGCTTAGAAGTCTCCTGAAGACCCAACATGGTCGAATGTAACAGACAAGTTCAAATTCCAACTGAAAAGACTCTTTCACCTTTTTCCTCAAAAACTAAACCCGGTTTAGGCCACATCGCAAATACCTCCATCTATCTACATATAAACCGTGAGCGCGGCAGGTACCTCATTATCCTTTTTAACACTGTATGTATCATTTGACAGCTTGGATTGTGCAAAAACAGTTTTTTGTAAATTGTGGACGTGACATTTATGCCATTCTGTCCATTTTTGTTATGTCAATGAAAGTTCTAATTATAAATTTCCACTTTGTAGCTCAATTTTTGTTGGGTGTTTGATTGTAATTACCTTTACCAATTTAAATAATCTCATATAACGATCTGCCTGCAGAAGTCATTAGAAATGTCTGTAAAAAATGTCAGCTTAATATCTCAAAATGTACGATCATCGTACGAGAATGCCAAAAATATACAGACAGACAGACACAACTAGACCGTCTTAGCCTTTTGTGCTAATTAAGAATAAATATGGATCTCCGAGGCCCCTTTCTGGATGTTGCAAATGGAACAGCAAACTAAATAAATCTACATCACTAAGGTGGAAGGGATGAAAGTGAATTGGCTTTTTTATGTAGTAAGTTACTGCGAAAGTGGCTGAATAGTTACCTGTGGTACCATTTACATATTGTTGTGGAACCCCGTTACTTTTACAATATTTTGGAAAATCTTTGTTACATTTCCTATAGCAAGCAAAACTACTGCCAGCCAAAAGCAAAAGGATGATATTTGTAATATGAAGACGCAACATTTTATGCTTTCTGATATAAAGAGAATATACTAAATGAAGACACTTTCAGCTTCTACTTATATACTGCAACTGTTAGTAGTAATATGCGATATATGTCACTTATCAATTTATCAAGTTAAACGTATCAATAATAAAAGTAATGATTGGATTTGCAACGACTTGTTGCTTCACTCTACTACGTCAAACTTTATACACTAAATAAATTTTTTAGAGGATTAAATGAAACATGTTTTAAAAACACATTTTCAAAGGGATGAAAATGATAAATAGTACATTTTAAATATTAGTTAAATATTTTCCTTAATAAAATTTTTAAACTTGCATGGAAAATATTGTCAATAATTATGTAGAGCTGAAGAACAATGTAAAGCACACGTTCCAAAGTATATAGGGTGCTGAGTGATAAAATATTATAAGTACATGCTTCTAATTTGTAATGGAATTGTCTATGACACAAGGCAAACAACATTGTTAGCACAACCAAAATTGGAAACATTCACTAAAGTTGACAATCAATATTTTCAATTAGTGTTTACAGAAATACTTGAGGGAATTAAAACAATAATATTTCTTTATTGTTCCGCTACAATTGAAAAAAAATAAAAAAAAAAACTTACCTAAGAGATAAGGTGGATGCAGGCGGGTTTAAGAGCAGGAAGAATAAGGTTTCGCGTGAAAATTGTAAAAAATCTATTCCAAAAATTATTCATTAGTTCCTTTTGCTTATAAAACTTTAGAAGGTTCTCAAGATTTCTCTAATTCTTGAAACCGCCTTTGGCTGGATCTAACAGTACATTTTAACCGTTTAAACTTTTATCACTTATTTCATTGCATTGTTTTGGTGAAAGTCTTAAGACATGGTTTATGATGAAGTACAGGTAAAGAACTAAATTTGGGTTAGGTCAAATCGTAAATATCCTCCACATTAACGTACATACAGTGGGAGTGGCAGATTCATGATTACACCCTCAGATATTGTGTGGATTACGTATAAGTGAAATTTTACGCTGAATTTTAGGGTAATTTTGCGAGATTGTGTGTGTGTGCAATCCGACCATGCCCATTTTTAGCACATCGATGAATATGGTAGTTATAAATATGTGTAACAAATTTCAAGCCAATAGCCTAATTTTTATCGATTGTGGGCGTCGCTCTTATCTGATATTACCAAATTTAAATAGCGATCTGCATATGGAAACTAGATGTGAACAAAATTTTAGCTTAATACTTCAAAATATATGCCCGTAAGAATGGCAACAACAGACGGATATACAGACATACAGGTCTAAATCAACTCAGTTTTTGGTGCTGATCAAGAATGTATATTCATTGAAGGATCTCTGAGACCTCCCTCTGGGTATTGCAAATAGAATGACAAGCTCAGCCCCATCTTCTGTGGAGGGTGAAACGAATTTCAATTCAAAACTTGTCCCAATTATCACTTGTACAAGTAATGACAGAAGGACACATGAACGGGTGTAGAATATAGTGCATGTAGAAGATGATTTTGCTTAAGAATATTTAAATTTTATGGGGGTCACTGAGGGGTCTCCTATTTGGAACAACACAGCTAAAACCCATTAGTATGGCAGACGTTTAATTATAATCCCCAAGTAATTTTCTTCCATATTTCCTACAAGCAGTAAATCATCATTTGCATTATTATTATTAACAGCAGCAGTACTAGGAGTAGTAGTAGTAGTAGTACTGTTGGTGGTACAAGTTGTAGGATGCAAAGCAACGGCACAAGGTCAACGTTATGACAAACATGCACATAAACCCACACACATATGTCAGCCCACGTATGCATGTATGTTGTGTTCTGTTGAGGCTAAAGCCTATATTTAACAAAACACAGAGTACCAGTTGGGAATTACTCCGTACGCATCATAACGTATGTACATGTGTTTCTATTTATATACCCTCAGGAAAGTTAAGTTGTAATCTAAAGTTATTTTTTGCTTAAAACATATAACAACATACGCTTCATGTGTATATGTTAAGTATAAAAATACTTAAAATAGTACGTATGTGGTTATAAGGAACACAGTTAACCAACACTCTGGGGTAACATAAAATTTAGTATGGATTTTTGTTTTGTTGTTAGACGGATACTCAAAGTTAGGTATGTATAAGTATATAGCACTTTATCTATAAATTAATGTGTTAGTTTTAGAACTTTCTCAAAATAAACAATTCAGCAAAAGTTTAAGAGCGATACATGCAACACTCATTATAACAAAGCCGGACGCACTGACATTTATGCTGTATGTTTTGAAAAATGAAAAAATTGTACATGGCTAAGGCCTTATAACTTAATTCCTTTTATTTAGAAACTTGTGCTTGTATTCAGGGGCTGCACAAAACTTGTCCAATACAAGTTGTCCAATACAAGTTTTGTGCAGCCCATGTGATGACCGTTGACAAGTTGACTTGGTAGACATTATTTTTACGGCTCTAACAAAATTTGAAAACCACTCTTTTATTTGTCATTGCCTAGAAATAAAAACAGAAGTTTGCTTTAGAAACTTTATTTAAAGTATCAGCATAAAAATCTAACTGAAATTTTATCCGTAGGTCTGTCTATAATAATAGACAGACTTACTGCAGGAATATAATATAGATAGACTTACTTAGTAGTAGTTACTCCTCCTAGTTACTGTCTATAATAATAGACAGACTTACTTAGTGGCGTAAATTTTGAAATTTGTAGATCGCAGATCGATATTTAATATGAGCGCAATTAGTTGAGACGCACGCCCACAATTTACGTAAAAGTGTCAAAACCTATAAAGTTTAAATCTAACGATAATCCAAATTATGCGCGTGGTCGGATAGCAGACACGCCCACAATCAAAAATGTTTACATATGAAGTATAAATGGAGTTTATTACACATATTTATACTTACCCCATTCATCAAAGTGCAACCGTTTTTTAGCCTAGAAATGGACTCGTACGTTTTTGTATTAAGTATTAGAGAAAGTAATCAGATACCTGCCACGCCTTTATGGAAAAAGAAATAAATTTTCTTTTGTTATAATTTAATATAATTATGTTACATGAAAATGTTTTCAACATTAACATAAATTTTACATCTTTTATTATATTCTACTGTCCCCAATATATATTCTTATACACATACACCTACACAAAGGTGTATGAAGTAATAAGAGCAATATGAAAACCCTAAGTAATACATATGCAAACGTACATATATAGCATAACAGCGAGGCAGTATTTTATGGCAATTTATCATATTACGGGTACCCAGGTGCAATGAGCCAAGCACGTTAAAAAATTTTATATGCAAATGTAATAACAAAAAAAAAAATAACAAAAAATAATATTATATTCCGTTTTTTTCGCTGTCGCCGTTCTTATTGTTACTACTGGATGCTGGTACATTTCTCTTCTCGCCGGTTATTGTATATTATTTAATATGCACACATATTTGCGTCCCCACCTGGACGTAACTACATATCTACCCAGCAGCCATATCATAAAGGGACACATATGTAATACACACACACACTGGTATGTTACATAGATAGTACGTACATATGGGTTGAATAGACGGACAAATATTTTTCTTAAAAAGCCATGAACATGACAACAAGAGCCAACAACAACAAGAAAATATTAATTGTGTACAGAGGCGCATTTTAAACAACTCCGGACCGTTATGTACAATTGGTTGAGTTAAACACAAAAAAGCAAGGTTAAAAGAGAGAACGAAAGAGAGAGGGCGTTGGTGAAATGTATTTCGCATAAATTTATTTTATCCTTAGCTTAAACGTC
Organism: Ornithomya fringillina; assembly: GCA_963978525.1. NCBI lineage: Eukaryota > Metazoa > Arthropoda > Insecta > Diptera > Hippoboscidae > Ornithomya > Ornithomya fringillina. Next base: position 11,993,501 of record OZ021694.1, read on the forward strand.
CGTCCACAGGTAGCTCCTGTATACTGGTCTCCGTAAATTTCTTCATAGACGCTACTGTTACATGCAGCCACACATGTAGAAAAATGAAAAAAAAAAAAAAAATTGAATAAACCAAAATAAGCTTAGGCTAGGTCTTAAATAGTCTCCAAATATATATACAAAATATGGCATCTCCCCCACGTTAGATTTTACCCAAAATGAAATGTTTTGCTTTTAAATAATGCTCGTATCTAATATCTGTCCACGCCCATTTTTAACACTTCGATGAAATTATGACTACTAGACTTTATAGGTAACATTTTGTGGCTAATGTATAAGTATTTATTGATTGTGGGCGTGCCTCTAAATATGAATTTGTAAATTTACAATTATGGGAATATCAACAACAGATAGACATACGGACATACGGACACATGAATATTAATAGAGTCTTTGACGTGCATTTTTGGCTGTTACATACGGAATGACAGACTTTATATACATGCCAATTTATGTGTAGGATGTGAAAAACTCAAATTGGCAAAAAGGCTAACGGAAGGAAGCTTATTCCACATTACGGTTACACTATACATTACGTGTTGTTTTCTCGCTTTGTTTTTCATTCGGTTAGCTTTGGTTTATCTGTGTGATATAATAGTGTTTGTATTTATGGTGCACATACATATAAATGTAGGTGCCGGTCAACCTGAATAACTTCTGTGTATGTTTGTGTGTGTGGTTGTGCTTGCAGCATATGTATGTTGCCAACTGTGTCAGACACTGATTGATAATATCGAATCTGCTGTAAATTATGTTTTTTACCATTTTTCGATATTTTTTCATTTTTTGCTCCCACAGCCACTGGTGCTGCTTGTTTTTGCATTCTTTCAATGGCAGACAATTTGTTAAAATATTTGCATACACACAAACATATTGCATCGGATCGGTTACTCTACTACGACTCCTACTATTTACCAAATAGTCTCTCGACTCTACTGGATTACTACAGTTTTGCATTGAGAGCCAACAGCCAACATTTGACTGTTTGTTTGTTTGTTTGTTATATTGTACCTACACGTAATCTGAGGTGATTGTATGAAATGGTGTGCTATGTAAACCACAGGAGAGCTTTTATCCAGTCAATAATAAATTTGCAATCGACAGTTTTATGGCCACCTTAGCTTTTGTTTTTTTCTTCTTTCATTGTTTTCCAAGGGTATTCTGTACGTGCGTCTGTCTTTTTTCCATTTCCTCCTTGCCGTAACCCGTTTCAAGACAAGATAATTTAAGTGTATAAAACCCACACAATGCTTAAGTATGTAAGTGGCAATTCAATGGTAATGCGGTAAGATGTCTGTCTAGCAGTCGTATCTTGTTGGTAACTGTCATTTTTCATGTCAATCAAACAAGTTTTTTTTTAGTTTTTGTTTTTTTTTTTTTGTTTTGGGATAAAGGAAACAACTGCAACTGAAACTGAGCAATCAAATAAGTAAGCGTATGTTAGGTGGGCTGGGGCGTGCATGTTACGTGGTATGGCTGGATATCTTTTTTAACACATCTCTGCAATCTTTACAATCTGATCTCAACGAAAGTAATTGTCGTTATATGGAATTTGTCTATTTGCTCAGTTGAAGCATTGGGAATGTCATTCCATTCTTGTAATTGTGTCTAGTGCACAAATTGTAAAACACAATCACTCCATAAAAGTAATCACCGCAAATCACCGGAAATGGTTAACATCTCTCTACAGGAAGGACTAGCAAACTACGGCCCGCGGTCAATATTCAAGCTTAAAAGATATTATCAATATAAACGCGTTGTCTCATGATAGCAAAAGGGTATAATCGTTTTTCACAGAGTTGTAATAATTAATATCGTTATCACATGGAAAGTTCATTACATAGCAAAAATTCACAATTTATAATATTTTCCAATGAAACTTGGCACATTAACTCTATTTGTTATAAGGTTTATTTGTGACAAGTTTGAGGGCAATTGGACAATATTTTATATTTCTGCACCTTTCTTTGAAAAATATTTGACAAAAATCGGAGCACTCGTTTTCAAATTAAAAGTCAAGCAAATCCTTATTTTGAAAATCCCACAAACATAAAAATATGTGAAAAATACCAGACACGCAGAATTACTCGGCAAACCTATCTTGATTATACATATTTTTTAAAGTCTTATAACCTAGAAATGGATTTTGTTCAATTTTTTTAAAAACTGTTAAATAAATGCAGCTTTCAAACGGAGTAATAAATGGGCGTTGCACCACCAACTTAGTTAAAAAACATTTATTTTTAAAAAGTCATTTTCGAAGCAATAAAGCAATGCCATGCCCATCAATATGCTTCAAGCAGATCCTTGAATTTCCAAATGTTTGCCAAAAATTTAATGAAAATTGGTGTTTTTTTAAAGTTATAATCAGAGCAAGGATACCTTAATTTTTTAGTGTGGTTGATGTTACTGTCAGTTGAAATGTTTTTAACCCATTTGTTCACAATGTTCGTGTTTTTGGTTAAACTAACTGCAGGTACCTGGAAAATTCTAAACCCACCCACTTATTTGTAAAAACTCAAACTTTAAATTGTAGTGAAAAACATCATTTGGCGCCCTACCGAAAGATCGTTATATGGCAAAAACTTTAATATTTTCCTATTTTCCAATCAAACTAAGCACATTTATTCTATTTACTTTGAAGCTCAATCGTCAAAAGTTTGAGTTAACTCGGTTATATTTTACTTGCCTTTTGGAAAGTCTGACAATTCACAAATGCACTGAAACACTAAAAGATCGCGCCTTACCCTGATATAAACATTAAGTTTATTATCTGAAGTTAATTTATTTTATTAAAATAATAACTATTTTAATTTATTAATGAATATATCGACTAGTGGGTGTGAGCCAAGGGTCAATTTTACGCTAAATTGGTTCAAGTTATATCGATAAATTCAGCTTACAACCAAAAGAAAAAAATATGCAAAATATGAGCTCATGTGGGGCCATTGTGTGCACATGCTATGGTTACAATAAAAATAAACAATAATAATAAATTTTTAGTAAAACTAACAACGCATAGCACACCATGTTAATAATAATATTTACACACACTTACAAACACGTATATAAGGAAAAATTAAAAATGTTGTCGCTTACATATACAATGGTACAAATTAAAGCGTGTAGAAGAAGGATTTAAAACAAATAATGAATAAACTCGAAACCAATTTGCTGCTGGACACAATGCTGTACTGTGTTGTACTGTATTGTGCTGTGCTGTGCTGGGCTATTGTAGATAAAAGAAGAGCTTTTCATGGATGCCACCACATAAGTACGTGTACGATTTACATATAAACGGCTTATATGAAGGGCGCCCTATTGTTTTTGACGGTTTTGTGTGAGTTTTAAAGCTTAACAATAATAAATTTATTTTTGTGACTTTTTATATTGGCATTGTTGACCACTCCACATAAGATGGGTAATTATGCTAAGTTTGTCAATCCATTTGCAACAACCCGAAGGGGGTGTCACAGACCCTATAAAGTACATATATTTTTATTCAGCATTAAAAACTGAGTGGATCTAAACTTGTATGTCCGTATGTCCTTCTAATCGTGGTATTTTCGCGGTCGAAATCTTAATTTGTGAACACAGATTTCTATTTAAAATGAGTAAAATCGATCGAAAGCCACGCCCACAATCGACAAAATTGCATTTATTTGCCACATAAATTAAGTTATGAAGTTGAAATTTATAATTACCGTATACATCAGATGCACCCAAAAATTGGCGCGGTCCGATAACAAACACACCCACAATTCATTAGAGAGCGTAATCATGTACATGCCACGCCAACTGTTTGTATATAAAAGAGGAGGGAATTTAAGATTTGTCTTAAGCCAAATTTTCTTATTTTATTGGTTTCAGTTATCGTTGGGAGAGAGGGGGACGGAGATATTCACATGGACCTTTTCCTGTTAGCTGGAAAATGTGTCCATGGTGTACCACAATTGGTTCGACAATTCAATTGACAAATACCGCACTCTCATGCATATGTATATGGTGTACGTATATAGATATATGTGTGCATGCACACAGTTTTGTGTAATTGTAAAAGCCTGCAAAGAATGGAAAGAGATGATGCAGGACTTTTGAATTTTGCTTTTGTTTTACATACAAATTCGGGGTTTTCTGTTAGGCCTGCAATGTGGTGGCTTGTCTATGCACCATTTGCTACTTGCCGTTTGCCATTTGCCATTTCGACTATATGCGCTGCTTTATTTGTTATGCTTTATTATTCATGGTGGTAGCTGTGGTAGTCAGACATTCTTTAAACAAATGTCATGGTGGTTGTTGCTAAATTGTTGTTGGCACTCTTAACAATTATTTATGTAGCAAATAATTTTCTGTTTGTTTGTTATTGTAGGAAATTATTTGTTTTTGACAAATCTATTGTGTGTACAAGTGTGTGTGTGTGACTGTGTGTGTACCAACACATAAAATATTTGTAACAGGGCAAACGACATTGTTGCGGTCGTTTAGGCTGAACCCATTATCCTGGTCACCCAAAGGGTGCTGCTTGTTTGACACGAAACTGGTTTTAAGGGAAATATAACAACAATAGCGAATAACAATGCATATTAAATTTTCTTATGATTAATTGTCCTACAATGTATTTTCTTGTATTTAATATTATTTATTACAATTTTTTTTTTTGTTTTTTTCTTTTCAGGTTAATGGAGGCAGTTTAGCTGAACAAGCTGGTTTGATGCCGGGCGATGCTGTCATTAAAATAAATGATGTTAATGTGTTTAGTATGCGTCATAAGGAGGCTCAAGATGTTGTGGTACGCTCGGGTAATAATTTCGTGATGACAATTCAAAGGTGTGCTTGTGTGTATAATTGTTACTGTATATCGAGTTTGTCTTGATTTGTTGTTCTGGTCTTTGTTTAGAGGTGGCTCAACTTGGCGTCCTCAGGTTACACCAACTGGCCAATTACCGAAGACCAATTCACCGTACTTGCAAACAGTGACGAAAACTTCTCTAGCTCACAAACAACCGGAAATCCATCATATTGGCTGCGGTTATAATAGTTCGGCCAGACCATTTGTAAGTTGTTTCGTTACATGCTTTAAACTATTACCACGCCCATTTTTAGCACATTGATCTGCGTCCAAAAATAAAAATTGTCAGCGTTTTAGCTTAATTTCTCAAAATTTACGATCGTGAGAATGCCGAGAACAGGCGGACATCCGGACTCTCGGTCATACATGTCTAGATTGGCTCAGTTTTTAATACAAAATCAAAAATATATACACTTTAAAGACTCTCTGACGCCTGCTGCTGGGTGTGGCAAATAGATTTTTAACCCCCATCTTATATGGAGGGTATAAAATTAAGTTATATATATTATGTAAAAAAAAGTGTTATCCGCCATAGTAAAAATTAGGGGAAAGTAGTTCTTGTGCCAGAAGGAGGTCTGACGAAAATTGTCAGCAAAGTCTCTTAAATTCTTTAAAAAAGTTTATGTTCACAAGCCACGTCTGAAAAAAAATTTTACAATTTAAAAAGTTGCAAATCTCTAGCCAGTAGCAAGCAACAACAACAACACATAAAATGAATATATTTAACTTTAAGTAACTTAAGTGAAAGTGCACATGGGTGTGTAAGTGTTTATGTTATATTTTTATACTCCACACACACGGTATATGTTACAAAGTATATAAAGTTTGTACGAAATTTTGCACCATAACTCCGAATATAAGTATTTTTTTAATATCAATCCAATACCAAGATTTATTATCTCACACTATTTAACTATGTCTGTACGTCTTTACTCAAGTATATATGTGTTCACAAAACAGTTCCAGGGCAATGGCGTCGTTCAAAAACTAACTCTATTAGAAAAGATATTAAATGGAAAGATATTTAGAAATTCACATATTCCAAATTGATTCAGATTGGATAAGGGTCTGTCGGTCTGTCAGTCTGTCCTAAAATTTATTGCTTCTTATAAACATACGAGTTTCATTTTTGAATATTTTTTAATAAAATTTGGCACAACATTGTCTTTTCAACCACCGACAATTACTAATGAAATTGAAACTAACGGTTCATTATTAACACCACTCCCCATATAAAGCTCTATTTTAAAATTTAATTATGTCGAAAATTTAGTGAAGAATAGTTAATTCGCTAATAATTGGCTATATCAAATGTCATACCGATCCGAACATTTTTAGAACCTCTTTCCATATAAAGTCACTTATAATACAAAGACTCTCACAAACTGTGTGGGTAAGTAAGTAATGTAGGGTATTAAATGGTTATATGGTACCGGATATAACCTTTTGAACTTGTTGTTTTTTAAACTTTGTACTTGTTTTAATGGTGTCACACTTGAGTAAAATTCGGTTAAAACATTTTATGGCTGGCGGGTATTATGAACACTTAAAAAGTGTTTTTTGTACCAAAAGCTTACACATATATGTATGTATATAAGTGTTTGTGTATATGTGTATAAGTGTTTCCTATATATGTAACAGTATCTGTTCTTAAGTGAGTGAATGCTCTCAAAGGAAAGTTTCTTCCAACTCTCCAATATTATATAACACACTTTATATCATTACAAATATAACAAGATATAGACATAGAGAAATAAAGAGAGAGATAGAGAGACATCATATAATGCGTATATTTCATTTCCTGTTTTCATTTTGTATTTCTTTTTTTTAATTTCTTTTCTTCTTCTTCTTTGGTATATGAAACAAACTTGAAGGCCAATGGCGGCGATGGTAGCGTTAAGAGTATTGTCAATAAACAATACAACAGCCCAGTGGGTATATATAGCGATGAATCTATTGCGGAAACGCTTTCGGCTCAAGCTGAGGTATTGGCGGGTGGTGTCCTTGGGTAAGTTGCAAACTTTACCCACATGTTTTCATATATATATGTATATGTATACGTGTTTGTGTGTGTGTGTGTGTGTGTGTAATTCACAATAGCGTGGGTAAATAAAAACATGAAATATTATCATCTTGTTAAAGTAGAGTTTAAGAATGTTGCAAAAGTTTCGAAATGGTGTTGCAGCAGCTTTTTGAACAACAAAAATAACAACAACATAACAAATCAATTACATTTAAGATGTTTGTTTGGTTTTATTAGAAAACTTTACCAAAAAAAAGAGAAAAAAAAAGAAAAAATGAATCACAAGTGTGTAGCTGAAAAAATTTGAAATTCAGAGTTAAACATATTGTTTGTTTATGATATTCATTGTTGCCATATAGCAACAAGCAACAGCAGCAGCATCAAATATTTGTTTACACTTTAGCACTCATCCGCCTGGAGGTCCCCTTTCAGGTTAATATGTTGCATCAAAGTTTCCAACAGAGTTTGCTGATTCATAGAGTACAAAAACAACAACAGCAACAACAACAATATAAATTTAAGTTTTGTTTTTTAATCACTTGCTAACCCCATGCTGTACCTACCTCCTTCCTATTCAATTTCTATGCAACTCTTTTGCTTCAAATTTTTCTCATATTCGCCACTTGTGTAACGTGTAACGTAAGCAACTTCAAGTTTTCCGAAGAGTTTTACTTTTTTCTGTTTTGTTTGTACTCGTACGTATAAGCACGTTAAATAACAGTGAACTTAGTTTTGCAAAAAAGTATTTATTGTTGTTGGTTTTTTTCTTTTTTACTTAACCCAGAAAACTAGTTTTTGTTGTTAATTCAAGCTGGTGCTTTAGCGCACCTCTCCAGCCTGGCAACATTTTCATTATGTTTAATAATGCAAAATTAATTTTGTGTAATGCCTTAAGTCTTGTTTACTGCTTTCTTTCCTTCTTTCTTATTTTCTTATGCGCATCCTTGATTAACGACCTGGAAAGAACTTCTCGTTCTGTGCCTTTTATGTTAATAGAAAAGTAAGAAAATGTTTTTCAAAACTCATGTAAAAATGTGTGTGTGCAGCGAACACACGAGTAAATAACAATTCAACATAATTTCCTAAAAGGCTTTAGTGTTGCTTTGATTCTTTCTCCTTTGGCAGAGAAACTTTCCTTAGGATCCATTATGCACTTTTTAGTTTTTTTTTCTAATTGCAAAATATTAAAATTAGAGAAACAGTTGAGTACGCAAAGTTAACGTTGAACGTAATATAATATGTGCAGTATATAGAAAATAAAAGAAAATTTTCAGAGCATACTTTTAAGCTTGTCAAATATTAAGTACATAAGCTTAGTACATAATGAGGATGTTTGAAATCCGCCAGCAGAAGCTGTCACAGTTACCTAATCAAACTCGGATTAAAATATTGAATTTATCTGAAGAATTACCATGATCGAATACCTTGATCAGTTCAATATATATAAAGAAAAATATTCCATTTCTCGATGGCGTTGTGTGGAAATCATTCAGTGTGTTTCTATGAAAACTTTGAACGCTTATATCTCGGAAGCGGTAGCTTGTATTGATCTGAAAATTGTTGCGCCCCTTCTAAAATTGGTGAAGAATCCAATAATTAGTGTGATTATACAATAATCTGTTTTTGAAAAAAAATACTACTTTGTAAAATAGAACATTATAATTCAGTGGGCTGAATCAAGCCCAATAATTATATGTCACTGTAAAGCTGAAGATTTTTTCAGGTACGGGCAGTTAGTTTGAACCAAATCCGCGTAGTGGTTCAAAAGTTATAGGCTCCTCAACACAAACATTGTGAACATATGAATAAAAATATATCGACTGATTTTGCACATTCTCCAAACAATTACAACAACTTCACTAAAATGAAGTTAATATTGTTTTATTTATTACTTTTCAACAACAACTCATATTTTCTAAGTTAAAAGGCCTTAAAAAATATGTAAAATCAAGATTGGCTTAAACAGTAATTGTGAGCGTCTGATGTTTTTCACACATTGTGATGTTTTATGTGGTTTTCAAAAGAACGATTTGCTAACTATAACTAAAAAAACTAAAGCTCCCATTTTGGGCAAACGTTTTGTTGACCAATTTTGGGATGAAAAATTTTTCGAAAAAGTTTCATATTGTACTCAAAGTTGTCACAAATCAACCTTATAACAAATGGAATTAATGCCTAGTTTCAGTGGAAAATATCAGGAATTGTAAGCTTTTGCTATATAACGATCTTTTCTGAGAGCGCCAATTAATGTTTTTCCTTGCAACACAAAATTTAAATTTAACTTTTACATCGTTTGAAAGCTTACAGTCTTATATTTTGTGTGAATGCGAAATTACAAATTTGCGATTCATATTGAATCGAAAAGAAACACTTTTCTCTGCTCACGGTTTCAAAAGTTTTTTTTCCTTTTATAGTGATATTTATATTTTATTTATTTATTGGTTTTCTTTAATATTATTATAGAGTCAACTTTAAGAAAAACGAAAGAGAATATCAACCCGACAAATCAGAGGTATTAAAACTGTTACGTGAAGAAGAATGTGGCGGCCAATCATCTCCAGGTAAATTCTTTACTTCTAAAAATACAAGATTATTATGGCGCAACTGCAACATCCTATCTAAACAATGAAGGCGGCAATATCTAAATAGAAGGGAACAAATACGCATTTTAGTATAACTGAAAGTGAAATTTTCAGAATGTTTTATATTTATTAAATTTGCAAAACCTGTCCAACTGCTTAGATAAGTTCTTCTTCAAAAATTTTAAAAATCAAACAAAATCATTTAATTATTTATATATATTTATCATCCCATATAAGTATAAATTGATAATTCCTTAAAGTGTTTTTTTTTTTTTTAATGAAATCTTCAGTTTATTCAATCGTTGTTCGGTTCTGTTATAAATTTATTGTACTTTTCTTTCATTTTCTTTTTCCCAATCGTATACGCAATGTATGTGTATCGTTGACTTTACGTTTATACGTATGTATGTATATATATGAATATAACCTCCGAATACCAAATATTGAATACCGAAAACTATAAACCACGCATACCTACCAAATTATAGCATTCAATAGTCATCAATATCAAGAATCAACAACACCACAACAACATAACCAACAACAACAACAACAACAACAACAACAACAACATCATCATTATCAACCACAACAACAACAACAGTACCAGCCATCTGTTACCAGGCATGTTACTGCGCCAGCAAACACGCCAAAGCCCCCAAATACTGGTGGTCTGCCAACTGGTCAAAATATCTGTCATGAATGTGAACGTCTCATTACGTAAGTCTCTCTTTCTTTCTCTTGCTCTCACCCTCTCTCTCTCTCTCTCTTTCACTTTTGTCCTTCTATCTCTCTCTCCTCCTTTCCATCTACCTTCCTTATACTTACATAACAAAAAAAAAAAAAAGAATTAAGTTCAATGTATAGCAGAGAAAAAAACACACAATTAATTAAATGAAAAACAAAAAAAAAATCATTTACTGCCAAAAAGCAATTAAATGAAATCATTCGTCATCATTAAAACAGAACAACGAACAAGTAATTTATAGTATACTACAATACTCAAAAACATTATTATGGAATATAAAGTAAAACAGGAAATTACTGCAAGTACATCCTTTTATAGCAAGTAAGCTTTATAAGCCGCGGAAAATAGAATATTTTTCATTTTTTTCAAAAAAAGATTAAGAGTTCTTTCAACTTTAGTTTTAGGTTCCATTCCCTTCCATAAAACAATACAAAGATGCTGCACAAATGACTGTTGAATCTAGCACTCTGCTCTTCTTCAGTTCAGTATTATATTCTTCAAAATTTCATGGTTATTTATACAGACACTTATTCACAAGAGCCGTCTTCTCTAATAATGCGCCATCGGATACAATATGATATATTTTTCACTTTTATTTAAAACAATTACTTGTAAATATATTTAATATAAAATAGAACCCAGATTACCAAGTAAACCACATTATAATCGTACCGTAATGCCGCAAAAGAAAATCGATGAACGAGTTGGAGCTATTTTGGAAGCTACACTATTTCCAACAGCTCTTATGCAACAACAGGCGGAATCAACGTCTATAGAAACTAAATCAAAATCTGTAGTTACGAAATCAAGTGTAAGCGTCAGTGAGAGCAATGTTATCGGAGAAGGTAGATCGGGGGGTGTTGATGCCCCAACTGATCCACGTTTAATCGTTATGCCAGTATGTCCAGCATTGCAGACACCGGAATATCAGGCGGAACTGGAAGCGGCAGCTGCTGCTGAAGTACGAGATGGTGACTCAGACAGACCGTTAGCTGCTAGCGGACATCCGCCGTGTCAATTGTGCGGTGTTGGTATTGTGTAAGCAAGTGTGATTCAATGTCCTCCCAGCCAGCCAGACAGTTAGCAAATGCATTAATCATGATTTGGTTTAATTTATATCAATTATTCTTGTCCATGCATGCTACATTTAAGCGTGCGTAATGTCCATCCATCCATATGTCGGTCTGTCCAGTTGTTGTCTATGTTTATAAAAGTGAACATTTTTGATAATTTGAGTCGCGTTTCCATTTGATATTTTATACGCGTGTGAGAACATTCAAGTGTTAAAAATTGTATTGTTAAAAATTCATTGTCTCTCAACATACATACGTAAAGTAGGGTACGCAACGTACTGCAATCATTTCAGGTATAAATTGTACTCCATTTGGAAATGTGTCATGATATGTGTGTATAATGCATATGAATGCTTGCCGACACAGAATTCAGGCAGCACAGAAACCCCCTAATGATGACAGCCGCAGTCATCATATACAATAGATTGTGTGCTGGAGATAGTGAGTCTACAAAAATTAACATTTAAATTGAAATGTATGTAGACTCACTCATATTCGTTTTTGTTTTCTCATTATAAACTATATAGTATAAAACTGTTATATGCTCAGTATGTATGTATGTATGTATAAAAGTGAATTTGAATGTTTTTGCATACAACTGCGAGTGTGGTGTGCAGTGTATGATACTCTGCAACATCAAAGAACATCAGAGTTCTTACAAAGTGTATAAATTCTGGAATAGACTCAATATCTCAATCGATCTAGCCATATCTATTTTATTCGATTGAGGGCCCCAAAGCCCCAATACCCACACCTGATAAAGAGTTGCGATCAAATTTCTGCTATGGCCACGATGTGAAGGGAATTCAAGATTTGGCCTAAACCGAATTCGGGTTTTTCCTCTTTATACATATATATTTATATATATATATATGAAATATTTATATCTATGATAGAATAAATATTTCATATTATTGTATTGTGTTCTCTTTTGCTTCTTATTTTATATTTCATTTTTTTTGTGGAGAATGTGGAAAAATTTCATAAATCTGTGAATTGCTAAAAAATTTCTGTATATTGTACGATGTTGTTGTATGACGAATGTTTTCATTTCCATTTGTGTTATTTTTCATTAAAATGAAGAAGAAGAATACGATGAAAAAGAAATACAAAATGTTTCAATCTCCTTAACAAACAAATTTATTAAGTTATTGACACACTCTTACGTTTGCATTTTTTCCATTCCAATAGGGGTGTGTTTGTACGCATCAAGGACAAGAACTTACATGTGGAGTGCTTCAAGTGCGCCACTTGTGGCACTTCATTGAAGAATCAAGGCTATTATAATTTCAACAATAAACTTTATTGTGACATTCATGCCAAGTTGGCAGCACAACAAAGCCCACCGGCCGGGACTGAGGGTTATGTACCAATACCGATTAAACCGTAAGTGTCATTCATCAGCTGCGTTATGTTATATGCACTTTTTTACATTTATTCAATATTTACTGTATATATGTGTATATATATTTATTAAATACATTTACGTTTTTAATTGATTTTTACATCCGCAGTGTTTTACTCCTTTTCACGTTCGTTACCTATGATGCATATATTTAACAAACGAACAAGAGAAAATTTTATAGTCGGTTATAACCGACCATTTAATACTCTGTACCACTTATATCTACAAAATCTGCTACAATTAGCTTGGTTGACACAACTAAACGCGGGGTTTTGCCATAAACCACTTCGTGAAATATCATTACATGGAAATTGGTTCTAAAAGTGGTCCGATCAAGTCAAAATTGAGCATAGTCGAGGTTATAAAGAGTTCTTCTATAAAAATGATACAATTCGGTCCATTTTCAATAAGATTCATCTCAAATATATCTTTAAACGAAATTTCATCAAAAAATTTAAGAAAATGTGATATGTAAACAAATTTACATGGACACACAGACGGAATCGTTTTAGATTTTGACTTTGAGTCGCTCGGTATAATTAAAGTCAAGTGCGGCATTTGCAAACCGAAACTAAGGTGTATTTTATCACAAGTAGTGTAGCGTATAGGGAAAAAAAATGTTACCAATTAGTGGATGATTTAATAAATTTTAATAACTGCACTTTAAATGATTTTCACCCAATATTGACTGTATTTATTAATGATTTATTGACCTATTAATAACAGTATAAAAAACATAAAATTTATTAATAATTATCATAAACTTTTCACAGACAATTTTTAGTAGTTTCCATCAAACTGCCCATTTACTAATTACTAAATAAGCACTTAAACATATTTAGGGAATTTAAAAAATTACATTTAAATAAATCTTTATGAAAAGGGTTTTTTCAATTTTTTTTAATTTCTAAAAAAATTTTTGTTTTTTTTTAATTTTATAGAAATACAAAATTGAGTGCTTCAACCATATCATCTGCTTTAAATGCTCACGGTTACAATGGCTTATCTAATGGTGGCGGTCCCTCTACACCAACACCAGCTCTGGTAAGTTTTCCATTTAATTTAAAAGAGAAAATCACAAAAAACTTCAAAAATTCTTGTGTTCTTGTGTTAAAACTAACCAACAAAAAAATTAAAAAATACATAACAACACCGCACTTAATAAAATATTACGCTACAGCGAAAAAAATTCAAGAAAAACTAGTAAACAATTATATTCTATTTTATTATATTATCTTGAATCATTGAAAGAGAATAAACAGTAAAAATATATTATGGGTGTGGTCTTGAAGGATTTTTTTGTGCGAAATATTGCACATGTATGCCATTTTTACAGCTACCTTTAACTTTTACAGTTTCTCAGCAGTAAAAAAAAAAAACAATCTTGAAAAATTCCATAAAAAATAACTCTTCTTTAGTTTTTGTTTAATTGTGGGCGTACCAATCTGACTGTAAAAAGTATCAATATTTTTGCAAAGTTTTTAACACATTTCCTCAATATTGGCAACCATAAGAACGTTTACCCTAGGTAAACAGACGGACACTGCTACAGCTCAATGAATACGGAAATTATGTATTTTTAGATATTTTTGGTAATTGAGGAATTAGAAAAGTCCTTCAAATTGAAATTTTTTAACTAATCGAATGACAAAATAAGTGCCAAGTGTTGATTTCATTAATTTTTTTAAAGCATTTTCCGATTTTTTCACTATTTGTTTCATTAATCAACTTTTAATTTTACAAATAAAAATAAAAAACATATGTGTGTGTTAAGAATGCCTGCTCGCTAGCTCGCTTTAGGTAATGTTGTTCCATTAGTCATTTAACTAAAATTTATGTTTTTTTTTTTTTATTTTCCGTTTAAAAACAATTGCACATTAAATATTATTTGTGTTTATCATTAAATTGTCGTCGGTGTCACAGAGAGATGTTGTTTGTACTTTTGTTGTTCAACAGAATTTAATTTTAATCCAATTTCAATTAAATTTAAATTATTTTACACTGATTTGCTTTTCACTACATAGTAAACTAGTAAACATATGTCACCACATGCTTAAAGTGTGCGGGTGTGTGTGTTCGCGAGTGATTGGCGCTCTTTCATCAGCCGTTCGACACATGACAATGTTAATGATGACGATAATAATAATGATAGTTCCCTCACTAACGTGGTAGCCAATTTATTTATTTTGTCTTTTTTTACTTAATTTAAATTTATTTTTAAACATTCTTTGTTGTTCAGAAGGAAGAAAGTATAATGAATACATTTTAAGAACACTTTTTATAATAAAAAATAAGATTTAGACAAATTTTTATAATTTGTGCTAAGTAATGAATTTATTTTTGTAATAATAAAAGTAAAATAAATTTGTAATTTATATTTTTACTATTGTACAGATAAAAATGAATTTGTATAGTTTTTAAAGGCCTTCTTTATACCCTCAATACAGAAAATGGGGGGATACTGAGTCTCATTCCGTTTGCAAGGAGACCTCAGAGACTGTACAAAGTATGTATGTACCTTCTTGATCAGCGTTAAAAACTGAGTCCACCTAGACATGTATGTCCATGAGCCGTCCGTGTATCCGTCTGTTGTTAGCATTGTAACGGTCGTCGGTGTCACAGAGTGAGATATTGAGATTATGAACTAAAACTTTGTGCGGATACTTTTGATACTTCTTTAAAATGGAAAAAATCGGTTAAAAGCCACGCCCACATTAAAAAATCCATTTGGTGTACATATCCCATCCATCTATTTGCCAAAAATGGGCATGGTCGGGTATCAGACACCCCCACAATTTACAAAAAGCCGTACCCCACGTAAAACTAGACCTGCAAGCTGATACATAATATATACATTATTAGAAGGCGTAATATATGTATATAAATCTGATACGCCCACTATTGTAGATGTGAAGGGTGGAGATGTGTATATTTGGCCTAAGCCAAATTTGTTTTTCTTGGTATTTTGTAATGTTTTTTATTTTTACTTGCTTTGCAATACATGAAAATTGACCCAAAGTTTTGTATACTTATGTGATTTATATATAAATAGATTTTTAAATAATTAAAAGATTTCAACACATTATACGTTGACAGTGGTTTCTACTTAGATGAGCGACTAATCAGTAACAATAATTAACTACTTATTTATTTGATCAATTGGATGAAATAAAACGATTAAAGAACTGAAAAATTAAGAATAATATTCTTATAAAAAGGAAAGAAAAATAATTGTCAATAAAAAGAAACGTTTGAAAATATTGTAAAATCTCATTTCCTTTCTCTATAATATACGCAATTAGATGTAGTTTACTGTTCGTTTACACACTTACTTACTTGTTTATTGTATTTATCGACACTTGTGCTGCATTTATATTCTTCATAATGATGGCTGCTGTCGTTAGTTTCAAAGAAACTGAATAAAATTAGTCTGATTTCGTTTACGTTCGAATTCACCTAAATACGTAATTTTCTCGGTTGATTTGCTACGATACGAAACGAAAAGTTCTCTTCGAGACTTCAAATATAATAACTTTTTTTATTGTTAAGAAAAAAGTGAAATTAAAACATAAATTGATTTTTCAATTTGAAACATTCGAAGTGGAAGAATTTTTAATTTGGATCTAACAAAATATTCATTATTCATTATTCGGTAACTACTTCAAGTTATGTAATATTATTAGAAATTGTTTGTAGGAATTTTACTTCACTATAAATAATGAAAAATTCTTAAAAACTTAAGTCAATCCTTTCGTAATTACTAAGGCTAAGTAGTTGAGGAGCTGATGGACATTTTTATATTGTATAAACCGTGGATGGAGTCTAAACAAAGCATTTTTCTCTAATCCTGTTTCTAAAGTAAATTTTCATAAGAATTTAAAAATATCACAGAAGTTGTCAGAGTGATCGGATCAAGTTCAAACTTGCACCATTGAATTCGTTTGGCCATTTTCAAATAAAAGGCAAAAATTTTTCTAAATTTTTTGTAACAAAAAATTAAACACACCAATTTTTCAATAAAGCGTTAAAACTTCATATTGAGTTGGAATGAGACACTTTTTTGGTAAAATTTACCAATTTGAGTTTCGCTAAAGCATAGACTTGACTAATGCAATATATATATAAGGAAGTCAATTCATTTCTCGATGGCGTTGGGTGGACCTCATTCAGTTCAGTTACAATGAAAACTTTAAACTATTATCGATCTGAAAAATTTTACGCCCCTCTTTCTAAATTTCATGAAACATTTGGAAATTCCTGTAGCTTTTAAGGGTTTCTTAGTTTATAGGCGTGGTTCTATTTATTTTCTTTGGAAATGACTTTATCCAAAAAAAAAGTTGTTTATTAACTAAATGGGTGGTGCCACGCCCGTTAATTAATTTACAAGCAATTACAAAAAGTTTGAACAAAATCCGTCGTTTCTAGTTACAAGCCTTTAAATAATAAGTTTATTTAAGATTATTTATTACTTACTGACCAATTCTGGTTTCCTGGTGTTTTTCACAAATTTTGGTATTTGATGTGATTTTTAAAATTATTTGCTTAATTAAATAAAACTAGAAAACTACCGTTCCGAATTTGATCAAATACTTTGAGAAAAAAATGTTTAAATATCATCTGATTGCACTCAAGCTTTTCACAAACCAACCTTGCAACAAATGGCAAAATTTTCCACATATGATATTTTCATGGTGCGTCAAGTGCTATTTTCACTACAACACAAAGTTTGAAGCATTGTAATATTTCGAAAAGTAAACGTAGGGAAAATATTTACATAACTAGATTTATTTTGAATACGAAATTTTGAATATTAAGTCGAAACGATTCACTTTTTTCTAATACTGTTTCCAAAAAGGCTCTTTGAAGTTGATTAAAATCCTAACAGAAAATGGCCTGATTTAGCTCAAACTTGCACCATTGCAGTTATCTACAATAGTTAAGAGAGTGCTATGGATTTTAAACATTTTTCGAAAATTACAATTTTTCCCTTGCCAATAGATGAGGCACTGCGGGCCCCACAAAACCTCCCATATTTTACGTTTATGTTTTAACATTTACTATTTAAAACACTCGCCGACGCGTTTATTATGGCCTGCAATGGCAGAAAGGTCCCCACTTACGGTTTATACAATAAAAAATATTTAATAATTAAAATGAATCCATTTCGTTTTGAAGGCAGGGTTTTTATTTTTACTCCATTTTTTTTTTTTTAATTCATTCGAATACTTCATCCTCATTTATACTTACATACTTTTTCTTCATTTTTTACACACATCAAAAATGTTATTTTCATGATTTCCAACTGCTAAACGTTAATGCTTGTTATGCTTTGTTGCCTTAAAAACGATGCTTTTGCATATCGAATACTTAAATAACACTGTGTGGTCGCATTATAATGATAACCGCAAATGGCGGGAAAAAAACATTAGCAAGAAGATAGTTCAGCAGGAGACATACCGTTGCCACCACCACCTTCACCTACACAATTGCAACAATTTGAAAATCAAATTTATCAACATTTAAATAATAACAACAACAATAATAATAACAGCAACAGCGGCAACAACTACGAGCTATATACACGCACTTCAAGTAGCCTGTCATCACAGTCGGCCAGATCAAATATCAGTAATTCAGCTCAGTCACTGTCACCCATACCATATCCATGCGACAATCAGGAACAGCAAAAGCAACATAAGCAACGACAACAACAACACCATCAACATCAACATCATCATTATAATCAGCAGGACGCTACAGCCTCAATACTGTCATTGGATCATTTCGTCAGGTCGTCGCCTACACATTCACGTCAAACTTCATCACCATCATCGTTATGCTTAAGCTATGGGAGTGGCAGTGGCAGTGGCAGTGGTAGTGGTGGTGATTGTGCTACTAATGAGATTTCCAGTTGTGTAGCAACAACAATGACGGCAAAACCACCTTCACTACCACCTTCACCACCCCCACCATTACCCTACTCAGCCAGCAACAATACATGGCACAATACAGCCCAGAGTAATAATAATAAATTGCTACAATATAAACCCCACGACACTTACATGAATACTCAAAATCTGCAAAAGAATACAAATGAAATAACAATTAACAACAACAACAACATTCCACATAAAGTATATAATAAATTCCTGAAAGAATATTCCAACAAATTGTTAACACAAACACAAACCCAATCCCAGCCAAGTGTTAACAGCAACATAGAACAACAGAAGCACACATTGAAAGAACAATTGGAAACACACAACAATCACATTAAATCGCATTTTTTGGGTAATAATGCTGCAGCCATACACAAGCCGTACATTAATAATCCACCCTCAACACGATCAATGAACACAACAACGACTACAGTGAATGCTTTTGCAACTACGTTAAATAATCAATTGAAATCTGATTCATGCTATCAGCAGGTTGCACCAGCAACAACAACAACCTCAGCCTTTGCAACAGCTAGCCGTAATCCCACCTTTAACGATAACAATAACAGCAACGATAATATATCGCAAATAATTTCGAATAGCTTAAACAACAACATGTCAACAGCAATGGAAGTGGCTCCAGCTTCCACCGCCACCCCTTCCGCGCCAGGTGGTGGCGACACACCCTTTGAATATGTTACATTAACCGGTAATGTTATACGTAGTGTTGTACCACCCGGCAAGGGTTCACATGCTAATTACAAGGTAATTGTTTCATGTGTGACCAAGACCAAGATTACATAAGATATTGTATATAATTACAAAGACTTGTATCATGTACATGCATGCATGCTTCCACTGCACACGAACACTTTATATTTAACAATAGTTTTTCTTGCTAGTAATGCATGTTACTTCAGTTGATTTCGGTTTACTGACACTAAATTAAAAAATTAATTAAACGAGTAAAATTATCTAAATTTGGCTTAAGCCACATTTACCTACAAACGGTGGGCGTGGCAGGTACATGATTCTCTATGTAGCTCGCAAGTTAAAATTTAACCTTAATTCAAATTTTTTAAAATTGTGGGCGTGTATGTTATCTTACCACGCTGTTATGTTTCGAGACTAAGTTTTTAATTCTCTTGAAGAATATTTAAACTTTATAAAGTATATGATGGTTCCTTCTAGATTTTGCAAATGAAATGACACGTTGACTAACGTTGAAGGATTTAACTTTGTTTAGGATTTAATAAGATAATAAGACTAAGAAGATCATTTTTAAGACCCAGAGGAGGGCTTCAGTGACCTCCAAAATTATATTCTTGATCAGCCTTAAAATAAGAGACGAACTAGTCAAAATAATATTAGTAATTCTCTCACTTTTGTTCTCAAGGGCCTAAACATATAAAACAATTGGTTATTTAGAAAGTGGCACAAAACCACTCCTTCAGAAACATTACACATTGAATGAAAAGGCATATAATTTTTGAAATATAATAAGAAGTTATATCCTTCGTTTCTACGGAATGGTCTTGCATCACTTTCAAGATAACTATTTATATATTATTTTATTTGCAAACCAACTTCCATTTCAGATCAATCAAGGATATGTGCGTCCATTTGGAACTGCACCCTCAGCACCGGCCCCATTACCAAAATCTCCCGTTATATATCCACCACAATCGCAACCTCAATGGGGTGCCGGATCAGCTGCACCCAAACCAGCTGTTAGTCATTATACTACCTTGCCACGCAGCAACATCGGCCAGCAACAGCAAGGTAAGTAATATTAACAACTCTGTTAAGCGAAGCTTCTCTACTTCTCCAATTAATCACCAATTAATTTATGAAATATTATACAAAATACAAAAATGCCTTTACCATATAAAAAAGAGCCCCCCCCCCCTCCTCCTTGGCAGCCATTTTTGTACATACATATGATACACGCACTTGTCCTAAATACTATTTGTTAATGAGCTTGTATTTGTTTGTTTTTTGATAAATATAAATAAATTGTATGGGATGTGTGTGCGTATGCGTCCTAAATATATGTATAGGACGTAAAGTTCAATCCATGTATCAGAACAATTATCAACGTAATTATACTACGACACAGTATCAAAGAAATCCTACAGTTGGACCCCAACGTTATACCACCTTACCTACAATTACTTCTTACAATAAAACAAAATCCTCTTATAACAACTACAACTACAATAAAGGTAACAAAAAATTTAAAAAAACAATAACAATATAAATAATACAAAAACAAATCAAAATATTTTTTATATGTAACAAAAAAAAAAAAAAAAAAATTGGTTCTTTTTGCTTTGCAAGACAATAGCAGCAGTTGTTTGATACAAAATTTAAGCAACACTGGTGAAAAAAATATATTATATGTATTTAATGAATAGTTTTCATAAAATATAATATTATTGATATGATATTTAATTTCCGTCCATATTTACTCAACAAGCTGCAGCAGCAGATATTGAAACCATTCCAACAAAAGCAAAAACGATAATTTCATACTTTGTTTGCACAAAAGCAACAGCAACATTTTTTATATATATATTGTATTTAAAAAGTTGTTTTGTTTAAATAACAACGACAACAATATCTATCAATATTGATATAAAAAGGTTTTTATACTCTTCACCCAACATGAAGGTTTACTGAGTTTTTCATTCCATTTGCAATTCTTAGAAAAAGGAATCAGAAACCAGTATTAAAAATTGAATCGATCTAGACTGTGAGTCTGTGTGTCTGTCTTTTCTCACGATCGTAAATTTTGAGACATTATGCTGGAATTTTTTACAGACAAACATCACTATTTAAATTAGGCAAAATCGGTCAAGAACCACGCCCACAATCGACAAAATTTTATTCATCTGCTACAAAAATTTTGCTATTAAATTAAATTTTGGTACTTATTTTTGTAATTACTCCGTTAATAGACAAGCTAAAAATGGGCATGGCCAATAATTTACAAAAAAAAACAGTTTCGATGTAAAATTCGACTTACTGTTAGAGAACGTAATCATGTACCTGCCACGCCCACTGTTCATAATGTGGTGGGTATTTAAGATTTGACCCAAGCCAATATCAGTTTATTTACTTTATTTTGCTTTTATTAATTTTCACAAACAAGATGACAAGCTCCTGGGAAAGGACATAAGGTTAAATTAAATAAAATACCAGCAAATGAGTTGGAAACAAACAGGAAAAATAAAGTAAAATATATAACCAGACACAGACACGTAGGAAACGGAACTGACAACAGCACTATTTACGGGCGAGGGAGTGTAAAGATGCAACAGCCACCAGATAGTAATACTTGTATATGCAAGTATGTTATTTAATTTTTTTTAAGTACATACTTTACCAGATACATTTACATACAAAAATTGTTACTTCATACTGGGGCCATAAATATATTTATACAGGAGGTGGACAAAATAATATAAACCCTTGACATATACAAAATATTTATTTATTAATAAGATGTTGGGCCACCATTTGCTTTAAGAATATTGCAATTCTTCGCGGAATAGATTCGTACAGTGTTTGAGTAGTTCTGCTGCCACTTTTGCCGCGATAGTTTTGTGTTGTCTGGCCCCTGGAAATCTAAGAGATCATTTTCACAAATTTCACCGATCGCTTGTTTTACCGTCGCGAAACAAAGCGTATATTACACTGAGGTTATATTGTAGACTTGGCACGTACATTCGCGTCGCATTATTTATACGGAAGCAATGTTGCCAACATGCAACAAGATGTACCATATTATAATCATATAATTTTGTTCATCCCCTTAGCAAATTTTGCATATATGCCATTATTGGATGAAAATGAAATGATTGAAGTGAAAAAGGCATAAATACCTTGCAAGATCTAATAAGTCTAACTTGAAATTTTAAATTTGAATAAAAAAAGGCAGATTACATCCCCTTAAAATTAAATATAAGGGATTATATCCTAACACTACACTTATGTAGACGAAGTTGGTTCTGCAATAACGTATTTTGGCAATGAGTCTGATCAGTTCAAAGAGCCTGCATCCATGAGAAGTTTTTTAACTTCAAAAATCTATACGTACCGATGTTTCTTTACTCTGAAGAATTTTTGTTAACTTTGCTCAATATTTGAACCTTGATCTATTATGTATTGCTTTTAATTTCAAATAAGTTTTGCTTTTAAACATGTTTAATAATATCTAAATATTACGAGAAAAATAAAATAATTATTATTTTCTTATCTCGGCTCTTTAGGTCTTAAAAACTATTGATGATTGATTGAAGTCCTACAACACTAATATACACACAATATAACATTTAACAAAAAAAAAATAACTAAAAAATAACTTATTTATTATTAACTCTAATTGGAAAGATTCTAACCAATAAATATATGAAACGGATCAAATATTTTTTTCAATCCGCTAAAGAAGGGGCAGAAAGTGTTCTCCAAAGCTTTCTTTTAACAAGCATTTAGGTTTTTTGCCTTTTGTAAACTTCTCATTAATTTTTTTTTTAATATCTTCATATCAGCTTAGGGTATAAAGTTTTTCTATAAAGTGTTGCTTAAATTTCTAATAAACTTCAGTTTTTATGCTGAAAACTTAAAACAGTGTTGTATTGTCCATGTTTTTTAACTCTCCACATTATTGCTCTTTGTATGCTGCATAACCTCTTTTAATAAATATGTATGTAAATATAAGAATTATATTACTAAGCCTTACTGTCATAGTTACAAGCTGTTTAAATAATTGAATCGCCGCTTGCTGCTTACATCGAATTTAACCTGCAAATATATTTTTGTTTTTTCTCTTTTAATAAAAAATTTACTTAAACTTCTCTAATATGACAAAACAAAAATCATTCAATCCATTTAAATCCACACCATGCCATCATGCATTTCTTTCCAATACAATCCATCCACACCGTTGCATTATTCTGTACGTGATTTATTGGGGGGAAATAAAAAAATGAATAAAAAAACGGTAGAAAGGGCCCCTAAGGAAAGCTTGCAGCCGCAACATGCCGTAACTTGTTTCGAGGAAGAGCCAGAAATGGAAGAGATCAATCATCATGTCTGTCAAACCCAATTTTTATGGCCGCCCCCTCAGGACGAAGATCGTTTTACTCCGACCGCCACTCCTTTATATATAGCACCACCGGAAACTCAACATGTTGTACCTAAACTCATAGATGAAATCTCACATCAGAACATGGCACATCATAAAACTGAAATCTCCTCTGATCAAGTAAAATCCCATATGGTTGCGACAGACGGAAAATTAGAAAATCTTACTCAAACTCAAGCGCATTGGCAAAGTCGTTCAGCCCCTCAATTGACGAATAATCATTCACAAAATTTAGAATTTGAAAGCGGTTCTGATAGTTACACTTCAACATCTACCACTACGACTACAACGTCCGAGGAATATCAACGTATGTATGCTGCTCAGGTACGGTGCTATCAAATGCAACAATTTTATGAACAATCAGATTATGATTACAACATGGATATGGAATTGGCAGTCATGCATCAACAACAACAACAACATTTGGATCACTTAAGTCTTTCGACATCTGAATATTTATCAGGCCGCCGGAGTGCTCAAGAATGTATCGATATGTTGGTACCTTCTCTTAGCACTCAAAAACTTGTAGATATGGTGAGAGATGTAACACCTAGTCCGGCACCAACACAACATCTCGTTTCGGAAAAACATGTCGAATTTTTCGAAGAGCCACATGTTAAAGAAGTCGAGAAGCCATATATCGAAAAAGTTGAAGTGCCAGATATTAAAGAAGTTGCTACAGAAAAAAAAACAGAAGAAGGTAAAATAGATAGTCACACTCATTCAGATGAACAGTCACATGAATTTGTACATAATAACATGAATCATAGTGAAATAGAAACCATTCAAGAAGAAGATCATTTAGTGGTAGAAGATCGTTCTCATATTCTTGAAAGTGAGCGCATTTTCCAACCGACTCCAGAAATAAAAATCGAAATAGCTCCTGTCCGTCAAGTACCACCTCCTACAAAAATCCCAAATGCAGTTCCTAAGCAATGGATAAATCCTTTAGTGGCAGTTCTGACCACTGCACCTGAGAAACCATATCACATGATTAACTGTCTGCCTTCCATGTCAGGTGATGAAGTCTATAAATGTGAGGGTGAAGTTGTAGAAGAACCGGAAAAATCAATTTCCATAGACTCGAAAAAGATTTCTTCAGAAGAATCTCATGATGTTTCAATATTAAAAGAACATCCTCCAAAAGGATCGCGATTTTCAAAAGCTATAACAACGGCTCCAGAATTTCCCATGCAATTTACACCACCCGTTTCTCAGGGTGTACCGTTGCCCGAAGAAAAGGAGCCGTACATGCCGCCACCTATTGAACATAAACCTTATCTACGAGAAGATTATCGCCCCAAATCACCCCTTCTTACCGCTCTAACAGTTGCTCCGGATCGACCATTTGAAGCACATTTTGAGCGTGATGTACCTATACATGTACTCGATCTGCCCACTCCTACAAAACATTTAACAATGGCCGAAGCCTTACGCACGGCACCCGAATGCCCATATACACCACTCAATCCCGAAAATGCAACCCAGAAATTTAAAGAAAAACAAAAAGAACAACAAGATAAAAAGAACGAATTCCAAGTTTTAGATCATGAAGAAGAACTTGGTTTATCAAAAGAGTCTGTGGAATATTATTATACCACAGAAAAAAGAAAAAGTTCAGCATTTGCGGCAATGCAAGCATTCCAACCATCCCAAGAACCCTTAACTTCCAACACTACCCAGAGATATACTTATAATGAAGAGGAAAGCGATCTCGAATTTCAAAAGTATTGTACTGCTCATGAACGTTATCATAAAAGACGTGATTATTTCACACAAAAAGAACAAGAACTTCAACAACAACAGCAGCATTCACAAACCCCAATCACAAGCACAAATCTATACAAACCAACTAATATATATGATTCGACCTCATTATATTCCTCTGCCAAACAAAACGTCTCCTCTACTAGTACCTCCTCTTTCACAGTACAAAACCCGCCTATCGCCAGGGGTACAGCAAGTGCCTCTTCAAATATATCGCAAACGACCAATTCTTTTGAAAAGACAACATCAACAAATTTTGATTCTCAAGGTGTCGTCGAGGAAACCGCACAAGAATTGGAACATTCTGATGTGTTATTCCCACCACCATCCCCAATTAGTCATACTAAATTAAAAATTGTTCAATCTGGACTTCACAGACCTGATTCTATACCGAAATATCAACGTAATTGGACGGTTCTACCAACACAAAGTCCCATATGCACCCCCGAACCGCTAGAGCTACGTGAAAACGTTCCTTTAGCTTTCGTAGATACTCCAAAAACACCGCAAGAGGCAACAGACAGTGCTACCAATGCAGTTCATAAGCCAATACCTCAGTTATTTACAAAACCTCCCGCTTCTAATGCTTCATATCCAACCTCGACTGCTACTGCGACTGTTCCAAACTATCAAAAAACGATATCCAAAGAACAAGAACAGCACCAACATCAAATGATGTCTAAAAACTTGAATACCGCTAATACATCCTTTAAACAACAACCCAGTGTCCCAACTACTGTGCCAATAATTGTTGAAGATCATTCAAATCGCCCAATTACAATGGCTTTTCAATCTTTAGATGAGCACATGGTTAGAGATCAGTCACAGACACCGACACATGCGCACCCGCCATCCTCCTTCACCAATAAACCAACACCTGTAATACCTTCGTATCAGACAACGGAGAAACTTTGCTTTGACGAATGTGCACCAACTCATGGAAAACTGTACGATCGTCGTTCCGATTCCCCTATGCTAAGTCGAGCACGTTCGCCAGCTCCCGGACCACCACAAAATCCAATGGCCATAATACGTGCACCACGAATAAAAGAAAACGAACTAGCTCCTGCGTCTCCCAGAATGCTTCCAACCGGTTCCATTACTACTGGACAAAGTTACTTAGGTGCACAACACCAAAACAGTATATTAGCTCATACTGAAACCAGCACCCAATCATCTCAGCACACTTACACCGAGAAACCGGAGAAACTTGAAGAAGAACATATTGGTAATACTATTATACAGAAGAAAGAAAGAGAATCCCATTTGGAAGAACAGAAACATAGTCATTTAGAAAGCAATACGAAAACCCAAGTAGGAAATGTACAAATTGAACGTAGACGTAAAGTTACAGAAGAATTTGAACATACATCAAGTGCTAAAACAATAGAAATACGCACCGATTCGCAAACCAATCAAATAAATGAGGGACGTTACGAAAATTTTGGTAAGACCGGATATGTAGCCAACCAGGCTAAACGCTTATCGAATTTAGAAGAAGAAATTACGAATTTAACCAGTCAATCCAAGGCTATTAGTGCAAGAGCAGCTAATTTGTTAGAATCAACTAAATTTCCTGAGGCTTCTCATGCACCATCAATACAATTCCCTACATCTCCTGTTCATTCAGGTTATGATTCGAAAGCTCCGAGTCATGTTGTAGCAGGAAGTTCCGATAATCAAAATATAAAATCTGTATCTGGAGAATCATCCATGATTTCTTTATCCTCGACACAACAGCAAAGGCAATCATCATCTTCAGCATATTCAAGTAACATATCATCTTCTTCATTTTCACCATATTTACAACAACAACAAAAAGAACAAGCACAAAATAAAGCTAATGGTACTGTTAGCTGCTGTTTAACTAAAGCTTATACTGCTACTAATCAAGCTTATGCGACAACTGTCGCTACTAACCCAAGCCTAACTTTGGGCTCTACAACACAAAAAGTGTGCCCAGCTACGGGCGCACCATGTAGTGCCCCGCAAGATACTTGCTGTAATAAACAGCAACAGCAGCCTCAGTCAAAGCAAATGCAAGTCAAATATGTGAATAATAATAATAATAATAACATCGCAGGTTTAACAAGTTTTAAGCAAACGCAAGCTATAACCACAGCTTCTACTGTTGCCGCCTCGCAGCATTCAAAAACAACGGAAGCATCAGTAGCCACACCTTTCACTGCACCCGCGGCATCAATTAATTTAAGTAATATAATAGATTCTAATGTGGGCAGTGGTTCTTCAGGTGGTGGAGCAGTTCCGCAGAAAGGCGGTGTTTTCGGTGCTACATCGGCTCCGAAACGTGGTCGTGGCATAATGAATAAGGCCGTTGGTCCTGGTGCACGTGTACCTCTCTGCAACAATTGTAACACTCAAATCAGGTGAACCAAATATTTGGCATGTTTATTGTCTGTTTTTTTTTTTTTTTCGGTTGAACGGTTGAATTTTCCACCAAAAATTTTGTTGCTAGTGGTTATATGTTACGTATGATATTTTTGATGTTTACTTATTCTAATTAAATAGCAATCTGATGATGCATGTTTTACTAACAATAATATTGTATGTTGTTGTTGTTTTGTGCTTGTTTGTTATTGTTTTAGATACAAATTTTGGTAACACTCTGCCTAATCGAAAGCCTAATGCTGCTTTTACTAATCCAATACGCGAATTGCCTCAAACTGACGAAGCTACAATGTTGCTATCTGAGTCAATCAATAAAATTAATATGGGCTCTAAAATGAATGAATTTATGATTGAGGCTGGTAAAGTGATATCCAATATGCTGGAAGCACGTATGGCCAATGGGGATGGTAGAGGAGGAGTAGGATTAAATTCCTCTTATAGTGGCAGTAATTCCAGTTTGCGCAGTAACACCAGTTCAAATGTATCGCGCAGTCCTCTGGTGGTACGAAGACGTTTAGACTTGAACGATTTTAAAGATCTTGACGCCGCAAAACCATCAAATTTAAAACCAGTCATAGCTAAAAAACCAGATTTAGACTCAATAGCTTTTCAAACAGATATGAAATCTAAAAAAAATACTTATAATGATGTAACTGATAATATAATAATCTCTTCCAATACGGAGGTTCCCAAGCCACAATTGCCACCCTCTGAAACTGTGATATACCGTAATCAAGAACGTTCCAACAGGCGAGCGAGTCAAGCCAACGATAGGCGTTCCTACATAGAAGCGCCAACAATATCACAAAATAACGAAAACTCACATGTCCTGGACGATGCAAAATTCAGTATTTGTGTTAAAGCATTGGGTAAAAATGGCACTGATCCTAATAAGCCAATGTCACCGGAAAACGAAGAAGTTGTAAGTCAATTGCTTGAGGAAGGTAACCCTCCAATATGCTGTAAATGTAATAAAGAGATATTGGCGTAAGTAAGAAAGTTTACCGAAAATTGTTAACTTTTATTGTTAGTCAAGCACGTAATCAATTCATTGGAATTTTTTGAATCAGCGCTATTCAAGTTTATTATATTTCTGTACTTTTCTTTTTTATATAGGGGTCCCTTCATCACTGCTTTGGGTCGCATTTGGTGTCCTGAACATTTCATTTGTGTGAATGGCAACTGTCGTCGCCCTCTACAAGATATTGGCTTTGTCGAGGAGAAAGGTGACTTGTATTGTGAATATTGTTTTGAAAAATTCTTGGCTCCCACTTGCACCAAATGCGCCAATAAAATTAAGGTGAGCTTAATTATATCTTTCTACATTTAAAAAATCTAATAATAGTTGTTTGTTTCATTATCTATAGGGCGATTGTTTGAATGCCATTGGTAAACACTTTCATCCAGAGTGCTTCAGTTGCGCCCATTGCGGCAAACTATTTGGCAATACTCCATTCTTTTTGGAAGAAGGTCAACCCTATTGCGAAGCCGATTGGAACGAGCTATTCACCACAAAATGTTTTGCGTGTGGCTTCCCCGTAGAAGCTGGTGACCGTTGGGTAGAAGCCTTAAATCACAATTATCACAGTCAGTGTTTCAATTGCACTGTAAGTCCTTTTTTTCAATAATCTAAAAATTCATCACTTTAAACATATTCGTTTTTAGTTTTGCAAACAAAATTTGGAGGGTCAAAGCTTCTACAATAAGGGTGGACGTCCATTCTGCAAAAATCATGCTCGTTAATGGTTCGTTGAAGCTGATGAAGCTGAGTTGGATGTTGAACATTTCAAACTCCATGTTACTCTTAATACAATACATTGTTCTAACGAGCATATCCATCATCAGGGATTCATTATGCACCTATTGGGTGTAACGTTGTTATTGTTTTGGAAAAACAAAAATTTTATTACACTCTTATATATAATAATCTTTTATTTTATTTATTAAGTAAAAAGAATAATATATTTCTGTACATTATACATTATATAAATTAATTATTTTCGAATTATAATTTTCGTGTTTAATAATCTATTAAAAAAAACAAAATCAATGTTCAGTGATATTATGATTTTGTGAAGAAGTCCTGTTCCCTGCTTTAGTTAATGTTTTATGTATATTTATATATATTACAATTTTATTTAATTAATCTTTTAAATGTTTGCCGGTCACAATTTGCATAAATTTTATTTCATTTGTCTCTATTTCAAATCTTTATCAATAAAAGCTCTCCTATCACTCACACCCAAAACCACTCAAACATTTGTGCAATTATTGTCTACGTAATAAATAATTTATGTTTATAAACCACAGTGGATGAACAAAATATTATGATCACCATACAACGTTCCATGTAAATAGCACAGTTTACATGCCCAGTCTTGTGAGTTATATTTCAGTGAATAATCTTTGCTCTGCGACAGTTATAATAAATGTATGATCTTTGAAACTTCGAAAGGGAAGCAAGAGAATTGCAGCTGTTATAAAAGCAAATGGTGGCCCAACACTTCATTAATAAATAAGTATTGTGTATATGTCAGGTGTTCATATTATTTTGTCCATTCTCTACACCTCTAATAAATTATTCGAAATTTCGGCTTTTTCATAAAGAATTCAATCAAAACAGCCGCAGAAATCAAATATCATATCGTATGATATTAGAAGCCGAGAATCTCTAAACAGTTTATAATTCACCAATAAAGTGTATGATGAGACGAATTCAAAATTGTTCACATTTCTGGAATTCGATTACTTTTCAATCTATAAAAAGAAAAAACAAAGTTTTTTATATATATTTTTTATTTTATTAACAATGATGTTATGTACAAATTTTTAATTATTTTTTACACTTATTCAATTTTTTATTACATTAAATAACACAAACTGATTACAACTGTAAAAATGTAGAGAAAATTTTCTCTTCAATACATAATAGCAACATAACTCAACATTGATTAATAAAGATACAGTAATAGAACGTTTAACAAGAGCTGTCACAGTGATCTGATCGAACTCAAACTTTTTATAAAATAAAATCTTCTTTTCTCACAATTTGAACGACAACAGAAATTTACGTGTGTACTTCATATTGATTTTATTTATAAAAAAATCATTCCATTACTCAATGGCGTTGTGGGGAAATCAATTAGTCTATGTTTCTTTGAAAATTTTGGACG
Source organism: Ornithomya fringillina (assembly GCA_963978525.1). Taxonomy (NCBI): domain Eukaryota; kingdom Metazoa; phylum Arthropoda; class Insecta; order Diptera; family Hippoboscidae; genus Ornithomya; species Ornithomya fringillina. The sequence continues at coordinate 12,024,657 of OZ021694.1, forward strand.
CTTACATGAAGAATCCATTAATCGAGGACGAAGTCCTGGCATGACCCATTTTTAAAAAAAAACTACTTTGCAAAATGAGTTATTATAATAAACTGGTTAGTGTCACACCTATAAAATATGTGTCATTGTAAAGCTAAAGAATTTTCCATGTACGGGCAGTTAGTTTGAACCAAATCCGCATAGTGTTTCAAAAATTATAGGCTCCTGAACACGAACATTGTAAACATATGGGTTAAAAAATATTTCCACTGATTTTGCCAAATTCTCAGAAACAATAACAACAACCACACTAAACAGAAGGTAAAATTGTTTTGTTTATAACTCTCCAACGATAACTCCGATTTCGGTTAAATTGTTTGCAAACATTTAGAAATTTCTGTAGCTTTTCACGTATTTACAATTCGTAGGTGTACGTGGCTCTATTTATTTGCTTAGGAAAATACTTTTTAAAAAGAAATGACACGCCCATAAAGTATGCTTCGTTTAAAAGCTGATTTAATTTACAAGTTTTAACAAAAAGTTTATCCTTTTGTACTCAAACTTATCACAAATCAACTGCGGGTTTAATGGGGAAACATAAAAAATTATGGGTTTTTGCTATACAACGATCTTTTCAAGTAAGCCAAGAGAAGTTTTTCAATACACAACGATGTTTAAACTGTTGTAACATTGCGAAAAACGAACATAGACGAAAATCTTTTACATCGTTTGAAAACTGTTATTTATTATAATTTGTGTGAATACAGAATTTTTTGTGTGCAAGCCGTATTAAATCAAATTGAGCCACTTTTCTATAATACGGTTCCGAAGAACGTACTCACAGTTCTTTAAAATCATCACAGAATCTGTCACATCCTATTTAATGTTTTTATTTTCAAATGTTTTTTTTTTTACCAAAATTAGAGGAAATTATTTTGGGAGTTGCTTTCATAGCTGAGTTGCTTATTTGTGTAAAAGAATTACAACACCGGAAAATCCAATTTTATGCTTGTTTGAAGAGTTATGCTGCTGTAATGCTTTGAAGGTTCCTTCTAAATAAATCCAACACATGTATGTATTTAGATAACGTATATTAACACACACACATACATTTGTATATACAACATTTGCTGAGTAGATAAAAAACATATTAATACTTTTCTTGTTAGTGTCATTTACATACATATACATATAAAAAAAATTATATACGATATAACATTTATTTACAGTTGAACGAAAAAGTGAACATCTTCTTATAAATCTTTTTTATCTTTTCAAATTATAAATGTGCTAAAATTTCAATTCGTTCTGCTTGTTGTTGCATATTACGATTGTTGCCACTATTACTCGTATTGCTAGAGCTGCCATTACTACTTCGATTTGTTATGCCAGCTGATGATGTTGTTGTTGTCAAAGTGTCATTATCATCGCCATTTTGATTTTCGGCTGTTATAGTAACTATTGTAATTCTATCCGGATTTTCTTCTACATTAATTGTATCCTTTGTCAACTTAAACATTCCCTTTCTGCTACTTTTCTCTTCTACATTGCCATTGAAGTCTTTTTTATTATTAACCATATTATTGGATTTGTGTAATGCAGCAGTTGTAACTGCTGTCGTGGACTGTAATCTACTATTTAGGCGTCTCTGTTGCAATGAATCATATTCGGATAATTGTTCTACACTTAAAGGTTCGGGTAGATCTTCATTCGCTAATAATCTACCCGAAGGTTCAGTTTCAATGCTACGCCTACTGTTTATAGTACCAGGTGTGGTGTTGTTGCGTGAACGATAACTTGGCGGGAAACTATACTCAGAGCCAGCAATACTGCTGCCGCCTCCGCAACCGCTGCCGCCACGTTGAGTTGTGGTTAAGGGTGCTCTGAGGAGAAGAAGAAAAATGAAACAAATAGAATAAAATAAAGAAAAAAATAATTATGCTTGCGAGTTATAAAAATGCTTTTCATGGAAAAAATAAGAAACTTTTAAACGCGTGATTAAAGAAAAAGAGAAAAATCTAAAAAATTTACTTACAAATTAAGTTTTAATAGAGTTTCAAAAAAAAAAGTCTGATTAAAACTCTTTTTTATAAGAAAATGGTTTGAATCAGGTCCATTTTTTTATAGGACTTATCTTTGGATCAGTATATGCTCTTCTACTTCGATGAATCTCGAAAATTGTGTCCTGTAACTGAAGAACTGTGGTCTAAGACAGACGACATACTCAAATAATTCAGAGGTAGATAACACTACAAGAGCCTCTTAGGAAAGACAAACTAGGTATATCCTGCACGAGAAGAACTAAAAGGTATAAACATTACTGAATGTAAAAGAAGGCTTCATCAAATTCCTGCGGGTTATACTAAAATCATTCTTTCTTAAAATATTTAAATAATTATTTGTGCAAATATTATAAGAATTTATAAAGCATTAAGATTTCGAAATTAGTTGGAAAAGAATCTGGCCATACGCTGTTGTACTATTAAGGGTTAACTAATACTTCGTTAAATGTTGCTTGTCCATTTAAAAATGTCATTATTATTCAAGAGTCATTTAGATTACGCCTCTTCTCGGTTTTTTTATTTTTTTGCCTTGTCTGCAACTCCTCTTTCAGTTTTTATTCATGCATATTTATGGCAATGCTGTGTGAGTCTGAAAAGTTGAAAGACTAACTTTTTGCCATGTACTTAATGTCCATTATTGTTTCAGTTGACTGAGGCATGAATGAATGAGGAGGAGAACAGTGTGTTGAGTTTAGCAAACCATTTAATGAAAAATAATGTGTGCAGATATTCATGTAAATGTAGAAATTGTAAGATTAAAATTAATAAATATTTACTAAAAATATTTACCTAATTATTCTATAATAACTTTAAGTAAAATTAAAGTACTAAAGGTTATAAATTGAGCACCTACTGTTATACTAAAAAGTTTGTGCTAATTTCTTTGAATAAGTACTAACAAAACTAAATTTAGCTTAGGCCAAATCTTAAATGCCCTCTACATTTATAACAATGGGCGTGGCAGGTATATTGTTACTCCCTTCAATAGTGTACGCATCATGTATCATGTACTTTTAGCATATTGATGGAAGAGATAACTATAGATATGCACAATAAATTTCAATTTAATTGGTACACTTTTGTGACAGATATATAGATTTTTTCGACCTCGACCGATTTTGTCCATTTTAAATAGCGATCTGGATGCAAAAACTATACGTGTCTGTATAAAATTTGAGCTTAATATCTCGAAATTTGCAACCGTGATAATACCAAAACCAGCAGACACACGGACACGCGGACATACAGACATAAATGTCTAGATCGATTCAGTTTTTGATATATATCAAGAAAATATATATATATTGTAGCGGCCCTGACGGCTCCTTCTGGGTGTTTCAAATGGAAAAAAAAACTTAGTATCATCACTAAGGTGGAGGGTATAATAAACGTTGCTGTGAACAATTTTCATAAAAGGCTAAACTTTTTAACGTTAACACCATTTACCGAAAAGTTAAATAGACAACAATTTAAATGTTGTTGTATCGTTTTTCTTTTTTCTTTTTTTTTTTGTTGAGGGGCGGAAGGACGGGAAGGAGAGAGAGCTAGTAAATAAACTAAAGTGTTCTTAAGAGAGTCCACGAATACCGAGACAACTTATTTCGTATTCAAAACAGTTTTGCCAAAAAACCAAAAAAAAACATCCTGTAATTGAATTTAATATGTTGCCATTATTATTTGACGCGGTACATGTACATCACACAACACAAATTAATTTTCAGGTTTTCTGCAACAAATTGAAAACATTTACAATAACAACTCGGCAGCCCTGAATGAAGTTTTCATTTTGTCTAGCGAAGAAAAAGAACAAAACTAGCAAAATCCTTACCTTAATAGACTTCCGGCATGAGAACGATAAGTGGGTGGTGGTGAATTGCCTCGTACAACGCCACTCTGACGATCACGGTCCAGTAATAATAGTCTGTAAACGTACACACAATAGAAAAATGAATTGAAATGAATTTCAGCAATGTCTTGCCACTTTCAAGGGTGGCTTTGGTATAATATGTGTGTGTGTGTGTGTGTGTGTGTGTGTGTGTTTCCTTGCAATGTGCGTACATTGTGCATGTTCTTTTTTTTTAAATAAATGTATAAAGGACATGCAATCATTAGCGAGACAAAAATATGCGGTGTTTGGTGTAATTTTAGTTGTAATCGTTGTGGAACATGCTACTTTCATAAGGTTCTTGGTGTCACGTACACTTGAACATACCCTTAGGTATGCATGCGGTTGCGGTTATGCCAGGATAGGTTTTTGTTTTTTGTTTTTTTATAACATTACCTTAAACGATATTCTTGCATGCTAGCTTGATAGGAAGGCGGTGGTGGACGGTGTTGAAATTCGGGATAGAGTAAGCCGGGAGGGGCGGCGCCACCACGACTGCACGGTCTACGGCTGCAAGCACCCAAATCAACGCTTGAGCCCAAACCTAAGCAGGGCGGGCCACCAGGTGCTGTCATACGCCAAGCTGCACCACTTACTGTCACCAACACCACACCGACACCTAAAACAGAAGATCATGTTCAGTTCTTTCATATAAATAAAAAGCCAGTGAAAAGTCATAAAATTTATAAAGTGGCAGAAGCACAACATTGGAGTATTTCACTAGAAATTTGTCACTAAACTTCACCTATTAAAATCAGTCAGGCAAGCAGAGATTGTGCTCTTCACAGATACTGTTCTTTGCTTTTATAAAGTTATGAGATTACTTATCTGCAACTTGGCTGCAGATTTACTCAAGAGTCATTCAGATTACTACTCAGATTACTTCTCGTACGTACTTAAATTTTCAAGTTTTTTTGTCCCCATTATTAACACAGTGAATAATTTAAACTTAAATGTACATTACGCACCCATGCACCCATATTATGTATTATTTTGTTGTATTTATATTTTGCAAAATTAACCGACAACAGCTTAATTATGACTTTCATTGTATATGTAATGTAGTCGTTGCCATATATTGCAGTTGTTGAACAATTGTCATACGTAATATTTCATGTATGTGGAGTGTGTGTGTATATATTTCCATTTCAACCTCTTTAAACTATATGACATTCAAATACGTATATTAAACAATATTTTGCGCTACTTAATTACGAAATTTTGTTGTTTTTATTTATTTATTTTTGGTGACCTGGAACCTTATATGTATATGCGTGTGAGTGTTTGGCGTAAGTTCAAATTAATGTTTATTTATTATATGCGTTTGTGTGTGTACATTTATAAGCTTTATGCTTAAATAAGAAATATTCGCAGTGACAATCAGTTCACACATAAAACTGACCGTGATAATGTTTAATGGCGTATAATGACATTTGCTACATACACATATTGCCCTGTTCCCTATACCATATATATGAAAAAATTACCGTGTGTGTTTACTCATTTTATAATAATGTAAACTGTGCAAAAATAAAATAAAATTTGTTACATTAAGTTAAAAATTTTAAATTATTTTCTTATAAAAATTATCGAAAAAGATTTTTTTGCTTTTTATTACCGACCACGCCCATTTTTAGCGCATAAATGAACCAAATTTCAACTTTACAGGACAATATATAGATATTTGTTTATTGGGAGCGTGGTTTTTGACGCATTTTGCCCAACTTGAATTGGCTGAGGCCAAATCTTGAATACTTAAAAATACTAAAAAGCTTTCCGTGGAATATATTTGTCAATGTATCTTCTGTACTGTATTATTGTTGAGATGGTATAAAACAACTACATACTACTATTCCTACTACTCCTTCTACAACAAGCAAACAATATTTATATATTTTTTCAGCATCAAATTCTGAATTGATTTAGTCATACATATGTGTATGTCTGTCCGTCTATCCCTTTGTATATAATTTTTCTCTTGGAAGAACGATTTTAAACTTGGCAAAACTACATTACTCATAAACTAAAAAGAATAAAAAATTCATAATTGTCATAATTGTCACATTTATGTCACATATATGTTTCAGAAGTCTTATTAAAAATGGAAACGATAGGCTCTACCCACTACGAAAAGGGGAAAATGTAAATTTCATGATTCTTTCGTGATCGTTCTTAAGTAGGAAAGAAAGGGTTTCAAGGTTTAAAAAGTGGACTCCACACTTATTATCTAGAAACTATATTGTGAGTCCAAACTTTAATTATTAAATGGCAAGTATCCAAGATTTTGCTTAAATTTTCTAATTGTAATCAAATACTAAATATATTGCAGTTGTTTACATATGACACCAATTGCTCGTGACTACTAGGTGCTGTTGTTGTTTATTTATAATAAATATTTATATCATATATATGTTTAACTATTCTCACCTTGCATACGTATTTCACTCATTTAGAGTAGTAAAATTGTTTAACATAAATGATACACATACACGATTAGCAGGAGTGGGCCCCAAGGCACTGTATAATAAAAACAGTATAGAAGGAAGCAAAGTCTACTTTTATATGCTTGACGTAGCGTAAGCTTAATCAATTTTTTTTAAATATAACCTGACAGCTACTTTGGAGCCATATTTGCCCACCACGGCAATTAGTTCATTATCATCGAAACGCATATACAAACATTTTTATACCTAAACATGTAATGCGTTTTTTATATAAATACAACAACATGACAATGATGTCAATACGTATTTGTTGTCATCTCGTATGCATTGTAGAACAGAAAAAAGTAACTTTTTTATATAAAAAAAAAACCTTAAAATAATTTGCACTTATATAAACTGACACACATACATACAGACATATATATATATATATATATATATATATATATAAGTAATGAAAAAATAAAAATGATTCCCATCAAATTCTCACGCCCTGTTATTTATTGTTATAAATAAGTTAGTAAACAACAATAAATGAAAAAAAATATATATTACGTCGTAATCAGACTTTTTCTATATATTGTCCAGTTAATTATAACCTAACAAGTTAATTGTTTGCCTCTGTCTGTCAATAAACTTTTAACTTCGTATTTATAAAAAATCACTACAAATAAAAACTCTAAATTTGGCTTAAGCCAAATGTTAAATACTTTCCTCATATATACATGCAAGAAGTGGGCGTGGCAGGTGATTACGCCCTCTAATAGTGTATGGTTACGTATCAGCTTAAAAGTTGAGTTTAGCGTCGAGTACAATTTTTTATAAATCATCTGTTCATTGTCTGACCACGCCCATTTTTAGCACATCAATGGATGGGATAACTAAATAGGATAGGAAGACTAAATTTCAAGTTCATACATAAATATTTGTGACAGATGCATAAATTTTTATCTTTTGTTGGAGTGCCTCTTGGATTGGAGGCGTTTATTTAAAGACCTGCGTGCAAAAACTAAACGTGTCTATATAAAATTTCAGTTCAATATCTTAAAACGTTCGACCGCCAGAATGCCAACAGCGGACGGACACACAGGCATGTCTAGATCGACATTTACGTTTTTGATGCTTATCAAGAACATATATAATTTGTACAGTCAATTACGACAATCTTAGTATACAGCGAATCCTATGTGAAGGGTGTAATGAAAATCAGTAAGTTATGAAAAGGGAAGGAAACTTACCAATCATTAGTAAGGCGGCAGTTAAATGTGAACTAGGTGGCCCCGCCAAACCTGTGGCACCTAAAGCAGCTCCGCTTAAAGCACAAGCCAAACCACCCAAAGCCACCACCGCTATTAAAGCCCTTAGTGGAGGTCCAGCAAACCATTGACCGCAACAACCTTTGCCTGAACGTTCTGAGGGAGATCTTAAAACAAAAGTAAACAAAGTTTAATTTAAACAATAATTGTTTAAGTTTTTAATATAAGCATATAATCAACATCCAATTCTATAATATTTATTATATACTCTAATAGGTTCTAACTTCTGGAGAGAGTTCCAATTCCCCATTTACTTATAAATGCATACAGATGTATGAATACAAACACACAATTCCATTTGCAAAGGTTTCGTCCATTTGTATATTTTGTGGACTGTAATTCCTTGGCCCTGTCACACAAAATATGATTCATGCGTTTGTGCCTTTCTTTGTATTTCTACTCCAATGTATACGGGACGTCGTACTTATGTTGTGTTTCATAGCTGAGGGCCATGTTGGTATTGTTGACATTAGTCCCAAATGTCAACACTTGCTTAGCACTGACCTATATATGCTTTTATATCTAATAGCAGACATACGTAAGCAACCATCATGATAATAATTAATGCTTGGTTGTTGAAACGGCCAAGAGGAGAGAATAATTGTACTTTTGAAAAAACAACAATTTCAATAAAACAATATGGAATATGGCATAATAAAAGTTAAATGGTTAAACTTTTTACACCATCACCCAACACAACACTTTAAACAAGTCAAATTGATTTGTTTCAATAAAGGAAAATAAATGTATCGCCCATACAGCCGTATCCCTAACCGCAAGCCAATATTCTGTATTTTTTGCCAAATAAAAAATCAATACTTTACAAAAAAAACAAAACAGTGAGAAAAATGAAAGGAGAAATAGCAAAATACAACAAATAAGAAAATGACAGGATGAACGACACATTTCAATTAAATTCTGAACCAAAACAAACTATATTGCTGCTGTCAATACAACGCCGATGAAGTTCATTTTACAAGATAATGCAATCTTCCAGCCACTGTGACAACTTCTGTGTTTATTATAAAACACTAACACACTCTAACACAGTGTTAGAGAAAAGTGGCTCATTTCGATTCAACATGAATTCTATCTTCACTCAAAATTTAAAAAATATAAAAGTTTTTCCGCTACGTTCATATATCGCAATGTTACAAAAGTTCAAACTTTGTATTGTAGCGAAAAACTTCAATTGGCGTCCTATGAAAAGATCGTTGAAAGGGAGACACTCATAATTTTTGATATTGCCCATGTAACATGTCACAATAATTCCATTTGCTATAAGGTTGTTTGGTGACAAGTTTGCATTCCATCGAACTATTTATAATTTTTTGCCACTTTTGCAACATATTTGACCGAAATCGGTGCAGCAAATATTTCGTAATTTTGAAAATCATATAAAACACGTAATTGTGAAATACACCATGCGCCCAGAATTGCTAAATTAACGTATTTTTCAGAGTTTTATTATTTAGAAACAGCTAAATTAATATTAAAATGTGTGAAAAACATGAGATGCTCAGAATAGCTCAGAAAGCCAATCTTGATTCAACATATATTTTAGGCCGTATAATTTAGAAACGGCTGGATAGATTATGTTTTTGTGCAAACTGATAAATTATGTCAGCTTTTAAACGAAGCGTACTTTATGACCGTTTAGTTAACAAAAAACATTTCATTTTAAAGTCTCTTTCTAAACAAATAAGCAATGCCACGCCCATAAATTGTCAATCTGTGAAAAAGTATCGAAATTTCCAAATTTTTTTTAATAATTTTACCACAATTGAAATTATCGTTGGAAAGTTATAAACAAAACAAAACTACCTTAATTTTTTTGTGTGGTTGTTGTTATTGTTTCTGAGAATTTAGCAAAATCAGTGAAAATATAAATTTTTTTAACCCATTTGTTCACAATGTTCGTGTTCAAAAGCCCATAACTTTCGAACCACTGAATGGATTTGGTTCAATATAACTACCCGTACCTCAAAAATTTTCACCCTTACAATGACATATATTTTATTGGCACTTAATTATAATAATCCATTTTACGAAAGAGTCTTTTTTTTAATTAGTTATCTTAGGATCGCGATACCACGATTAATGGATTCTTCATCGATTTTAGAAGGAGGGGCGCAAAAATTTTCAGATCTATAGGAGCAACCGTTTCCGGGATATAAGCGTTCAAAGTTTTCAGAGCAACACACTGAATGAATAGAATGAATGAAAAGCTGGGTATGCTCATAGTTTACGGTTACCTTCTTATAATCAATTTACATTTTCTCGGTTATCTGAGTACGTATTAATTCATTATCACCATGGCTGGCCGATTTACAACTTATGTAGGTCCTTACAGAGTGTAAGTTTTGTCGTACGAGAGAGGGCTTTGCTGTTGAACTGCTTACTTAGCCCAAAGTAGCACCTGTTAGCAGACATAATTCTCCTTTTTATCCCTGGACGTTGAGATCATATACTTCGTTTTGTCCTCGTTCACGTATTAATTAGTTATCAGTAAAATTCTTTCGACATAATTCCCCTTTTCACATAATAGTGCTACAGCTCAATCATTTTCCTTTGAAATAATTACGCGTTTGGACTACAATCAACAAATATGTACTCACATGTATGACTTTACAAAGTCATTATCATGAACATTGTTAATGTACAATATGTATTATTACGCCAACATCAACTACAGTCAAGATAATGAAATTAGTTTAAAACATTATAAAAGTCACTAATCATGTGTTCCATGTGCCGTACTCTACGACAATGAATCCATTATGTGCTTTTAAACATTATAATAATTATAATTATTAAACAATTGTGATATAATCACATTAAGCCATCAGTTGTATTTTTTTTATTACAACATTGTGCTATTAAATGAACATCCGTGCTAGTGTTAAGATAAATAAAGGGATTTTTTATAACCTCCACATAAAATGCTATTCCGTTTGCAATAGCCACGAAGAGGCGTTACGTACCCTATAATGTATATACATATACATATTCTTGATCAGCTTCAAAAACCAAGTCTATCTAGACATATTTGTCCGAGTGTCCGTCTGTATTTGTACTTTCACGGTCGTAATTTTTGACATGAGCTAAAATTTTGACATTTCTAGTTTCTTCATGCAGATCTATTTTGAAATTGGACAAAATCTGTTAAGGGCCACGCCCACATTCAAAGGGTTTAAATTTAGTATACAAATTTATAATTATCGCATTTATTGTTTTGTTAAAAATGGGCATGGCCGGATAACAGATACGCCCACGATTTTATGATGATAAAACACTATACTTTGTGTAAAATTCTACTTATGTCAATTTATAACATATACACTATTATACATGCCACGCCCAGACCATATTTACATAAGATTTGGCCTTTTTTACTTGTTTTCAGTTAAGGCTAAATATTAATTGCTGTACCTTTTAATACAAAACGCTAAACTATATTTCTTTTTTTCTTAATTAGGGGCGTGATAAGTATGTATTTACAAATGCTTTACATTGTAACACAAATATGATAAACTAAACTACAGGTACAAAAAGCAATTTTTTATAAATTATAGGTGTGGCAGTTAAAAGACTTTTTTATATTTTATACAGCATGGTACATACATACATATACATACAAACTTATATTCAAATGTCATATCGATATCTGAATTTTTACTATCATAATGCAATTCACTCGACGAGGTTAAGTCATGTTAAATAGTAAATAGAATTATGGTTATGGTTAGATTAGTGAAGATTAAATTTTTATACTATTGTATTTGAAATCTTTGAAGCCGGATTTTTCTTTTAGTAGTTTCCTGCATAAAGATTAGATCAAGAAAGTGGAATAAAGGAAATGTTAAATTCTGCAAAAGAAGCTTTAGTGAGTGTTATTATGACAGTGCAGTGAATGAGAGAGTTTATGACCTAAAAATTTTACCGTTAATTTTACCTATTGCTATTTACTTTCTACACAATACCCAAAACCAATAAACCAAATTTTGTACAATTGTAAATTTTAACAAACTTTGGTCGTATGGGCACCTTTGCTAAGGCCAAAAAGTAAGATCCCTGAGGCGGAGGAAATTTTTTTCTTACAGTTTTCTATAGCTAGTGCGACCCAAATTATGAGTCACGCGGCAGAAAGGTGTAAAATTTGTCCGTCTTTGTTTTAAACTCAATTAATATTGTTATATAAAGTCTATGTAATAATAGTGAAATAATATTTAGCCTTAATGCTCTGTCATAATTTGAAATTTAATAGACTTTGCTGTCCCACTAAGCATTGTATTCACTTTGCATAATATAATCAAAACATTTGTGTGCATGTTTTCTTTAAATTATAGGTTTTTTTATTCAAATCCAACCAACCAACCAACACAAAAATTATAGACTAATTAAATGAAAACATAAAATTTTAACGCGCAACACCTTAAGGGGCAGTTATGCTGCATTTAGCAAACATTACTCGTGGTACACTAGGAAAACTACGGTACACAGCTTATAAGAAATACGTGTGATTAAAGCAAGTTTCTCCCTTGCCTCTTAATGCAGCATTTGTGTACATATGATGGCCGTATAAAACTTTTATGCATATTTACTTATATTGCTGCTCGGGAAAGGAGAAACAAATTATTCGTCTATTAAAGTGTTTGGTGATGCTTGAATGTAAGATTTGACCGACACCAAAGTGAAGAGAGAGAGAGAGAGAGTACGTGCTTATATAAATTAAAAATTTTAATTTTTTCCTTTTTATATATTGTAGCTTTGGTTACAACAACCCTTTGGCGTTTAAAAAACTTTCTAACACTGCGAAAATATCATTAAAAAAAGTGCAAATTTAGTTTACTAGTCACTTATTGGATGGTTATGTTTAGGTAAACGCATAAAGTTATAAAGTGTGTGTATGTGTGTGTGTGTGTGTGTGTTTAAGAGGTAAAACAGCAGCTGTTAATAAAGTATAGTAAGCATGACCATTCGTTTTAACTTTTGAAGTGTAAAGACAATCAAAAACACAAAATCTATGTAAGTGTAAGAAAAACAAACAGCTAACTATCGTCTTCATCAGCATTCGTGGTATAGGGGTATATGAATGGGTTAGGTTAATATAATATGGAAGTAACTGTTGTAGGAGGGGTTGGGGTGACATACGACAGTTCACTGGAGTGTAAACATAAGATAAATTACTTGCCATTGAAAAAATCAATGTGACAGCAAACGACAAGCAAAGTTGCACACACAACAACATTTGACGAATACTGATGTAAAAGAAAATTGTACACAAAGGAAAAAAACACGATTTCTCTTTCTTTGGAAATGAGGTGTTTTTCTTCTTTTTTGTTTTTTGTTTTTTTTTTTTTTTGTTTTTTCTACTTTTTCATTCAATCTCCGGTGAACGGACAACGAAGAGAAATAATGGAGTTTCAGGTACTTATGAGCCTGCTTTACATCATTATTGAAGAAAAATTCTTTTCTATTCTTCCATTCGTGTCTCCATTGCTCACGAAACAGAATGTATTTAAATTTTTTAACCCGCTTTTAATTCATAATTGGATTATTTTTACACAATATTAAGAAAAAAAGATTTAAAATATGTTATAAATACCAACACCTTGAACTACATTTTTCCTCATTCATTACTTAATACACGAACGATTTCAATTGCGTGCCAACAAAATTTACACAAAAAACGAAATTCATTAAATTTAATTTGTTTTTTCCTATGTTTCCTTTATATATACCTGTACATATATAAATTTACTTATATTAGTAGCCGCTGTCCGTTGCATAAAAGCTTACTACCGACAAACCATTCTTTATGTTTTTATTTTTTTCATATAAAGAGTTTATAAGATAATAACTACTTAACGGATGTGAAAAACTGTTTTGTAATAAACATAAATCGCTTTAAAAAGTGAAATTCATTTTCAAGGTAAATGGGAAAGTAAAACATTTACAATATTTCAATTAATAACAATCATGACATAAGAATAAAATATAAAAGTAAGTAAGTAAAAGTTTCATGTTGGAACACGTGTCCGGGTAATCGAAAGAGCGTCGATATAGGTTACCAAGTTCGTATACACCATAGGCGGAGAACCCTTTTGCTACTAAATTTAATAGTGTAAGTTTCCATCTGATGAAGCTATAATGACAGCTTCTGGGATGGTTCAAACGACAGATGAAACAATATTTAAGAAAAGCGCCTCAATTCTATTTCATATATAAAATTTTATACTCACATGAGTGTCACCTTGAAAATTATATAAACGTTTTTCTTCTACATAAACTTTTCGCAATTCTAGAACAGTTCAAACTTTCTTTTATAAAGAAAAACTTCAATGGGTGGTTTTTAAAAAGATTGCTATATGGAAAATTTACGACTGTGAGGATGCCAACAACGGACAAACATGTCTAGTTTTTGATGCTGATCAAGAATTTATATACTTTCTAGGGTTTCTGACGCCTCCTTGCTGTTGCAAACGTAATGACAAACTTAGTAAAAATCTTTGTGGCGTTTTTCACTTTTACAACAAAATATATTTCTATTAAAAGTCAATAAAAGGTAGTTTAACTGTGCACATGACCTCGTCAAAATATTTATATATTTAACTTATTTTATTTTAAGGAAATTCTTCTTCAAATTTAGAAAATTTCATATAATTTTTTATGTGTTTATTGGATTCATTTAATTAATCCATAATGAAAGAAAAATTTTTGGAAAAAATTATCCTCAATCCTGGCTTAGTGTCATAATTCGATATGCTATAAAAATATGTAGTGATGTAGACCATGATAAATCTCTGAAACCCCAATAATGATGGAAAAGATAGTAAATTAAGAAAATCCTCTAAACGCCAAGGCGGCAGTTTGTGTTATAAACTTTGTACTAATGTAATTTGCATGCCATCAAATGATTATGAAGCATTAAAACGCGCTCGCATAGAATGGTGAAAAGGAAAATGGAGGGAAAAAGGAACTACTTAAAAATGTCAATAACACAAACAAATAAAGTAATTATTGCTGAAGTTAAACCCTTAACAGTACGACTGTTGGACCTAACAATGCATGCAAACACACCCCTAAGAAGACGAACATCTCAACAACAGAGCAAACTAAGTATGGAAAGAAAGAGAATAAACAAACAACTTAACAAACAAACAGTATGAGTTTGAAATGTAATTAAACCCAATAATTATTTGCTGCAGTAGTCGTAACAAATTTTTTTTACAAATCCAGCAGCAGCAGCAATAAGTAAGTGGATGGTATAAGATAAATCTAAAGTGCAAAGTTGTGTTATTTCGGTTCATAAACCTCTAGAGACTCCAATCGATAATTATGAACAATGCGGTACAAAATGGTTTATTACTTATAAATATTTGGTACATATGATACACGCGGGCAGGATACCGCAATTTCGCTTTACATTTGCAATGCAATTGATACATTTTATTCTTGTATAACGTAACGTATCGCGTAATAAATAGTTTTGTTAAGCCTGCAAGTAAGGAAACAATAAGCGGCTATAGAAGGAAGAGGAAATCTATGTAAAGTCAGTGAAGAAGATTTCCCCTTTTCACGTTTACCAAATTGATTGCGGCAGAAGAGTCGCAATTAAGGGAAATCATCGATTGCGAATGAAGGAAATTATTCTACTTTAATCGTAACCCAAAATACAGGATTTGAAATGATTGAAAAAGAAGGAGGGGAAAGGAGACATGAAGCTTTAAATTTAAATACGGCTGGTGTTAAGGTATGAAGTAATTTTATTGAGTGGAAAGTTATTTTTTAAACGCTTAAAATAATAAAAATATTTAACGCAATAAAACAGATTTGATACATTCATTGAAACAAGAAAAAAGAGTCAATTGAGCTTAAGCCAAATGATGCATTTATGTTATAGATATTTAACTCCATATCCATATCATAAAACAATGGGCATGGCAGGCGCTTCATTAAATAATATGAACTTGTAAGACGAGTTGTTTGCTGAGTAGGGTTTTTGTAAATTACGCACTTGTCTGATATCCGACCAAGGCCATTTTTGCCACATCGATGGATGGGATAATTTTGCAGCGGATTAATAGATTTTAAAAGATTGTCGGCGTGGCTTTTATTCAATTTGGCCCAATTTAAATAGCGATAGCAACTAGAAATATTTTTAACAAAATTACAGCTCAAAATTTCAAAATGTACGATCACGAGATTGCTAATAACGGGAGGACATAAGGACATCTAAGTCTAGATTGACTCAGTTTTTGGTACTACTTTGTAGGGACCCCCTTCTAGGGGTTGCAAACCGATTCACAAACTTAGTATACCCGCCATCTTATGTGGGTGGTATAATAATTATAGCATCTTACGAAGGAAGCCACTTACACAATAAAAAGTTTTCACTGGATTTTAATTTTAAGCAATTCCAAGCCAAGCAGCAACCAACACTTTGGTCATATATTCCCAGGAAAAGAAAAAAGAACTATTACTTAAATATTTTTCCAAATGCTTTATTAATTTATTTTTATAGCGTTAAACTGAAAAAAAAGTAAATAAAATAATACAAAGAGTGATTAAAAGAAATTTTTCATTTGTGAATTCTACAGACATCGCCTTGTTTTTACTAACCGTTTGCACGAATGTGCGTTTTCTTTAAGTGCATGTTTGAATAATATATAAAAAGAAAACAAAGAACTGAAAAGAAAATAAAAATTTTGTTGTTGTTGTTGTTGTACTTATCATGAGAAGAAGAGGAAATATAGTGACATTCACCTCGTTGTCTTTGTCATCGTAGTCATAGACTTAGTTGTAGCTTTTCGTAGTCGTTGTTGTTTTAGTGCAATAGAAAATTATTAAGACACTGCACACAGTTACAATAAAACACAAGCATCTACAATATTAAGGTGTGATAGAAAGCAGAGGGGACAGGGAGTGGAATATATCAAAGACACGGATGTACCGTTTTAAGTGTACTGGTGGCTGGCTGGCTGGATTGCATGTTATAAAAGTTTGTGTGTGTGTGCGTGTGTGTGTGTGTGTTTAAAAAATATTAAAAAATAAAAAAATATTGCAACAATGTCTTCTTTTTCATCTCTATTACACATTTACCTAATAAAACATCATATTTATAGTAATGCATTATAGTCTTCTTCTTCTTCTTCTTTTCATCTTAACTCTATTATTGTATTATCACGGCTACAATGTAATTTTTATAGGCTTTAAAATTTATGTTTCACAAACGTTTTGTATGGTGTTGTAAACATTGTGTGGAGCACTAAAAAAAAGAAAAAAGTATTTACGTAGCAATGTGTAAAATGTGTACAAATGGTACAAAAAAGAGAGAGAAAGCCAATTTATATTGCCAGCTGCTAGTGTGTCGTTGTAACAATTATATGCAATTTACAAAAACAACAAAAGTAACAACAGCAACGACAACAAGAACAACAAACAATAACTGCTGCTTTCACACATTTCCACTACTGACCCACAAATTTCTTTTTTTCTTTTGTTTTTGTTGTTGTTCTGCTATATATATATTGTACATAGAAAAAAGATTTTTAAATATATACGTTGATGGTTGACTGGTGAGTACGTACAAAAACAACAATTGTAGATTTCTTAACAAAGTTTACTGACACATGCTACTATATCTTAATTTGCTTGTTCCTTTTCGAGGCCTATTTCTTGCGAAACAAATAATAAAACACATGTGCCCAAGTGTGTATAGCGGCGTCTCTCATTGCATTCTTTGTTTCACTGGTAGTTATACCTATTATAATAATCATTTGCTTCATATTTCGAAAACATTTCTATGTACGTCACAAGTAATAGAGAAAAAGAAAGAGACACACTTTACAATTATTGAAATGCTTTAGCAACATCAACAGCAACAACAACAGTAATATTGCCGACAAACGAATGAAAAGAAAATTATTAAACGCTTTTTCATGGCAAGTTAAGTGTAACATTGTGGAGACATAAAGTCACAACAAACAAAGTTTCTTGTAAGCCATCTCATCTCATTTATGTTGACTGTTACTATATATACTTTATAAAGATTGAATTTATAATGTTTGTATGTATTTTTAAAAGAAAAACTTAAGCTGGCAAACGCAATATAACAACCGCACGAAATATATAGTAATACTATGAAGACAACACAAGAAATATGAAGCAAATAAAATGAACGTACGTATGTGTTTATCCAGCAATTTCAAAACCAAATGCCGTCATACGTGAAAAATAATAATAAAATAAAATAAAATAAACAATAATTTTTTTCTTAAAGTTAACTTTAGGTAACAAGACATGAATCACGCGGTTGTTTGGTGTTAGCAGCGCCTTACATGGCAGTAGTGTTGCTAACTTCTAAACACAATGTAGGCCCTAACCCATTTATAAGTCACTAAGTAGCACCTACTGTTTAATAACCTACCCTACACAGTGTCCCTGTGGTCGAAACAATTTTTTCTTACAGTTATTATAGCTGGCATAACCTGAGGCGTGAGTCACGGGGCTGTTAGGTGTTCGCTTCGCCATAAGTGGCACTGAAGGTGCTAACTAAACTCAATATACACCCAAACTAGTTTACCAGTAGCACTACATAAAGAAAATGCATCGTAAGAAAAAATATTCCAAAAATGGTTCATTCCGCTTTAGTTTGGATAAAAAGATAATAGATTTAACGGAAAGAATTTAAAGATATAAACCAGAAGACGATGAAATCTTATCATTTTTCATCACTTGGATATTGTACCAAACAAGAGTTTCATCTCCAACTGAAATCCTCAATTTTGTATGTCTCATGTTTAGTAACTTATACTTTAGATTTGACATTGAGTTTCCATCTAACAGATATCGATAATGATATAGTATTGCCATCATCAAATTATGTATGAGTTTATAAAAATGTGAAGAAAGGCAATGCATCAGTTCAGAAGACTGAGAAACGAGTAAGGAAAACTATTATAAAACACTTTGACATGAACAAACAAACAATACCAATACAATGATTGTAATAAAATATTAGTAAAAAACAAATTTTAGTTTTGTTTTAAATATTGCAGAAAATAATTTTTAAAAAAATATGAACAACAATGTTCATTTTATTGGCAAGCTTAATACTTGTGCCATATACAACAAAAGCTAAAAAAAGGTACGACTATAAGGAAATCTCTTTTAAGCTATTTTTGGGTTTTGCATGTTCATGAGCATTGGCTTACTAAAGTTCATGTTCATTTATTTCTTGTGCCTGATTTATGGTTATGATCCCTAAATACCGGAATTTTATTGTAAACTGTCCTATGCCATACATAGATTTGTGACTATATTATATTCAACCATAAATTGGAAAAAAGCCTTCGACACACACATGCACACACACCTATATAAATATATACAAACAGTAAAAAAGTTATATTTGGCTATTTTCACTCTTTTGCTGTGTGTTGTACTGTGGTTATGGCATATGAGCCTTATTTTAATGAACACAACGGTAAAATAAAGGATTTTTGTGAATTGCGAGCATGTTTGTTATAGCTCCACGCCTATTTTAACAAAATTTCCCTACAATAACTCAATTTTAACAATAATACACGGTTAAGTATGCATTCAGACTTAACCGCTTTCTCTGCGAATTTGCAAACGGAATAATAAACATGGCATACCGCCATTTTAAGCGTAGGGTATAAAATATAAATCAGGTCACTACATTTTAATATAGCAAATCTCTCTTTTTTGTGTTTTTTTCCTTTTTCTACCAATTTCAATTTACATAACATTTTATCCATATATGTATAAAATATGTATCAATGTGTGGGTGTAGATGTTATGATGATATGTACATATATTGGTCACGAACTCTGTAGATAAAATAGATATTGAAATCAAAGCCAAGCCATAAAAAATGTACAATTTCATTGAAATAGTTCTCCTTCGTCTTGTCCTCCTCTTATAATAGAAATTTATGATTAATGAAAATCACAATGAAATATTATTGCAGCTATATCTACATTTTAAAGGAAAATAGTGCTAAAGTTTTCATATACAGGGGATGGATAAAATAATATGAACACCTAAGTAATACACAATATTTACTTAATAATAAGGTGTTGAGCCACCATTTGCTTTTAGAACATCTGCAATTCTTTGCGTAATAGATTCGAAAAGTATCTGAAGAGTTCTGATGTCACTTTTGCCGCGATAGTTTTATGTTGTCTGACCACAATTCTTTTTAAACTTCGTCAGTCTCTGTCAGTTAACTGTGAGTTTCGTCCACTACTCCTCTTCGCCGATGATGTTTTACCATGTTTTGTGTATGCTGTAATTACCGTGGATACTGTCGCTTGTGAAACGTTAAACAATTCACTTGTTTTACCGCTAACCGAGCACCAGTGATTTGCCCTCTTATGAAATCTGAGAGATCACACATTTTACTTCACTTTCGCTTTCATCACTAGTTTTAATCGTCGCAAAACAAAGCGTTTAATACACTGAAACATGAGCTACAAGACTTGCCACGTAAACGGGACGTACTATATTGCAAGTGGTTCATATTATTTTGTCCACCCCCTTTAACTAAGAAACTTTCAAATTATTACAAGTTAACATATCATGGAGATAATGGGAAGGAAAGCATACTCAGAAAAGAATAAATACAAAAGTAAAATATTGCTTTTCCGCAAAGCCTTCCGCCTATAATAGAGTATGAGTTCTGCTACTATTCAAGTAATTCATACTCAAATGAACACTCATTATCTTTAATAACTCATTAAGTCTACCGTATTGATTGAATTGCTATATCATCATTAGTATCCTTGTAATGTAATGTAAGTTTCAGGCAAGCAGAACTTAACAGAGGAAACAATTTATTGGACATGCATTATTGCACAAAAGTGTCTATCAAATAATAAAAGCAGAGTCTATTTAACTGAAGAAGCATCCATTAATGATTATGGTATTGTAGATATAAACGGAATTTAATATCACTTACAATTTATGATGGGAATACCCAAAAAATAGAGAAAAGTAAAGAAACTCAACATTTGCATAAAAAATTAAGCAAATTGTGGCAAAACAAGTTTTATATAACAACAACAGAAACAACAATAAAAGCATTACCACCTACACAATCTATTGATTATCAAAAATCGAATCTCAGACAATTAACTAACTTGAATCTTTGCAGACACAATGAAAATTATCTCGAACAACTTTGTTTTAACTCGTTTTCATTAATTTCTCTAAAACAAAAGACTAAAAACAATAATCAATAATCGAAAAAGAAAAAAATTATAAATTTGGTTTAGGGCAAATTTTAAACATCCTCCACATTATCGCACTAAAGGTGGGCATGGCAAGTACATACATCATTACGCTCTCCAATAGTGTATGTGTTACTTATCAAGACCAAGTTGAAAGTCGGGTTTTATGATTTTTGTAAAATGTGGGCATTTCTGTTATCCGATCACGCCTATTTTTGCTATATCGATTAATGATGTGATTAATAAATTTTAACTTCATAGCTAAATTTTTGTGGCAAATAAACAGATTTAGTCGACTTTGGTCGTGGCACTTAACCAATTTCGTTTAACTTGAAAAACAATCTGTATTTGAAACTAAAAATGTCGATTAAATGATCAAAAACATTTATACTTTATAGGATCTCTTAATCCTCTTTCTGAATGTTGGAACCGATAGAGAAAGCTTAGTATCTTATATGGAGAGTACAAAAAATCATATACTATATTTATTTCCAATACGAAGAGACAAAAAGAAAGGTTTAAGTAAAATCTTCAACTACCCATCTATCTATACACAAATCGTAATCAAGAAAGATACTTAATTACTTACTTATAATATATATATGTATTGCATAAAAGAGTCGAACTTTTAAATTTGACACTTTTTTGACTGCTTGTATTTTCAGTTTAATATCACAATTTTTGAAAATCAGATATTTGGACGTACAGACAGAAAATAAAAATGTACTCTGGGACCTTAATTTTGTTATTGATTAATTATATGAACTTTTTCTGATCCCTAACCACTCCTTTCGATCTATCTAATAGAATAATACACTTGGTATACTCTCCATCTTAAGTAAAGTTATAAATTTTGACATTTTAGGGATTTTTCTAACTTTAGCTTCCTTTTGTGAGCAGAAGATGTAAAGCTGTTTCATAATTTTTTTGCGAACTTATTAATCTCACTAATTTGCCACCTTTCCACAGTAGAAACCTTTGCATCAGATTTAGACCCCGCCGACTCTTTATTATTATTATAGTGCAATGAGAAGTTTATAAAAAAAAATCCACTATTTGCTGTATTGT
This sequence comes from Ornithomya fringillina, assembly GCA_963978525.1. NCBI lineage: Eukaryota > Metazoa > Arthropoda > Insecta > Diptera > Hippoboscidae > Ornithomya > Ornithomya fringillina. The sequence goes on from OZ021694.1 coordinate 12,046,671, forward strand.
TTGGTCAATGAAGTAATATATGCGCATACTAGTGAAGTAATAAACATTTTAAAGTTACATTTAATTACAACGGAAAAGAATTATTTTACATTTGTAATACAACACCAAACACATACTTCGCTTTTCATGTTCTAATATTTAGCATGTGAACGTATACAGTATAATGAAATTTTGATTATTTAATAACATGTTTTTCCTATTAAGAGTTTTAAAACTTGTCTTAAACATTTAGCCTTAGATCAGAATTAAAAAACAATAAAAAAATTCAAGTATTCCGACAAACATTTGAGACTAATTCAAGTCCAAACAACCGTTAAAATTCTCCTTTATCTTCACCTTAAAATCGACAATTTTTAATACACAAAATACGAAATGTGAAATATGTTCAAGTATGACAAAAACTAACAACAAACAAACAAATTATGTATGTGATTGATATGATGGCACAGTTAGACTTGGGAATTAATTACCAGAAAATCATAAATATCAGATAGTTGCTCAACTAGTTTACCTAACCACCACAAACCGCACATTTCATGACAACTTTACTACCACAGATAATTTAATGGGTATTATAGTATTTTTTTTTATTATTTCTCTTCTCTATTGTTATAAACTAATGTTGAGAAGGTTTAATGTTTGATTCAAGTACGATATAAAAAAAAGTGATTCACTAAAGGTTCACTCAGAGGTCATCAAAATAAAGTTTCTCAAGTAAATTTCTAGACAATTGTAATCAGACTGTATCGTTGAACGCTTTACAATCCCAATAACTTTTTATTTGTGTATATTTAAAATTTTTCACAAGCATTGCCTCTAATGTCACATCCACTTACTGGTTAGCTGAAGTGCTATGTGGAAGAAAATTCCACAGAATTGTATAAAATCTTTATTGAAACAAAAGTCTCTATTTATACACTCTTTATGTAAAAAGAGCATATACTCCATTCCTATTTCATTTACAATAATCCGAAGGGAGCACCGAAGACCAAACAAAGTAAGTTTGTACAATATATTCTAAACAACTTAAAAATCTGAGTCACTTCAACAAAGTCCCTGCTTTAGGTGTGAGTATTGAACAATTTTAGGTCGCAAACATTTAAATACTGAGCGGACAGTCCTAGTCCATGTCTCTAGGTTTCTATTCATAATAGTTTCTATTCAAAATTGAACAAATCACCATTTTGGAAGTTCTTTCCCGTACTTTTATTATATAACTACATAAGATAATATAATATTTAAAATCAGCTTATAGGCACACCTACTTTTAGTAGGTTTAGTAAATAAATTGTTGTGTTTCTTTTGTAAACTATGCAAAAGTGAGATAGTGATGTTCGGTTTTGCGAATGCACCAAATTGGCGAAGATCCTAGATTTAGAGTAAAAGTACGACACTTTTACTTGATGTACCCAGAAAAAGATAAAATGTGGCAAAAGGTATATTAAGTTTGTGCATATATTTGTAACTCCTAAATGACAAATGCCACTCTCACCTTCTATTCAGAATTAAAATCTAAATTGATTTAACCGCGTCTGTCTATCCATATTAATCTTGTTCGTTACAATTCGCATTTTTGACATATTTCGATGAAATTTGGTCTAAGGATATATTTTGGCCCAAAGAGAAATTCTGTTTAAAATGAACCAAATTAGACCATTTTAGCAGCCCTCCCCATATGGAGTCATTTTATAGAAAAAGTCATTATATGGTAAAAATTCACATTTCTTAATATTTTGTCACAAAATTTTGTGAAGAATAGTTAATTAACTTATTATTAGGCTGTACCGAATTTGAACAGGATCGGACTATTTTTAGAACACCTCTCCATATAATGATATTTCACGAAGTGACTTAAATGGCTCTACCTCGCAGTTACTGATACAAAAAAAAAAAACTAATTATAGCATAATTTAATTATTCCACCAAGTGGAGTAGGGTATTTAATGGCTTAGTTTGACTAACTATACTATTTTCACTTGTTTCACAAGTTTTTTCTTAGTCCCATACCACTGGCTGCAGTAACAGATTTGTGGGAAAAAAGAAAAATAAAAACTAAAAATAAAAAATAGAAAAATACATAAATGGCGTTCACAAAACAATCACAACAACACAACAACGGAATATAAAATCCATAAAGAATCAGTGAAACTGAAAAAGCAGCATCACAAGTAAATTATATGGGAAATGAACTTCAAATTGCTTATTCTATAAGACACTGTCTGCTGCCGCTTTGAGTAGAACACAGAACTTTTGTGTACATAGACATATGGGCGACAGCATATATAGCAAATACAACAGAAAGAAGAAAAGCAACGTAAATGTAAAGTTAGAAGGACGTTTCGATTGTTAAAATGGACAGATTGAAGGACGCTGCTAAGAGTTATTAAAAAAACCTAAATGACACATTTGATTGCGAATATAAAGCAATTAATGAAATAGATACAGAATGTATGTACAAATGTTAGATCCGTGAGGTAAAGAAAATAAACAAACATTACATTGAAATGCTTTAAGGAGTCGGTTATGGGAAATGATGAAAAATGAAGACAAAGAAAGATAAACAATCTACCAGATGTAAATCATAAAATGTTTATATTGTAGAAAAAATAATAAATAAAATAAAGAAATAAACAAATTAAAGGAAAATTAGGTTATCAATTAAACATAATGGGAATCACATATAAATACAATTAGTTGGGAAAAATTCACTCAAAGTATGGACATATAAGTATGGAAATATATATACAAAAGAATTAACAATCTTCCACTTTAAAGTAATTATTAAATTCTATCTTTGAAGTAAGACAGTCTCGGAAGTCTTATAGTTAAAATATAATTATTCTAATCTACAACTTTTGGCACATTAGTGACATAGAGGCCAACGCGCTATATAAAACTAGAATAAAAGTTAAAAGATCTAACAATAATTACTGTTATATAAACTATTAAACCACTAACATCACTGCAAAAATTAAGTAATCATGTAACAATCACCTCGAAATTGCGGCTAATTCTTAAAAAAACAATAAAAATGCTAAAAACTCAAAGCAAATGTTGTTTCATCTAACTGTCTGTTAAGAATCCATCGTTTATTATTACTTAACCTCTCTCTAAATCTCTAAAATAATGTTTGTACATATTAATATTATTGTGCAATTGAAATGAAATTCTTAGTAAGCAGTTCTAGTTTTCTGTGTGTTTTCATAGAAAAAAATAATCATAAATAATCTAATAAAAATGTGAGAAAAGGTTATAGAGGATCAAGCCAGACCATTTGGTACCCTACTCCACTCAGTTCAAATTAATACAACAAACAAATTGTACAAGAAACGTGACTCTTTGTCATGGTAAAAGACATTTCATATTAATCTTTGTAGAGACAAAGGTTCCAAAAATGGTTCGATTTAATCAAAAGGTACCTCCGTAATCTTCTTATAAGATAGCATGTATACCATGTTTATCATTTCATTTACAGCACCCGGAGGAAAGTTTCAGATACATTACAAAGTATACGAGTATGTATTCTTGATCAGTATGAATATTTGAGTAGATTGAGACATGTCGTCCCTAGATCAGGCATTCTTACAGTCCTATATTTTGAGATGTTGAGATTTAACTTTGTTCAAACGTCTAGTTTTTAAAAACTGATTGCTAATAAAATTGAGCTAAATCGGTCAAAAGCCACGCCCACAATTGACTAAATCTATTTATCAGCCACAAAAATTGAACGTTTGTACGTAGATGGGGAGGGTATTTAATATTGGTTAGGACCAATAATTAGCCTAATTTACTGATGCCTAACAATTTTCGCTTTATTTACCCGCTATTCCATATAAAGTGTTCTAAGAGAAGAGATTCCAAGAAACGGTCCGATCTGGTCCAAATTTACTATTGTCAATTATTAAACTGATTAAATGTTCTTCGCTTTACTTTTTAATTACAAAAGTTAAAAATTGCGCTAATTCGTTATATATTAGTATAGAATGCAGTTTAAACTGTTTTCAAGAAGGGCTTGTATCCGGTCCAATATACGTTATTTTAACCTGTAGATTGATAATATGAATTTAAATGATTAGGTTACAGACGGACAGACAGACATGGTTTAATTGATTAAGAAACTCAATCGATTAAGAGGAGAGTATTTTTCTTTAATCAAAGTTACGACATCAAGCTTAATACACTCTGTAGTGTAGGGTGTGAAGGTAAGACGATACAGTAACTTGCTCACAATTTCTCTTCAACACCTTTTTGTTCACAGAAATTTCTATTTACATTTGTACATGTGATCATAAATTAACATTAACACACATATGTACACACAAACAGAGATATTTATTCTTGAAATAGCATAAGATTAGCTTAAAACTAATACGTCTACGCACTTAACGTACATTGAGATAAATAAATAAAATTGTAAAAAAAACTCCAAAAAAAAATTGTATGACAATTATCCACACAAACACCTACATATATAAACTTGTTTGTTTGGCCAACAACATAGTCCAGAGGTTTCGTTTGTGTTGTGTTGTTCTCTTCTACTATTATTGTACGCGCTACCCGCTCCTTCTGTTGCTGCATTTATTTATTTAATTTTTTTAGGTTCTCTTTAGTGAGCAGAATACAATACCAAAACACAAGTTCAGGTTTTTTCCACTCACACTGGTGCAATTGTTAAATAAATATGCAGGTTTTTGTTTATACACAATACGTGGTGCTCTGCTTTAATATACAATACATTATAACCGTGATTTGTTTGAGATGGAAAGAGGACGGAGAGAAATGTTGCTGCTAGTACAGACAAATGGAAAGCACAACAATAACAACATTATTATCATCATCAGTCATCTAAGTCATTTACTAAATAGAAAAAACAAACAAACCAACTGAACTTAGTAACTAACTAAGTAACGGTTTTAAAGACCTGTTCAGATCAACAGATGAGACAAAAATATCTGAATTTCGTATTGTATGCATGCTAGCATGCCCTCTTGCTTATGTACGTATATTATAAACAATAATTATGATTCAACGCTGAGACAAAATGTGTAGAAGTTACAACAAATGTTATGAAAAATATAAAAAGAGTAAGAAAGCAATATTATGGTTACATATTGGATTAGGTCTAATCTATAATATAAAATGAAAATATCTTTACCCAAAATGTGGGTGTGGCTGATACCTGATTACATCTCTTAAGACTTTATTTAAAGTTATATAGATCAATTGGATAGAGGACAAAAAAGGTTTTTTAAAATTGTGGGAATGTCTGTTCTCCCATCCCGCCCACTCTTTGCTTATGGATATAAACGTATAAACTAAATTTCAACTTTGTGACACACACTCGGACACATCTAGATTGAGTCAAACTTTGATGCTGAACAAAAATACATACATTGTAGAGTCCACAACGTCTCCCTTTGAGTATTGTTGTAAGCGTTTTGACAAAGTTTTTCTATTTATCTATCTTCCTAAATTATGAAATTTCCATAAAACATAACTCAAGTATCATAAAATGTTAAATGAGTTCATTATTAATAAGAAGTGTCCAAGGTTAATTTAAGCATAACCGTACATCGTTGCTTTATATATTGTAAAGGAATAGAAGTGACGCATAAAAAGGGGAGCAAATTAACTGGATTTTGATTTTTCAAATTATGTGGAACTTAGTTTAACGCTTGTGTGGAACTTGTGTGGAAGTTAGTCTAGGCTGTTATATTTTTGGAATTTGTGTGGAACTGCACCGAAACTGTTATATTTGTGGAACTTATTTTACCACTAGTGGAACTTATATGAAACATAAATAATAAAATCAATATTTGTATCCTTCACTAAAAAGGATAGTAAACTAAATTTGTCATAGAGCGAAGAAGGCAACTGCCTAAATACAAAAGAGAAATTAATGTTGCTTGTTAATGTATAGAAAATAAGTTTCATGCACTTTTTATTACAATATATGGCCTACATATATAGTATATGTAAAAAATGTATCCATTTTCTAAATTTTATATTCTTTACATGCATCATAAATTTCAATAGATCTTATCATAGTCTAATAAGAGAGAACATCAAACAAAGACAGGGTTTTGTTTTATAATTCAAAAAACCAGGCGATGGCCATTTTTTTTACCAAAAACACAAAAAGTGAAAAAGTACTAGACAGAATTTTCTTTGATAAAATTTTCATATAGAAATGAAGTATGTATGTACCTCCAGCATAGATTTTGTATAAACAACTCTGAATGGAATAATTTTATAGTAAATCTCTTTCTCTTGACATGTCTATACGCCTAGACGGGCATATTGTTTAACAGTCTGTTTCCTAAAATTTCTTACACTACTACTTGTTACTTTACTTTTGTAATAGAAAAGTAAATTATAATAACAACAACATCAACAAAGTTTTTCCACCACTTTTCTTAGTTTAGCATATTTCCTGTTATAAGCTCCTCTTCATGTTCAGTTTGGTTGATTATAAATCAAAAATCATAAAATATTGTAAAATAAACAATAAAATGAGATTTGAATGAATACAGCAAAAACAATAGATACATAACCATAAAACAACATTTTTTTTTACAAATACATGTATGATGATATGAAAATTTCCTTCTTTATTATGAAGATAAAAAATAACCATCATCATGCATATAAACAAATGCATACATTATGACTATGAATACATAACAAGTAAGGGTAAATGATTGATGTGGGCCAAACGGGAGATACCCTCCACATTTATATCTATAATGTGGGCGTGGCGTGTAAACAATTGCTATTTCTTTTGACAGATATTTAAGTATGAGTAACATTGAACCCTTGTGCTTAAAATCCGGTTTTTATAAAGTGTATCCGGCCATTGATGAGAAGAGTTAATATACACATGTGCACCAAACTGAAAATTTGTAGCTCTAATTATTTGTGGGCAAGGTTACTATTAAATTTCGCCCATTTCAAAAAAAAAGAGATATATAAAAAAATTGTAAAAACTAAAATTTTAATTAAAAAAATATATAGAAAAATTTTACAATACTAAGGAATTTTGAAAAATTCTAAAAAAATTTAAAGAATTAAAAAAAATCAAAGAAATAATAATATTCATAAAAAATAAATAAAAAAATTTAAATAGACGCAAACTGAACGTATCTGAAGCAAAAGTTCAACTCAATATCTTAGCATTTCAGAAACATATGAACGGACGCATGGACAATATTAAGCCAATTCAGATTAAGAAACTTAGTTAAAATATATATATTATTCATTCCTTCTCTCCTTTGAATAAAACGAAATAATGAATTTAGTATACCGCAATATTATTTAGAGAGTACACATGTAAATTATTACTGACTGGTGTGCTGTGTTCAGGTGCTTTATTGAACGTGTACAATGATAAGCAAAACTTGAAAAAGTTATACAAGACATGCACACCATTACACATAATCATAATTATTTACACCATAGACATACACACACACACATATGTGTATGGTTATGTTGCATAGTCAGTCAGTGTCTATCTATTGTTTTTCGAAAGTATAAACTCTGTTAAGCTAACATGCAGACGCATTGCTTTATATTTCACTCTATGAGTAAAAATCTATTGTAATACAATATATTTGTAAATAAGGAGGAAAAAGATAGACGCCAATCTTTGTTTTTATAAAATGCAAGACAATGCCATTTGAAAAAATTATTGTAAGTAAATCTGTAGAAAGAAGAAAATAAAATGGAGAAATTTACTAATACTACTACTACTAGTACACTTTCCTCTGAATTATCTCACCCAAAACTTAAAAAAATCTATAAAATTATTTAAGTAAATATTTAATAATGGATGCGTATTTCATTCATTTGTTTAAATATTGACTTGAACAATTTCAATTCATTAAACATTAGCGCATTATCCATCACCACCACCACCATCACCATCATCATTCCATTTACGTACAAGTAGCAGGAAGAGATGGACAAACAATATTGAAATTCAAATCTTAGGAAGAAGTTTTGTTAGTGAATAGTAACAAAACACCGAAAGAAAGTTGCTGTTTGATGTGCTTCTCAATATGAAGGCTGCACAAGCTGAAAATGCTAACAAAAAATATTTTGATCTTGGCCAAATCTTGAACATCCTCCAACATCTACAACATCTACATACAAAAGGTGGGCGTGACAGGTACATGATTAAACTTTTTAATATTTTACGTATCCAAACTGATAGCAAGAACAAGACGAGTTTAAGCTTTTTATATTGTCGTCGAATGTGTTATACGACTTCGCCCATGGCAAATAAATATATTTTAATTGTTTGTGGGCGTGACTCTTGACCGATTTTGTCCATTTTAAATAGCATTCCTTCGTACCAGATCAGTCACTAGAAATAGTTGTTTCAAAATTTCAGCTAAATATCTCAAAATTTACTACCCTGAGAATCAACAACAGACAGACACCCGGCCATAGGGACACATGTGTCTCAGTTCTCCAAACTGATTAAAAAAGTATATACTTTGTAGAATCTCCGCCGGCTCCTTCTAGTTGTTGCAAAGGGAATGATTCACTTTGTATACAGCCGTCTTATGTGAAGAGTGTAAAAACATTGTAACTCACACCATAAAGAAACCAAACAAAAGGCCGGTTTTTGGGTAACCTCTACCCCACTTTATGCTTCATTCTTATTATCTGCCAAAAAAACATAAAACTAAAATATCACCAATACTTGTTATAAGCCTGGGTAGAAGATTGAGTATGAGAGTTGTACGGAGATACTCTCGTATTCATGCAAAACTGTGGAAAGCAAAAAAAAATGACTAAATAAACGAGAAATCATGGCTATAACTGGCTCATATAAAGGAAAGAATAAATGTTTGTGTGTGACTATAATTTGAATAAAACAGACGTGATTAAAATGGTTTACCGACCAGCATTTCCTTCTAGCCCCCCTCGCCAAGAAGAACTGCCACAAGCTCAAAGTAAAGAAACTCAATCTAACTTAGGACAAATCTTATATGCCCTGCTTTTCTATGTACAAATTGTAGGCGCAGTAAGTACTTGAAAACGTCCTTTAACAATGTGTGGTGTGTTTTTGCATTTTTGCATTTTTTTTTAGGTGAATGAAACCACTAATTATTTGCAATAAACATAATACACATATCTGTCCATAATGTCGGCTCGCTATCACAAAACTTACTTACGGAGGAATCTGTTTGTATTGGTTCAGATTCTTGATACTGATCAAGAAAATAGGGTCTCTAACTCGCTCAACAACAAACATAAAAAAACTTCCATCTTGTGTGAAGGGTATAAAAATAATGCCATAAGATTGAACATAAACGAACAATAACTACAAAGATAATATATTACTGCTCATTTAAATGGAAGTCTTCACTGGATGGACTTCTTATATACCAGTTGTTGGATTAAAAGAGGAAAACGTAAAAGTAGCCTTGATCTTGATATTCCTTCTTCTAGTTTGAAGTTTTTTTTTTTTTAATTTCTTATTTATATTTTTTTCCTTAACCTATATAAAGAATGAAACACTGATAATAGTCAAATAATGTGCATCCGTCCCTCTACATATTTGTATTACCTACCCATGCTAAAAATTCTGCTATTAATTGTAGAAAAATTATGCACGGTTCCAAATTTGAAGTTTTGTCTTTGGTTTTTCACTTCTGATTCAGTTCTTTGTTACATATACATAAAATATTACCTTAAACACGTTTTCACTTTATTAAGAAAAAAAAAAAAAAACCTTTTCCAACAGCAACATTAATAACAACAACAATAAAGTGCAAAACAAAGAAAAATGACAGCCGTAACAACCAAAAACAAAAAAAAAAACAAAAAACAAAAACAAAGACAAGAAAAATTAATGTGTTGTGAAAGTGAAAGTATATGGATATGATGAAACAAAATATGTATAAAAATACATACAAGTATGTAACAATATGTGATACTCTTGAACCCCGAAACCACACCATACAATAAATAGCGAAAAAAGTAATAACGGATGTTGCTCACCAACACTCTCTTCAGTTTTTGGTTACACCAAAAAATAAAAAACAACACAAAAAAATATATATTGATTCAAATCACTGTCTTATGCTTGATGTCGGTTGAGTTTGTCTTTTCTTTTTATTTCGCTTATATTTGGAAAAGATATTGCAGGTAAAGCTGTTGTTAGCTGTTAAGCTAAATGACTTGAGTTGAGTATGTTTACATATAAGTTTACCATTAACGTAATATTTGTGTAAAGTTTTGTGAAATTGCTTCAATAAGTTGTTAAGTTGAATGCTGTTGTACCAACCAACCAACCAATCCAACCCCATTTAATTACCACAATTTTGTAAAACTCTTCAGACAACAATTGCAAAATAAAACAAATATACAAAAAGAAGGAGAAACATTTACCACAAATTTCAGTAACACAATAATAATATATCAATATTCAAAACCAAATCGATTTGTTTGGGTGTCGATCAGTTTTGAACATAATCGTTTTACTAACTATGGGAGTATACTAAGTTTGCAAATCAAGAAGGAGGCGTCAGAGATTCTACAATGTATATATATTATTTTTTAGTATCAAAACGCAATCTAGCTAGATATGTGTCCATAAGTCCGTGTGCCCGTCTCCTGTTGCCATTCTCACGGTCGTAAATTTTCAGATATTGAGCTGAAATTTTGTACAGACACTTTTATTTTCTATATGAAAATCGTTATTAAAAATGGCAAAAATCAGTCAAAGGCCACGCCCACAAAAATCTAATTATTCGCCACAAAAATTAAGCAATTAAGTTGACATTTGGGGCAAATATTTATGAATATCCCATCCATCGATGTGTTAAAAATGGGCATCGGATAATAGACACGCCAACAATATATAGAAGACCATAATCAACGTATAACTAGATTTGCAGCTGATGCATACATTATTAAAGGGCGTAATATAAATATGTTTGCCACGCCCACCGTTTTCGATGTGGAGGGTATTTTAGATTTGGTCTAAGCCAAATTTAGGTTTTTTTCTTGCTTGTATACAAATTAAATAAAATTCTGTTAGAAAGTTAAATTTCATTGTTTTCATATTTTTATGCTAACTTTTGATGTTTAATTTTTTATAATGCTATATATGTTATTTGGCGGTAATTTATTGCCTAATTATATGAAAAAATTTTAGTAATCGACAAACATTTAATAATCATTGTGCATAAAAAACCTACACTTGCTATCTCTCCTCCGCTGTTATAGCTGGATTGACGAGTGTGTGGATTACCTTGAACTCACTCGATTTTTAAATATTAAGCTTACATTTATATGATGAATTATTATAATTTTTACTTTATATAGATTAACACATGAATTTATTGCTAATTTATTTCAATTAAAATTGAAAAAAAACTTCGCATCACATATTCATGACTCGCACTAAACTATAAATAAATTGCAATTAGCTGAAATAAATTCTTATTTAGAACAATTCATATTAAAACAAGAAAATAACAACAATATATGTATTATAAAAAAATTAATTCAGTGAATCTTATGTTATTGAAGTTTAAAATGGTATTAAGTAAATTTTGCACTCGTCGATAAGAAATATTTGCAAAGGAAATTTGGCTTAGGCCAAATCTTGAGTACCCTTCACATCTAAAACGGTGGGCTCGCAGATATATATATATATATATATATTACGGCCTCTAATAATGTATGCCTTACGTATCAGCTTGGCAGTCTACACCATTTTAAGGTTAAATTGAGAACTTCCAAATTATAATTGAGAACTTGCAAGTTGAAATTGGGAAACTGAAGTTTTAAATTGAGAAAACCAAACTCAAATTGAGAAAACTAAATTGAAATTGAGAAAACCAAGTTCAAATTGAGAAAACCAAGTTCAAATTGATAAAACCAAATTGAAATTGAGAAAACCAAATTGAAATTGAGAACTTCCAAATTCAAATTGAGAAAACCAAATTGAAATTGAGAACTACCAAATTGAAATTGAAAAAAACAAATTCAAATTGAGAAAACCAAATTGAAATTGGGAACTTACAAATTGAAATTGAGAACTTCCAAGTTCAAATTGAGAAAACCAAATTGAAATTGGGAACTCCCAAATTCAAATTGAGAAAACCAAATTGAAATTGAGAAAACCAAATTGAAATTGGGAACTTCCAAATTGAAATTAGGAACTTCCAAGTTCAAATTGAGAAAACCAAATTGATATTGGGAACTCCCAAATTCAAATTGAGAAAACCAAATTGAAATTGAGAAAACCAAATTGAAATTGGGAACTTCCAAATTGAAATTAAGAACTTCCAAGTTCAAATTGAGAAAACCAAATTGAAATTGGGAACTCCCAAGTTCAAATTGAGAAAACCAAATTGAAATTGAGAAAACCAAGTTCAAATTGGGAACTTCCAAGTTCAAATTGAGAAAACCAAATTGATATTGGGAACTCCCAAATTCAAATTGAGAAAACCAAATTGAAATTGAGAAAACCAAATTGAAATTGGGAACTTCCAAATTGAAATTAAGAACTTCCAAGTTCAAATTGAGAAAACCAAATTGAAATTGGGAACTCCCAAGTTCAAATTGAGAAAACCAAATTGAAATTGAGAAAACCAAGTTCAAATTGGGAACTTCCAAGTTCAAATTGAGAAAACCAAATTGAAATTGAGAAAACCAAGTTCAAATTGGGAACTTCCAAGTTCAAATTGAGAAAACCAAATTGAAATTGAGAAATTTAGGTTTTACCCAAATTGAAATTGGGAAAGTGAAGTTTGAAATTGAGAAAACCAAATTGAAATTGAGAAAATCAAAATTGAAATTGAGAAAACGAAACCAAATTGTAATTGAAAAAAATAAAATTGAAATTGGGAATTCAAAAATTAAAATTTTAAAATTTATCTCAATTGAAATTGGGAAAATAAAAATTGATATTGAGAAAATCAAAATTGAAATTGGGAACTCCCAAATTGAAATTAAGAAAATAAAAATTGATATTGAGAAAATCAAAATTGAAATTGGGAACTTCCAAATTGAAATTGAGAAAATAAAAATTGAAATTGGTAATTTAACATTTGAAATTGGGAGAATACAAATTGAAATTGAGAGAATGCACTTTAAAATTTAAATTGTAAGTTAAGAAAATTAATATTGAAAATTGGGTTTTTAGTAAATAAGATAAACCAATTTTTATGCTTCAAACTTAAATAAACCCAATTTTCAATATTAATTTTCTTAACTTACAATTTAAATTTTAAAGTGCATTCTCTCAATTTCAATTTGTATTTTCCCAATTTCAAATGTTAAATTACCAATTTCAATTTTTATTTTCTCAATTTCAATTTGGAAGTTCCCAATTTCAATTTTGATTTTCTCAATATCAATTTTTATTTTCTTAATTTCAATTTGGGAGTTCCCAATTTCAATTTTGATTTTCTCAATATCAATTTTTATTTTCCCAATTTCAATTGAGATAAATTTTAAAATTTTAATTTTTGAATTCCCAATTTCAATTTTATTTTTTTCAATTACAATTTGGTTTCGTTTTCTCAATTTCAATTTTGATTTTCTCAATTTCAATTTGGTTTTCTCAATTTCAAACTTCACTTTCCCAATTTCAATTTGGGTATAACCTAAATTTCTCAATTTCAATTTGGTTTTCTCAATTTGAACTTGGAAGTTCCCAATTTGAACTTGGTTTTCTCAATTTCAATTTGGTTTTCTCAATTTGAACTTGGAAGTTCCCAATTTGAACTTGGTTTTCTCAATTTCAATTTGGTTTTCTCAATTTGAACTTGGGAGTTCCCAATTTCAATTTGGTTTTCTCAATTTGAACTTGGAAGTTCCTAATTTCAATTTGGAAGTTCCCAATTTCAATTTGGTTTTCTCAATTTCAATTTGGTTTTCTCAATTTGAATTTGGGAGTTCCCAATATCAATTTGGTTTTCTCAATTTGAACTTGGAAGTTCCTAATTTCAATTTGGAAGTTCCCAATTTCAATTTGGTTTTCTCAATTTCAATTTGGTTTTCTCAATTTGAATTTGGGAGTTCCCAATTTCAATTTGGTTTTCTCAATTTGAACTTGGAAGTTCTCAATTTCAATTTGTAAGTTCCCAATTTCAATTTGGTTTTCTCAATTTGAATTTGTTTTTTTCAATTTCAATTTGGTAGTTCTCAATTTCAATTTGGTTTTCTCAATTTGAATTTGGAAGTTCTCAATTTGAATTTTGTTTTCTCAATTTCAATTTGGTTTTCTCAATTTCAATTTGGTTTTATCAATTTGAACTTGGTTTTCTCAATTTGAACTTGGTTTTCTCAATTTCAATTTAGTTTTCTCAATTTGAGTTTGGTTTTCTCAATTTAAAACTTCAGTTTCCCAATTTCAACTTGCAAGTTCTCAATTATAATTTGGAAGTTCTCAATTTAACCTTAAAATGGTGTAGTTTTATGATGAATATGGTTTTTTGCAATTTGTGTCTGATATCCGATGCGATAACTATAAATATTTGTACCAAATTTTAAGTTCATAGATCAATTTTTGTGGTAGATATAAAGATTTTTGTTTATTGTGGGCGTGGTACTCGACTGATTTTTTTTTTTTTTTCATTTTTAAGGGAGATCTGCAGAAACGAGCATTATCTGTATAAGCTCAGTATTTCAAAATTACCGCCCATGACAACAACAACATCAACAGACGGACAGACAAGTCTAGATCAATCCACATTTTCATACTTTATAGGGTCTCTGATTACTTCTTCTGTTATAAACGGAATAACATTATTACCCTCTATTTCCGCCTTCTTCCCCTTTTTAATAAACATTCTATATATTTTGTTATTTTTTGTTTTACTAAACTTTAAAAGCTTTTAATGAAATTGAATATAACTTTTTCTACTTTTTCTGCAAAAAAAAAAAAAACCTTAGCGTTGTCCTCTAATCTCGTCCTCCATCATTTTACAGCAATTAACTGCAGTAATTAATTTCATGAATAATAATTCTGTTTCGTATGTTTTACTTTTTGTTCGATATATGATAAATTTGAAAACACACAAGTGGTTGTGTCAATTGTAATTTAAAGCTACACTAATAATTGCGATTATTAACTTATTTGTTTGTTATAGTTTGTAAAAAATATAATATGTTACATGCTGTTGAAATGTTTTGAAGAAGCCTCCAGTGATTGTTTATTAAATCATAATGGCGAAGACTGGACATAATAATGAAAATATTAACTTGCATTAAACGTTTTCATTTATACAGGGTGGCCCAAATAAGACTGAAGGGTTAAAAATAATTGTATCTCTTTTGTTTTTATTTTTAATTAATTTTTCTCTTTTGGAGGTTATTTAGTGTTTTTTGGAGATATATGATGGCTACATATGATGTGCAGAAACGCGTCAAAATTATTGAATTTTATTATTCTTCTGGCAAGTCTATTATCTCAACGAAATTATCGTCGGCATTTTAATTTCCGAACAGTACCCAGCTCATTTCCACTTAAATGGCTATGTGAACAAGCAAAATTGTGGATTTTGGGGTACTCAGAATTCTAGGGCGTTACATCAATTACACCCAACCAGCGTCAATTACACCCAGCCAGATGTACTGTTTGGTGCGGTGTTATGATTGATAAAGTTATCGGTCCATATTTTTTTGAAAATGTGGAGGGTCAAGCAGAAACCATTAACGGGGTTCTGTATAGGACTATGATTGAAAATTTTTTGCGTCCACAGGTTGAGAATAGTCCCAACATATGGTTCCAGCAAGATGGAGCCACTGCGCATACAGCAAGAGCGACAATGGAACTTCTTCGTAACATTTTTGGTGAACGGATAATTTCAAGAAATTCAGATTTTGCTTGGCCTCCTCGTTCACCAGATTTGACAGCTCCTGATTTTTTTCTGTGGGGCTATTTGAAAGGGCTGGTGTATGTCAATAAACCTCAAACAATTCAACAGCTTAAGCAGAACATTTATGCTGGAATAAGAAACTTGCAGCCAGAAACTTTACGGTCATGCGCTTGAAAGAGCCAATATTTGTCAGCAAGAAAATGGAAACCATTTGATAGATGTCATATTTCATTCATAGTTATAAAAAATTTACATGAATTAATTATTTAAAGAAATGAATAAAAAATTAATATAAAACAAAAACAAAAGAGATACAATTATTTTTAACCCTTCAGTCTTATTTGGGCCACCCTGTATAAATCAATTTTTGTCAGCGTCATTGTTCAATTGAAAGATCCATGGATAGGGAGTAATAATATGAGGAGTAAGTTATCGTGAGGGCCCCGCAATGTCTAGGGGTCTCAACATGAACTTAGAAAATATTTTTCGATTAAGGCACTCAAGTATAAGGGAGTAGTGGACACATAAATTAGGGAAACTAGAATATCAAGCTGAAAAGTAAGATATACACTATTACAGAGCGCAATACATACGCCCACCGTTATCGATGTGAAAGGTATTTAGGATTTGGCCTAAGCTAAATTTAGTTTTCTTATTTGGTTTTTTTTTTTTTATTATTAATAAATATGCCTTACAGCCGAACTATAACTTTAAAAAAACAAAATAATCGTTATGAAAAATGTTTACTTTTAATCTTTTTGTATGGCTAGACTCTTTCAGTTGCCTGTGTTATATTAACCTTATACATATTATGTGTTTATTATATAATTAATTTTTATAAAATTCCCTTTGTGTTGTTTTTATTCATTATTATTGTGGTAGTTGTGCATTTATTTGTTCTTTTCTATAATCTATAAATAATGAGTTAATAGAGTTTATGTACATTACGTTCATTACATGATTTGTGCAATCTTTAGTATACTGAAAATTAGGGCACGACTTAACAATGTCCATACGTCCGTTTATTGGTTATTGGTTTATTGGTGTGTTAGGTTAGGAAAAAATAAGGTATCGAGCTAAAATTTGGTACAGATCAAAAGTCATCTGTGCAGCTAGAAAAATCGGTCAACAGCCACGCCCCAAATTTTATAAAATTCTATCATAACACTAGCTTTCTAGCTGAAATTTAAAAAATAATATAAACTCTACTTAATATAATATGAATATAAAAAAATGCAAAAAAAATTACTCAACGTAAAATTCGACCTTTAAAGTGAACTGGGACGCCTTACTGGTTAATAAAAAAAAGGTACAGAAGCATACATGTCACCTCTATGAGTGTAAGGTATTTAAGTTTTCATGCAAACCGTATCTCATTTTTCGTTTTTAATTAATTTACACATAAATTGAAGGAAACGGATTAAATTTTGTTTGGATTGATTTTGTTTTTTGTTAAACGATATTTTTATGTATTTATATTAACGAGAGAGTCGATTGCGTTAGCATGGATGCACATCCATTCATTATAACTTTTTCACAACATTAATTAATTGCTTATACGCTATTAACATTAATATTGA
Organism: Ornithomya fringillina; assembly: GCA_963978525.1. Classification (NCBI taxonomy): domain Eukaryota; kingdom Metazoa; phylum Arthropoda; class Insecta; order Diptera; family Hippoboscidae; genus Ornithomya; species Ornithomya fringillina. The sequence continues at coordinate 12,064,102 of OZ021694.1, forward strand.
CTTATCGAAAGCTTATGCAACCAACACCTCCAAAACCTCATCATCAAAAGGTAAAGAAGTGGATTACGTGCAAACATTTCCTTCTTCTCTCCCACACGAAACTTTTGACATTTAAAACCATAGAGAGAGAATTATATGTACAATATTTTATTGACTTTGGCTTATTGTTAATTGATATTTTAAACTTTTAATAAATCGATAATAATTATGTAATAAAGCTTTACAACGCGGATCTATTTTAAATTATAATTAAAGTCTTTTCGCTTACCTTCTCATTACCGGTAGCGGAAAGGAAAAACGACCATCGTGTAGTAGTTGGGTAGCGTTCGGTAGAGGAACTGTTGATATAACTGAAGTCAACAGATTATTATTATTACTGACAGTAGTTATTGCCGAGGCAGGTAACACTGGTGTAGCACTCAGTAGAGTACTCGCCGTTGCCGATGGTACCAGTGCTGGCTGTTGAATTCTTGGTAATAATGAAGGGGGCGGTGGTGGTGTTATTGGTGTTGGTGTTGGTGTTGGTGTTGGTCCACTAGACTCCAATATATGACCACTATCATTACCAATTGCCAAAGACAAGGCACTGTACGGTGGCGGAAAATGATTATGCAATATATCTGGCAGCATTGACCTTAATAAGGCAGCTGGAGGTGGTGGAGGTGGTGGCGGCACGGGCGCTGGATGCAAGAGAGCGGTTACATGATTGACTGGCATTGAATGACGTTCCATTAAATGTGTATGATGTGGATGAGTCTGGAAGTGAGGATGTGTGGGATGTGTAGGAGGTGGAGGCCGGTGCCGTAACATGGCATGATTAAAGCTTAGCACGGGATTTATTAATGAATTGGTATAATGTAAAAAACGACGTTCTCGCCTTCTGTGACGTCTTTGATCTCGATTATTCATATAAGTGGGTGTCGCCTCTATTACTGATGTTGCCTCCACCACTTGTGGGCTCGGCATACGTAATTGCTCTGACGATATGTCATCGGTTTGACATTCAGTTGAGGTAAAAGTGCGTTTAGTTGTAATTTTTGTTGGTGTTGTTGTTGTTGTTTCATTCACTTGTATAACATTCACTTGATCTCTTTCGTTATCATTATTTTTATACTCATCATGATCATTCTCACTATTTATTATGATATTAATATCACTGATTAAATTAGGCATTGCATCAACAGTAATGTTGCTAACGGTGGCAGCATTGTTGTAATCATTATTAGTTAAATTTTGAATTTGATTCAAATTATTATTATTTTGTTTTTTATAGCTATCAATCATAAACACATTGGTATTGTGTAATTGTTGTTGTTGTTGTGTTTTTTCTATTGTTAAATTTGTAGTAACTCGATTGTGATCGGAATTGTTAACGTTGTCATTTAAACTGTAATTGTTGTTGTTGTTGTTTTTATTATTATTAATATTGTTGTTGCTGTTTTTACTATTTACATAATTACAATTCACTACACAAATGCCGCTGGTGGCAGTTGTTGTTGTTGTTGTTGTTGTTGTTTTTGCATTATTAATTATTGCCTCCCGACTGTTTTTACATTTTTCAACATCATCATCATGACTTTGATTTTGCAATGATTTATAATTCACTGTGGTAGAGGCACTCTCACTAAACTTGCTCGCATTGCTATTATTATTATTATTATTTTGTATAACATTATCGTTGTGGTTATTATTGTTATTATTTTGATTAACTTGTATGGTTAGGCTGGGACTTAACTGACTGGGTTTCATTAAAGCTGTAACACTATTTGTATCGGTTAATATAACGCAACTATTTGAATTGAATTTTGGGGCAGTCATCACATCGTCCCCACCCCTAGCCGGTACATTTAAACGCATTTCGTTTAATTTTAATTGTTGTTCCCTCAGTTGTTCACTGGCCCGAAATTCGGCATACAAACGTTCCAATTCTGCTAAACATTTATTATTCGGTTTTCCATTTAGTGCCGTATCCGTTCCGCGTTCACTTGTGCAATCCGCTTTATTACCATCTAATTCAAGCAAACACGACGTACTGATCGACTCAACAAATATTTCATTTCTATAATAAAATAAGCTCTTATACTCGTTAGCTTGCTGGTTAGTTCGTTTACGTGAATGATCTCTCTTTGATTTTATTTGTGGTGAGTTCGTTTCTTTCTCTTCCAAACTAAAAACATTCATTTGCAGTTGAGTGACCTGTTCTGTGTCTGTGCCATACTCTACTACTCTCTGTTGCTGTTGTTGTTGTTGATCATTTAAGTCTTTGATTGTTGTTGCTTTTGTTATTAGTGGATTTCCTTTCACAAATTTAGCCAGATTTTCTTGCGTTTGCTGTGGTGATCTTGTATTGTTGGCTGCAGGCTGTTGTTGTGTATGACTCATCAGTTTTAGTTTCTCTTGTTTGTGCGCAGTTGTTATTGTTGGGGGCATTTCGCAATGCTGGCCATACAACCCAGCATGTATTTGCTGTTGCTGTTGTTGCCGATTGTTCAAATTTATAATGGGCTGATTATCAACATTTGTTGAGGCAACATTTGTTTCTACATTACAATCCTGAAATCATATATTAAACAATATAAGTGGAAATGGAAGATAAGGTCTTTGACAGCAAAAAATAAAAAACTTCATATGATATCAAAATATACGAGTTTGTAAGGCTTAGGTCAAATCTTGAAAACTCTCTACCTTAGTATTTAATTAAAATCAAAGTAAAAAACTCAATGTAGCTTAAGCCAAATCTTAGCATTTTGCTCTCCACATCTGCTTACAAATAGTGGGCGCGGCAGGTAGGTAATTACGCCGTCTAAATTTGTTAGAGTAGCGTATCAGCACGTAGAGTTTTTCCCCGAATTTGGCTTTTTCTCAATCTCAAGCGTATATGTTATCTGACCACGACCATTTTTAGCTCATCAATTGACAGGATAGGTATAAATTTTTATAGCAGATATATCCATTTTTGTCGATTGTGGGCGTGTCTGTTATCCGGTCACGTAAATTTTCGACGCATTGATGGATGAGTTAATTGTAACACACAACCAAATTTTAATTTAAAACTCAACTTTTATGCTAGATAAATACATTTTTTTCGATTTTGGGCGTGGCTTTTGACCGATTTTGACCATTTTATATAGCGATCTGCGTGAAGAAACTAATAAGCACTAAATTCTCGACCGTAAGAATTCCAACAACAAAGAGGCACACGAACACACAAACACACGAACTTACATAACTAAATCGACTCAGCTTTTGACGCTGATCAAGAATATATATACTTTGTAGAGTCTCTGACGCGTTTTTTTCTGAGTGTTAAGCTCGACCCTCAAAAACTTTACACCACTTACATTATAACAGGATCTTATATGGGGAGGGGTTTTAAGAATGGAATCTGGTTCATTTACAATAGGGTTCCAATACATGTCCGTGTACCAAATTTCATTGAAATATCTTAAAAAATTGCGAGCAGATTTTGATTCATAATCGATCGGTGGGTGTGACATTTGCCGTTTAGGAGTTACAAACATCCTTACAAACTTAATATACCCTTTGCCACAAGTGGTGCAGGGTATAAAAAATAAAGTCGTCATATGGAAAAGGGTTTTAAAAATGGTTCGATTAGATCCAAATTTACCACAGTCAATGGAGCTATAATAAGCTAATTGCAATATTTCGTCACATATGTATTATATTGGCAGGGGTGCTAAATATGGGTTCAGATCCTTTTCCAATAGCGATCGTCCTTGGTCTAAAAGGTAACTCTGCAAAAAATTTTATCAAATTATATCAAAAATGTCGACCTCTGATTTATTACAAGTAAAATATGATTGGACACACGGACTAAATGGATGAAGATTGCGATTCTAATACGATCGGTCAAGTCTAGGAAGGATGTGCTATTTGAGGTTAACATTACACTCTGTTTCAGTTTAGGGTGTAGGGTATAATGATTCCTACATATTGTGTGTTGTTAAAACAAAAATTTAATATTAAATGTGGTTAAGCAGTAAATTGACCCAACTATTATGTCATGAATCATATATATTATGTACACTAGAATTTTTATTTATAATAGCTACCGCATATATATACTTCAAGCACCCAGAAGCATATAACTGTTAACATATGCACATATTCACTTCATGAAAAACGTGCAACCAAATTATTATAACATATTATAATTATACTATAACCATTACCTATGCCCGGTTAAAAAAAATGTACTTTCTAGTGGTGCTGGTAATAGGCGAAATTTTAGAAAATTACTGTTTATAACAAAATTGCTATTGACATGCTATGTTATGCACAAACTACAAATGATGTGAAATGAAATTGCATGAAAGGTCCTACATGAATACCTTAGTCCTGTTTTTGTTTTTTGTGTGTGTTATTAACTTCAATTATTGCTGCGAGATTGCACCTTGGAAACTTTTCTGTACACTAGGGTGGTAGGTAAAGGTGATAGTTAGCAGTTCTATTTTCACTAAAAATTTTAAATAATGCAGCACTTCCGTCTAGAGGCCGCTAACATGTAAACTTAAATATATATAACACTATATTTATGGTCACTATGACAAATTGTTATTTTTATATAATGCCAGCATGTCTGCATGTACGTACCTATGTCAAAAAGTAGTCAGTGCGCTTGCTTGCTTGCTTTCATTGAATGTTGAGAGACCAAAACCAATTAAACTGTCAGATCGACTGGAAACTTTGCCTTTTAATACCTTATGTGGTAAATAAAATTATAGCACTGTTACATAGAAGGAACGATGAAGGTTTCTAGTCGTGAATTTAAACAATATGCCAAGTTTCATATTTACAATACCCAGGCGACCCTACATCATAAGAGAGGAAACACGGACACTTACGAACGTGAACATACAGAAGGACTAAAGCGATGTGTTTGCATTAATGCTGAGGTGGGAGTGTATACATTACAATGATGGGTATTTAAATAAATACAGTTTAAATTATTATTTTAGAGGAATTTGTAGTAAGTAATGCAAGAACATCAAAACTACTAAAACCACTAAAGCGGATGACTTTAGTGCTAAACAATCAAATAATTGAAACAAGCTCTTATACAATACTTACAAATACATACATGGATGTATATAAACGAGAAAGCAGGCAAACCGCATATGACAATGTAATGATTTCAATTTTAAGTGAATTCTCTTTAATGCCACAATAATTGTTATTGTCATTCAGGTCCTTTCCTTCTTGCATTTATACAAAATTCAAATCACAATTGAATTCCACATGTACAAATATTTAAAAAAAATTACCCTAAATATATGATGGGTATACTAAGTTTATCATTTCATTTGCAGAACATCGCACAAAGTATAAATATTCTTGATCAGCTTCAAAAATTCTGTCGTTTTAGACATGACCGTCCGTATGTCCGAATGTCTATTTGTTTTTGGCTCCAGTACGGTTATAAATTTTAAGGTATGAAGCTAAAATTTTATACAGACGCGTTTAGTTTTTACGAATAGGGCAAAATTGGACAAGAGCTACAAATTGGACCCACAAGCGACAGAGCTCTATCTGTCACAAAAATGCAACTAAGAAGTTGAAATTTGGTGCACATAGTTGTAATTACCTCACTACTCGATCTGCTAAAAATAGACGTGGTCAGATAACTAGCACACCCACAAATTACAAAAAACTGTAATCAGCGTAAAATTCGACTTACAAGCAATTACGTAATACGTACACTATTAGAGGGCGTAATAATGTGCCTGCCCCGCCCACTATTTGTACGTAAATGTTACACGTAGATAAAATTTATCCTTAGCCAAATTTAGTTTTTTTACTTGTTTTTTTTAACATTTTACGAACCTGTAACATCCTGCGCTAGATGCGGGAGCGTTATGGTTAATCCGGCTTCTTTTTTTTCTTATATTTTTAGTTTTTATTTTATTTTTTCATGTGTACTACAAGCCAATGAGGAAAAATCGATTTTGCATCGACATTTTTTATCAATAAAATTATACCATTTGTAAGTTTTTACAATACGAGTTTAAGCGGTATACTAATCAAGCAACAGTACGAGTGCATATGATTAAGTGCTTACAAATACGAGCTTTCTGATTAATTTCATTCACAGCTAAGTACATCCTATATAGTATATAAAAACTCATATAAAAGAACATTCAGTGTGATAAAGAAGTTCATTGTTTGCAACTGCAAGACCATTTAGTGCTACAGACAACTGTTTGACCTCAAAAGAAATTGTTATTACTGTTGTTGTTATTATTGTTTATATATCATATGAATGAATGTAAATATATATAAACAAGAAAAAGAAACTAAACTTGACTTAGGCCGGATGTAAGATTCGCTTCAAATATGTGTATACACAAAGTAGGGTGTGGCAAGTACTTGATGACGACCATTATAGTTTTGAATACCCACCACAGCTTCTGTATAAAAATTCATTAATTTGTAAATCGAGTGCACGCCCACATTGATGATGGAAAACCTCAATATGAATAGGAGTACCAAGATTTTGAATTTTTGTTGCTGATGCACAATTTTTTGTCGATTACGGGCGTGGCATTAAGCAAAATTACCTCAATTTAAAAAACTAGAAATGTCTGTTAATTTTTTTAGCTTAATATGTCAAAATTTACTATTATACGTTTTAGCAACAATAGATAAACAACAAATGGACATGACTGGAACTATTCAGATTTTGATGTTCAATATGTTCATGGTCTTTGACGATTCTTTGTGGCTGTGGCAAAAGACATAACAAACTTGTCACACTCTCCATCTGTTGTGGAACGTGTGAGTATAAAAATTACAACCATGACATATATAAATACTAAGCAGCATTAAAAAAGGTCTCATTAGAAGCACTAATTAATGAGCTAATTAAAGTACTCATAAACTAACATTCATTTAACGTAAATTCTATATTGCATGGAAGAGAAAGTTTTGGGGAAAAGATTATTGTTACTATTTTCATCAAACTTCGCTTAGGTTTTGTGCTTTTGCAAATTTCTTGATATGATTTGCTTTATTTTTTTTATAATGCTTTGTAATCAGTAATCAATTATTGTATATTTACCATACTCACCTCATTTACAAAATTAGCGGCAAATGATTCCTCTGCGAAGTGTTGATTATTTGTACTTCTAAGTACATTATTATTATCAAGTTGTTGTTGTTCTTCATCTTGCTCTTGTTCTTGTTGGGCAATGTTATATTCAAAGATATCTGGGTTGGAATTGTTGTTGCTTTTGTTGGCGTTGGTGTTAGCTAAACGATTCCATGTATTTAGGACTGGCTTTAAAAGTTGCAAATGATGCCGTTTACTGTGCGGTTTAATGGCATACAACGACTCATAGGATGGTGGTTGTCTCTCAACACCAGTTGTTGTTGTAGTTAGTGTTGGCGTTGCTGTGAAGGATGGTAATGTTGTGGGCGCTCCTCGATATGAGCTAGAGGCCGGCCACCATTTGTTTAAAGCGGCATAACGAGGATAATAGCTTCGCTTCGTTCTATTTACATTTGCACTGGCTGTGATGTTGGTTGCTTGTTCATAGGTCGCATCACTTAGGGCATTAATAGTTGAAACTTTATGATAATTTTTAGATTCGCGATAATGTAAACGAGTGGCGGTCGGTAATAAGTTTGTCTCATTTGAGCAATTAGCAACAGTTAGGGGAAAAGGCACTAAAGGTGTTGCAACATTATTTGCCAATGATGACGGTTGACCGACACTATCCTCCGCAAAATAACATGCCGTTGTGTTGTTGGCATTGCTGGTAGCCCGTAATGATGTTATAGGAACAACGGCTATATAGTTGTGCGGGTATTTGTCATAATCGTATGACTGGTTATGATGTTGAAGCTGATTATAATCATCGGCTACATCATCGTCGGAAGATGTTTCAGTGCCATTGCACTCGTATGGAGTCCACAGCATTGAAGATAGAGCCTCTTCCACGTCAGGTGGTTTCCTTTGTTGATGCGTTGTACGTTCGTTGGCCATTGTTTTTGTAGCTATCTTGAACATCGACCCAATAATAATGCATGTCTATGGGTTGATTTGATTTGGTTTTATTTTTATTTTTTAATGAATACTAAACGCTTTTGTTAATATTTTAGACACCACTGAGTTATAAAAATTTATTATTTTTTTAGAAAAGAAAAAACTGTAAAAGAATATAAGAAAAAATCGTAAAAAAATATATAGTTTTCAAAATGAAAAATGAAACTTTCTGTCGAATTCGATTGAGAAAATTATCACAAGGATATCTTTTATATCCAGCGCGATCTCTAAAGAAAATGGACTTGATCGGTACATTTTTAGAAACCCTCCCCAATAATGCTCTATTAAAAAAAAAAATCCTTATATGACGACAATTTACAATTTTTAACATTTTTTGAAAAAATTTGACAAAAAATACACCAACCCTACCCTTGAAACCAATTAATTATTCTTAGCAGTAAAAGTTAAATTTTTTATAAAAAAAAACTTTAACTCTATTCTGTTGCCAACCACTCCACTCCAAGAAGGTATAAGAAAAACTGCACACAAAAGTCAACGTTGACAACAGCAGCTGTTGCCAGTACCACACAGGACAATTAAAATTCACATGCTGCAGTGACTTTATATTAAAACAAAGCAAACAACTTAACAATTAATGTAAATACCTCTAGAGTATCTACCAAAACAACAACTGCAAAAAAACAAAAACAAATCTTCAGTCAACAAAAAAATTCACGTTCATTGTCAGCCACACAATTGAAACGACCTTGATGGAAATGGAAGTAGAATAAAAGCTTTTTATTCATATGATTGCGTAACAACAGCACAACAAACACATAAGGATTATAAAAATAAATAAAAATAAACTCCTTCATAACCATCACAAAAGTTGCAATAGTTACAAACCAATGACAATTTGAAATCCTTTAAATCAAAGAAGAATAATTTTAAAAAATAATTACACTTAATCTTTTAACACTAATTTTGTACAATATTTTTAAACTTTTCATGATTTATTTAATTTTTTATTATTTATATATTTTAAAATATAATTTTTATTTATATAAATAATTTTATTTTTATTATTATATTTATTTAAAACTAATTTTTTACAATTTTTTGACACTTTTTATGAAGTATTTAATTTTTTTTTATTGTAAATTTTTTTTAATTTTATTATATATGTATATAATTTTAATTTCATTAATGTATGTATAAATATTTATATATTGATATATCTTTTTTATTTTACTTTTTTTTTATTTCAAAAAAATTAAAATCCACTTTTTTACGTTTCAAGTTTTCATGTTTTAAGTTATTATCATTTTAAGCGCTCATTATTCGTATTCCTTGAATAAATAAAAACACACTAAATGTTTTTATCATCAGGACATCAGTTTCTGGCTCCAAGTATCACCATTGTACTGTGTATGAAGTGTTGTTTTCGAAAATGATACATTTAGCATAATTACTATAACCAAGGAAGAGGTGAGCATGCGCTTCAAATCATATAATCCACAAAAGAAAAGTTTTTCTAAGATTTTGCATCCTTTGCTTTTCAAATGAAAACAGTTAAGCAGCAATTTTGTTTAGGAAAACATAGGTAAAGCAAATGTTGTTCTTTTAGTAGGATTTCGTTCATTTCAGTTAAGTTATGAAAACTATAAAATATACAACAAGTATTAATAATGTTTGGGATATAGAAAAAAATTTATTTATCAAGGGAGCTTTACATTTACATATAATTTACGTTACATTTTCATTTACAACTGGTTGTCCATTTGTAACCTTCGCAAAAAATTAAATTTAAAAAAAAATCAATTTAGTTTATGCCAAATCTTAAAAACTCTCCGCATCTTGATACAAATAGTGGGTGTGGTAGGTACATAATTGCACTCTTTAGTAGTGCACGTATTACGTATTGACTTGCAAGTTAAGTTTTACGCTGAATAAGGTTTTTTGTAAATTGTATGTCTGATCCCCCGACCACGCCCATTTTTGACACATCTGTGAATGGGATAATTATAAATATATGTCTACCAAATTTCAACTTCTTAGTTCAAATTTTGTGGCAGATAGATAGTTTTTTGTTGATTGTGGGCGTGGCATTTGACCGTGATTTGTGACCAAAAGTTAAAAGTATCCATATATTATATTTCCAGCTCAATATTATTTATGTAATATTACTAAAAAAAATAGCCAAAAACAAACAGGTTGATGGACGGACATGAAAAGTTTCTCCGACAACTCTTTTTGGATTTTAAAATCGGAATAATAAACTTGGTAAATACATATACCCACTGTCACATATATATATATATATACATTTATGTATATTTTATTCACTCTCTTGCCGCAGTATTCTTCTTAAATTCATCCAGTAAACTTTTTTATTATCGTCATCATCTGCTCAACATAAACTTTGTTATAAGCTCATTTTTTATTTACTTTGTTCATTATTTTTTTTTCTTCACAATCATTTTACACTCATAAACATTACTTTGTGTGTGTGAGTGTGTGTGTAATCTCAAACGATGTAATATCTTTTTATCTAAGGCATAACCACCGCCATGACAAAGTTGTGGATTGTTTGCTTCTCATTTAATGTTTATTTAAGCGGATAGAGAACAAGGTGAATAAACACACATACACACACTCACTTTACATGGTGCTTTTGGTGTGTGTGTACATATGTACATATGGGTGTAAACACAATTATGCTTTTAAACGGGTACGATAAGTGTTAATGAATACTCAACCTTAAGCAAAACCGTTTGTATAGTAGTCATGACCGAGATACATAGCTAAGGAAAGAAATTATAAAAACATATACAAACGTACCTACTAAAATTTTACAAAATTATATATTTTTAAATTAAATTTAAAATTGAAATATTTTGGAGGCAATTTAAGGCAATGTTAAGTAAATGTTAACACATTTAAAAATGAGTGAACATAAGGAATTACTAAGGATTACAGCCGATAATTGATTTGTAGCCCAAGTTGAAAAAAAACAACTTTAATCACAATTAGCGCATTTTGAAATAAAAATAATCCTTAAATTTCTTTCCTTTGTAAAATATTTTCATACCCACTACATAGCAGAAAAAGAATCATTTCCTATCACTTTAAAGCTTGATTAGGTTTGTTATGCCTACAAATACATTTACAAGGATCCTACATACAACGTGTGTGGTGTTAGGTCCGTGTTTATATACACTTGACACATTCTCTAAATGTTTTTTATTTTCCATACGATACATACGTTTGCAGCAGTTTGTGTTGTTTTGCCGAAATGATGCAGATGTCCCTTTGTTTTGTCTGTACGTCCGTTTACACTTTAATTTATGCGTTTACGAAATGCTCGTTATGAATTCATTTGCACGCCTATCATTCATGCCAGGCCATGTCATACCATGCCAAGCGTTATCACACTAAAACTTTATACGCATACATACATTTAGATGTATGCTTCTACCCTCTATGTGTGTGTGTGTGTGTGTGTGTATAAAATTAAACAATATCTATGCGTGTGATTGGTTGTATATAAATGGTTTAGGAAACTATTTAATATTCATTGCATTTAACTTGTTTCTATGAGATACCAAATATACTCGTATACACGTGTACAAATGCAATGGCACACATACCCTTATTCATACTCACACAGAGTGTTTATTACTTTGTGTAGGTTTCTGTTTGGGCCATTGGTTGATTGTTTGCATATGCAAAACTGCGCAACATTTTGTTTGCTTTATGACCTTACCTCAGTGGACAAGTGTGTCTTTGGATAGGCACGTAGTAGGTAGTTCACACATAATATTTAAATCTCATTTATTGCGAAAAAATATTTAAAATAAAAGTAAACAGCTTTGTTGTCGTTGTGTGTTATTATACCACATAAAACTACGGCTCTGATTTTGATCAAATTTTTTGCATACATTTCGAAATTTCTGTAGCTTTTCGAATATCTTTAATTGATGGGCGTGGCACTGCTAGGGAAATTGCTTTTTAAAAATAAATGTTGATTCTTAACTGAATGGGTGGTGCCACGCCCATTAAGAAAAAACAAATCATTTATAGGTTTGCAGAAAAAGTTTGAATAATATTCGTCCAAATGTTTGCAAGTTATTAGTCTTTAAAAACTATGTTTAATCAAGATTGGCTTAGTAAGCTATTCGCAGGTTTTCTTTTGAAAGTTTTTGTGGATCCGACGTTCTCACTTAACTCTCCTATATTAAATGTTAATTGATTCCCTTAGCAGTTCAAGATAAATGCCCTCTTGGTACGTTTTTTTGAAGCTAATTTTATTATAACCTTAATTATCTAAAATCTCAGTATCATACGTCACCAACACACCGATGGCATTAGGTAACCCCCTTCTGTACCTTTCATTATCCATTATCTTATCCATCACATGCTCTGCCACTCCATTAATTATTTTTTCGTTTTTATTCATCCACCGCACAATAAATACTCAAAAATTCCATATAAAACTGAAAATAATTTCTGATTTGTCATTCAATCCTCATAATCATTTGTAGTAGTGTTCTTTTTTCCTCTACATTCATACATACATACATACAAACATATACAATAAACTTAAACACATTTGAGGTTATTGAGAGTTTTATAGTTTTTATGGGTATTGAGGTAAAAGAGGAAATAAACTGCAGAGTTATTGGTAGAGTGCAGTTGTTTATACAACCAAATATTCTCATGAATGTTCGCTTATTCACCAACGAACCACTGCTATTATTTACTCATCGATCCTTGACGTTGAAGTTTTAATTTCAAACGGATACAAAAATAAATCTATTTTTATAACATTTTTAAAGAAATAAGAAGTAAAAAAATAATTTAGCTCAAGACTTAAAGACTTAAAAACTTTTCAAATACATATATAAGAAGAGGGCGTGGCAGATATACCATTATTAACTTTAGAAGCGTATTGCTTATAAGTCGGCTTCTGTGTCAAATAAGATTTTCTGGTAATTGTCAGCGTGTCTCTTATCCAATTCCATAAATTTTTGGGTCATGGACATATATCTCAACTTTCTAGGTTTATTTATATATCGGTGAGAAACATGCCCTAATTACGGACGGCCTCTCTGATTTTTTTTTTCCCATTTAAAAAAAAAATCGTCAAACTAGGACATTTTATACAAAATTTTATCTTATATAACAATTTTTTAAACCATGAGCGGACGTGCGGATTTTTATTGCTGCTGAAGTATATATTCTTTCCTTCACATAAATGCATATCTAAGGCAAATTTCCTATTCCCCCCCTTATAATGTGAAGGTTATAAAAAGCTAATATTTTCGATTGTAGGAGAACATCACAATAAAACCGAGGCAACCAAGATATACAATAAGTTGTAAGGGATAGAAAGAGAAGAGAAACTTTTGGGCCATAACAATAACTATTATGCTCTTATAATGGATTTACGAAATAAAACAAGCACATTAAAGTAAACAAATAAGTATTTAGCGTAAGCCAAATCTTCAATACCCTGCTCATCTATACCGGGTGCAAATAGTAAGCGTAACCCTTGCTTAATAACCATCTTTATAATTTTTCTATTTCTGCACGTATTAACTAAATAGCGTGAATTATAGACGCTTTTGTTATTTAACCACGCCCATTTTGGGAACATCAAACATTGGCAAATTAAACACATGTTTACCCGCTTTCAATGACAGCGCAATTTCTGATTGATTGATTGCTTCTGAAAATTATGGGCATGGCTTATAAGCCATTTTGCCTTATCCTTATAGTAAAAAGAAATCTCAGTTTGTTCAAAATGTCAGTACAAAAAGTAAACTTAAAAGCTAGCGAATATACTCGTATATCAACAATGGACAGATGTACAGACACAAAGTCCGATTTTGATTTTATACTTTTGAAGGATCTCTCAAGACTTCGTCTGGAATGACAAACTTATTATACCAATACCACGAAAATAAAATGTTATAACAACAAGATTAACTATAATGTGATATATATAAAATTTATTTAACAAAAAGAAACAAACAACAACAACAATAACAACCATCAAGAGCGCATTAACAATATTAAGTGAGAACAATAGAGTTGGGAAAACTTAGTCGTTAAGAGAAAACGTTTTCAAAAAAGGCAAATACAACGACTTAGATGAAGAAGAAGAAGAGAAGGAAGAAGAAGAAATGAAAATGAAAATTATTTAGAGTGCAGAATATGAGCACACATACACACGCACACACACACACCTCTCAACTGCCCGGGTGTACGTATGCTAATGCATATAGAAAATATGATGTGAAGAGATGATATTATTAAACTAATGCCAAAGATGGAAAGAGATGGAAAGCTCTCTAAGGTAAGCATCTATAATTACTGCGGTTTATGGTTATAGACATAAATTTTTATGACAATACTCAAATCTCTGGCAAAGAAAAGTGATTTCAAAATTGAGTTCAGTTGTATCTTCCATACAGACACACATGCATACATAAGTAAAGAAATGTACATATGTATGTATGTGGAAAAAAAGAGTGTATTCATTTAAAAACAGGGTGTGTATTTAGCCATTCAGTTGAATGTACAAGCAAAACCGTAGTTAGCAACTTTCTCAAGGACTGTACATTACATGCATAAAAAAGAGGTGATGGAAAATTGTTCAAGGTTTTAAAAACTTCGCCTCTTACACTTTAGGAATATGTGACTTTCCTTTAGACAATAGAATCCTTTTAGTGTTCAAAAATGAAACTTTAAGCGTTCTTAATATAATCTCTGATTTAATTTGAATTTAGTAAAAAAAACTCCTTATTTTCTAAAAAAAAAGCCTTTTAATATTACTTCTTTTATTGATGTTGTTTAGTTCTTATTTGTTAGCGCATTATGAAATTTTCTGTACGTATTATACAGGGTGGCCCAAATAAGACTGAAGGGTTAAAAATAATTGTATCTCTTTTGTTTATACCCTCCACCTTAGGGAAGAGGGTATATTCACTTTGATCATCCGTTTACAACACATCGAAGGAAGCGTCGGAGACCCCACAAACCATATATATTCTTAATCAGCATGAAAAGAGAAATCGTTTGAGACATGTCCGTCCGTGTGTCCGTGTGTCCGTCTGTTGTTGGCACTCTCACGGTCGTAATTTTTGATATATCAAATTGAAACTTTGCATACATATTCTTAGTTCAATTTCGCTGTTCCGTATTGAAATTGGGCAAAATCGGTTAAGAGACACGCCCACAATAAACGAAAATCTCATCATACCTCGAAAAAATTGTATCTTTAAAAAATTATATATCGCACAATACTATGCCTATCACGTTTAAATTTGGTATATATATAAGTGATACCGTTATCCAACACTGTGCCAAAAATGGGCGTGATTGAATAACGCAAACGCTTATAATTTAAAAAAAAAACACTATTTGCGTGAGTACATGAAATAGTCATATACATAAATGTGGCAATAGGAACTTACTTTTTAGAGAATTACAAAAGGTGGAGGGTATTTAAGCTTCGGTCTTAACCGAACTTCTCTATCTTGTTTTTGTTTTATATTAATTTTTTTTTCATTTCTTTAAATAATTAATTCATGTAAATTTTTTATAACTATGAATGAAATATGACATCTATCAAATGGTTTCCATTTTCTTGCTGACAAATATTGGCTCTTTCAAGCGCATGACCGTAAAGTTTCTGGCTGCAAGTTTCTTATTCCAGCATAAATGTTCTGCTTAAGCTGTTGAATTGTTTGAGGTTTATTGACATACACCAGCCCTTTCAAATAGCCCCACAGAAAAAAATCAGGAGCTGTCAAATCTGGTGAACGAGGAGGCCAAGCAAAATCTGAATTTCTTGAAATTATCCGTTCACCAAAAATGTGACGAAGAAGTTCCATTGTCGCTCTTGCTGTATGCGCAGTGGCTCCATCTTGCTGGAACCATATGTTGGGACTATTCTCAACCTGTGGACGCAAAAAATTTTCAATCATAGTCCTATACAGAACCCCGTTAATGGTTTCTGCTTGACCCTCCACATTTTCAAAAAAATATGGACCGATAACTTTATCAATCATAACACCGCACCAAACAGTACATCTGGCTGGGTGTAATTGACGCTGGTTGGGTGTAATTGACGCCGATGTAACGCCCTAGAATTCTGAGTACCCCAAAATCCACAATTTTGCTTGTTCACATAGCCATTTAAGTGGAAATGAGCTGGGTACTGTTCGGAAATTAAAATGCCGACGATAATTTCGTTGAGATAATAGACTTGCCAGAAGAATAATAAAATTCAATAATTTTGACGCGTTTCTGCACATCATATGTAGCCATCATCTATCTCCAAAAAACACTAAATAACCTCCAAAAGAGAAAAATTAATTAAAAATAAAAACAAAAGAGATACAATTATTTTTAACCCTTCAGTCTTATTTGGGCCACCCTGTACAATACACTCAGTGGCAAATGACTATTTTAGTGCACTTTCTTATCCATCTATTTAGATGTTACCTGGTTCCACTCGTCAGCCTTATTTTATACAAGAGCAAATACAGAGATTAGAATACATAAACGAATCAGTTTATTACAACAGATTTCTTCTCCTTTCTCCTCTTTCTGTGTATTTTAGTTTTTATACCCTACACATAACAAGGGGTTATACCAAGTTTGCAATACTCAGAAAAAGGTGTCAAAATCGAACAATATATATATTCTTGATCAGCATTAAAAACTGAGTCGATTTAGACATGTATGTCCATGTATCCGAGTGTCCATCTGTCGTTGGCATTCTCATGATCGTAAATTTTTGAAACATTGAACTGAAATTGTATATTATACATATTTAGTTTGTGTACAAAAAGTCGCTATTTTAATTGGGCAATCGGTCAAGAGTCACGCCCCAACCGTCAAAAATCTATCTTTCGACCACAAAAATTGATCTATTGTATGAACTTTGAAATTGAAATTTGGTAAACATATATATAATTATCCCATCCATCGATGTTCCAAAAATGGGCGCGAATATCACACACGCTTACAATTTATAAAGCAGCGTACTCAACATTGAACTTCACTTGCAAGCTAATACGTAATGTGTACTAATAGAAGGATTAAGTAACGAGTAACTTGCCACGCCCATTCTTTTTATGTATACGTGGAAATGTGGTATTTAAGATTTGACCTAAACTAAATTTAGTTTTTTTATTACTTGTTAAAACCACTTTCGTGCATGTGTGTGTGTGTGTGTGTGTGTGAGTATGTATTTTTGTTATTTTTTCTTTTTGTAGTTTCTCTCTCATTAGTTTTTCATGCTGCCATAGTTAAATGTTGTTGTTATTTTTATTATTATTGTTTTTATTTTTGTTGTAGTCAATGTCCAGTACGATAACGTTTTAATCCGTTTAAAAGCTTCCATTAAGAGTTTTAATTTGAGTCGGTGTGTCCGTCTCCCTATATCTATGTTAGTTCTCCATCCAATGAAATATTTAGCTTCTATCCTTGTACTTATATGTACTCATATAGTCCTTCCAACATAGATTTCACTTTTTTACATTAACACTTTACTTTACTTTACTTCGGAGTGACACACATTCACTTTTAAAAAAGTTTTGTTTGAATCATTTTACAGTAGTTGGATGCAGGTTTACGTTGCAGCGTAAAGTAAATACATGTATGAACGTCGATGTTAACATTTCAAGTGCCACAGTGATATTCAATTAGTGTAATTAAACTAAACACACAAGAACGGACTAATAAAAAAGATGTATAAAAAACACTAATCTTAAATAATTTGATTAGTAAGTTAATAGAAATATTAAGCAGACAGTTTGTTACCCTTTTCTTAAAATAATACAAGCAAGATTTTCATTTATAATGTTATGGTCGGTTCTACCCCACCATTTAATACCCTCCAGTACAATTTATGCTATAGTTAGTTCAGTTTAATTCACAAAGGAGAATCATTTGAAATAAGTTTATGTGGAAAAATGGCCCGATTGGATTAGATTAGATTTCAAAATTTTATTTAAAAATATTAAGCATATCGAATTTTCTTCATATAAAGATTTTTTTCCAAATGAAGCGTTATATGGGACGATCTAAGTCCATTTTCCATAGTGATTGTTCTTAGAGAAAAATACACTCCTGAGCCAAATTTAATTAAAAGATATTCAACAGATTAATTACAAGGTATACACGGACACGGTTAAAAAGTTTTGATTTTGATACCATGAATGTCTCTTCATGTCATCATATCTTTACAATGACTTAATATTCAATTGAACTAAAACATTTGATTTAGATCAGAAGGTGAAATTAGAAAAATGGCTAAAAAATTGCAATTTTGAATGTCAGGCACATACTCGTATGTGTCAAAACACTTTTGACAAATTTCATGAAATATTGCTACATGGATATATGAACCAATATTTTACGCTACAAATATATCTTACAACTGCATTGTGGGACAGGGATGGTGTGTTTTATTGCTTCCAACTAATTACTGCTGCAATTGTTATTGCTTTTAGTTTGACTGTTCAATTGTTAGAAGGCCAATTGGGGTTAAGCTTAACTTGTGCAAATAAACAAATATTTTGGCGAAATTAATTGAAGTAATTCGTAATAAATTCAACGTTCTACGATTCTGACACTGTTCACAATAGTGTAAAAAAAAATTTTATGTAAACAAGTAAGAAAACTAATACCGAATTATCCTCCTCATCTACTGCGTTGGGCGTGCCAGGTATATGATTACGATCACTCTCTTGGACGACTTTCTGCATTAGACCTAGAGTTATGCTTTCAGGCCAATAAAGCAAAAATTAATTTGAGCAGGACGAGTATTTTGCAGATTATAGTTCAATAAAAAGGACTCTTTCTATAAATCTCATATATGAATTAAGATAACTTTGCACCCAATTTCATCTTGTACGTTAAACATATGGTAAGACGGACAGACGGATATTGATAAATCGCTTTCTTTATTCATATGAAAGTTACCAGCATTCAAATAACTACAAATGATGCGGATTAAATAGACACCTACTCAAAAGTAGTTTCCCTAAATTCACATTTATGTTTAATTGAACAAAACGTTCAAATTACTTACAACCCATGTTCATGTTGATGGAGTTATAACTACAGAACGGCATTTGTTGTAAACAGTAAAGGGGCACTTTGAAAGGCGCTTAAGCATACTAACAAACCCCACTATACAGTCACTGTCGTCCACCATTCTCTGTTTGGTGTTTAAAAGCTGTTCGTGCATAGATTGCATTACTGCTACTATTGCATTCAAGCGATGAATCATTAAATTAGCAAACTGTTAATATTTACACTTGTTGTCAATACACATACATACCATGTATATGCATATATACTCATAGGTAACATAGTTACAGACGCACACACCCCTAACATTCACTTATAATGTTTACATCAGAAACGCAACGTTGGTTACTATTCACTTAAGCGGCGAATTAAAATCTCGTAATAAATCAAAATTGTACTTAAAGGATTTATAAAGAGGAAGAGAAGAGATGGACAGTTTAAAATCTCTAATTTCCGTTATGGAAAGTTATGAAAATACTCTGTATTGTAGACATTAAATTAAAAACTTTTATAAAGAGATTTTATATTGTTTATAAAAGTAGAGGATTTTTCAAAAAATTTCATTCCATTTTAACAAATTTTTATACCCTTTACATATAGTAAGGATTTTTTGTTTTGTTTGCAATACCTATAAAGGAACGACAGAGTCTCTATATACTTGATCAACATTAACATCTAAAACTATCTACACCATTTTAAGGTTAAATTGAGAACTTCCAAATTATAATTGAGAACTTGCAAGTTGAAATTGGGAAACTGAAGTTTTAAATTGAGAAAACCAAACTCAAATTGAGAAAACTAAATTGAAATTGAGAAAACCAAATTGAAATTGGGAACTTACAAATTGAAATTGAGAACTTCCAAGTTCAAATTGAGAAAACCAAATTGAAATTGGGAACTCCCAAATTCAAATTGAGAAAACCAAATTGAAATTGAGAAAACCAAATTGAAATTGGGAACTTCCAAATTGAAATTAGGAACTTCCAAGTTCAAATTGAGAAAACCAAATTGATATTGGGAACTCCCAAATTCAAATTGAGAAAACCAAATTGAAATTGAGAAAACCAAATTGAAATTGGGAACTTCCAAATTGAAATTAGGAACTTCCAAGTTCAAATTGAGAAAACCAAATTGAAATTGGGAACTCCCAAGTTCAAATTGAGAAAACCAAATTGAAATTGAGAAAACCAAGTTCAAATTGGGAACTTCCAAGTTCAAATTGAGAAAACCAAATTGAAATTGAGAAATTTAGGTTTTACCCAAATTGAAATTGGGAAAGTGAAGTTTGAAATTGAGAAAACCAAATTGAAATTGAGAAAATCAAAATTGAAATTGAGAAAACGAAACCAAATTGTAATTGAAAAAAATAAAATTGAAATTGGGAATTCAAAAATTAAAATTTTAAAATTTATCTCAATTGAAATTGGGAAAATAAAAATTGATATTGAGAAAATCAAAATTGAAATTGGGAACTCCCAAATTGAAATTAAGAAAATAAAAATTGATATTGAGAAAATCAAAATTGAAATTGGGAACTTCCAAATTGAAATTGAGAAAATAAAAATTGAAATTGGTAATTTAACATTTGAAATTGGGAAAATACAAATTGAAATTGAGAGAATGCACTTTAAAATTTAAATTGTAAGTTAAGAAAATTAATATTGAAAATTGGGTTTTTAGTAAATAAGATAAACCAATTTTTATGCTTCAAACTTAAATAAACCCAATTTTCAATATTAATTTTCTTAACTTACAATTTAAATTTTAAAGTGCATTCTCTCAATTTCAATTTGTATTTTCCCAATTTCAAATGTTAAATTACCAATTTCAATTTTTATTTTCTCAATTTCAATTTGGAAGTTCCCAATTTCAATTTTGATTTTCTCAATATCAATTTTTATTTTCTTAATTTCAATTTGGGAGTTCCCAATTTCAATTTTGATTTTCTCAATATCAATTTTTATTTTCCCAATTTCAATTGAGATAAATTTTAAAATTTTAATTTTTGAATTCCCAATTTCAATTTTATTTTTTTCAATTACAATTTGGTTTCGTTTTCTCAATTTCAATTTTGATTTTCTCAATTTCAATTTGGTTTTCTCAATTTCAAACTTCACTTTCCCAATTTCAATTTGGGTAAAACCTAAATTTCTCAATTTCAATTTGGTTTTCTCAATTTGAACTTGGAAGTTCCCAATTTGAACTTGGTTTTCTCAATTTCAATTTGGTTTTCTCAATTTGAACTTGGAAGTTCCCAATTTGAACTTGGTTTTCTCAATTTCAATTTGGTTTTCTCAATTTGAACTTGGGAGTTCCCAATTTCAATTTGGTTTTCTCAATTTGAACTTGGAAGTTCCTAATTTCAATTTGGAAGTTCCCAATTTCAATTTAGTTTTCTCAATTTCAATTTGGTTTTCTCAATTTGAATTTGGGAGTTCCCAATTTCAATTTGGTTTTCTCAATTTGAACTTGGAAGTTCTCAATTTCAATTTGTAAGTTCCCAATTTCAATTTGGTTTTCTCAATTTGAATTTGTTTTTTTCAATTTCAATTTGGTAGTTCTCAATTTCAATTTGGTTTTCTCAATTTGAATTTGGAAGTTCTCAATTTGAATTTTGTTTTCTCAATTTCAATTTGATTTTCTCAATTTCAATTTGGTTTTATCAATTTGAACTTGGTTTTCTCAATTTGAACTTGGTTTTCTCAATTTCAATTTAGTTTTCTCAATTTGAGTTTGGTTTTCTCAATTTAAAACTTCAGTTTCCCAATTTCAACTTGCAAGTTCTCAATTATAATTTGGAAGTTCTCAATTTAACCTTAAAATGGTGTAGTTGTCCGGTTGTCCGTGTTGGGTGTTGTTAGTTAGATATTCAGCTAAAATTTTGTGCATATTTTTTGTACATATTGTTTATAGATATTTAAATTAGATAAAATTCCTTAAGGACCACGCCCACAATCAACATAAATTAAAAAATCCCTCAAAAAATTTTGAGCTTTAAGTTTAAGTTTGACCTATGCTTATATAATCCAATGATGTTTTGAAAAATGGGCGCGGTCAAAAACCAGATGCGTTCACAATTTATACAACATTTATTATTTGTCGAGGAATCCAACTTAAAAGTTAACATATAATACATACATACCTGCCACGCCTATTGTTTGTTTGTGTATATAAAGGGTATTTAAGATTTGTCTTGAAGCAAATGTAGCTATTTTACAATTACTCTCGTCGATCAATTTCCACCACACATATTCTAGTGCTCATTATAAAATAATTATTATCAATCATAAGGACATTATTGATCCCTTATAATTACATATATTATTATACAATATTTCAACTTTAACTTAAAATATATTGTACGCTTTAGGACTGTAAAGTTTAAACTCTCTACCCAGTCACTCTCCAGTCTAATTTTCCGGTTTTATTTCCTTTCATTTAATGATGCAAAATTTTTATAGTTTCACTTGAATGGTGTCAGTGTTCAGGCATGTTAGCCAATATGGATAAGGCTGAGTGCGTGCTTGTGCATACAAACCAAAATAAAGAAAGAAAAGTTGCATGTATTTGATAAAAGTGTAGAAATAATTTTCAAGTTATTTATGTGAAAAGTTTATTTTGACAAGTTTTCCTGCTTTCAGACGAATTGTTTACGGGGCTGCTGTTATTGTTGTTGCTTGTTCTTCTATTCTATTCAGACGACAATTATATGCAAATAAAATGGAAAAAAGACAGAGTGTGAAAAGTTAAGAAAAGTTTCTTTTGTGTGAATCAAAAAAAAAAAAAAGGAAAAAATTGTGAGGGCGTACATAATTGAGGGTTGTTTATATGGGGGACGATCCACCATCATTAACGTAACGAAGAGATTACTTTTTTTTCCTTTATTTCTAAATCCTCCATAGATGTAAATAAAGTAAAATAAAACAAGTAAGAAAACTAAAGCGGGCTTAGGCGAAATTTTAAATACCCTCCCCATCTACATACAAACGTGGCAGGTACATGATTACACCTTCTAATAATCTATATATAACGTATAAGCTTGCAAGTTGAGCTATACACTGGGTATGGCTTCTTTAGTAAATTGTCAGCGTGTTTGTTATTCGAACACACCCATTTTCGGTATATCGGTGGAAAAAATAACTAAAGATAGGTGTACCGAATTTCAAGTTCTTGGGTCAATTTTTGTGGCATCCGACCACGCCCATTTTTTTAACAAATGATGGATAGGATAATTTTAAGTTTTTGAACTACATTCCAACTTAATAGCTCAATTTTTATGGCATATAAATAGCTTTTTGTCGATTGTGGGCGTGGCTCTTGACCGTTTTTGTTTATTTTACATAGAGATCTACGTATAATAGATCTGAAAAACTAAAAAAGTCTGTACAAAATTTCACCTCAATATCTCAAAATTTACGAGAGTGAGAATGCCTACAACAGGCATACTCATGGATACACGGACATACATATCTGGATCGACTCAGTTTTTGATACTGATCCTTCTGGGTGTTGCAAACGGAATGACAAACTTAATATTCCCCCCTCTTATGTGGAGGGTATAAAAAAATTCAACTCAAATTTAAAGATTTACCTTAAATCCTGTGCATACGTAAAAAAGTATATGTTTATTTATGGGCTGCTATAATTAAGCCATAATTTTCACATAAACAAAACATACACTCACACGCACTCTCTGCCTTAAACTAATTTTCACACATACACACAAGCATAAATTTCCTCAGCAAACCGAAAAACCTCAACATAACTTTAACGTCTCTGGGGGAAACGTTTTGTAACCATGAAAACCAGCAACAACAATAAAAACAAAAGCAAAAGCAAACGCAAAAAAGACATTTAAAACAACTCAAAACAGAATGAAGCCAATAATTTTCCATTAGATAATTATAATGGCATATAATTTATCTTGTACCGTTTACAGTTCAGCAAACAATTTAAACGTTGACGCAGCAGACATTGTCGTGTTCTCTCCGTGTTTAAATGGAGAAGAATATGTTATATTTTTTCGCCCTTTATTTATATTTCAACTTTGTATTATATTTTCTTATATTTTATATCCTTCACATTCTAGTGGGCGGTATACTAAATTTTTATTGTAGTTTTGTTTGCAGCAATTAAAAGAATACTTTCCTTACATTATCCGCGGGTCTGCGTTGAAACGATCTCGATTATAAAAGTTGAAATTTTTATCAGATATTTTTTATCCACGTTGCTACGATTGTATTTAAAATGGATAAAATCAGTGGACATCCATGCCCACTTTTGAGAAAATTCTTTCGCGCCTACAAAATAGCTTGATACACACATATATACACATATACTCAAAAAAATCTAAAAGTGGGCGAAAACACGGCGGAAATTACACCGCTTATAATTTTACCAAAATTCTACAGAGTTAGAATTTTAAAGAAGGGTGCAATTATACACCCACATCGCCCACAATTTACACATATATACGTGTAAAGGGTGCTCTAGGTTCAACTTACCTCAACTAAAGCTCTTCTTCTCGCTATCTATGTGCCACCATATGAGCGTACATGCATTTAGTAGAATAACATAGAAAGATAAATAATGAGTTTCCACACAACAAACACTTTTACACGTTTTGGGAAAGTTTTCTAGGAAAATGTTCGCTGCATTCCATATCGTTTTATATTCAATTTTTAATTTGAATTATTTTTATTTTCTTTTTTTCTTCTCTTTAGATCGCATGTTGTGCAGAGAAGCTAAACAGTGGATTGTGGTTTTCGTTTGGTGCCAAACATAAGTAAACTAGTTGGCTCTAAAATATGTTTGTAGTGAGTTAAAAAAACCACTCTACGGAAAATATTTATTCTTTAATCCGAATTTGTGGTATTCACCCCCTAGAGCTACAATTGTATCCGCTGACATAGAATTTCATCAAAAACTTAGATAAAAAACTGAATTTGGCTTAAGTCAAAACTTATATATTATTATTATAAGCAAATTAAGGGTGTGGCATGTATCTGATTATGCCTTTTATTATTGTATGTTGTACGTAATAATTTACATGTCGGATTTTGCAGATGAAAAAGATTTTTTGTAAATTGTGGGCGTGATCCCGCCCATTTTTGATACATCAATAAAAGTGCTAATTATAAATATTTAAACCAATTGGCTCAACTTAATAGAAACACTGTTATGGTTAATGGAGAGATTTTTCTCGATTTTGGGCGTGGTTCTTAACCGAGTTTCCGTCAGTAGATTGAATACAAATCTACTGACGGAAACTAGAAATGTGTCTGTACAAAATATCTTAAAATGTACGACCGTGGGAGGGTCAATAACTGACAGACACACGGACGGACATATGTGTATTGACACAGATTTTGATGGTGATCATGAATATATACTTTGTATTATCTCTGACAAAGTATTTGTAATAGTTATTCTTATAGGGAGCTCTGTGGCGTATGAGTGACATTTAAAATATAAAACGCTTGACCGGATAAAATTAACTAAAGAGTTAATTTCTCTATTACACAGCTTTACACCTAAACTTTAATTTTGTGTAAAAATATTTCATCTGTTTGCTAGCTACCAAAAAATTTTAACGATCCGAGTTGGTTATAAATGACTCGTCCGTATACAGAAAAGCGTGTGTTTTTTTATTTAATTTATTAAAAAATATATATCTTTGCAATATCATTTTTCACACGTACAATTTTACAACTCAGGCGTTTGTTAGATATTTTAAAGTTTTTAAAGTTGTTTTTTTTTTCAAAGTGTTATAAATTTTTTTGAAAGTTCTTACAAATGGTGACGTTTACTTTATTTGATTATGGTGGGCTTGTTCAAACGAAAGAAAGGTGGAATAGAGGAGACGTAACCAGAATTGAATATAAACCAAATTTCATTTTAGTTGTTTTCTTTGATTATTTGTTTTTTGATTTTTTTTTTTTTTTTTTTTGTTTTTAAGGCGGAAGGTATGTAAGTGTCTGCAAAGTTTTCTTCTGATGTAATTTATGTTTAGTTTGCCAAAAAATACATATTTTTTTAACATTTCTTTCTTTCTTTTCATATCATAAGAGAGTAGACGAGTTTAGCTTGTACAGGATTTGTCTAAAGTCTTTAACTCAAAAACGGAGTAAAAACAAAAACTTTGTTTTTTTGATATATCATCCGAAAGTGGATTTCCATTGAAAATGCATTTCATTTATACCTGGTCAAATATACAGCTTTAAGGGAAAATTTATGAGTTTATCTTCAAGTCAAAACGGATAAACAATTATGTAATCACCCATGTAATGAAATGGCAAACCGTACCGCCTAAGATTTTACAAATGCAACTAATTGCAATATATTCAATTTAACAATTTACATCCCTACATACAATATTAAATCTCTTCAAATATCTACCCACCTAATCCTAATTTCATGAACTTATAACCATAATACACAAATATGCACTCATAAGGCTTTATATTTACTTAGTCATAAGCTTGGAGTGAAACATTATTAATTTTATTTATAATGATTGATGTGGTTTAGGCCCTAGACACACACACACACACACTCGCACACAAAACATAAGTTCTTGTACAAATTTATTATTTAAGGTCAGTTGTTAAACACAAACACATGGACTTGTAAACCTGACGAGTATTTATACAATAATTGTTCACTCTACATAAGATGGGTGTTATACAAAGTTTGTCATTCCGTTGGCAACAACAACCAAATGAAAGTGCCTCTACACTCTACAAAGACTCCACAAAGTATATACATATATTCTTGATCAGGATCAAAAACTGAGTCAATTTAAATATAAAGGTACGTGTGTGTCTTCTACGTTTTACTCCACGATAGTAAATTTTGAGATATTGTTCTTGAACATTGCGTAGATACTGGTTTCTGCACAATAATCGGCTTATAAAATAGGGCAAAAATCGGTGAAGAGCCACGCCCACATTTAACAAAAATCTATTTAGGTCCCACAAAAGTTTAGCTGTTAAGTTGAAATTTAATACATACATTTACAATTATTCCATTCATCGATGTACCAAAAATGGGTGTTGTCGGATAAAAAACGCCCACGATTTACAAAAGACTGCATTCAGTATAAAACTCGGTTTGCCAGCTGATATGTAATACATACCCTATAAAGGGCGGTATGACATGGCCCACTTTCTCCATCCTCTTTCACGTTTAATTTGCGTTTTGGTTATTATTTATGTGGGTTTGTTTGTCTTATTGCAATTGCTCTTATAAATTGTCCTTGTTACTTTCGTTAGTTTACCTTTTGTTTATCAGTACGGGCAAACATATTGTATATAGATAGATATAAGACTCACAAAACCCACAAGACTGTTAAGTAAATTCATCATTGGTGTTTTTATCTATTATCTAGAGCCCATAGGAATTTTGCATATATAAACCAGATTTTAAAGTAATATAAGCAGGAACAACATCAACTTCTGTTATTCATTTTAATCTATTGTTAATAAATTCAGATTTAATTTAATTAAATTTGCTTAACTAATGAATGTTCATGTTCCTGTGCATTTCTATACATATGTGTACAGTTTTTTGTACAAATCTATGATATGTTTAAAATAGTTTAATTATAACAATATTGTAATGATGTCTAACCAAATATATTGTCTTCATATATGATTTATAACGTAACGAAAAACAATAATAAAATTAAATAATCGAGAGTACATGTCTACACATATACGTACATATACATATATAAATGTATAATAAATTTAACAAATAAATATGAGGAAATTTGGTATAAATCAAATTTTGAATACTCTCCGTATACATGTACAGGGGATGAACAAAATAATATGAACAGCGTGCAGAATGTTGACATCACTGCTTCCGTGTAAATAATACAACGCGTATGTATTGCACAGTTTTTATGTGTCAAGTCTTTAAGGATACAATTCAGCGCTTTATTCTGCGATAACCATGCCCATATTTACCAAATTCATGGTCTCATTCTAAGTGAAGTACTTAATAAGTATCAGCTTTCACGTTGCATTTTACACAAAAACAATTTTTTTTTGCAACTTGCAAAAGTGTCTGTCTGTAGTCCGACCCCGCTTATTTTTGGTCAATTTTGGAAACGCCTCATATAATTAAATGTATAAAATTTCAACTTTATAGCGTAATTTTTGTAGATAGTTTTTGGAGGATTGTGAGCGCGGCTTGAAACAAATTTTGTCCAATTTGCTCAAAATAAAAGTATCTCCACAAAATTTCAAGACAATATGTCCATATTTACTACCGTTACAGAGGACAGACACACGACGGACAAAGCTAGTTCGACATTGATTTTGTTGCTTTGTAGGATCTCTAACGCCTTCATCTAAATGCTACAAACCTTTGTACTCTTTGAAAGGTTTGTACAACAATGTGTCTGTTCTGTCTAATGTCAGAGTGGAACATCGCTTCACACAAAAATATTATTAAAAGTCTGCAACTTTATAAAATTATAAACTTGATACTAGTAACCCACAAAATACAACCTAATAGTGTGAGTAGAAAAGTGAAGTTTATTTAAAAAAAACATCCAATGAAGTAATTATGTCACCAGGTAGTTGTATGGACTCTGCATTTACATGAATACACATAACACCTGATATCAGGAATGTGTAGAGATTAACAGCACAAGATAAAGTATGTGTGTCTATGTAGGTATAAGGACAGCAGTATAAGCTGAATCGTACAAACGTGCATGCATGTGATGGTTAATTTGTGTCGGATAATACTGCAAAAAAAAAAATAATAAAGAAACAAAATAACTCTGGCAGAGAAATTACGTTGAACTAAAAACAACAACAACAGCCCTAATACCATAAACACCAACCCTAACAGCATCTAATGCTTAGACAAGCTATCACTTCCAGCCACACAATCATCGTACACGTGCGGTAAGTTGTAAGTCTCTAGAGAATCAATTTAAAAAAAAACACACACCAAACACATGATTTTAACTTTGTTGGTGTTGCATATATTACGCACGCATGTACTCAAGCATCAAACTAAGGGTAGCCCATGACACTTTTAATACAAGTACAATGCACTTAAGCGAAGTTCAGTCAAGGACTTGCACAAAAAAAACCACAACTACGCTGTACTCACAAGCACTGGCTTGCAACTAATTAAAATGAATTCACCAGCAGAACCCAAAAAGTGATTATTTGCAGGAACAGTACATATATCAATACCAGCATAATTCCATAATTTTGCAGAGATTTTTCCTACATGAAAATTTCATTAGAAATATGATCGTTTGTCATCTTTGATTAGAGGTGGGCGGGCCTTTCAAATATTTACATTTACAACAAGAAAGAAAACTGAATTTAACGTAAGCCAAATAAAATAAATCTTAATAGATATAGACAAATAGTGCGGCGTGGCCCCCTTTTTTTTTTCCACCGCGCCTATTTTTTGCAAATCGATGAATGCCTATATATAAACTTGTAAACTAAGTTAGAATTTTCTAGATACATTTTTACGGCTGGGAGATATTTTTTGTTTAATGTGGGCGTGGCACTTGATTAAAATAGAAAGAAAACAAGAAAAATTTATTCTGAACTTGATCTCAACTTTTGCATTCTAACAAGAGACAGACTCACAGACGGACATTCCTCCTCATTCTGTGAGGCTTCTTTCTGGGTGTCGCAAACTTCATATACCCTCATCACTAATGCGGCTGATATAATACATTCTCTATTCTAGAGCTGCTAACCTTGAAGTCCTTAAAGTTCTTTTGTAAAATATCAATACATTGAGATTATATATAAAAAAATTTATACCCTCCACATAAGAAATATATATAATAAGTTTGTGATTCCGTTTACAACACCCAGAAGAAGGCACCAGAGACCCTACTGTAATAAAACATATGTAACTATACCTTTAGTTTTATAGCAAGTATTTCAAAACGATGATCAATGTAAAAAATACTTTTACGAGAAGAACATATTACACCTACAAAGCATATACATATATTCTTGACCTAGACGTGTATCTATGTGTGTCCGTCTGTTGTTGGTATTCTTCTCATTAGATTTTATGTTTCTTTCCTCCAAAATAAATAATTGTATCCCACTGTGAAAGATTGGAAAGTTGAGTGTGCTTTTTAAAACTTAAAATCCACATTTAGCAGAAAAAGAGAGAGAACTGTAACTTAGTGGTGGGTTTTATATAAATATATATATTGTGCGTGACACGTGTAGTAACAGAAATAAAATGTTTAAAAATATCATTAAATTTTTGTTTACATACAATAAATTCGGGGACTATAGACACACTATTGTATATTTTACAACAACTATTAAATCTCTCTCTCTCTCTCTAAGGAATATAAAAAGTAAATATTTATTTTTATTATGTTATTTACTTTAAAACTTCTTGTCTTTATTTTACTCACATACATATTATTGCCGAATATTTCAAATCGAATTATTCTATGAGTAGTTCTAACGCGATGAATTCTCTCGGTAATGTTGTTCAAATGGACAATATTGGTTCTCTCCATATAGATACTGCTGAGATTGTCTGAGCTATTGCTAACTTTAAGAATTCATATAAGATGGACTCGGATGGGTTCTGTATTTGTCTTTTTAAACGCCTTCCGCAATTATTTTCTGTACCACTCAGCATAATCTTTAATCTCTTTTAATCTCTTAGTAGTGGGTGTTTTATTGATAAGTGGAAAGTTGCTCATATAACTCCGATTTTTAAATCTTGTAGTAGGAATGATGTGAAATCTTATCGACCCATCTCCAAAATCAGTTCGGTTTCCAAAATTTTCGAGCAAATCGTTTATAGTAAGCTTAGTTATTGAAACAATTTCTTCTTTTCAGCTTAAATGTTTCATTTATTATATTAATAATAGGTCGAATATAAATATAAAGAACATGTAAGCTTAATTATTTAACTAAATCTATATTGAGCGATCATCAGCATGGTTTTGTTTCTGGGAGATCCACAATAATTAATCTAGTTGTATTCTCTGAGTACTGTGTATCATCCTTTAATTCTGGATATAGTGTCGATACTATATCTTTAGATTTCTCCAAAGCTTTTGACAAATTACCACCTAATATACTCCTTCTTAAATTGAATAAACTTGAAATGCACTCACAATTTTTAAAATGGGTACAATCATATTTATCTTCCAGAATATGCCATGTTAGAGTCGAAAACGCATTGTCTGCTGCTTTCTACTAAGTGTTGGGTGTTCCTTAAGGTAGTATACTTGGACCATTATTTTTTTACTTATTTATGAATGATATAATACATTGTTTTTCTAATGCTAATTTCTTACTTTATGCATTGTATAAACTTACAATTGGATTTAGATCGTGTGTGTCGATGGTGATTCCAGAATGGAATGCTTATAAACTCTAATAAATGCTCGTATATGAGATTTTCCAAAAGCCGTTTAGTCCAACCTAACACTTACTGACAATGTAATCAATAACGTTAATAAGGTTATGGACTTGGGTGTTTTGTTTGATGCTGGGTTTCCTTTTATTCCCCACAGTTAATCATATCATACCCAAAGTGTATTCTAAATTAGCCTTCATAAAAAACCACAGTCAGGAGTTTCGAGACCCTTATACTCTTAAATTACTTTATTCATCCTTTGTAATAGGTAAACTCGAATATGGTGTTGTAATCTGGGCTCCATATTATAGTTGCCTTATTGCTAGGATTGAACGCATCCAAGGAAGATTTCTTAAATTTGCTCTATCTACAGTTTCTATTAACGGTGATATGCCATCTTATAAATCGCGTTGTCTATTACTTGGTATGGAAACGCTCAGTAGTAGAAGACTTATACATAGTGTCGTCTTAATATATAACCTAGTATGAGGTAGCATAGATTGCGCTCAACTATTAGAGCTAATCACGTTTAATGTACCTGGTAGACATCTACGTAATCTTCGCTTGTTCAATATACCTACACGTCGGACTAATTATGCCAATAATTGTTGTATAATTCGTGCATTAACTATTCCAAATGATTTTCTCACCAATAATAATGATGTGGATATTTTCAATACTTCTGAATTTGCCTTGAAACAAAAGTTGAAGCTTGTAGTCAGAGCCTAATACAGCAGTATTTTAGTTCTCAAATGTATAGTTGATATTATTTATATGTATACATTATTAATGTAATATAACTTTTGTACGTTTATATTTTAACTTGAAACATCTTATTGTATAGTCTTGTTGCAATTTGTTGCAAATTGTTGAATATAATCATTTGTTATATCTTACATATACTATTTATATATTGTACATTTTAATAATTTCTATGGCATTGTCATCTCTATATGAGGCTGAATAAAATAAATAAATAAATAAATTTTATGAGCGACAAAAAACTAGAAAGTATAAAAATCAAGATGTAATGATGTTTATTAAACAAAATATAAAATAATAAAATTGTTGATTAATTATGATGTATTATATATTAAAGATAAAGATTTCCAGATTTGAAATATATATACTTCTTGATATGTAATAGTGGTAAGTTTTTGGGAAAAAGTGAGTTTATCTAAAAAAGATTCAACATATTTTTATATATAATAACTTCATCAGTTATTCAACAATTTCTACTAAACAAAAACGGTAAAATAATATTTAATATACCGTTCGATAGAAAACATAATTATCTCAAGAAAGATAAAAAAATTACGTGATTACGTTACGTAATAATGAAAATATTGAACATATAAATATTACCCTTTTTTTGAAAACCAATCCTCTTAGAGACGAGGGTCGAGAGCTGTTGCTTAGAAGCTTCAAGGGAGCTAAAAATAGAAGAAAAAGTAATATGAGAATATCCCCTAAGTCAAGAGTGTCATGCCTATAGTTAATAATTAAAATTGAAGGGCAATCTTAAGCGCTACATAAATGACTTGCTTATCACCGCGTATCTAGCAATTTCCTTTTTATACCTGAACCTCGCCATTTCGGAATCAAGATGGGCCCAAACAGGAACCCTATTGAAAATAGACCGGATTGGACCATTTTTAAAACTCTTTCTCTTATGAAATTCTATTATAGTGTAACTCTTTATGAAAAATAAAAATCCCATTAAATGTATAAGTATTAAGTAAATATATTATCATATTATCGACAAGCTGTACATTAAAAAACTATTTTTAAATGATTTTTATGAAATTTCC
Organism: Ornithomya fringillina; assembly: GCA_963978525.1. Lineage (NCBI taxonomy): Eukaryota > Metazoa > Arthropoda > Insecta > Diptera > Hippoboscidae > Ornithomya > Ornithomya fringillina. The sequence continues at coordinate 12,097,420 of OZ021694.1, forward strand.
TGTTTTATATGAAAGGAATTTTCTGGATATGTTTTAACATGTTAAGAGACGAGTACTCTCATACAGTTAATTTCCTGTTTATAATACACACACATTACTAATACTCGTAAATACTTATAAATAAACACTTGTCACTGATAGAATACGTGAAAAAGCAAAAATCCTGACGGAAGTTACATGATTACAAAAAAAAAAAAAAGAAGAATAAGAACAAATAGGGTAAGAATGTAGGAGAGTATATTGTGTATGAGCTACAGGAAATTGAGGCACACCCCTTTTAATGATATGTTATTTCCGTTATATGATTTCCCATAGAAGGAGTCCGGAAGAAGGACAAAAACAAATACAGTTCGGAGTTCGGAAACATTTTTGCAACACACACATTAAAGAGCAATAAATAAAGAAAACTAAGCAGTTCATATATGTTATATATATACATATATATGTTATATGTTATATGTCTGTAAATTTTTTTTGTACTATACATATATAAACCGGCTATAAATGTCATGTCATGGTATGTAACCTTAAAATGATTGATTGATTTAATTTTAAATGAATTTTTATGACTTTTTAATTACACACCCACACACGCGCGCACACACGCAATTGATTTTTTTAATTCTTTTCTGTCTCTGTCTGTATTTACAGTATGATTGTAAAAAATAACAACCCCACAACATTTTTTATCTAATGACATCAAATATTGTAGATTCACCACTAACTATCATGCACAGCCAACAGTGCTGTTGGAATGACCATAAAATTGTTGTTGTTGTTTTGTAAGCAATGTAAATGTTTTATACATTGCAGTAAAATATCTATCAGTTAAATGGAGAATTGTTTTAAATTTTATAAACTATGTGTGTAAACGTCCTCCGTACACCACAAAAGAGTTGCGCTGAGTTGTTGAAGCAGTAAATACAGCAGTTAACTCTTCCTCCTTCTTTCTCTCTCTCTCCTCTCTCTTTCTCTCTTTCTCTACTTTACCCTTTCTAGCTTTTATATACAAAACTAACCATTTTGTAACAATATTTACCGAAGCTACCATAAAACGTAAATAGAATGAAATCAAAAGTAAAAAAAAACTTTTTCGTTATTTAATTTAACAATCACTACAAATCGAAATGTATACTCGTATGTACACAGCGAATTAGAAAACATTATTATTATTTGTGTGTAGATGAAACTTTATATATATTCTTGAGCTGCATCAAAAATTGAGACGATCTAAGCAAGTTCCTCCGTATATCTATTTGTTGTTGCCATTCTCGCAGTCTTAAATTTTCAGGTTTTCAAGTGAATTTTTACATAAACACTTTTATATTCTGCACACAAAATAAAATCGGTTGTAAATCACGCCCACAATTTACAAAACATCTACCATACAAATACACACATTTTAATATTTAGCCCTCTCTTCGAAATGTTAAATCGGGCGTAATTGAATAATTGAAGCGCTCACAACTTGCAAAAAAAAATTTTCACAATTCAACGTAAAAGTTGATGAGCGTTACGCCCATATTAATTATTTAGGGGATGACTCAAGCTAAATGTTAGTTTTTTACCTTTTTTTGTTACATTTGTTAATAATAATAAAAATTGAAAAAAATTCGTAAGATTCTCTCTTTTTTTCTTGAATTTTCTTCTAGCAGCAACTACTCTAACTAAACTTTTTTAAGTGTAATGATTCATTAAATGTTAAGAGGATTTTTTACTAAAAACTTTACATACATTTATATAAATATTATATCAAGCAGTGTAAGCAAATACAATGTCAAACAATTTGTTCCGAAAATCTAAATTAAAGTCAATCAAAGTACACTCTTGACAGCAGCACATGGGGCGATATGTAAATGTTATCCAAAAACCCAACAATTTGATTATTCGCTGTAGTATTATTGTACGTAGAGTAAAGTGTGTAGCAGAGTAGAGAGAGACCTCTCCAAAACTTATTCATGTGTTAATATTCAAAATCCACCAACCGAGTGGAGTTTAAAGGTTTTATCAAAATCAAAAAAACAAAAGAAAAGGAATAGTACGAAAAAATTTTATTGGTACAATATACAAACAAATAATACATATATACACACATAATTGAGTACCTCTACATTACAGATTTCAAATCGTTTGGTTGCTGCAGCAACATTGTTTTTCCTTTGCATTATTATAAAGAGGGTGGTCTGATAACAATAATGATGAATGTTGATGCCGTCCATCATTTCATTGCTAATGAAGTTCACAGTTGGACTAATTACATTGTAAAGTTTTGAATGAAATTCAAAAATAAATGCACCCTTGGTTCGTATATTGGAAACTAGGCTGGTGGGTATGTCACATTGATTAGCCATTAATTAGAAGCATTAAATGTTTGAAATATTCATCATGGATTATTTATAATTAAAACTGCATTGAGTAAAGGTAAATAGTAAACGTAAACTAAAACAGATCAATATTGCGTAATAATAAAGCAACTACTAATTAAATGAAATTTCCCAAACTCCAACCACTGGACGTATGGACAGTCTACAACCCCCCTCATATCATTATGATGGTGGGCAATAACAATGAAAAAATTATTAAAAATTTTATAAGAAAATTTCCACTAAAAATGAGCTGTTACTTGCCACAAATATTATTGAAAACAGCATGCCATCCGCTAAAGCAAAAACATAACATAAAAAAATCGCATAAAAGAAGAAATGAAATGAGAATGCCTGTAAAGAAAATTTATGGATTCAATTAAAAGTTTTTCCATTTCCATCCTAAAGAAATTCCTTTTTCATTTAAACGCATTTGTTCATTCTTCATGGAAACCGCGACTCGTGTTTTGTACACCAATCAACACTCCAAAGCAAGACAACAGGACGACATCAACGAAGTAGAAGCAAAAGTTGAAGAAGAAGACGAACGTGAACAGAAACAAACTAAACCAAAACCACAAATACCATTTGAATGGAATACGCAAAAATATGCGTTATTACAAAGTTGGGATTTTCTTTGTATGCATAGGGCATATGCCATATAAACACAAATACACAAACAAATTTACTTATAAATGAAAAGTATTTTCATTATACCTTTCCCATAAAATGGGGGGTATACTAAGTTCGTCTTTCCATTGGCATTACCTAGAGGGATCAAAAATGTATATATTAGGAGGGAGAGAGATCCTAATATATACATTTTTGATCAGCATCAAAAACTGAGTCGATCTAGACATGTATCTCCGTGTGCCCATCTATTGTTGCCATTATCACGGTCGTAAATTTTTAGATATTGTGGTGAAATTTTGTCCACATACTTTTTATTTCTGCGCACAAATCACTAGTAAAAAAGGTCAAAATCGGTTAAATGCCACGCCCACAATCGAAAAGTATTTATTTATTTACGCCAAAAATTTAGCTATCATGTTGAAATTTAAAAAGCATTTTTATAATTATTCCATTTATTTATATGCCAAAAGTGGGCATGGTCGGATTGTAAACAAATCTGCATATCTGCCACAACAATTGACCTATGAACTTGAAATTTCGTGTGCCTATCTATAGTTGTTCTAACCCTTGATGTACCAAAAATGGGCGTGATCGACTTAAGGAAAGTCAAGAGTAGAGGGTAGTCCCCGCACATACTTGAGAAATTATTAAATATAAACAATTTATTGAAAATGATAATTTACAACTTTATACAGTTTTGAACACGTGTGTACATTTAATAAAATAAACACTTTTATAAAGCAAACATAACGCCATTGTAGCGATTGTAGTGAAAATGCGTTTAAAGACAACAATGGCCACAAATTCGATAATACAACAACAAACTTCATACGTATACTAGAGTATACACAATAGAATTGAAATGAATTTCGTTTTTTTTTTTTGTCAGAAAAAACCGCAAATGTGCTTAAAATGCCACAACAAAAACCAAAAGTTATGAATAAAACGAAAGATAGGCAAGGAGGAACGCAAGCAGGAAGGAAGGACAGATGGAAGGAAGTGTGGTTGAACACTGTGTGAACCGTGCATATATATAAAAATGTAGTAAATAATAAATTTCTAGCGACCACAAATCATAAATTGTAATATGTATTATTGTTAGTATTATTTATGTCGTGTTAAAAAAAAAAACTGTCTATTCTGCTGTTCAGTTGTACACCTAATGCAGACACATTGAATATTTCCAATTGTTCTAAACTTATATATATTGTACACCATAGATGCTCCAACACTTTTGTAGGCCAGTAAACTTTTTTCCATTCGAGTCCTTCTGTACATGCAAAACAATATATTCTCTAAAGGCTTGCGTTTATACCATAGAGTTGGTTTGTCAGTTCAATACTGACATCACCATATATCATAAATATATATGTATGAGTGTATGTATGTAAGAACGGTATAATACATAGCCCCTGGGGTCATGCAATACAACTTTTATGACAGGAAAATGTTACATGCTACAGACAATGACATAATTACGAGTTAGCGCGAGCTAGCGAACATGAGGTACGAGACGCCAACTCACATATAACTTGAAAAGTATGTTAGGATTTGTATAATATTTAATATATTTTGTTCAATTTTTACATTCCATAAAATATTTTCCATCCGAGCCTTCTGAACACTTTTTCCATTACATCATAAAAACAGTTGCCAAGCCCATATTAACCAATTAACAGATGGCGATGATTTTATAGTGAAATGAGTAATTATGTAGATTTTACTCGTATTCGTTAGCAATCAAATTTTTTCAAATAATTGTCTTTACGAAAAAACGTTCAACTGTCATTATTATCCGGAGATAATCTGTCGTAACGTACAAAAAAAATTTAAGAAATTATATTAAGTAGAGACTCTTTCTAAAAACCTTAGCGCTGATTAAACGAGAACCCAAAATTATATCGTATGTTTCAATATCTTTCTATGCTTTCACCCTTTAATAAAAGTTGATCTCATATGTAATCAAAAAATACTGAACCGCAAAAAACAGGGAAAATAAATAAATATAGGCCAACATAAAAAAGCAAAAATATGACATGTGCCTGTGACACATACCAAGCCTCTCAATGACTATTCATATGTTAGCAGGGCGCGAACTGTTAGATTGTTAGCTCTGTTTCTACGTTCATATGTCATATATATATATATATATATATATATGTTGTCTTCTTCTTATCCATCATCGGAAATATACTCACTCTGCTAAAATGTTTGTAATACTCAATAGAAAGTTATAGAAAATGTATATATTCATCGCCATTATGAAATTCTGAATAAATTTACTTATGTCTGCCCGTCCGGCTGTACCTATCTCTATGGTAAACATTCTACCGACCTCAAAAAGTAAGATATGAACTTCAATCTTAGCAGAAAAAAAATCTTGCATAAACATAAGTTTTGAAATTGGGCAAAATCAGTCGTGAGACAAGCTCACAATTAAAAAAACGTAAATGTCATTATTTTTGAGGTTTTTACTCAAAACTGTTAAAAGTAAAAGGCTTAAAATTCGTATACGTCTTTCTGAGATAATTTTTCTTCGTTTAAGAAGAATCATCCACGCCCACTATAAAATATTTGATTTAAGTCAAATGATTTTTCATGTTTTGTTACAAAAAAGAATAACATGAGTTCTTTAATTCACAGAAAAAATGGAGTATTCAATATATAATCTTAGCTAAATAAAACTTTTTCCGAAACGGGTTTAAAGCTATGCGGCCATTCGTCCTCACAGTGCTACGGAGGTTGGAACAACAATCCACGGACTAAAACACGCCTAATAGCGAATCTCGTCCTGCAAAGTAATATCTTATGGCGATACCGTAGGATTACCCAAAACTTTGTATACAATATGTAGAATATTTAGTCGCAATATTTTGAATACAACTCTCCGTTCCAAGAGATAATCGTGTAAAAATATGTGTCTATCGTGCATACACGCACGGCAAAGATTCAGACAGAAAACGACTGACATGATACGTACGATTTCAGCTAAGGCTCAGACGGTTCTCCTGACATAATACCTAACGATAGTCCCAGGAGATCTGCCGTCGGGCGTTGAAGGGGTTTTAGTGGGTGAGAGTCCCACACTGACTGGGCTTTCAACGCTTTCCCCTTCGGTAAAATAAAAAAAAACCAAAAAGTTCTTCCTCCTAAAGCCCTTAAGTAACTGTATTCACCGCCCCCTTTTTTACTTATTTCTTTTTTTATTGTTGTTATTTTATCATCTATCATTCACTTTGACAAGGAATAAGATCAAATGGAATATGGTTTGGAGAGAAAGGCTTACATTAGTAAAAATGGCAAATAAATGGCATTCCTGCACATTGAAGAACCCACTGAAATGAAATGAGAAAACTACTTTTCTTTTTAAATATATACCTAATCAGTACTGCTGTAGAACATTTATCAAAATGTTTCAAGTAAGGTCTGTCAGCCCCAATCAATCTCTTGATTAAGAGAAAAGATTTTTGTTAAAGTTTAAAAAACATGTTGCTGTAATATTTTAAGTATTACAAACTAGATATTAACGTTCAATTGTTCATTTTCTTCTTCTTTTTCTTGCTTTAACATATTGACGCTGTAATTCTAACCGGATAACTATGAAATATTAGTGATTACTTGAAAGAATCGTAACATGACAGTCACTGTACTTATGTCACTGGGAATAATATCAGCTATAAATTGACAACAAGCACAACAAGAACGAAAACATCAATTTAAGCTCACATTACACATACATATAAAATATTAAGTAAGAGGGGGAAATGACATCATTAAAGTACATTAATAATGAGCATTACAATCTAGTGTTTGAAAAAAAATGAAAAAAAATAACTAAGGAAACGGATGCCAGGATGTAAGGCAGCTTAAGATAAATGTAATATAGTGTAATATACACGTATGGAGTATTATTTCCTTTTAACTCATTCAACTTATTGATTTCAGGCTTAGAATAGTAACAAGATAGAAAATACTTGTTGTGTAAAACCAAGTGAAAAAGCAGAAGTAAAAATAAAAATCTCAAATATCCTTCACCACCACCTTAATTAATTACGTTTTCTAATTTTATGCGCTAACACATAAACAAGAACAGGTTTAAACCAAGTATAGTTTCCTTTTTTTTTTGGAAAATTTTGAGTTTCTACATGATAATACATGATTACGTTTTCTAATAGTATGTATATTTATATTACCTATCAATATGCAAGAGGAAATTAATTTTTTTTTTTTTTGTAAATGACGCGCCCATATGTCTATTATCCTACCATGCCTATTTGAATGGATTGATCGATGGATAATGTCATTATAAATATATAGCACAGTTTACGTTTGCTTATGGGACGGCTACAACGGCTCGATTAGCGGGAGCATCTGTGACGAAAACAGCTGAATTGTTTAACGTTTTACGAGCGACAGTATCCACAATAATGACAGCATACACAAACATACATCATTGGCCAAGATTAGTAGTGGAGGAAACTTAAAGTTAACTGACAGAGACCGACGAACATTAAAAAGAATTGTGGCCAGACAACATAAAACTAACGCAACAAAAATGTCAGCAGAACTCAACACTCACTTGAGTAATACTGTTTCGCCAAAAAAAAATATGGCGGGAGCTTTGCAAAGCTAACATTCATGGAAAGATTGCAATTGCGAAGCCTTTTATGTCAGGTATTCATATTATTTTGTCCTTTCCCTGTATAGTACGGTCTCTTACGCCTCCTTTGGGTGTGGCGAACAGATTAGCTAACTAAATATGTCCTTATTGAAAAAATTTCCACAACAAACTCTTAAATATTCTAGTGGTTGATAATTAATTAATGCTTAGTGAAGGTCTCTGGGTCGTATGATTAATTACAGAGTATGATAATATTAAAACATACACATTTATTTAAAAATCACAATACTGATTCGGCTTAAGAATATATTTAACTCATAACCCATTCAATCAATATTTTGTATACTAATACTTCGTTTACATTGGCGAGATTGTTAGAGTTAACACGTTACCTAACTGCGTATGTTTACATTGCTTTGATATAATTACAATTGTGATATTTTATGCTATGGCGTTTATTTCTTTTTAAAAAATGGAAGATATTTTAAGTACATTGTTTGGTTAAGGGGATAACCGTTACAACCGTTGAAACCTCGTTAGTGTAAATAATAACAATCAACGTCAAATTATTGACTTTTTAGACTTCAAATAAAAAGATTTTGAAAAAATTATATTCTTAATAAATAAGGAAAAAATCAATATTTAGTTAAAGCAACGAATAGCAAAAAGTTCTATATAAAAAATTTATTTTGTCATAATTTCTCAATTCAACTTATGAATCTTATTGTACCCTGTTGAATAAGTTTTAAAACACATTCTTCTGACTAGTCCATATTGTACTTTTTACACCCTCTAGGAGTGTACTAAGTTTGTCATTTTGTATGAAATTGAAAAATATTCTCTATTTACTCTCACAGTTATTTTATTGAAATCATGCTTATGCTAAAAAAATTGCAAAGTTGTCTCTCCGCACAAATATTTAGCTGATCCCTGAATGTACAAAAATTAGTGTAAGATGATTTCCAAAAAAACACGCTACGCCTACTAGTTACATTTATATAAGCAGGGCATTCAAGGTTTACTTGAAGCTAAATATAGATTTTTGTACTTGTTTAATAAATGTTTATTTGTGGTACAATATTAGTCGTTAACATTTTTATCCACTTAAGTGCAACGCTATTTAATTCAGTTGCACACTTTACAAGTCATTCTCCCTTATATTAAACCAGTAAGGAAACTAAATTTAGCTTAGGTCTAATCTTAAATGCCCGTTACATCTATGTACAGATAGTGGGCGTGGCAGATATATGATTACACCTTCAAATAGTGTATATATTAGGTATCGCCTTCAAAATCGAGTTTTACGCTGAGTATGATTTTTGGAAATTGTAAGCGTATGTGATGTACGACCACGCCCATTTTTGACATATTAATAAATTTGACAGCTATAAATATGTAGACCAAATTTTAACGTCACAGCTCAATTTTTGTGACAGAGAAATAGATTTTCACCTATTGTGGGCGTGGCTTTTAAGCAATTTTGCTTAATTTAAGTAGCGCTCTGTATGCAGAACATAAAAGTGTTAGTATAATTTTATTATTTACGATCGGGGAATGCCCAAGAGATGGACACACGGACATACTTGTCTAGATCAACTCAGTTTTTGATGCTGAAGAAGAATTTATATACTTTGTGAAGTCTCTAATCTATTCTTTGTCAGTGTCGCAAATGAAATGATAAACTTAGTATACTCTCCCATTGTATTCAAAGGATATAAAAAAAGGGCTTTAGTACATAAAGAAGAAGGGAGAAAGATAATATAACACAAAAACTAGTAATTTTTTATTATTTATTTTTTGTACAATGCAAGTGAAATTTGCATATGGAGGGGCTTGTATATGTATGTGTAATGTATATATATGTCACCGTCTAACCCTACTAACCTATAACTTGCACTTACGCTGTGGTTGTTTTTCGTTGTTCATTGCTATTGTTGTTTGTGTTTCAACAACTGGAAAAGTTTTTCCAATAGATGCAAAGTTTTTAATGTTGTCTGCTTTCAATGCTTTTTCCTTTTTCCATCTTTTACTCCTTTTTGCGTTTCGAAGTGGTTTTTTGGATTCTTTTTTTGTCATATTTATAAAGTATACATGGATAGATAAGAAGAGTTCATTTTTCCGCAATATACAAAACATACATGGCAACGCTTCCGTTTCCATTTACAATTACCTCTTTAATATATTAAGTTGTTGTTGTTGATATATCTAATAAAAAAAGTATTGGCCTAAAAAACATTTATCACCACTGCTTCAAATTTTTTTAGCATGTGACGTTTTTTATACCCACCATCAAAATCTGGAGTTTATAACCCCCAGAGGGAGACCCGACACATTTCAAAAAATATATAAATTCATCGGATCGCAATGGAATTCTTAGTCGATTTAACCCTTCTATGTGAGTGTGGGTGGTTTGTTTTTTCTTCAGGCCACAGTTTTTATACGTCCTTGTTATTTATTCCCTACAACATAATACTATTGTACATATAACAGGAGTGTAAATAGAGGGAAAGTAAGATTTTACATACAATTAAAATTGCAAAACTTTTCCAATTAAATGGGAAAAATTACCCAACCAAGAGAAAGAAGAAGAGAAAGTCATACACAATATATAAAATACATAGTATATGTATACCCTCTGGTCATAATAAAAGCTACATATTCATGAATTCACTACTTAATGTGTTATTAAGCACAACAACAACATTGTAGTGTGTTTATAACAAACGGGACATATACATGTTTAAAAAAAGGCCTAAAACTAAACAATTAAGAAATAAAATAACTAAATTCAGGTTAGAGGGCAAATTTAAAATACCCTTCACAATAATATACAAACAGTGGCTTTGGTTATAGGCACTATTATGCCCTCTAATAGTGTGTTACAAATCAAATTATAATTTGCAGAAAAGGTTTTTTTTTTTTGGTAAATTGTGGCCGCGTCTGTTATCCGAACACGCTTATTTTTGGCACAACAAAGAATAAAGATAATTATAAACTACATATACCAATATTTTTGCCAGACAAATAAATTTGTGTTAATTGTGGGCGTGGCTGTTGTTTGATTTTTTAAAATGTAAAAAACAAGCTGCAATAAATTATAAAAAGTAGAAGTGTTTCTACTCAATGTTTCAAAATTTACGGCCATGATGGTGCCAACAGCAGGCAGACGCACGGACACATGGACAAAAATGTCTAAATTGACTCAGTTTTTTTTTTTATTTTTATTATTAATCAAAAATATATATTCTCTATAGAGTTATATTCTGCATCTTATGTAGAACTATAGCTGATGTTTTGAAACTGTAAATAAAAACGAGGTCCTACGCAATATAACAAAAAATCTTCCGAAAAACTTTAGAGTGATTAAGCATATCTCAGCTTTGAAAAACAAACGTTGGTTCTTAAAGATTCAAGCATTTAGCAAAACTGTAAATATATATCGATTCTATTAAAATCGTTTGAAGCAACTGAATATACTTTCCTTCTGTATTATCAGCTTTTCTATTCTCCTTTGTCAAGGATTTAGTATCTTTTTGTTATATTCGATTTAAAGAAATTTATTTACATGCAAACCACTTATATTAAAACTCATTGTTCTCCATTTTCTTCCATTCTCCGGTATACCCTCTTTATGGAACTGTTATTCCATTATAAACGATGGTTAGATGTTGTTCGTATATTACTTGTAAATGTATATATACTAATAATGCATTCTTTTTGAGGATAGAGAGGGAGAGTGTTTGGTATAAATTCAATTCAATTTATAAAACGGCAACAGCGACAGTAACAATCTTTTTTTTTTACTGGTTCGCTTATAGTTTAGTTCATTGTTAAGGGAACAATACAGTAGAACCAAAGTTGACATAGATTTATAGGGATAAAGGTGGGTGGCCAAAGAGTGAGAGAGAGAGAGAGAGAGAGAAAGAGAAATTTTTCGATTACACTTCAATTGATGATGCATAGCAGAAGAATCCTAACAAAAACATACCATTTTTTTTCATATAATGGTATTACAAGAGCACAAAAAACAAATGTTACACAAAAACACTTGAACAATTTGACATTTAAGAATACTGACACTTACACATAAACACTCTAACGTTAAAAAACTTAATGATAATAATTTTTTATGGTTGTTAGGGGCAGGAGTAAAAATCTTTGATTTTAATACCTTCCATATATATATAAAGGCTGTACTATTTCATTACGTTAGCTGACTAAACTAAAAAAAAAAAAAAACGGCGTAGTTCCCGCAAATCGTTTATATTCTTGTTTATCATAAAAAAATTTACCCAATCCAGCTATGTCCGCCTGTATGTATTAAAACTTATACTTTCTGTACACAGCACACTACATTATTTGGGCAAAATCGGTTGATAGCCACGCCCACAACTAACAAAAAGTTCTCTATTTCGTACAAAAATTGAGCTACTAAGTTATAAACGTAAATATATTTATATTTAGCTTTCGCATTTATGTAGAAATGGGCGAAAAAGAATAAAATACACGCCCACAATTTTCGAAAAAAAAATTATGTAAAAGTATAAGAGATGATACGTATCACATACACTATTAGATGGCGTAATCAGTTTTTTTCCATGCCCACAATTTATTTATACGTGTGAAGGGAATTTAAGATTTAGGTTTAACCAAATTTATTTTTTTTTATTTTTTATTTTTATTTTTTTTTTAAATATTTTAATCAAATAATTAAGAGTATTGTTAAAAAAAATATTGTTTAAGATTTCTTAGGTTAGCGCTTCCAATACTAAATTTTGATAAAAATTGTTTGCTTCCCTCTCTCCACCTTTAACACATTGTTATTTTGTTTTATTTTTATTTTTTTGTGTGCCAAACAAGTGCTTTTTATTGTTTCATGTGGCAAATACTTACAAATTGAGAACAGAGCTAGAGCCAGAATTGTAAAAATCTCCAAAAATGTATAAATTGCTTGGCAGTCATGTGCCTGGCAGTCATGTGTGTGTGTGTGTTTGCATGTTTAGATATGAACAGCAATAAACAGTTATAACAACTATACAATAACAATTATCGTAAATGTTAGCACATGCACGAAAAAAACGGAAACTCAACACTACTGTGCAAAACATTGATTCGTTCGCAAGTACTGTTGCAGGGAGAGTTTATAGTAAGAAAGCAGCAATAATGAGAAACATAAACAATATATTTTGTTTATTGGAGCTTAGCTGAAATATTTCATAGGCGTGGCAAATACCCAATTAGGTTCTTTTATTGTAAATAAAAATTCAATATTTGCAACTGAAGGAGGTTTCAGACATACGGACATTTTTGATGCTTATTATAGGAAACATCATTTGAAGTAGAACTCCTTCACGAATAATGAATTTAATACTTCAGAGAACAATTTTATTATATTTTTGTAACCAACATTGATTTTTATATTGATTTTGCCAGATTTAAAGAATTTCATTTAACAAACTTTTATTTATTACACATCTGCATGTAAATTAGTATGAAAGTTATAAAAAATGTGCTTTAAATACATTTTGTTTGTTTGCTTACATGCAGTTATCGCGTTTTGAGGAGTACATCCAAAAATGTCTGACAATTGCTTAACAAGTCAATATATAAGTTCAGCTGTATTCCACCAAAAACCACAGCAACCACGTGATACGTATATACATACATATATTATGCAGCATTACATACTTTTATAAAAAAATTTTGCTTTTAGCTAAACAATGATATATGTATAAGTACATTTTCATTGTTGAGAAGTAATAGAGAGAGAAAGGCAGGACGAAAGGGAAACTTAAAACAAATAATATAGCTAGGGCCCCTAGGCACGTTAAAAACACTCATTTTTAAATCCTTTACATTCGAGCTATAACTAGCCTCTATCAAATCTTTGCAAAATCCTTCGAAGACCTTATAATCGATATAAAATTCATGTTGTATAATATTGGGTTACGGACTCATTCAAGAAACAACAAACATAAACAATTTTTAGAGGTTTTTAAGACCCCGCCCACTTTTCATAAGCATTATTACCAATTCATAATTTCATTTTATATAGCATTTTTTGCATTTACTTTTCTCTCTCTCAAAAAAATATTAAAATGTTATTATGAGCGTTCATGTGTTAAACAATCTCTCCCACTCACATATGGTAAATTTAAAAATAACAAGTAAGAAAACTAAACTTGGCTTAGACCAAAGCTTAAATACCTTCCACATTTATATACCAACAGTAGGCGTAGCAGGTATATAACGCTCTTTAATAGTGTACTACGTATCAGCTTGCAAGCTTACGTGTACGTGCATGTAAAGCGATTTTTGTTGATTGCGGGCATATTTATTATTCGACCAGGCCCATTTTAGCGATCTGCTTACGGAAACTAAAAGTATTTGTAAAAAATTTCAGCTCAATATCTACAAAGTATTTGGAAATGCTATTTTTTGCCATATGGCGATTTTCTACATATATAAGAACCTTATATGGGAAGGGGTTCCAAAAATTTATAATATTCGATTTATTTTAAATATGTTTCTTCTTTTAGCGTTCTACATTTCCTTATACCAAATTTCATCCAAATGACAGACAAACAGTCTGACGAACATGGTTAAATCGTTTCAGATTGTGATTCAATGGCTTGGATGTGGCATTTAAGGCCCTCTGCACAAATTTATTTTTTACCCTTTGTCGCAAGTGGTGTAGGATATAATAAAAATTCAAGTATATATAAGGTTATAACATAACAACTTCCACCCACACTACACACAATGAACGGTAAGTGAAAGGAAAGAATGTGCGAATAAATGAAAAAAGAACAACAACCATATGAATGATTCTGTAAATGGAAGAGACAGGATATGTAATGTTGTGTTTATAAAAATTTATGTTGACATAATAGATTTGTTGCTACTGCTCTGTTCATGCTATTGTTATGGAGCTGTACAGGGTAACGAATATTAAACATAAACCTACTCCAACGTATTATCAATGTGATAGTGTGTGAGTGTGTGTATGAATGTTCCTAATACACAGATACAAGTACGTGTGTGTGTATATATGAAATTGGGTCAACGGATTATAGGAATCTTTTTTCATATTTCATTTTAATGTTACGTCTAGCTGTAGAAGAGTTGCATGAAGTGACCTACTTATGCGTACACTGATGATGATGTTTATGCTGACATCGATTACAACAAAAACAACAACAATAACAACAATGGCAACAACAGCATTTCATCGTGATACGTGATTGGCTTGTACAGCTTGTAAAAAGAATTTCAATTTATTTCATGTAATAGAATGAAAATCAATTTGAATTTTCTTCTTTTTCCTTTTTCTAAGTAATATAAGTGGTAGGCAGGGTGGTGATTCTTTGAGCAGAATGACGTGCTTTCTTGTTTTCATTAAATTTCTTTTTATTCACACGCCCATAAAAGTAGCACATGCCAACACAAGCAATACTTCATTCAACTTAAATGAATGTTCATTAAAAATTTATATAAAAAAAGATTAGAAACAGAAGAAACTCTTATGTCAAGTGAAAAAATTAAAATTTAAAGTTTAAATATTTTCCTTTAAAAAGCAACTCTCTTACACAGGCACAAACATCCTTGTCTACACAACTATTGAGAAACATACTTTTAACATAAACCTAAAGCATCTCTCACCCACTCAATGCTAAAGTCATCCCAAAATAAACAAGTAAACAACATTTTAGTGGAATAAAAAAAGTCGTCAAGGAAAAAAGGAAAAAGAAGAAGAAAAACTTGTCTTACTTACTTTGATGATAATCATAATAACAAGACGGCTAGAAGTCTGTTTACTGCTGGGTGACTTATGTACATTTTAACTTAAACATAATTATTATTGTTGAACGTGTGTGTGTGTGTGTGGTACTATATATAAATAAACGTTTTCTTATTTTATCAGACAATAAGCCGCAGTTTTATTATAAATTTTATTTAAGTAGAATATCATCAAAAATCGATTCAAAATCTCTACAATACAGAGAAAAATAAGTAAAAAAGCTTCAGACGTGTAGTACGACAAAAATGCTTTTTCTATAATTAAAAAAGCGAATTATGGTTTCGGTAAAATCTTGGAAATCCTGCACAATTTTACACATAGTGTGGGCGCGGCATATATGTATATAATACTGCTTTCCTTAGGTGTTTTTTATTGCCTCCTCAATGGCCTGACTCCGCCCATTTTTATTATTCTATTGAATGAGGTAATTATAAATTTTAATTTTAAAATTTTTTAAGTTAAGGGCGTGGCTGTTAAAGAATTTTGCCCATTTCAAACTAATCAAAAATTTCACTTTCACATCTTAATTTTTGCGACTATGATTTTTAACCGACACATACCTAGCCAGCCAGATCCACTCAGCTTTTGATGCTAATCAAGAACATATACGTTAAGTGAACGGCCAAAGTTCTAACTGAGTATTGTACAGGCAATGACAAACTTGGTATACTCTCACATTTAGGATGAAGGGTGCATTTATTTCACCCTATGATTTACAAAGATCATAAGATGCTTACTCTTACGTTTTCAGTTGGTATAATATTATCCTTTAAAGTAGCCTGTATTGTTGCTCCAATATATTCTTCGTTTCTTCTTTTTTGTTTTTTCTTGTACTTATAATATTAAAATGTGAAAAATTTAAAAAGAAATTTTTGCTGGCAGCTGGCCAAACAATTTTTGTTTATTACCACAACTTTAGAAGAGGGGATGAGTAATGTTCGCAGCTCCTGCCACAGAGGGAGACGAGAGATGGATATAATGCAACTGTATATACAAACATATTCATCAAAATATTACCAAGCTTACATTATCATAATAATCTTTATCATCATCATTGCTATTATTATCTTTATACACAACAACACGGTATCATGGTGAAACATTATTTCAGCGATGGAAGAAAAAAAAACCAAAAGAAATAAGTAAAAAACGAACTTATGTTTATTTATGAAATGGTAATGTATAAAAACCAAGCTTGATATCAATTCAGATCAGCTTCAATTTAGTTTTTAACCAACACTAAGCCTGAGTGAGACTTCGGTTTCAAAATGGCATACATATGTATATTCAACTTAATTTCAAAATTGACATAAAATCAGTATTAGAGTTGTGCATTGGTATTATAACATCCACTTTAGTAATGAAGATAATATGAGTTTGCCACTCAAGGAACAACACCCAGAAGGAGGCTTTGTGAACCCTACAAAGTATATTGTATGCATATTGTTAATCAGCATAAATATATAAGTAAATTTAAACATAAGCGTTCATGCCATTCCGTTCCTATTTAAATAGGACCGAGCCGGCCAAATACCACATCCACAAGCGGCAAATATCTCTCACCTCATATGTAGATGAATATATTTAGAAAAAGGGCATCCGTCAATGTACCAAAAATAGGCGTCGTCATAAAACAATACACAAAAAACTATATTTGATCCAGAAATAGTTGATATGTAATACAAAACTATAAATCGGATACATGTCACGCCCATTATTTGCATTTAGAGATGGTGAGTATTTATTATTTGTTTTACCTTACCTAGTAGAACTCGACTTGAAAGCTGATACAGTACTAGAGGGCATAATGACATATCTGTCACGCCCACTTTGTAGTAGTTGTGGAGAATATTTAAGTATATTTGGCCTAAACCAAATTTAGTTTTCCTTCTCCTTTTTTTATAAACTCCATATAAGATGGAAGCTTTTACCTTCTGGTAGATGCAATTAAAACCCCTTCCCCCACCCCATTTTTTTATATATTTTCTTTTTTTAGACTTTGTCAACTGTATTTGAATAAGCAACAAATTGTTACATTAAAAAGTTTATGATATTTACTTATAATGCTTAGTAACTTACTTTAACTTAAAGGGAAAATTAAACTTGCATGAACAACAAGTTAAATTCATTTATATCCTTGTTGCATTATACATAATAATACTTATACAATTTCTTCTTTCAGTTGCTTTAAGAAAGAACTCAATTGCTGTTTAGTGGTTAACTTCCAAGCAACAGCAGCCAGTGAAGCAATAAAGAAACCAATTCCTGCAATATAAGAAAAAACACATTTACTCTTTATTCATTCCATTTATGTACATTGAAAGTACGTACTTGGTCATCAAATATTTTTCAATCAATTACTTACCTAATAATAAAATAGCTTCGCTGACTACATCTTGCAATGTTCTCGACACTAGAAATAATAAAAATAGACCACTTAACAAACAAAAGGAACCAATTACTACAGCTATTGCTATGAATATTAAAATTGGCTCCTTAAGAACATCATTTAATAATATGGTAGCGCAGCGAACATTTTCATCGTGGAAATAACTAAAGAAAAAAAATTTGAAAAATTTATGAAATTTATTATTACTTACACAATACTAAAACAGTGGGCGTGGCAGTCTTTGCCAAAAAGGGGAATTTTTGGAAGTAGCGAAGAAGTCTCTTAGACGACCACGACCATTTTTAGCAAAATTTATATTAGGGCAGTCACACAGTTACAGAGGCACACTTGTTTATGTCGTTTCACACTTTATAAAGTCTCTGTCACCGCCTTTTAGGATTTTTTTTTCATTGAAATAACCAACCTGATAATAAATGATTTTTACCTTGTTGATTTATTAAGAAAATGAGAAAAAAAATCTGCATTATGTTGAGTTGGAGCGATAATTCGTGTTGATTCCATTACAACTGAAACTCTACTAATGAAGTGCTTTCTTGTTTAATCGAATAGCAGCAATGTAAGGACTACGTACGTACTCACTCCACTCTAATATCTTATTAGATCTATACACTCATATAATGTGGTAACGTACTTTATGTAGCCCTGATGAGTTTTAAAAATATCACTTTATTTACATACATATAATCTCACGATATTCTACAATATAAATATGTGAAGGTTTTAATTTTAGTCGCGCGTGCTCTGTTTTAAATATAAAATACCGGAAGTTTAATTTATATAAAGAGTATGTAGATTTAAGAGCATGCGACTGTTATTTTTTAATAATATCGAAAACTCCTAAAATAAATATCACTTCTCTGAACGATTTATACCCTACGCCACAACAGTGGTACATATACTTATGTAACATTTTACACTCATCGTGCTGATGTTTCTAACTTCTCTATAGCAAACTCCATATCCACCCTTAACAAAATTCATCAAAACGGTATCAAAATCTGCATAAATTTAATCATTTTTGTCCGTCCGTCCAATATTCCAAGGTGCAATTTTGTATATTTCTTAATGAAATTTGGTATAGATGTCTCTTTTGCTCCAAGAATAATCCCTAGTCACGTGTATTTTACACGTGAATAGTCCATATTTATATAACACTATCAGCCCTCCCTACATAACATTCCATTTTTTTATAGAATAAAAATACGCAATTCAATTCAAAAATTCAAGAAGAATTTTTAGAAATTGTGAGCATGACTTGTATCCAAATATGATTTTTAGCATAGAGATGAAAAAAGGGTATATATTGTTAGATTCATTTTTTCAATAGAAAAAGTTTTAAACGTTGGCGTGGCTCATAGGTTTCATACAATTCCAATAGGAACCTTTTTGCAAAAACCAAAATTTCTTGTTAAAAAGTTTCAGAATAAAGCCTCAATGTATCAATTTTCTGGCCTTCCAACAACGAAGTGGCATACGGACATGCGGATGGACTTACAAATTAATGTTAAAACTGTTTCCCGGTGTTGCAAACGTAAAGACAAACTTGGTATGCCCTAATAAAAGCTAAATCTGATCATATTATATTGTTTGAGTTTAATCTGGATTTGATTTTAATTTAAAATGTAGAAAATTTATTACACAACATTAAGACAGAACTAAACTGCAGTGAAGAGTACGTGTGGGAGGGTGCTGTTGTAATTACCCTATATGTACTTTTCTAAGAATAGAATTCTTTTACTAATTAATTGAAATAAAACAGATGTTTACAATGAATTATATTAGGTAAACCTATATGTAATTTGCATATGCTTTTGTGTACAATGGATTCACAACAAGTGCCCCCAAGTAGTTGTTTTTTCTATAACTTTTTCTCGAATAAGATGAGACAGAGTGTACTAACTGTATTTATAGCACGTAGCAATGGCAACAACCGCTTAGCGAAGTTCCTATCCTTATGTTCAAAAGGCTGCTCCAAAAGACAATTTATTAGTTTTATAGAAACAAATAAAAAACCGTCATCAAAATATGGAAATTGCAATTTTAGGAAATGTTTTTTTATTCACAATATATTTATAATATATTATTATTTCATTTTTTTAAACACACGCACACATCATCAAAGAATTTCTGTAAGAACGTATTAAAATCAATTGGCAGCAGTTTAATAAAAAAATGAATAATTTCACAACTTACTTTTCTTTGTATCATCCCAGCCGATCTTAACATTGTTTTCTTTATTTTTAGCCATCAACCAGTTAATAATCGGTTTATAATAATCTAATAATGCATCACCATGCAAACCGGCTTTATCGGGCAAGACAATGGAAATAACTTCATGCCAGGATTTGGTAGAGCCCAATGACATCATTTGCCTAATAATTAAAATATATCAATTATATAAAAAGATCAGCCTAGACCGTTACAATATACTCACTTCAGCTTCTCACCCACTGACGTATTGTTATAGAAATCACAATTATGCAATTCATCCACTTCAGCATTTTCATTACAGAAAGCTCTATAAAACTGATAACCTAAAACTTCAGAAACGAATTTCCTAAAAACACAAAATACTTTATAACCATATTCTTAATAATAATGAACTATATATTTCGGTACTTGGTTTGATAATTTTGTTCCAAATCTAAATAGAATGAATAGGGAAAATCCAGAGCGTCCTCTTTACGATCTGAGGGCGGTTC
Source organism: Ornithomya fringillina (assembly GCA_963978525.1). Lineage (NCBI taxonomy): Eukaryota > Metazoa > Arthropoda > Insecta > Diptera > Hippoboscidae > Ornithomya > Ornithomya fringillina. The sequence continues at coordinate 12,117,950 of OZ021694.1, forward strand.
AACGCCAGCATAATTTTGCATTAATTTCCAATAATGCTTATTAATACCATCCATTTCAATAGTTCCATTGAACAGATCGTTCATAAGTTTGCTATGTACAAAATATACTGGGATGTTGAGTAGAGTATGAATACCCATACGGAACAAACGATTCATTAAGGTGTTTTCGGTAAAATTGCAATGTTCTGCCAAACCAATGGCAACTAGATGTTTTGGGGTAGAAGCGGATAGAATGGCAGCCTCTCCGATTGGATACTCCAAATCATATGATTGGAAAAAGTACGATGGCAAATGGGTTTTCTCCTCCGCGTAGTGAATACGACTCAAATAGCCGTGATTTTGCATAAACTTACGAAAGTTCACTTTGTGACAATACTTCATGAACACCTTTGGGGTAAGGTCAAAAATATCCGCCCGACAATCACCGCTATTACCTTTATCATCATGTTCCTTAAGGCGCTCCCTAAAGAATTCTGCATCTAAATCCGAAAAACCTAAAGATTTGTAAAATCTTTCCGCTTCATCGATGGCTGCTTTGGCATTAAAACTCTTAACGAAACTGTCATATGGCGGCAACTCAATAAAAGGAAAATGAGATTCAATTACACTGTTCTCTTTCCATGGCTGAGCCAAAACTTGTTCAAATAAATGATCCGGTATGGGTCCATTCAAATCCACAACCTCACCACCGTATTTCTTAAACAATTCATAACGTATGAAAGCGTGCAGTTGCTGGTAAGCCGGTTTAATCTCTTGCATTACTTGCTCCATTTCCAATAAAAAGTTCTTGTTATCATAAAAGCGATACCAGAACTCTAAAGGGGTCATGTCTTTCAAAAAAAAAAAAAAGAAAAATTGCTTACGAAGATGTTACTTACACAAGTTTCCCTACTTACTTAGAATTTGTGTAGCTTTACGAAAAGCGTCTACGATAGTTTGAAAATTAACCGAAGACCAAAACAAGTTCTTTTCTCTCCATATTTCCCAATAATATTGCAATTCATTCGTGTCGTTACTCATCTCAAAAATCTCTTGCACATCAGGATAGTAAGATATAGGGCTATCATCTTGATCCGGCCGATTAACGCCACCCATATAAGGTTAAACATCTTTATCAGTAGATAACTCTCTGAGCGAGGCTAGATTTATTAAAACTGAAGAAAAATATTCATCCCCCAACACAAAGAGATCCCCAACTTTACGTAAATTTCTTAAGGCTTTTTTCAGTTCGGGATTTTCCAACTTTTCCATATTGAACTGGGCGGCCTCCGTTGATATTTGTACCAATTCATTGGCTATTGTTTGTACCGTTTGAAGTTTTGTAAAAATATCTTCAAAGTCATCATCATCTAACGAGGAATATGTATTTTCGGCAATTTGATTGTACAATTTAAAATAACGTTCACTGGACTTGTTGGCAAATGTTTGGGCTTCAATTTCATACGTGGAATCTGTTTTGGTTAACTAAGTAAAAAGTAGATGATCCATTTCTGTTTCTTGTTCCGTTCGTTATAGAAAAGAACTTACCCCAATCGAGAATATATAAACAACTACCAAAACTGCAAGATTCATTTTGTAATAAAAGAAACGTTTCACTTCAAAATTGCAAAACAGACTAAAAGCTTGAATAAGAAATGAATAGAAAGTTTGTGAGTTCGTATTTTTCAGTTTATTGATAAGAGCATCATCGTTATCAACATGTAATTAATTCTAACGCTAATTATAGCTCTTAACCTAATTGAATATATAAGAAATCAGCTGTGAGGGTCATTAAACCGAACGTATGGTGGTTCTATTTTCATGGTGTATTGAAACTTCTGTTACACTCATGTTGGGTGTCAAAAATGTCATTAGAGTTTCGGACCCTTCACGAGATAAACGATCAAACGGGAAACCCATAGCACGACGATCGGGATATTTACGATCACGCACCCCACAATAAGAAGACGCATCACTGCAACTGCCCGACAATTCTTGATCAACCTAAATTTATTTGTAGGGGTATTAAAAAGAGGATTAAATTCAATAAACAAATTCACGATTGCTTACCCGATCATCTTCATAATTCGAGACCATAGCAAATAGTTGACATTTTAAGCCTTCAGGTTTACCTTTGGGTATTAACATATGTTGAGGCCAACCGCAGCCACAGATATTAAACTCTAGTTCCTCTGTGGTTCCAGCAGCTGGGCGATTGACATCCAAATTACGAAAAGTGCGTTCAAAGGGTATAGTAACATTCGATTCAATGGAACGACGTCGTATGGTATTGATGCCAAGATGTACTACAATTGAAATTACAAATGAATCGAAAACACTATCTTATCTTACACCTGAATAATAACTCACGCAACACCACAAATTTATCGATTTCAACCATAAACAAGCGTTGTTCACTAAATTTCATTGGTTCGCCCTTTTCATTAAACTTGGGACCCAAAAATATACGAACCATACCAAAGCGTTGAGCTCCACCGTTATTGTTAACCGTAATCGTATACGTGAAGGGTATATGTTGTAAGTGGGTAAAACGAGCATAAACATTACCTCGCGGTACAAAGTCCAAACCTCGAGAGAAGTCTACATCAGATTGTTGCCAAAACGTGGTTAATACGTTCACTTTACCGCCATCACATTTCAACTGCAAGCCAATTATCGTAACGCCGTCATAATTAAGTTGCGGCCACTTGTATGGTGGCAAACGTATTTTATGCTCTTGAAAAACTTGATCTACAAAAGCATGCCATTTATAGAAAACCGGATCACGCATAGCAGTGGCCGAATCGCCCATAACACCGAAACTTTCCAAATGTCGATGATCCGGATCGTGGGCATAGGCTATAAATACATGACCCATATTATGTAAATCTCCGTAAAAGGCACGATTTGGTGAGGTTATGGAAGATTCCATAACATCGCCCAAAATATCAATTCCCCGTATCTCATCCAGCAGTATTTGATTTCCTGCTTCCTAAAGTGACAGTAAATTTCACAAAAGAGTTAAAATAGAAACTTATATTTTAACTGTGACCTACATCAACCACGAAGCCTTGACGAATGGCCTCTATAATGCGTTCACTCCATAATTCCATATCGGCTATGTCCACATTTATTTGATCTGCCTCCCGCCGCAAATCCGACAGTTTGATATTATCGAAACGCGGTGGCCATGCTCTACTGGCCACCAGAGAATCCATTTTAGGAAAATAACCCTCAGCAATAGGTTCTCGAAAATTATTTAAACCCTTAACACGAGGTAAATCATTGCTGAAACGCTCAAAATTATACCGGGCTACAAGCTGTTGATGCATATAATATAATAATTCACCACGACGATCTTTCGCTACTATGCTACGATCAGTGGCCTCGAATGGATAGACCAAATGCCAGTGCCAGTGGTGTGAGTTCACGCCCATATCCTCACGGAAATACCACAGACGATGTTCCGGATTAACATTAGAGGCGGTATAATTACGGGGTACTATTATGGGTACGCGTGAACCCTCCGCTACCACAGTAATTTCTTCACGCATTTTTCGAAACACTTGAGAATCCACGAATTTGGCGGGAAAACTTAAAGCTACGGGTGGCAGTGTTAAACTTTTTGTATCCGTACGATGCAACAAAGCCACTGACAAAGCATAATTAAACAGATACGGGTTCAAGCGATCCCGAACATATACGGCCACACTTTTCAACTCATCAACATTATTCACTCCCATAAATATATCAATTAAATTGCCAGCAATGCGCCGATGTTGGGGTATAAATACAGAAAAGTTATCGTCACGCTTCAAGGACATAGGCAACGTTAGATCTGGCATAGTAATATCTCGTACCGGAATACGTTTCAAAGCTCTTTCACCAAAACGTGAATGCACCTCACTACCAATCGAACGATAACGATCAGTTAAAAAATTCTCCGGCACATCAAAGACGGTAGCCGTACTACCCCTCTCCATAAATATCGGTTCATTGGGCTGATCGAAAAGTAACAGCAAGTCCTCTCCATTATCATCTTCATTATCCATTGTAAAATAAAATTTAATAGATTAACGAATGAAAGTACATAAATATGCGAGGGCACAGCAAGAATGATGATTATCCGAAAAATTTGTGAACTATTTATACCCCCAAAAAACGATGGCATAACATTTAGATTCCCACACATTCGATTTTCGTATTGTATGGTGCGTGAAAATGCGTAATTGGGTAATTGCGGTAATATATCCAAAATATGCGGTTTCTACAAAATTTGACTAAATAACTCGTTGAATAAAACACTAGCATATCTCGAAACGTGCGGTTTCTAAAAACATAAAAAAACTTATTGTAAACAATACATACATTGTACGGTAGTAAACACTACTAATTAATATATATAATGATATGTATTTTATATACCCAAGTACATGAACTTAACACAAAATTATTAAATCCATAGAATTTGTATCACTATACACAGTGAACGTCAAAACGTTCAATGGTCAAAACAAAGCATCGGACGTACCTGTATAGCACAGAATTTGTCTATCCCTCTCCGTGTCCATGTGTGGAAATCATTATCTTTCGCTTTCGATATTTTGGTAGACCCTGTGCGCTACAGATCATGCGGTATCCTCAAAGTGAAAAAACCGAAACAGAAGCACTTTTTAGAGATTTTTTGAACGTAAGCAAGGCTTATCAGAATATAAATTACATGAAATGAATTATTTTTAACGCAATAATATTCGTTTTTAAACCCTCTACATATGATCAGACCCAGAAGGAGTCTTCAGAGAAACTACACCCTTAAGTCGATTTTGTAGACACGTACATATATTCGTGTGTCCGTGTGTCTTTCGTTGGCATTCTCACGGTTGTAAATTTTAAGATATTAAGCAAAAATTTTGTATAGACTCTTTTAGTTTTTGCACGCACATAGCAGATATTAAAAATTGGCAAAGTCGATTTCACATTTGACAAAATTCTTACATCTGCCACAAAAATAGAGCTATTAAGGTAAAATTTGATTCTTATCCCATTCATCAATGTGCCATAAATGAGCGTCGCATAATAATAATCGCCCATAATTTACAAAAAAGTATACTCTAAATTAAAATTACACTTGCAAGCTGATTCGCAATACATACTCTATTAGAGGGCATAGTCATATACGTGCTAGGCCCAGCATTGCAGATGTGGAGGGTATTTAAGATTTGGCCTAAGCCAAATTTAGTTTTCTTCAACAGAGAATTGTTACCCAATTTTTTTTGAAAAATTTTCAGTTTCACACCTGCATGATATTTTATAAGATTTTATATGTTGTGTCAAGTTCGTTTTATATGTAAAAAGGAGCTCAAAAAATGAAAAAAAAATTATAATATATAAAAATTATTATAATATATAAAAAAATTAGGACATTCCTTATCCAAAATGCAAGATTCTTAGAAAGAGTTTTTCACAGGTCATAAAATGCAAATAATACTTAATTGAAATTTTTGACCATTGAGCGAATACATTATCGTATTAACTATTAAATTTCCTTTAGAGGTGCGTGTGGTTCATGTGAATTTTCAAATGAATAGAAAGTTTTTGTTAATATTCTGGAAATATTTTATTTTGTTATAGCTTTGGTTTGTAGGATGGTGCATAAATTGATTTGATTCAACCTCAATAAGCTATCCATATATTTGGAAATAATTTATAGTAAAGCATCAAATCAACATCGGGTATTAATGTATGTCAAGCTTATATAATATAAAGTGAATATAAGGAAGAATGGATTATCTACATTAGCGCATCATAAATGAAATCGTACTTATTCTTGCCAGTGATATATATCTTTATTTATAAAAAATATTCTCAATTATACAATATATATATGTAAATAGAATATGAAAAAACTTTTTATATTCTATATAAAGCCAAGTCCGTCAATCATTATAATTTTCCGCATCCCAAACAATTTACATTCGTTGAACTGTACGATCTTCGTGGCGTACATCCACGTTGACTATGCTCATATTCGGTGTTAAGAAGGTGGTCAATGTATCAACACCTTCACGGGGCAAACGATCAAAGGGAAAACCCATGGGACGACGATCGGGATAGAGGCGATCTCTTACACCACAATAAGATGATGCATCACTGCAACTACCCACCAAATTTTGATCAATCTAGAATATATTTAGAAAAATTTATTTTATATGAAATTAAAAGCAATTTTTCATCTAACACATACCCGATCATCTTCATAATTGGATATCATAATGAATAATTGACATTTTAAGCCTTGCTGCGTACCTTTCGGTATTAACATATGCTGAGGCCAACCACACCCGCAAAAATTAAATTCTAATTCTTCAGGTGAGTCCTGGGCCGGTCGATTAGTGTCTAGATTACGGAAAGTTCTCTCAAACGGTATGGTTACACTGGATTCTGTGGATCGACGACGTATTGTATTCGAGCCAGGGTTCACTGTATGAAAAATTTACAATTTAACGTACAATCCCGCTGGGTTTTATGTATGAAAAATTACTTACATGATGTTACAAATTTATCCAATTCAATCATTAGCAAACGTTGTTCCCTAAATGACATCGGCAAGCCACGTTCATCCATCGCAGGACCCAAGAAAATGCGTACCATTCCAAATCGTTTAGCACCACTCTGATTATTAACTTGTATGGTGTACTCGAATGGTGTGTGCTGCAAATGAGTGAAACGAGCAAACACGTTGCCACGTGGTACAAAATCCATACCACGGGACAGATCTACATCAGTGTCTTGCCAGAAGGTATTCAAGACATTGGGGCGGCCACCTTGCGATTTAACTTCTACTCCTGTTACACTAATACCCTCAAATTGTAATTGAGGTAAAGTGTAAGACGGCAAACGTCTTTTATGCTCTTGAAATATATCATCAATATAGGCATGCCATCTATAAAATATGGGATCGCGCATTGCGGTTGCAGAATCACCCATGACACCATAAGACTCCAAATGGCGATGATCGGGATCATGCGAATAGGAAATGAACAAATGTCCAACATTATGAAAATCGCCATAAACATCACGATTGGGTGATAGTATTGAAGATTCAATCATGTTGCCCAAAATGTCTATGCCGCCATCGTTATCCAATGGTTGACGATTGCCACTGGCCTAATTATATTTCATATTATTCAACAAAACTAAATAATATAGCACACAAAATATTCCATTACTTACATCCAAGGCAAAACCCTGCTGTATGGCTTCAACAATACGATCTCGCCAACGCTCCAAATCACCTATATCCACTTTTATTTGATCAACAGTACGGTTCAAGTCTTTAATTTGTGTAAATTGGGCACGTGGTGGCCAAGCTCGACTAGCCACCAAAGAATCCATTTTAGGGAAGTAAGCTTCCGGAATTGGCTCACGGAAATTATTAAAACGTATAACACGGGCTAAATTATTACTGAAACGCTCCAGATTGTAACGTGCAATAACCTGTTGATGCATATAGTAGAATAATTCACCGCGGCGATCTTTGGCCACCACACTACGATTACTGGCCTCAAACGGATACACTAAATGCCAGTGCCAGTGATGTAAATTAATGCCCATATCTTCCCGAAAATACCATAAGCGATGTTCCGGATCCAAATCAGAAGCTGTATAATCACGTGGTACTACTATGGGCATACGTGATCCTTCCGCCACTACAGATACTTCTTCACGTACTTGACGAAATACTTTCGAATCAACAAATTTCTCTGGGAAATTTTGAGCAAATGATGGCAACACTAAATCTTTTGTATCATCGCGATGCATTAAAGCTACCGATAGAGCGTAATTAAATAGGAAGGGATTCACTCTATCCCGAGCATATACAGCCACACTTTGTAGATCGTCAACGGTACGCACACCCATAAAAATGTCAATTAAACGGCCAGCGATTTTCCTATGTCGTGGAATAAACAAAGAAAACTGTTCATCCCGAGCTAAGGACATGGGTATACGTAGATCGGGTAAACTGATCTCATTCACGGGTACCCGACGTTGAGCCTTTTCACCAAAACGTGTTTGCACCTCATTACCAATAGGACGATAGCGATCGGTTAAATAGCGATCCGGTATATCAAACACAGTTGAAGTGGCACCCTTCTCCATAAATACCGGTTCACTGGGACGTTCAAACAATAACAACAAATCGCTTTTATTCGCCATTTTATAAATTATTTACTTTAAGTATAAAAAACAATTGAAGTTTTAAGAAACTTATTGTAGTTTTAAGAAACTTGCAAAACTGAATAATGTTTGTGATTTTTCTGGAGTTTTTATACAAAAAACATTCACACTTTTTGCGTAGAAAATACAATAGTTGTGGTCTTTGTGCCCCTCCCCAATAAAAATAAAATTGTCGTGCGCAAAACCACTGTTAAAATAACAAGAAAAATAGTCTGTCTTCATTTTATTAAATTCATTCACTTTTTCAGTTTATTTAGTTAAATTTTGCATAACATGTAATGAGTGCTTCCTCTAATTACTAATTAACATACATCAATATATATTTATTTATAGTTATTACGATTATTTATAACATATTTCACATTGTATCAGATGCTATCATATAGATGCTGTTATTCCATCTAACCTATACTACTTTAATATATGCTACTAACTATGTATTGTATTGAAATTGCTTTTTAATGATTTTTTTTTAATTTTCAAAAGCTAATTTTGATCTTTGATCGCGAAAGTTCACTACTTTTATGTTTTTCATTCCAGTCACCTTGGTAGGAAGTTTTCATAATATTTAACATATTCAGGGCCGCCATTCAAAAAAAGGGTCTACACGGAAATTATTTTTTTCTTTTACTTTTTCTGTATATAAGTGACTCAACGCAAATGAAGGTGTTCATGTGTTATTTTGAGCAATAAATAATAAAAACTCTTATAATTATATGACCAAATTTATATCATTTTTAGAACCTCTTCCTAATTGTGACTTTATGAATCTTTATATGGGCGGAACATCATTGAATCGCCTGCTCATATGACGTAAGCTATAAGAAATGTGATGTACTCCGAACAGAGTGATTGTTGTAAACATGAATGTATTGAAAGTGTAAAACGGTCCAGCAAAATGTTTTCAAGTTTTTTATATAATATATTGCATTAATAGTACATGTACTATATGAACAAAGCTTCTTTTTCTATATACCATATACAAAGTTTTCGTTCTAGTTAAATTACAATAGATTGTATGTAAATATTTATATATAGTTGTTGCGTAGTTTGCACAATTTTTGTTTTCCCTAAATAGAATTCCAATTAGTTGTATTCTAAATTATGTTTTATTATCATTATTATTATTATTTGTATAATTTTGTACCCACCACCTGAAAGTTCATCAAAGTAGTAATTTCTGTTTGTTTGTCTGAAAATCATTTTTCTACTCAAATAGTTGAGCTATTGAATTAGCATAGTTAGCAGAAGCTTTGGCAGTCTCCACATGGTGTGGTTAAAAAAGAATATTTTTAATATTTTTATTTTAGTCAGCATATAGAAATATTGCTCCTTGAGGGCTTCAGTGCAACGATGGTGAGTATTTTGGATTTGGCTTAAGCCAAATTGTAATTTTAGAAAAATTATCCTAACCATTGAGTGTGGGCAGCATATACTGCGGATTTGGTTCTCTGAGTGAAAGAAATATTGTAAATTATTTAATACTTTGTTGTGTGTTCTTTTAATTTTTGCTATTGCACGGTGAGAATAATTTGATATGTTTTTTTTTTTTTTGTACATAAAATAGATTGTAAGCTCTTTAAGGTATATAAGATAATAGTCACAACAATATTTTAAAGGTACAACTAAAGCTTCAACTTGTTGCAAGATAGATAAAAAATCTAAAGTGAACTTGGAAACTAAAGAAAAACTCGTTTTATTTTTATAAGAAGAAAATCTAAATAATTAAAGTTTCAAAAGCTCAAGTAGGTTCTGAGCTGCAGAATTGTTTTCTATTTCTTCTTAGAAAATTTTGTTTCACTTATTTCTAGGAACTATTCTTTATTAAATGTAGTAATTGTATATGTTTCCAAGTAAGTGTGTGTGTGTTTTATTTTACATTTTCCAGTTACAATAGATTTTTTAGATTATTAAGCTTGGTCAAGGGTGTTGGTATAAATTTAGATATATAAGTATGTAATTGTTTCTTTCTTTTAAGGTAGCTTTTATTTCCATTGAAGTAAAAACTTTTTGTGCACTCCACATAAGATGAGTTACACTAAGGAGTACACTAAGTTTGTCATTTCGTTTGGAACCTCTAGAAGGAGGCGTCAGAGGCCCTACAAAAAATATAAATTCACAATTAACCCAAAATCTATGTATCTGCCACAAAAATTGAGCTGTCGCGTTGAAATTCAGAATAATTATTTAATTTATTCATCGATTTGCCAAAAATTGGCATAACAGACACGCCCACAATTTACAAAAAACCATATTCAAGGTAAAAGTAGTCTTGAAAGCTGACACGTAATACAAGACGCAAAGGTGGTTTTAGTGAGTCATTTTCTCACATGCCCGGCTCTCGATGCTTTGTACCTACATTAAAAAAGAAACTATTATAGGGCGTAATATATATATCTGCCACGCCCTACATTGTAGATGTGGAGGGTAATTTGGCTTAAGCCACATTTAGTTTCTTCACTTGTTTTATTTTAATAAAAATAATAATATGTACTACAATCGTATTGTACTAGTTTGGCCCATTATCTATTTTGAAATTTCTGACACATATGGTATAATATCTAAAGAGAAATCACTAAAATATTATTATAAGAAATGCTTCACATTAAACTAATATTTATATTATATATATGTTATATACACAAGGGCAGATATATTGTTTTATATATACATATATGTTTGTATATATTTTTTGAGTAAATATAAATAATTTAGCATACCGAACGGAGTATTTCATATGCCATTAAAGAATAATCGATGATTTTATTCGCTTTCGGTTAAAGTAACATTAGCTGAATGTTCTTCTATATTTTCTTGACGGCAATAGTCCATAACAACATCGGCCCGACAATCGCTATTTAGACTGGGTAGTAGTACAGCTGCTCCTAAAATGGTGACTATAGTACCAAAAACTACCAATCCCAAAGCTGGTAGTTTTTCACGTGATAACAGTGGATGTGTATCCATTCTTATAAAAGCCAAACCGGGCAGTATATAGGCCAAAGGTATAGCTGCCAAAAGACCCTTAAAATAAAAACCACATGGATCAGTTTTTTTAGACATCTGTTATCTTTGTAAAGCAAAATTTTTATATTTGTATAAAATTTTAATGTATAAATAAATTATTAGTCGAGGTAGACATGTCCCTACGCCTGTCCATTTTTACCTTCACCAATTTTGAAAAATTAATTTTTCACAAATGTTTATATTTTTTTAGCGGAAAACTTGACTTTGATACGTAATAAATACGAGCACTATTAGTAGGCGTAATAATTTACCTGCCACGCCCCCTTTTTTATACATATGGAAAACATTTAAGATGAGCCAATATCAATGCCAATTTTAAAATAAATAAATTATATGTCCATTCCCACCGCCTTTTACTATTTTTTCAAATCCTTACACTTACAGAAAAAATTTCACGATTTAACCTTTTACAAATTACAAGATTTCGTTATTTGAATATGCTGAATATTTTTTAAATAATAATAAAATAATATAATAATAGTAATAATATAATAATAAAATAATGTTATAGATTTTATGCATTTACATTTAATTCCAACACTGAACCCAAACATTCTGTCAATGGTGATAATATAAATGAACTAAACACAATAGCTAACGTTATGTTTTTGGAATAGGCATCAACTTCGGCACCTTTTTCACGTTTGGGGTCTTTGTCTTGAGTAAATTCACTAATTGGCTCCTTTAACACAAAACGATGCACCAAGGCTCGAACAATCTAAACAATAAGAAAGTATCAATCATAAAAACTTACATATAAATTTTTCTATACCTCTCGTGACACGAAACACTCTATGGGAAATGTCAAAAGTATAGATATGGAGAATAATACCCGAGAAAAATTCATTAAATCATCGTTCCAGCAATAGTTTTCTAAAAGATCACCTTAAAGAAGAAAATACGAATAAAAATTATTATATTTTGTTAAAAGTTTACCAGCGAGACCTAAAATATCGATAGCAAGTCAAGGGCGACCATTTAATACCCTAAACCACTTCGTTCCAATTGTACATAATTTACAAATAAGTAACTACGTAATAACAAGTGCTATAAGCTATAAGCTTCCCTATTCAAAGAAATATATCAACTTTATAAACGACTTAGCCCACTGTTCTTTGGGATTATCATAAAACTTAACCTAAGTACATACTAATAAAGAAAACCTGAAAGAAAGATAAACTTGCAAACAAATGTATTTCTGTAAAAACCGCAAAAAATTTAACTTTACACACCCGATACCGTTGAGGGAAAAGAAGTATGTATTAGCATAATAAAAGTCGATTGGTGAAGTGATAATCATAAAAACAAAAACTTTGCGGGTGTGTCGTGTGCAGCCTTCAACAATAAACTATTTTTAAACTACTTCAACAGAAAGAACTTTGCTCACATAGATGTGTAATACAATAAAATAGAAATTCTTTCAAGCAGCTCAACTTACCTTGTGACAAGGCGCGGAATGTAGAGTAACCGAAAATGCCAAATAGAGCAGCTACTGACCAAGCAAAGCTTAGAGACACATGAGTAATTTTTTCCCAACGTTCTAGAGTGGCATTACGCATAGACTGATAAACCAAAAATGTATTATGATGGCACATAAATGCTAAATTGTATCAAAGTGTTAGTTAAAATAATTACATCTGACACATGATACATACCAAATACCATAATACCAATGGCAGGTATTACATCAGAATTAGCAAATTTCCAAGAATCTGCGGAATCAGCCCTAAAACGTAAGATAGTAGAATCTTTTTAGTAATTTTAAACATAAACTTAGGTTAGATGAAGCATGAAAATTGTTCCATTGTTACTATTAATTAAATTAAAAAAATTGTAAAACTATCAAGGGTCAATGCTATACTTATTTTTAACCCACTTGACTCTTTTATTATTCACTACATTATATTAAATAATAATGTTACAAAATTAGTGCATACTTGAAAAATATACAAAACAGTTTTAATTGCTAGTTAGTTTTATACATTTTGTCGTAATGAAGTCCTTTAGTGCTAGTTTTTAGAAAAGGAAGGAAAACAACAAACAAGGTACTGGTAAAAGTATATTTCACAATGATTTATGGTAAAAATTATTTTTTAAATACAGAAAAACAACTTTGTGCCTCTTCAGCTAATTGTACACTTTTATACTTATTTTAATAGACTTCATAAGCAAGAGGACATGTTATCAATTACAAGGTTAATGTACATAAATGAATACTCCGATTTATAGTGTTTTATATACAATATGATTTATTAAAAGTTAAATATTGTATCCACAAACTAAATTAATCGAAAACAAGATAGAAAAGTTCGGTTAAGACCGAAGCTTAAATACCCTCCACCTTTTGTAATTCTCTAAAAAATAAGCTCCTATTGCCATATTTATGTATTTTATGTACTTAGGCAAATAGTGTTTTTTTTAAATTATAAGCGTTTGTGTTATTCAATCACGCCCATTTTTGGCACAGTGTTGGATAACGGTACCCTTTATATATATACCAAATTTCAACTTGATAGGCATAGTATTGTGCGAATAATAATTTTTTAAAGATACAATTTTTTCGAGGTATGATGAGATTTTCGTTTATTGTGGGCGTGTCTCTTAACCGATTTTGCCCAATTTCAATACGGAACAGCGAAATTGTACTAAGAATACGTATGCAAAGTTTCAATTTGATATCTCAAAAATTACGACCGTGAGAGTGCCAACAACAGACGGATACACGGACGGACATGTCTCAAACGATTTCTCTTTTCATGCTGATTAAGAATATATATGGTTTGTGGGGTCTCTGACGCTTCCTTCGATGTGTTGTAAACGGATCATCAAAATGAATATACCCTCTTCCCTAAGGTGGAGGGTATAACAAGTAAAAAAACTTAATTTGGCTTAGGCCAAATCTTAAATACCCTCCACTTCCAAGCCATCTAGTAGAATATGTATACGTATCAGCTTGCAAGTCGTGTTTTATGGTAAATGTGATCTTTCGTAATTGTGGGCGTGTATGTTATTTGACTACGCCCATTTTTGGCACATCGATGGACGGGGTAAACATATTTATCTGCACTAAATTTCAAGGTCTATTTTTGTGGCAGATATAAATATATATATATTTCGCAAAATTAGCGACGTTGAGAGTGCTAATAACAAACAGACACACAGACGGACTAAATCGTCTAAATCGACTTAGACTTTGGTCTGATCTGATCAAGAATGTTCTTAATACATAACGGTATCACTTCTTTAAACTTTCAATTTTTTTTCTAATTTGATAAAAATGAGTGAATTAAAGTGTTTAATAAAATGAAAATTTAGTTGTTATAGTTATTTATTTAATAAATTTTCATTTTGTATTAATTTATTTAAACTTTTTCAAACATACACTTTATAATCACCGGATATTAGTTTAATGATGACGGTAAATAGTATGAACACCACAAAAGCTAAACTTAAGAAACTGGCACGAGCCAACCGAGATACATTGCGATACAAACAGAGTGGTACTACAACGCCCAACGTAACAACTAATACCACACCAAAGCGTACAGCACCCATTGATGAACCCCATGAGGGGAATATACGCACCAACACTTTAGATAATGTATCACCAACCACCACATTGTACGATATCATGGCTGCAATGGAAATAACCAAAACAAAAAAATCATGTTGCGGATATGTAAAAAATTGATGAATAGCTGGATCAACTTAGATTTTGATTTTTGTGTGTTATACCCTCCAACACTTGTGGCAATGAGTATATTAAGTTTGTGCACATGCTTGTAATTTCTAAAAGATAAATACCACACCTAATTTTAATTATATAGACCGATTTCCTATCAAAATCTGATGATTGGACACGGTTACCATCTGTCCATATATTTGTGCAACAGGAACTCTAATGGAAATGGACTAGATCGGACTACTTTTAGAACCCCTCTCCATATAAAGAACTGATACAATGGAAACCTTTCTATGGCAAAAATTACCAATTCTTAATATTTTTTCACAATATTTGGTGAAGAATAGTTAATTAACTTAATAATTCGCTGAGCCAAATTTAGACCCAGACGGACCATTCTTACAACTCCTTCCCATATTATGATATTTCACAAAGTGACTTGTCTCGCGTTTACTGATACAACCAATAGCATAATTTGTAGAACTAAATGGTATAGAGTGTTAAAAGGTCGGGAAGGGCCCGACTGTAATATTTTCTCTTGTTTGTTTTTGAAGTTGACGAGTGACCTTAACACTTACCAAGAAATGGATACATAAACTGTAGCAAGGATAATAGATAATAACCGTATTTGCCATAAGCTGCTTCCATTATGCCTGGATAACTGAAACGGCCACAAATGTGACCACAACGTACCTAAAATAAGCAACGAAACTGATTGAGCAAAAAGTAAAACGTTAATTAATTATGTTTATAACTGCTAAACCGCTAAAAAGAAACCAATTAAAATCAGAAGCATTATCCAAAATGTTTATCGTCATTCCACCCATCAAGTGTCTCACAAATACTTGTGCATGTTTGTAAAGAGTTTCCTTGAATGAAATGTTCGAGGATATTAATAAATGTTGTCATAATACTTTTCGCCAAACATTTCCTGTCACATACACAACATGAAATGAAAACGCATTTTATCACGACTCTAAAAGCTTTCTTTATGATCCTACGGGTATGATATGAAAAATAGTTTCGCCGTTTTTTACGAGCCACTCAATTATTTATATTAAACTGTTTACGTTTATATGCAATACGATAAAAAAAACCTACATAATATACACATAAGTACATAAACATCCATACAAAATGATTGAATTTATTGTTGCAATGAAGATTATCGTCACCTAAAGTGTATATAACAGGCAATGTCGCAAGGTTAACATTGGCTGGGGAGAAAGTTTTAGAAAATGTTTGTGAAAATCATATTTTATACCCACCCACATACACATGCCTCTACAATATTACAAGGCAACAACCTTTTTTTTACTTTCATTCACAGACTCATTCAACTTGGTGCAGCCACTATATTTACATATCATAGGCAAAAATCTCAACATCATCATTATATACCCTTATACACTCCTTATCAGGCCTTTGTGAATGTGTATGATATAAAAAGTCATAAGTTTTTGACTTAAGTACACACACAAACACACACATTCACAGGGTCTGTATATATAGTGGAAGGTGCCTTCACTTACCATTAAGATGAGCGAATAGTCGGTTATGTAAGCAACAAGTATAAGCAATAATAGTCCAAGGCCGAAGCCAGCACGATGGAATGCATACGGTATACCAATCACACCACTGCCTACAATAGAATTAATGTAGTTGAATGAGGCTTGTGGCAATGATGACAATGTTTCACTCAATGCCGCACCACCCGATGGACCTACATCATCTGCAGGCTGCCTAGTTGATTGTTGCTGCTGCTGCTGCTGTTGTTGCTGTTGTTGTTGTTGCTGAATATGTTTACTATTACTATTGCTCTCAGGGTCATAGGCACCTAAAGGACCACCACCACCACCATTACTCTCTCCATAAAAATATGATGATTGTTGATTGTTATAGAATTGCTGTTGCTGCTGCTGCTGATCACTCTGCAACTGAAATTGAATTTCAAAGAAATCATGAATGATATTCTATCTAATGAAGTTATTCATCGTAGAGATGATTGTTAAAAAATATAACAAAGAAAATGCAATTCCAAAAGAAAAAAAAAGAATCTCATTAAATGAGATTTTGGAAAAATGTTTTATAATAAAAATATCATGAAGCCAAATTCTTTAACATAAGATGGGGGGTATACTACGTTTGTTATTCCATTTGCAACACCTGAATTTATTTATAAATAAGGTGTTAGGCCACCAATTGCTTTTAGCATAACAGCTGCACTTTTGCGCGGATTAGTTTCGTGTTCTGCTGTCACTTTTGCCGCGATAGTTTTATGTTGTCTGACCAAAATTCTTCTTATAATCTGAGAGATCACACCGATCGCTTTTTTAAACGTTCGCAGAATAAAGGTTTAATACACTGAATTATAACCTACAAGACTTGGCACGTAAACTGTGCAATACGCGTCGCATTATTTACACGGAAGCAGTGTTGCCAACATGTAACAAGATGTACTACATTGCGTGGTGTTCATATTATTTTGTTCATCCCTTGTATATTCTAAAACGGCATCAAAATATAACTCGATTGAGACATGTCTGTCTATTTCGTATAAAGATGTGAACTGGTTTGATTTAAAAATTTATCGATTGATTTCACAATTTAATTAGTTTTCTAAATATCCTTTAATTAACATTTACATCCATTTACCTTAGAACAAGCTTAACATTAAAATTGGGAACTTATCTTGTAATACTATACACACATTATCATATAAAGACCTGGTTAAGTATAGTACAAGTATGTACGTGATGAAGCATATTTCGATTGTGGAGTCAACTGAATTTTCTATAGAATACACATGTTTATAAGAAATACAAGGAATACGAAAAGTGTATAAGCCCCACACACGTACACACGACAAATTCCTTTTTTATAAAAATTAAGCAAAAAAATAAAAAAATATATATAATGTAGTTCATGGAAATGCCAATGATATGTGTGCTGCATAGTAATGAGTGCATGACATCTAACAACCAATCTCTTGATTAGAATATGAACTGTACCCTGGGTATAATCATACTCAGTGATATAAATTTTAAAATTAAACAAAAGTGTTTATACAATTATTATGTATGTAGTACATTATAAATTGTTATTTATTTATGGAATAGAGAAATATGGTTAAAAAAAAAAGAAATTTTTGATTTTTTGTTATATTCTACAAATAAGAAGTAGGCATCAGAGAGCCTACAAAGTTTATATATTCATGATAAGTATCAGCATCAGCATCAAAAACTGAGTCGATCTAGTTATGTATGTAAGTTTATCTATCTATTATTGATATTCTCACGGTTGTAAATTTTGAGATATTGCGCTGTAAATTTGGTCTTGACACTTCTAGTGCTTGAAGGCAGAATTTGAAGTGGGCAAAACTGGTCAAGAGCCACGCCCACAGCCAACGAAAATCGTTTTATCTGCCACAAAAAACGGGGCATGAAGTTAAAATTTTACTATACATATATATATTTTATCGATAAGAAATATCGATATGCCAAAAAAGGGCATGGTCGGATAACAGACATGCCGAAGCTGATCCGTTATATTAAAGGGCGTAAGGATGTATCTACCGCGCCCACCATTTCTGTGTCGATGTAGAGGCTAAATTTATCTTTTTTACTAGTTTATTATTATACCTCCCTCCAGAGGTACGAGGAAGGTATAACAAGAAATCAATTACATTTAAATCTGTTTTTATGCGTTGGATAGGGACTACATAAAGGAAAACGCATAATTAATGTGTGCTATTTTATTTCAGTAATTGCTACAACAGCGTGATTTATGCAGTCCAATATCGAAAACTTTTTCAAAACTTCTTTATTGAAGTTATTGCATCGTTTTCAAGTTTTTCCAAAACGTATTTAAAGCTAGATTCATGTGGTGCTTTTCAAAAGCTGCGGTTATGTCCTGACGACGTATCAATAACTTCGTCAATTATATTCTAATTTGATTGAATTTTTCACATAAAGATAGCACAAATAAAAATCGCACAAAAACAGGTTTGAGTGTAATTTGAACTACTATTAGTGTATTTATATTAAAATTATCTTAGCTACAAAAGCGCGAACTTGTTCGATAAATTGCACTGTTGTTTATCCTTTGAAGTGCTACATTTTCCTGGCATAAGCCACCATTAATTTGTATGGCCATGAAATTTCAACTTTTGATTCATAATCACGCCATAAGTTCATATTTTTCACAACTGTAACAAAATCCATCATATATTCCGAATGTTGTTGTGAAGGAAGGCGATGTAAAAATGGACAAACGGATGACATAAAATCTGATAATAATAAAAATTAAAAAAATAAAAAACCAAATTTATTTAAATAGTGAAATAAAAGTCGTAATGGGCGAGTGGTTGTATAACCTGTAAAAAGGTCGATATCTTTATAGATATAAAACTTATTGCGCACTTCCACTTGAATCTCACTAAAACCACATTCCTTCAAAATATTCTCCATAATTTTTTTGGGATCAGGTGCAGAGTAAAATGGAGTTATATATTTATTCACATCTTCCATAACTGAAGACCATTTGGGTGATTTGCTTAGTTCGATATACACATCATCATTCGGAATAGAAACAAGATATACCAACAAGCAATCTCCACCTTTTTGACGTAGTAGATTATAAATATTTTTTAAAGCTTGCCTAATATCACAAAATAGGGTTAGTTATCACGATTTTTATTTAATACCTCTTCGATTATACTATATACCTTTGATTTTGCACCCAGTGCAAGCAATAACACGACGTTACATGATCGAATTTATTCAGCAAATGTATTGGTAAAGTTTTATCCGTGCCAATATCTAAAACTTCAAATTCGCAACGTTTATAATCTTGATAATATTCCCGAGCATATTCAATCATCTTTGATGATATATCTGTGCCAACGATTTTTTCAAAATTTTTCGGCATTAATGGATAAATGAAATCTATAAGAACATCACCCGGTCCACAACCGACATCTAATAAACTATCGTGACCATCTTTACGCCACTGAAATACTTTGGAGAATTCTTTAAATATGTGTTCAGCATCATAACGGGGTAATATATTAGAACGACGATACAAGTTCGGTTGATTCATGGTATTATAATGTTTATCGCGTGAAGTGTTTTATACGTTTTATGAGTGGACGCTTCAAAGCAGACTTTTTATATAAACCGTAGCTTATTTATCGTCTCGATTATTTTATATTCAACAATAATTATGTCATTCACCTGCCTTTTATAAATATAAGAAAATATATTTTTACATACACATAATGTCGGATAAGTGGACATACAAATATGTTTGCGATTATTATGATTGACGGTTTCATTGAGACATGTTTATAATTATACGCTATACATAGTAAGGGGGGTACACAAATTCACATTACAACACAAAGAAGTAGGTTTCAAAGTCCCTACTTCATCACTACCACAATCTGGGTCTATCTAGACATATTCGTCTGTGCGTCTATCCGTTGTTAGGACTCTGATGGTCGTAAATTTTGAGATATTCAAATAAAAGGTTGTAGAGGTACTTCAGGTTTGCCTAGTTTTTCGCGAGTCGCTATTTATATATGCCAAAATCAATCAAAAGCCCACGCCCATATCCGCTAAAAATCTATAATGAGTTTCATTCATCGATATACCAAAAAAGGGCGTGGTTGTATAAAATATAACGTTCATAAATTACAAAAAAATTACTCAACGGAAAACTCGAATCTTATTTGTAATACATAAACTATTAGAGGGCTTAATCTTGTGCCAGCCACGCTTACCATTTGTGTGTAGAGTAGTGTAGCGTATTTAAGACTTAGATAGATAGTTTGACTAAAAAGGGAGACCTGTTTAGCTAATTTAAGTAACTGGTAACACACAAAAGGTCAAAAATCATCATCATTATTGATATTTAAGATTTAGTTTTTTTTTAATTGTATTTAACTTGCAACTCCAATTATCATTTAAATTAAATTCATTTGTACTTCAAATATTTGTATTTAAGAAAAAGTTTGACATGCATATTAGCCTATAAATACAAACCTCACGCTGTAGCATATAACTAAATTCGCTGGCCGAAAAATGTTGACTGTCATTCATGTTTTCTCTGGTTTTATAATATTTTCAATAGTTGCTGATAATTTGTTATAAACGCTGCTATTATTGTTATTATTATATTGTGGGTAATTTATAAAATTGTAAAATTGTTGGACTTCACATTCTTTGATATTGATTTATAAGTAGAGAATAGTCAGTTATATAAAATTTTTTTAAGGTGGGTTTTTTCTTATTATAGTTGTTGGTTTAAAGCATTTAAATTAATTGCTTTTCACTTATAGTACAACTATAATGTAATATTATACTTTACTAGATTATCACCTTCAACACGCAAACAATCTATAAAGAAAGAGATTTTCTTGCCACACGAGATCATCTTTTGGAGGTTAACTTATCAATATTTCGGTTTTTTCATTCTTTCATTCATTTGTGCATTTGGTGCATTTGAGTGATACATTGTTTGTATAATATACACATGTGTAACGGTTTTTGTTTACTTAACACATAAAGTTTGTTTATTTTTGGTTTGTTGCATAGAAAGAGAAAAGAGAGAGAGAAAAAAGCAAAGGTTATACTTTATTGTACCCACTCCAAAAGAGGGGGGCGTACTACGTTTGTAAATCGTTTTGCAATACCCAGAAAGAGGCGTCAGAGATACCACAAAGTACATTCATTCTTGATCATAATCAAAAATTGAATCGCTCTAGACATGTATGTCCATATGTCTGCCTGTTGGTGGCATTCGCACAGGCGTATATTTTGAGATAGTACCGAACGATTCAGTGTAACTTTCTGCATCAATTCAATCATGCCAGTCTATCCGTCTGGTGAATTTAATAATTGATTTTAACAAATATGGTTCTAATCGAACCATATTTAAAAACATTCCCATATAATGATACTTCACGAAATGACTTTAATAAGAATGGCTCGGGTTTGCCAGTATAATTAAACTAATTCGTGTTCGGATAATAGACACGCCCACAATTTACGAAAAATCATATTCAGCGTAAAACTAGATTATCAAGCTGATACGTAAGACATACACTATTAGAGGGCACAATATATATATATATTTGCCACGCCCACCGTTATAGATGTGGAGAGTGTATAAAGTATAGTTTCCTTACTTGTTTTAGATTAGTACCACATCCTTATATTTTTATTGTTAGTGATGGATGGTCGTCAAGGTTTTCAGAGTGTTCAATTATTATTATTGTTATTTATGGTATATTGTTGTAAAGTATATGTTATTGTTGTAATTGTTATTGTTATATTTATTAATGTGTTGCTTTAAACAAATTACAGGTACGACTGGCAAGGATACAACAATAACCAGATGGTAACAGTTGTAATTGTTGTTGTTTTTTATATATATGTGTACTTGATTTGTTTGGTTGTTGTTTCTGTTTGTAAATATTTATATAAATTTGTACATTTTATAGATGTGTGCATATGTTTGTTTTTGTATATGGTTTTATTCTAAGAAAAGCCTTTTCTTTCGTTTTCCTTTTCTCTGCGTATTTCATACCCAAAAGTTATGTTTTGCTGCCTTTAATAAAATTCACTTTCTTTTCAAGTTCAAATACGTGAATACGCCTGAGGTCTTACTTTTGAGCAATCGTTGGTACTTGGTACTTCAACTGAAAATGTTCTCAACACGAATTCACCTACACACCGTATAAGTTATATGTATATACATACACACAACTTTTTAACTCTTCCTATAACTGTCGCATACATACATGAAAAAAGTTTGACTTGATTTCACTGAATGACCTTGAGGGTTACTTTCACTTAACACATAAAAAAAACGAATCACTTGAAAATTATAAAAAAAAACAAATGTTTTATAGTAAATTGCTGTAAAGTGAAAGTTATTCATTAACACACATATAAACCTTCATTCATTCATTCATTCATACATTCAATCACTCGGTTTATAATAAAAGAAAAAATTCTTTTTTGGTGTAAAGGATGAAAAATTAATTTTTATTTATTTATTAAATAAATTGTTAAAATTTTTGATTTTAACTTTATTTTCTACTTAAGCGTGCGATGTGAAATTAAATATAAGGACAAACGATGACAAAACTAGTTACGTGGCTAGCGACGTGTTGTTTAAAACTGAATGAATAAAAATTTTTGATTTGTTGAGCAAAAAGTTCCGCCATACACCAAAAAAACAGTTTGCAGTCAGCTTTTTACTGATACACAACCAGCATTTAATACTAATGTTATAACAGGACAACATATCCTTTAACAGCTGTCTCTGCAATATTGTTTTAATATCAACACAAAATTATCTACTTGTGCAGGGCACGTTTTAAGACCTTCGTTTCAATTCTCTGTTAAGGTATATTAAGTGTAACAAGTTACTTTGTACACACAAACAATGAAAGTTTCATTATTATAAATGCTCCAACTTCCACCTTCCACCTACCTGCTGAACAGCCCATCAATCGATTTGGTTTAACATCAGCCGCTAAACGTTTTCCTCTGCACATCGAGTACCTGTTAAATCTGTTAAAGTCATCTACAACAAGAACAACGGCACAATCACTATACACACAACCGTAATTGTTTGATTTTGTGCCGGAAGTGAACGTTAAAACTTTACCCAATTTATTGTTATTGTCACTTAAACATAAATAAGTTTAATTATATATAGTTTAACAGACTGTACATCTCAGTTAACGAATTCAAACTTGGAAACATGTACGACGGAGTATACTCTAGGGAGAGAGCATGATTATAAAAAGAAACTTTTTTGTGAAAACTTTTTTAAAGCTTTAAGCTCTTTATGTTTTGCATTGGATAAAACAGGTTGCCTCTTGAGGAATTATTTCCGAACGAGGTTGTTGTTGTTTAAAAAATTTAACAATTTTTTTTTTTAATTTTAAAAAAGTAAGAAAACTAAATTTGGCTTAAGTCAAAATTGGTGGATCTGTTATTGGCATTCTAATGGGCGTAAATTTTTATATATGGACATGAAATTTTGTATAGATACTTTTAGTTTTGCATGCAGATCGCTTTTTAAAATGGCCAAAATGGGTCTGGAGCCAAAAATCTTTATATCAGCCACAAAAAATTACCTATTATTTTAAAATTTAGTATACCTATCCTTAGTTGTCTCATTCAACGATGTGCCAAAAGTGGTCGGTTTACAGACGCGCCCACAATTTAAAAATATATTTATCTGCCACAAAAATTTACCTGTGAACTTGCAATTGGGTGCACAAATTTATAGTTATTCTACCCATGTGCCAAAATAGCCATTTTTAGTTAACATACGCTTCCACAATTTAGAAAAAACTATATTCCATGTTAAACTCGACTTGCAAGCTGATATGTAATACAAACAAGGCGTTATCATATACCTGCCACGCCCACCACTGCAGATGTGGAGGGTATTTAAGATTTGGTCCAAGCCAAATTTAGTTTTCTTACTCGTTTTTATATTAATTTAATTATGCATTTATTTATGATATTAGAAAGAAAACCTCTGGTTAACCACAAACAAAATTACAAAAATCAAATTTACTTCCAATCATCCGCTTCGTAGTCCCATTTCGAAGCTAAGCCCGTAATGGGATTCACTTCCAATGCTATCATACGCTTCAACTGAGCTTGACGACGATCCTCATCGAACGTGTCTGGCAAATCTTGAGTACAAAGGCTCACCAATGCATTGATAAATATGCCAAGTGATACAAACCATAAAGTTACCCCGATATGTAACTTCCATTCACCAGTTGGAGCTTTCATTTCGGCAAATGTTTGACAAAAACTATAACGATACAATGTCTTCTTCTCTTGAATGGTTAATTGCTTCCAATCTTCTTTTTCCTTTTCTCGTAAAGCGCATATTTTTTCATCCGGCTCACGAAAACGTATAGCCGGCATAGGATATTGCACGCAGTCGAAATACACGGGCGAACCATTTATACCGTAACCGACGTATTCACGTTTGCCGCATAATGTATTGGTGTGATCATTGGTGGTGGTGCGTTTCAACATAATGTTGCAAAGGATATTCTGGACAGACCCCATTAAACGTGGACTCTTCAAAAATTTACCACAATGTAAAGCCATTTTTTATATTTCTTCTGAATTTAAATTTACATTAAATTGTACAAAAAAAAGAGAAATGATATTCTTTAATTATTCCTTTTTTCTATTTTTCTGTATATATGACATTAAATGCCAAAGGTATCAGAGACTTGAATCTAATTGAATTTGTTTAATATAACTGCGTACAGTACGATTTTTTTTTTTTTTTTGATATTAGGAACTCTCACACAATTTCAAAACTAAAATTGGAAATTTAAAACTTAAACCAAAAAAAAGTGATATAAAAATATTCTAAAACACAATAAATGTTTAAGGAAAAAACAAAAGACTGAAAAATTTATATACGCCACGGAATCACCCGATAGCCGGGTATGGTATTATCAAATGTTGCTGTTAAGTCTATATAATCTTGCGGTACCACTCGCGAAGTTAACAAACGTTGTAGCACTTCACCGGTACGTGGATTATAACGATTACCCCATAACAATAACTTCTGCAGCTTACATGATTTCTTCAGGGTCAGCAATATCATAGTAACGGCTTCTGGCGTTATTTCATTATAACGTACATCCAAGAATATCAAATGATAACAAGAACTTAAATACTGAGAAATCAATTCACCGCCATGAGTACCCAAACCGCAACCACTCAAAGAGAGATGCGTAAGTGAACTGCTGGCCGCTACAGCTTTTAACAAGTAATGGGCCCCATCTGGTCCAATTTTATTGTTGGACAAATTCAACTTGCGCAAACGACAGCATTTGTTATGCATATATTCAGCCACGATTTCCATATCCTGCGCTATAAACTCGCACATTTGCATCTCGATTTCTTGCAATTTATTCTGCCAGATCAACGAGGATACAGTGTGAGCAATCTTGTCCGAATCCAAAGTCAGGTGGCCGCCCAAAATGCGATTGCAATTGAAACCGATTAGAGATGTGGATTTGTGTATGCCATCAGCCAACAAGACAAAATTATATTGGGTTATACTACAACTGGCCACATTTATATATAGCAAAGTTTCCGAATCAATTAGCATCGCTTGTAAACATTTGACTTGTTCGTTATTGAGGGGGGTGCCTAAAAACATATTATTAGAAAATCTCGGCGTCATAAGGCGTTTCATTCTATACCTTCCAAAATCAATTCTTTAACATTAAGCACATGAACGGTTGCTTCCAAAATTTCAAATAATCTCAACGGTAAACTCATCATTCTCAATTCAATATGTGTAACATTTTTTAAACCAGCCACAAAACCATGTAACATTGAACGAATAGGTAAACCCACCAACCGTACTGAGCATAGATTATGGGAACGCAAAAATTGCACAACGGTGGCGAAATCCTTGAAGTGGTCGTATTCGCGGCCCAAACGTTCTTCACACTCCAAACGGTCGAAACGGAAATTACGATATGGCCGTACATCATATTCTCGTTGCCAACATTCCAATAACAGCAGCGACAAACGGGGAAATTTTTTTGGTGGCGGATCACGATAACAGGCAGCACTACATTCACACATGTTAAAAACATTGGATAGACGACACTGAAAGGAGATTTTACGCGACAAAAAATATACGATTTTAATACAACACAAAAAAAAATTATACTTATCAAAAATAAGATTTTTTCATTTTTGTCTGAAGGAAGAATGACAATATTTTGAAAACATTTTTGAATTTTTAATATGCAAGGATCGTCATCGGAACTACCTGTTACTGGATAAAGGGCCAATTTTAGTCTTTTTTTAAAGCTACTGGTATGCTCATTTACTCATATATTGTTAGCGTGGTAATCCCATTCAGAAAATGAAATTATACGTCTACACCTTCAAGTGAGCTTTCTAAATTGTGGACGCTCCTCTTGTCCGATCAATTGTTATTTTTCAGCTTTCTGTGTAAGATTAAAAGGCAAAAAAGTACTTGTGGGCGTAAACATGTTTACTTAATGGTGGGAGTGTCATTTGAGTAAGTTGGAAGTTAAAGTTAAACAACAATAGCGCGGTGTCGCAAGTGATTGCTTACTGATTATTTTTCTTAATGTTCACTATTCATTAACAATAGCACCGAGCTATTGTGGTTTAAGGGTTAGCTTTATTACAACCTTAGATAATTAAACTACGTCCCAGCAATGCCAAGAGAAAAATGGAGGAAATTGCCACTACAGCCACGAAAATCCAAAATATTATCAAAAATCGCAAAATCGCAATAAATCCAATAAGTTTATGACAATTATTCACGCTTATGTGTATATGAAAGTCTCAATAACAATGCATGAATGGAAAAAAATCAATTAAAAATGTTTGGGAAATTATATAAACAAGTACACTGAACATAATTTTAATCGAAAATTCTCAAAGACATTTATCTGAATTGATTTTAATATTACAGAAGTGTACAATTTATAAGTGTTAGAAGGTATCCTAATACATTACATAACTTGGGTACATTTTATTAATAAATGAAAAGTGTTTTTGGAGTGTAGAGTTGTTTATGTGCACTACTTACCCAGACATAACTTACTATATTTGGCTTAGGGAAACTCTTAAATACCTTCCACATCTACAATAGTGGGTGCTTGACAGGTATATGATGACGCCCTCAAAAAATGTTTGCATTACGTATCAGTTCGGAAGTCGAGTTTTACGTAAAGTATGGTTTTTAGTAAATTGTGGGCGCGTCTATTATTAGACCATCTCCATATTTGGTACATCGATAGATGGGATAACTCTAGATTTGCATACCGAATTTAAAGTTCATGAGACAAGTGTTGTGGCAAATATATACCCTTTTGTCGATTGAGGGTATATCTGCAATACGATTAAAAATAAAAGTGTCTGTACAAAATTTCAACTCAATATCAAAAAAGAATAGTAACAACAAAAAACACACTTGTCTTGATCGACAGTTATCAAAAGCTGCTCAAGAATACATACACGTTACACAACTTAGTGGTAGGTATAAAAAAAGGAAAACTAACAATGCGTACATATAATATTGTAACTATTCATCTGCCGAGCATAAGTTTAAAAACAAATTTTTCTTTTTTTCTACTAAATCATCTATATAGGTTTGGAGGTATACTAAGTTTGCAATTTCATTTGCATAAGTATATATGACATTCTAAATCACTCTGGCTATGACCGTTTGTATGTCTGTTTGGAAACTCTCACATTAGCAGAACTGATATATTGAGCTGAAGTGTAAAATAAACATTTTTAATCCATATCGTTAGGTTTCTTTTTATAATAAGCAAAATCGGTCAACAGCCACGCCCATAATTAATAAAATTCCTTTCACGTGATTAAAAGGGAAAGCAATTGTATACAATACATGCCTTGCCTTAGAGTACATATCTGCAACGTATCCCAGATGGGTGGTTTAAGCAAAATGTAGCTTCCTTACTTTTTTTTCCTTTATAATACTATTTACAATAGCGTGAGACATTTAATTGAAAGTAAGCCTATATAGTCTATGCTTTAAAGTTAGCTACTCTACTGCTATAACAATAAAAAATAAAATAACTTTTGCTTGAAATGATTGAGGAGGGAATATGAGATGTTATTGTTGTCACTATCAACAGCAATCACAGAAATGCCAACGATTTCTAAGCATTAAAAAAACTAGGTCAAACATACCCTAAACACGAAAACAGACTAAGTTTACGTTAAACCAAATAGAAAATACCCTTCACATGTAAGTTGCAATAAGCGTGTCTGTTATCCGATCCGACCCATTTTTAGTGCATTGGTGGAAGAATTCAATGAAAATATTTGTACCGAATTTCAACTTCCCAGCTCGATTTTGTGTGTTTTAGATAGGTTTTTGTCAATTGTGAGCGTGACCCTGTCGCTATTTCACCCGCTTCAAATAGCTTCAAACAGCTTTCACACAACTATAATGTAGAATAATTTTTATAAATTTTATTTATACTTTTTAAACGCCCTTTAAGCAATGCAAACGTAACTACAAAATGTGTATGCCTTCCCCAAATTTGCAATACCACGATTATAATAATTTTGTAGAAGTTATACACATAAAGTGAACATACTGTTGTTTTTAAAGTGTTTTGAAGGAAGTTTTGAAAATAATCTCAGTGTAATAATATATATGTAATAATAGTTATAACCATGGAATAGACATGACAGCCATAGGAAAGATTTTTATACCACACACATTACAAAATACCAAGTTTGTCATTGAGGTGTCAACAAAAAATGTGTAAAGGGTTTTTCAATAAAGACATAACAATTTTATATTTAAAAAAATACAGAATAATTGAGGTATAGGGTTGAAATTTATTTTAAATGCAGTACACATGTTATATTTAACTAAGCAATTGGTCTCGTTCATATGACCATTACGAGAACGTCGGCAGCAATCGATTCTTTGGGACCAATATTCCATAATTCTTTTACTCATAACTTCTATCGGTATTTATCGTTGTTGGCTTGTTAGTATAGGCTAACGACTTAACATACAAAAGATGTTGGGTTAAAATAGGGGAACTCCACTTTACTTTTGAAATTCCCTCTTCCAACCCAACAACTTTTTTTCTTTAATTTGAGGAAAAATTTCACCGTAAAACGTTACTCGTTACTTTTTCTTACCCTGTTTAATTCTTAAGAAGAGACATAGCTGTGCAGAATAATCTTCAAGCAATTTTTTTGAAGTAAAACCAACCCAAGCAACTTTGTAAAATTATATTCGGTATGCACGCAACACACGTTAAGGAAAATTTGCGAGCATTGTGTGTATTGTTTATTGTGGTTTATCATTTTGACATTGCTTTGACATACAAAATATGACGTTTGAGATTTTTTTAATTGAATATTTCCTAACTTATTCACTGTCTCGCCGCTTACACATATTAGCGTTTTTCATTTTTTATAACCAAAATCACTGGATTCACTTTGAGAAAACCTGTTGTAATATTTAGAAGGACGTTCGCGATGTAGAAATTTAAAATAAAGTATTGGTTCGCTGGGTCCATTACGCTCGATATGTCTATAATAGATAATGATTCGAAATTTATACTAAATAGCCAAGCCCATAAACTTATGTGAACAGACGAATGGACGAAGAAAATGTGGAACCGTATTAAAATTGCTTTTGTAGATAACATAATATTGCCCAGTTGAGAGGTGTTCAGGATTTAATTTAAGCCTAATTTTTTCACCTTTTTTTTTTTTTTTGCAACATAATTGTTTTCACATGTTTTTATAACTTAGTTGAAAAGGAAACAAACAAAAAAACCTAAAAAATGAACAACAGCAACAAGCAACACCATCTACAATAACCATAGTTAAGGTGACGACTGCAATGAATGTTAAGACCAGAAGCTAATTTGTTTTGTGTTTTTATGTTAAGTAGGCGTGCCTCTTAACGATCTCATGTTTAGCTCTGATTTATGCACAGGTAATAAAAAAACAAAACACGACATAAATTGACTTGAGGCATCCAACGCAACACCAGAACAACAAGCAGTGAACGCAACAACAATAGAGCGACGGGCAGAAGTGACCGCAGAAACGAAACGGGGCAAGTGCATAATATGTCTGCTGATTGTCTAGAGTGTAACAAGCACGATTGAAAAAAAACAAGTAAAAAAATTTAATTCGGCTTAGCGAAAATCTTAAATACCCTCTACATCTACATATGAAAGGTGGGGAAGACAGGTACTTGATTGTGCCCTTTAATAATGTAATAAGTATTAGCTTAAAAGACAAGATTTCTGGCAAATATGGTTTTTTTACATAATAGGCGTGTCTTATACAATCGAAGGAGTAATTATAATCATGTATTATTTCAATTTCATAGCTTTATTTTTGTGGCAAATAGCTTTTTGTTGGTTGTGGCGTGTTTTTTATTTGATCAAGGCCCTTTTTGGCACATTTATGAATAGGGTAATTATACATATTTGATATGTACCAAATTTCAACTTCTTAGCAGATATGCACTTGTCGATTGTGGGCGTGGCTATTGACCGATTTTGCCCAATATATATACTCTGTAGAATCTCTGACACCTCCTTCTCGGTGTTGCAAATGAAGTGACAAATTTACTATACCACCCATCTTACGTGGAAATAAAAGACTTAGACGAAGTCACAACAGCCAGCGACATAATTGAGGCCTTAAACCCTCATTGCGATAATCGGGCGCAGAGTATATGTGAAGTTTTAAACCTTCGCAAGGCTTATGGCAATACACAGACTGCCTCTATCAGAGTTCCGGCAGATACGGCGAAAAAACTCCTGGAATTAGGAAAAATGAGGATTGGATGGGTCATTGCCCGAATAAGGGCACAAAAATCGTTGAAAAAATGTTTCAAATGCCTTGAGTTTGGACATACAGCTAGAACTTGTAAAAGCAACACTGATCGTTCGAAATTGTGCCGCCGTTGCGGCCTCGAAGGACATATTGCTAAAGACTGCGTTAAGGACCCTCTTTGCATGTTTTGTAAAAATAATCCTAGTATCGACGCAAAACATGTAGCAGGGAGCGGACGGTGCCCAGTATTTAAGAAAGCGTTATCGAGCCTAAAATGCTAAAGGTACTACAGATCAACCTTGTAAAGAAGTTTTGTAGTAGCTGGGGTATGACTCAGCGAGTCCAAGGTTCCTTTACAAAGAAATTTGTATGACGAGCTGTTTCTTGTCTCTTATTCTTAGATTCGCCTTCTCTATTCGACGTTTTTTAACGCGGTAACGGCTTGTGGTGCGGGGCACGGCGTTACTGCAAATCGGTGTGTGAGCGGGTTTTGTGTGGTGAGTGATACAGAGTGGTGAGCGGTACAAAAAGCGACGTGCGGTACTGGTCGATGAGCGGTTAGATACAGAGCGGTGAGCGCTGCAGGACACGAGAACGTTACTGGGTTTAAACGGCAAGCAGTACAGGATACAAGCGGCGAGAGCTGCAGAGCGGCGTACGATACAGAGCGACGAGCGTTGCAGATCGACGAGCGGTACAAGATGCGGAGCGGTGTGCGCTGTAGGATACGAGAGCGTTCTGGGTTTAAACGGCAAGCGGTTACAGGATACAAATGACGGGGCTGCAAAGCGGTATACGGTACAGAGCGGTGAGCGTCGCAAATTGATGAGTGGTGCAAGATGCGGAGCGGTGTGTGCTGTAGGATACGAGAGTGTTGCTGAGTTCGAACAGCAAGCGGTAGATGCGGAGCGGTGAGCGCTGCAGGATACGAGAGTGTTGCTGAGTTCGAATAGCAAGCGGTAGATGCGGAGCGGTGAGCGCTGCAGGATACGAGAGTGTTGCTGAGTTCGAACAGCAAGCGGTAGATGCGGAGCGGTGAGCGCTGCAGGATACGAGAGTGTTGCTGAGTTTGAACAGCAAGCGGTAGATGCGGAGCGGTGAGCGCTGCAGGATACGAGAGTGTTGCTGAGTTCGAACAGCAAGCGGTAGATGCGGAGCGGTGAGCGCTGCAGGATACGAGAGTGTTGCTGAGTTTGAACAGCAAGCGGTAGATGCGGAGCGGTGAGCGCTGCAGGATACGAGAGTGTTGCCGAGTTCGAACAGCAAGCGGTAGATGCGGAGCGGTGAGCGCTGCAGGACACGGCAGTGGTTATTGTGACCACGACGGCGGCGCGACCTAGGCGCTTGCAATATAAATATTGCAGGATATCTAGGCGCGGGGAACAAAGGAACTGCGACGTTGTATTACGACGGCGCGGCCTAGGCGCATACAATATACAAATATTGTAGGATATCTAGGCGCGATACCAAAACTGCGACGTGACAACGATGGCGCGGCCTAGGCGCATACAATATGTAAATATTGTAGGATATCTAGGCGCGGGGACTGAGAGACTGCGACGTAGTGACAACGATGGCGCGGCCTAGGCGCATACAATATATAAATATTGTAGGATATCTAGGCGCGGCGACAGAGAAACTGCGTAGTAACAACGATGGCGCGGCCTAGGCGCATACAATATATAAATATATTGCAGGATATCTAGGCGCGAGAACTGAGAGACTGTGACGTAACGACGATGGCGCGGCCTAGGCGCATGCAATATAGAAATATTGCAGGATATCTAGGCGCGGCGACAGAGAAACTGCGTAGTAACAACGATG
The DNA here is from genome assembly GCA_963978525.1 of Ornithomya fringillina. Taxonomy (NCBI): domain Eukaryota; kingdom Metazoa; phylum Arthropoda; class Insecta; order Diptera; family Hippoboscidae; genus Ornithomya; species Ornithomya fringillina. The sequence continues at coordinate 12,151,109 of OZ021694.1, forward strand.
GCGCGGCCTAGGCGCATACAATATATAAATATATTGCAGGATATCTAGGCGCGAGGACTGAGAGACTGTGACGTAACGACGATGGCGCGGCCTAGGCGCATGCAATATAGAAATATATTGCAGGATATCTAGGCGCGGCGACAGAGAAACTGCGTAGTAACAACGATGGCGCGGCCTAGGCGCATACAATATATAAATATATTGCAGGATATCTAGGCGCGAGGACTGAGAGACTGTGACGTAACGACGATGGCGCGGCCTAGGCGCATGCAATATAGAAAAATATTGCAGGATATCTAGGCGCGGGGACTGAGAGATTAACTAAGCGACGATGTCGCGACCTAGGCGCATACAATATAAAAATATTGCAGGATATCTAGGTGCGAGAACCTGACCAACGCTATGCTTGCAAGAAAACAATCGATTAATTCATTATGTTTGCTTTATTAATAATAATTCTTGTGCTCACCTTACCAGCTTGACGGCTCCAGCCACACTGCATCCTTTCATGAAATTTGCTTCGCCTTTTTAGTGTGGCAGGGCTCACAATTATATCAAATTTTACCAATATTTACAAAAGATCAACGGTATAGAACTAACAACAATAACGCAGGAATTTATATATACTTACTAAATAACAAAGATCAACGGTATTATGCTTTTAAAAATAGAAATAACAACAATGCAAGAATTCGTATATGCTTATGCTTCAAGAATTTGAAATAACAACAATGCAAGAATTTATATATGCTCACTGGATATCAACGGTACTTAGACATAACAACAATGCAAAGATTCGTACAAGTATATGCTTACTAGGTATCAACAATAATAAAGCAAGAGTTCATATATACTAACATCAGTGCTAGAGTTCGTATATGCTTACTAAATGATCAACGGTATTATAACTACGCATTCAATTTTAAGTAAATGACACAGAGTATGTATTTGATAATAGGTCTTTTTCCCTTTTGATTGCAAAAGAATGGAGGAAATATTTGGTGTGTTTGGTGATACATATATGTTGGAACAGAATGTGTGGCGCAAAACGAAAGGTAGTGACTTTGCGCCTTACAACCTTAACCACTGTGAAGCAGCTCAAAGCCTACTCGAGGAAACAATCAGGGAAAAGGATGTGGACATCGCCTTAATAAGTGAGCCTTATAGACACCTAGACAATACTACATGGGTTAAAGACCAAACTGAATGCGTCGCGGTTTGGTCATGCGGACGACACGCACAGGAAGATGTCGCATACTCATCAAGGGGTTTCATAAGAGTCAAAATCAAAGGGATTTTCTTCTATAGCTGCTACGCTCCACCCAGATGGACGCACAACGAATACCAAGACTTCCTAGATGCTCTGGCAGCGGACGCTAGGTTCAGACACCCTATTATTATTGCCGGGGATTTCAACGCTTGGGCAACAAATTGGGGGAGTAAATCTACAAACGCAAGGGGCCGCAGTTTACTTGAAACTTTTGCCTCCCTAGACATAACAATCGCAAACACGGGAAATAAGGATACCTTCAGGAAAGCAGGAAGAGGTTCAATTATTGACATCACGTTGGTGGACAGCTTTCTTGCCAGAAACATATCGTGGTGGGTCAGCGAGGAATATACCCATAGCGACCACCAAGCAATTATGTACATCATCAGAAATGCCGCAAAGGACAATAGGCAGCACGTTATGACAACTGGGCCCAAATGGAAAGTCTCAAGCTTGGACAGAGAAATAATGAAAGAAGTCCTAGGAACGACTGTAATCAACCGGAACCCAGCAGAAAAGATGGCCGAAGACTTAGTCTCGAAAGTAAAGGACGCCTGCGATGCTTCTATGCCTAGAAGGTGCGGAAACAGAAGAAATAACCCATGTTACTGGTGGAATAATGAAATCAAGTCCCTAAGGGCATCATGCTTGAAAGCCAGAAGGAAAATGCAAAGATCAAGGAATAGGCCAGGGTTTACAGAGCGTCTAAACGAATTTAGAACGCTAAGGAAAGCTTTACAATCGGCTATAAAAACAAGTAAAAGGTGCTTTGAACAAATTTGCGCGGAAGCAAACGTAAACCCCTGGGGAACAGCCTATAAGGTGGTTACGAAAAAATTTAGCAAAGATAGCCCCCAGCCTACGGATCCAGTAGCAGTAAGAAGTATTATTGACACCCTTTTTCCAAAGAGACCGGCTCGACCCGAAATAATAGTGGATATTTCGGGTGAGGAAATACAACCTATCACCATCGACGAGCTTAGAATAGCCACCAGAAATATAGCCGATTCCAAGGCACCAGGACCGGATGGTGTTCCTAACAAAGCACTTAAAGCGACGATCGAGGACAGGCCTGATTTATTTGTCGAAACATACCAAAAATGTCTGGAGGAAGGTACTTTCCCAAAATGCTGGAAGAGACAAAGCCTGGTGCTTATACCGAAAGGTAAACCAGAAGTGGGCGCAGTGCAGGCATACCGTCCTATATGCTTGCTGGACACTATGGGCAAGATATTGGAGAGAATCATATACAATCGCCTTCTCCCGCTAGTGGAAGAAGCAGGCGCTTTGTCTGAATATCAATTTGGATTCAGGAAAGGCAGATCCACCATCGACGCAGTGGACTTAGTCACAAAAATAGCAGCAACAGCCATCGAAGGCAAAAGGTGGAAAGGCGGTGCCAAAGAATACTGTTCGGTGGTAACCCTAGACATCAAAAATGCATTCAATACGGCTAGTTGGCCTGTCATTTTGCATGCAGTTAAAAGAATTAAAGGCCCCAAATACTTGTTTAAATTAATCGCGAGTTACTTTAAAGACAGAGAATTACTATATAATACCGATGAGGGAACGAAATCCTATAATACATCCTCAGGAGTACCACAAGGCTCAATCCTCGGGCCACTGATGTGGAACTTGATGTACAATGACGTCCTAAATCTGCCCGTACCTCGAGGAGTACAAATCATAGGATTCGCGGATGATATTGCACTCGTAGCGGTATCCAAACATATAAACGGAGTCGAAGCGGCTACAAATGGAGCTATACAAACTGTGTGGGACTGGCTAAAATCGGTTGATCTTAAGCTGGCAGAACACAAGACGGAGGCGGTATTAATTTCGAACCGGAAAGTTATGGAGACAATCCATGTGCAAGTAGGAAATGTTACCATAACTTCCAAACAAGCCATCAAATACTTGGGTGTTATGCTGGACTGCAGATTAAGCTTCAAGAACCATGTAAACTACGCATGCGACAAAGCTACTAAGATGCAATCAGCCTTATCTAGGATGCTACCCAACGTAGGTGGACCAAAACCCGCAAAGAGGGCCCTGCTAGCAAACGTAGTTACCTCTAGGCTTCTCTATGCATGCCCAGTATGGGCCCACTGCTTGAAAATCAAACAGCTGAAACAAAAACTGTGTTCAGTACAGAGGATCAGTTCGTTAAGAACAATTAGTGGATTCCGAACGATTTCTGAAGATGCAGCAAACGTCATAGCAGGAGCTATTCCAATGGACATATTGGCAGACGAAATGAGGCGCATCTTTATAAGAAAGACTAATGCTTCCCAACAGGTGAAACTTATAAAGAAGGAAGAGCGTCAAAATTCTCTAAATCAGTGGCAGAATAGATGGGATACGTCAACTAAAGGAAGGTGGACCTATAAATTGCTGCCAAGTATAGATACTTGGATAAAAAGGAACCTTGGGGAAGTAAATTTTTACATCACGCAGTTCTTATCCGGTCATGGAGTTTACAGGAAATACTTACATAGGATTGGAAGATGCACGTCTCCTCTGTGCCCATCTTGCGAGGACGAGGAGACCGCAGAGCATGTATTTTATTACTGTAGGCGCTTTAGAGACAAGACCTCCCCAATGCCTACAGTGGAGAACACAACTAATTTCATGACAGAGAACGCGCAAAACTGGCTAATGACCAGTGACATAGCTGCATACGTACTCACAGTGCTACGGAGATTGGAGCAACAATCCAGAGACTAAAACATGCGCAGTGGCAAATCTCCTCCTGCGAAGTAATACCTTACGACTGGACCGTAGGATTACCAAAAATCTCGCAAAAAACATACTAGGAATTATAAAATCCGCTCAAGTTCAAACCCGATAGCTTTGGTAGGGTTCCTTTTAGTCCTTGTACCACGTAGAATGCTTCCAAAATCGCGACCTGCAGCTTAGACAAATTCCATTTTTTTTTTTAGAATATTATATTATTTTATATTCCATTAGTATAGAATATCATATTATTATATTATATTGTTATACGTATAATATTATTATATTATATTATCATAGGATATCTATTAAAGATACAGACAAAGAACGACTGACATGATACGCACGATTTGAGCTGAGGCTCAGACGGTTCTCCTGACGTAATACTTAACGGTAGTCCCAGGAGACCTGCCGTCGGACGTTGAAGGGGTTTTAGTGGGTGAGAGTCCCACACTGACTGGGCTTTCAACGCTTTCCCCTTCGTTAAAAAAAAAAAAAAAAAAAAAAAACCCATCTTACGTGAAGAGTATTAAAATAAGTAAATTATATAAATATACATACGATTATTTAATACCTTACAGTAGAAAAAGAAAAAATTCGAAATTTTTGATTATACAGCAGGTCTCAGAGGAATATATATTATTGGTCAGTATCAAAATCTGAAATTTGCGTCGTAGGGAATATTTCCAAAACACTTACGGCCGTAAAAATAGCGCTATTGATCTAAAATTTCATTCAGATATACTTCGTTTGTGCAAAATCGGTTGAAGCCTACAACAGACAAAAATAAAAGTACAAGCTCGACATTTATTGGGGAATTAATAATTACTCGATCCGTACTTGTAGACAGTAACAGTTAAACCAGTTAATAACACGAAGAGAAAGTGCTCTGACGGGGTCTCGCAATGTCTTGGAGACTCAAAATTGCAAAAATTGCAAAAAATCTATTATACAAAATGTTTACTTTCGCTAATGAACCCCAAAAATGTTTTCTGCTAAGTGGACTAGATACAAAAAGTTAAGCACTGTGATCGATTTAATGCATCATTTCTAAAAATTTTTATATCTGTCAAATATTTTAAATAAGTCACTAGACGTTGTGAAAGTGTAGTTTACGTCCTTAAAAGGTGAGCCCAGTTAATATGAATTTTCTAAATATTCTATGTAGGAATTTCCATGGGCTCATTTTTGAACCCTCCACCTCAGTTATTTGTTCTTCTGTTTGCAACACCCAGAAGGAAGCGTCAGAGACCCTACAAAGTATATATATTCTTGAAAACGGAGTCAATAGACCTTGTGTTCATGTGTTCGTCTGTTGTTGGCATTCTCACGGGCGTAAATTTTGAGATATAGAGCTAAAATTTTGTACAGGCACTCAGATCGGCATTTAAAATGGGTAAAATCGGCCACCACCCATGCCCATAATCAACAAAAATCTATTTATCTGTCAAGAAAATCTACCGATATGCAAAAAATGGGCGTGGTAGATTAACAGACGCGTCCATAATCGACATTAACCTTTATATCTGCTACGAAAATTGAAATTTTGTGTACTTATTTAAAATTAGCTCATCCACCAATGTACCAAAAATTGGGATGGTCGCATAACAATCGACAAAAACGTTATATCTGCCACAAAAATTGACCTATGAACTTGAAATTTGGTGGACATATTTATGGTTATCCCATCCACCGATGTACCAAAAATGGGCGCGGTGAGATAACAGAGACGCCCACAATTTACAAAGAAACATATTCCCCATAAAACTTGAATTGTAATCTGTATATATCTGCCACGCCCACCATGGATGTGAAGGGTACTTAAGATTTGTCCCAAGCCAAATTTAGTTTCAGGTTGTTATCATAATTTTTACATAAGAGAAGCTATTAGTGTAATTAGCAAAAATTACTTATGTTTTTTTAGAATTGTGGGCGCATCCATGGACCGATTTTGCCCATTTTCAATATCAAAATGGGCACTTGTTAAAAATTGTGTGCAGTTTTGGACTACAATTTTTTTTATTTTTTCTACTTTAGAACAACAATATATACAAGCCGTGTCCACAATTGATTAAACCTACGCCAGGTTACTTATAAACTATGTATTAACTATGTATGGACAATGTAGAATAAATTTTGGTGCAAAAATCTACCGTTGAGATAAAGTGTTATTTATAAATTTAGTATTTGATATTGTTATTTTTTATGCCTAAGAAAAATATAAAAAAAACTTATTCAACCTTAATTGAAATGCTTTTTCTTTACGTTTAAATTTTTGTGTTTAGGCTCATATATATGCACGTTTATAGACTGTGTTAAATATGCAGTGGACCATGGCCAAGTGAGCCCTAATTATGACACACAAATAACATTCAACCAAACAACCAACCAGACAGTCTACCTGTCAGGCAGGAACAGTTGTGCAGACCTGTGGCTAGACTGCCTGGCTTTTGTGTTGTTTTACTTTTAAGTTTTATACAAACCGTTTCATAATTATAATATCAAATTATGTAATTTTACGGACACTATTGGAATTGAATGGACCCAAAGCTTTTGGAGAATTATTTATATCAATTGAAATATTAAAATCTAAAAATTAAATATTACAGTTTTGTTGAACTTACGGCATGTTGCTCGAGCGATTTTATCGAATTTTCGCCCGAGTTTTGAATCCGTATCTCAATTTTTACGACCATGACAGTAGATTCTTCAAGGAGGTGGACAGATGGACAAATATAACGATTCATATTTACTCGATGCGAATTCAACTTTACTTGGTATAGGGTGTTTCCTTTTAAGTTTTAAACACATTTTAACAAAGGGGATGCGTATACATGAAAAAAGTGTCATTATATTTATGACTTTTGCTTTATTATGACGTGGCAGAGGACTTCACTAGGCCAAAGGCACAGTTACATGCATATGCATTTTTGTACATTCACACACACACATACAGATATATATATATATAAATATGTACTTTAGAATACAAACAATTTAACACAAAATGTGCATAGAAATGCAAACGAAGTTATGCCAGACTAAGCTAAACCAACCAGACCAGACCGGACCAGGCCAACACAAGCCAGACGCTCCAACTTGAACATAATGTTCTTTAACTTTTTTGTGATTGTTGCTTATGTTGTTGTTGATTTTATTGTTGTAGCCTTTTACTGTTTGACTGCATGCAATCGTAACCCTCCAGTCACACGTCAGACAACAGACAAAAATGATAATGGCCCTGCTGATGATCTTGAACACATTATATATATGTATATATATTGTATATGTATGCTATAATGCATAAATTGTATATATGTAATGTACGATTTCAATCAGTTACTATGTGTTTTACTGTCTGATTATTTGATTCATTCAAAATTTCCTTTTCCTTGTAAGTTTTACAAAAAACATAAGTTTTATACACTACGTAGTTAAAATAATGATAATAATAATAACATCAGCACAGCACAGCCAAACACTTGCCACGATTTAACGATTTGCCAACAAATTAAATCAACTACAAAATGGGAATACATATAACATATATATGTAGGTAACTGCATATACATAGGTTGGTAATTTATTTTTCTTAAATTTTTTTAAAACATTTTTCCTCAAGTCTTCATCATATCATCACAACACGCATCTAATTGGCACCAAACATCTTTCCGATTTGTTTGTTTGTTTGTTCGTTTGTTCGTTTGTTTTTTTGTTCGTTTGTTCGTTTGTTCGTTTGTTCGTTTGTTCGTTTGTTCGTTTGTTCGTTTGTTCGTTTGTTCGTTTGTTCGTTTGTTCGTTTGTTCGTTTGTTCGTTTGTTCGTTTGTTCGTTTGTTCGTTTGTTCGTTTGTTCGTTTGTTCGTTTGTTCGTTTGTTCGTTTGTTCGTTTGTTCGTTTGTTCGTTTGTTCGTTTGTTCGTTTGTTCGTTTGTTCGTTTGTTCGTTTGTTCGTTTGTTCGTTTGTTCGTTTGTTCGTTTGTTCGTTTGTTCGTTTGTTCGTTTGTTCGTTTGTTCGTTTGTTCGTTTGTTCGTTTGTTCGTTTGTTCGTTTGTTCGTTTGTTCGTTTGTTCGTTTGTTCGTTTGTTCGTTTGTTCGTTTGTTCGTTTGTTCGTTTGTTCGTTTGTTCGTTTGTTCGTTTGTTCGTTTGTTCGTTTGTTCGTTTGTTCGTTTGTTCGTTTGTTCGTTTGTTCGTTTGTTCGTTTGTTCGTTTGTTCGTTTGTTCGTTTGTTCGTTTGTTCGTTTGTTCGTTTGTTCGTTTGTTCGTTTGTTCGTTTGTTCGTTTGTTCGTTTGTTCGTTTGTTCGTTTGTTCGTTTGTTCGTTTGTTCGTTTGTTCGTTTGTTCGTTTGTTCGTTTGTTCGTTTGTTCGTTTGTTCGTTTGTTCGTTTGTTCGTTTGTTCGTTTGTTCGTTTGTTCGTTTGTTTGTTTGTTCGTTTGTTCGTTCGTTTGTTTGTTGTTGCTGTTGTTGTTGTTGCTGTTGTTGTTGTATTTGTTGTTTTTGTTGTCGTTGTTGTCTTTGTTGTTTTTGTTGTTGTTGTTGTTGTTGTTGTTGTTGTTGTTGTTGTTGTACCCTACACCACTTATAGTAGAGGGTATATTAAGTTTGAGCATATGTTTGTAATTCTTAAACGGTTCAAGAGGCCCGCCTTTAGATAAATTTAACCTTGTCCGTCTATCAGTCTTAATATTTAAATTTTGTGTACAAGCTACAAGTGGCGTTTTTTGAGTTATTTCATTGAAATTTAGCTAAGAGTTTTGGGCCAAAGAGAAAATCTCTTGAAAAAGGACTGAATTGAACCATACTTTGAATCCCTCGACTTAAGAATTTAATTTTTGAAAAAATTTTATATAAAATATATTAAAAGGTGTTTAAGTGATGTACTACCCCCACCCTTGCGATGCTAGATGTCAAAATTACTATGTTGCGTAATTATTCTAATTTGTTAACTACAGGTAGAATATTTTCCCCTTATATGCTTCTCTTCACATTCAATTACAATGAATTTCCTGTCTTTCTTAATGTTTTCGTTAGAATTCTCTAATAATTTACATAATGTAACTGTGAGTGTATGTATGTATATACGTCTATGCATAGTGTAAGCATTTCTTTAAATTTGTTTGTATTTATATGATATACGTCTTGAACTAATTTCCCAATGTTTGTGCTTAGAATACATATTACGCACTTGAACAACATGCGTGGTTTCGAACACACACATTTATCATATAATTTAATCAATTCTCACAATACAAATAATATATATACATATATGTATGTATATAATACGTGGATTTTTTAATGTTGGTGTTGTTGGAGTTGTTTTGTCAAAAAATCTTATACTCTCGCAAGGGAACTATTTTTTACCTAGAATAAATACAAGAACGTAAAAAAACTAAATTTGGCTTGGACCAAATTTTAAATACCCTCCACATCTACAATAATGGGTGTGGCAGGTATGTGATTACGCCCTCTAATACAAAATATGGTTTTTTGTAAATTGTGGGCATGCCTGTTATTCGATCACGCCTTTTTTTGGCACATCGATAGAAGGGATAATTATAAATATGAAAACCAAATTTGATATTGATAAGTAAATTGTTGTAGCACATATAAAGATTTTTGCTAATTATGGGCGTGTCTGTTATATAACAGCGCTATTTTTGGCACATTGATGGATAAGGTAATTATAAATATTCCAAATTTCAAGTTTATAGCTTAATTTTTGTGGCAGATAAATAGATTTTTAATAGGTTTTTAGTGTATTTAGTGTTTTAGTTCGAAACTGGTCCAGGTTCAAAACCTCCAGTCGCCAAGTATTAATTTTTCATAATTTCATTGCAGCTTTCAAATATAGTCAGATGAAAAAATTCATAAAGAGATTTTTGTTGATTGTGGGCGGTGCTCTTAATTGATTTTGCCTATGTTGTTTATTTTAAATAGCGATCTGCGTGCAAAATATAAAAGAGCCCGACGCTGATCAAAAATATATGTACTTTGCAGGGTCTCTGACGCCTCCTTCTGTTGCAAACGAAGGAACAAACTAAGTATACTCTCATCACTAAGGTGGAGGGTATAACTAGACTTGCAAGCTGATACGCAATACATACACTAGAGAGCGTAATAATATTCCTGCCACGCCCACTTTTGTAGATGTAGAGAGTAATTAAGATTTGGTCTAAGCCAAATTTAGTCTTGTTGATACTACAAATGAAAGCGTGACAGTTATATAATTACAATCTACTGTACTCTACTAATAACTGAACTTTTCGCCTCAAATCTAGGATTTTTGTAAGAATGTGGGCGTGGTAGATAATTATAAAAAACCCTATTTTTTAATTCAAGAATAAATTAACTGGGAATCTCACTCCTCCCCTTCTCTTCCTCCTTTTTGACATGCCTTTGACATCTTTGGCAGTTAGTTTGCTTAACTTCTTCCACCGTAGCCGCACTATTTACTTGGAATATGTTAATGTGATGATAAAAATTAGTCTGAAACATTGAACTGTATGTTGTTATACGAGCTATACAATGAATAACTTGTAAACTAATTTTCAAGTTCAAGGCCAATGTTAACAGAATGAATGAATCTATTGAATGTTATAATCAAGCATACAACCAGCACATCACACATATGTGTAAGCAACTATGGTTAACTTTGATTATAGACACCTCTCTCTTAAAAGCTGACATAGATTTTTTTAGTGTTATATTGTATTGTACATAATTACATACTTATGTGTATTCATAGCATTCACGGTCATATATCGTAGACGCCTGTGAATTGAGGTTTATAGTTTAATATTCGAATTTGACACCTTCTCTCGTACGTTAATAGTGTAGCAAAGAGCAGACGATTAGTCTACTATCCACACAGACTTGTTGACGGGACATGTGTTTTGTGTGTATTGTGTTTTATTTTTGCATAACATACATTAATAAGTAGACAGTGCAATGACATTTTTCGTAATGTAAGCCAATACCATTGATTATATAAGGAACTGGAAAAAAAAAACACCAAAAATTGCTAATTACCAAACAAGTAAAAAAAACTACGCGTGATTTTAGTGAATTTTAAAAGAAAACAAATGTAAATTTTACAGTCGCTACACCACGTAGTTACACAAATTATGCTAGAATTAGTTGACACAACTAAACCAGAGATATTGCCACTTAAGTCACTTCGTGAAATATCATTATCTGGAGAGGGGTCACTAATTTTGGTCAAAAAATATTAAAATTGCGACTTTACGTGTGGCACTTACCGTTTTTAGATATTAACCTATTGTTCTTGAAACAATTCGAGTTAAATTGTTCAATAAATCATTTTGCGTAAAAACCGAATAAGAAGAGATCTTCCAAACATACTTCGATCTGGTCCAATATTGCAAAATATAGTCTACTTTTTAAAATCTGTATATGACATCAACCAATTTTTATTAAATTTGTCATATAATGGATCAATTTTAATAAAAGATGTTATATGGGAAAGGGTTCTAAAAATACCTTGACCACGTTCAAATTTGGTACAGATAATTATTAAGCTAGATAACTATTCTTCACCAATTTTGGTTCAAAATAAGTAAAGAATTTCCACTTTTCTTTGTTTATATAAACTCCCTTCTATTATAAAAGGGGTTTTAAAAATTGTCCCATTCGATTAATTTTCTATAGAATTCCCTTTTTGGGTAAAATTATGTCCTTGTGCTAAGTGGCAAGATTTTTTTTGGTCGGAAAATCTGGTTTCTAGGAGGGAGGGCTTTAAAGTTTCCACAGATACCAAAATTCAATCAATCATATTCGATACTATTATTATTTAAAAAAAAAAATTATACCATTAGAACGGTAAATGCATATATTTTTAAATGATATATAATGCTTTGTTAATGAGCTTACAGTTTCATTTTGGCAACTTTTTTTCTAAAAATTTCATAAAAATATAATACATTTTTATACCCATCATCATAATGATGTGAGAGTGTATTGTTTTTGTTCAGACGTTTGTAAGTAGCATAAGCGAGCGAGCCACACCCCCAAAAGTATATATATTTTCGATCGGCATCAAAGATTGATTTAGCCAATCTGTCCGTCGGGGTGTCCGTATTATTAATACACTTTTCTGTTGGAACTCTCAGTCGCAAAAATTGAGATATCGCACTGAAATTTTGTACTCGCAATTTTGAAGGTTTTCTACTATTCTCTATTGCAAGTCAGCGAAATCAGGCGAAGGACAGACCCACAATGGGGTCCTAAATCTTACACCCGGAGCTTTCATCAATCTCATGGTCGCAAATCTTGAGATAACGAACTGAAATTTGGTACACACATACATCATTAATGTTAAAAGTATTCTGTTGAATATAGGCAAAATCGGACCTTGTACCTTCCTACAATTTTACAAAACGTACAATTTTTAGCGATCTTCCTTCCTAAAAAGAACTTATTATGGATGTTAAAATGTTTTATAAATTTATTTAGAATATTTGTCCCATTTATATAAAAAATTAACATTAAGAAATTGAGATATTATTTCCTAACTATTTGTAAGAGGTTAATGATGATGTGTATCTTAGAGTTGGCACTAATACAGTCCCGTTTTATTTGGGAGATATCTGGAGATATGAGGTGTACGTTGGAAGTGAAAAATTCATAAATTTTTTAATAGTTTACACTAATCGAGGTTTTAGTGTTTATTTCCTTACTTTTTACATAACTTCCATAAGCTTATTTATAATTATTTAATAAAAAAACATAAAACATAACGACTCCCTATGTCTGTATGTATGTGTCATTTGTGCAAGGGTTGCATTCGCTGCATTATTATACCAGCTTTTATAACTTGCTATATATTTACACATTTACAGAAAGCATATAACAAATTACCAATACAAAGACAATTAAACATAAACCAATCACAACAAAAATGGTTATGTTACGTGTGTATGTGTGATGACATATAAACACTGCAAAATAACAATCGTTGTCATCATCAACACAGTTATTGCCGGTGCGATGGTGTGTGTGTGTGTGCGGTGGTAGTAGTTTTGAGTCTCATCATCATGGTCGCATTAGTCGTCTTCGTACTTTTGGTAACACGAACACTTTACTAAAAGAAATATGCTCTCGCACTCATACACACCAATTATATGTGAGTGTGTGTGTGTGTGTTTGAATGGGTGTTTGAATAATACTTGTAGCATTGTTTTGTTTTGTTATTATTTCATGTTTTATAAACTCAGCCAGTAAGGCAAGCAAGCGTACGCTTATATTATGTTATAGTTTAACAGAATACTGTTATTTGTGTGTGGCAGCAGAGACGGCAACTAGCCTTTTCATACATTAGCAGCAAGCAACATGTTAACTCTGTTATTTAAGTGTTTTCAATTACACCGCGTAATTCATTTCGTACTTGGTGTTCTAAGAGTGTAGACAACTACTAAATAATAAACAAATTTAATTAAATCAAATAAAAAAATACACGATCAACAAGAACTTCTTCAAAGAAAATACAAATAATTTAAAAAAAACCATAATTTTTTAAGATTACAACAACAACGAAACTAATTGGAATTTATTGTATTTAACAAAAACAAAAAATAACAATTGTTCTTTTATTGTTATTGTTACAATATTTTTTCTGTAGCAAAATGTGCCGCTTGCTGTTAATCAATTTAATTATACTGACTTTCTGTAAATTTATTTTGTGTGTTAACGTTAAACGTCATGTCAATTTCCCATTTGACGATTCATCTATTCACACAGAATATGTAGATACATCCAATTTAACAGATCTACGCATACGGTTCAACTTAACCGAAGAACAAATGAAACGTATATCAACCGGTGTCACAGCTGCCAAACAGAGAGCGGCAATTAATAATAATAGTACACAATATTTTCGAGATATTAAAGAATACCGGTGAGTTAGTACAAATTTTAAATTGTTTTAAAAAAAATTTTATTTTTTTTTCATTAATTTTTGAAAAAAAAATTTAAGATTTTTATACCCACCAACATAATGGATGTGCGGGTATATTGTGTAAAAGTATATATATTCTTGATCAGCATGAATAAAAAAGTTAATTTAGCCAATATGTCCGTATTAATAAAACACTTTTTTGTCGCAAATATATTACAAGTCATCAAAATGGGACGATGGATACGCACACAATGGGGTCCTGAACCTTGCACCATATAACATAAAATTTAAGTTAAGAAATTGAATCTGCACGCAAATCATTTTTTATATTAAACAACATTTTTGTCACAAACCACACCGACAAACCGATAATCGACAAAAATTTCTCACAACCACAAAAATATACCTTTGAAGTTGAAATTGGCAAATACATTAATAATTACTCCATCTGTCTGTACAAAATGGATGTGGTCGTATTATAAAAAGCCTTATTTAGACCAAAATTAGACTTGCTGATTGATGCGTAAAAAAAACCAATGTTGGTAGTTTTCGTACTTAGGTTGTTATTGAAGATCAAAAATAATTCCATTGTTCTTTCGTTTGATTATTTTTCAACACACACAAATCAATTTGTTTAATAAATCTGTTCTTTACGAACGTTCAAATTTTGCATTAGACCGGAAAAATTGGACAATATAATTACCACGTGTTTTCCAATTGAATTAGTGTAAAAATGAAAACTTTTATAAACACACATCGATTTATACGTACATACAGATCAATAGGCTTGATACACAGTATACGCACTTGACTACTGCAGCATTTCTATATAGCCTTCACTAGAATTAATTGCTGTAGTTGTTCCATTACATTGTATAAAATTATTTTACGACCTTTCTTCTTATTATTGCACATTGTTTTTCCTTCACTCAAATTTCCTATAAACAAACAAATGAGGAAATCATGACCGTTGTTAAAGCGCATCGGAAAATATGTTACGCCACGGAAAGCGTGCATAGTGCAAATACTTCACTTTAGAGTCAGCAACGGACCAAGCATACCAAAATTTTACCCCATTATCAGGGCATATGACATTACTACCATGGTAGTTCCGTTGCAAGGCAAAATTTTGAAATAAAAAACTAAATATTTATTTTTAAAAATTTTACTTAAGCAAAGTTGAAATTGACTTACGTATCTATAAATAGTATTCTCTGGATGGGGAATAAGAGTGAAAAGCGAATCGATGATCAATTTGTGATCTGTTTAGTGTTAAACATTTTCTTTATTTAAACAATGTTGCGTTATTTGCAAATTTTCATTGAACATTTATAATTATAAACAAGTTGATATAATTTTTGAAAGATATAAAAAAAAAAATGAGAGGCCTCAAATATTTTGCATATAAAAGCCACAGACAAATAATCTTTTCTACAACAAAGATCAAATATAAAATTGAAATATTTCCAAGAGCCGCTCAAAACAAATGCTTTAAAATATCCAATTCCTGAAAGGCTCCGAGGGGCTAATAACTCAGTAAAAGTTTTTTGTACCCTTCACCTTAGGTATGAGGGTAAACTAGGTTTGCTAAGCCCAGTGTGGGGCTTCAGAGATCCTACAAACTACATCTCAATCGAAAATCAAAAGTCATCAAAAGTAAAAGCCGATCTTGACATGTCCGTCCATGTTTCTGTCTGTTTATTGGCACTCTTACGAAAGTAACTTATGAGATATTAAGGTGAAGTTTTTTCTAGTTTCTGCACCAAGATCGCTATTTAAATTGGGCAAAATCGACCAAGAGCCACGCCCATAAACGACAAAAATCCATCTTCACGCCAAAAAATTGTTGAAATTTTTTATGCATGTTTATAGTTACCCCCATTCATCAATGTGCGGAAAATGGGCGTGGTCAAATAACGGACACTTTCACTCAATTTACAAATAATCTTATTCAGCGTCGAAACCTCAGGTGATGCCCATGCCCACTGTTTGTATATAAGGTGGGAGGGTACTTAAGCCAAATTTAGCACAAGCCAAAAATGTACTATTTTAACTTGTCTATTTTTATGGTTGCTATGCAAATTTTGAAGACATCAGCTTAACAACCAGACCATGTACTTGTTGTTATAATTATAGACTGATTGACTAATTTTATCTAATCTGCCAGACGTCTGCATCAGTCTTCACATAGTATGCTGCTCAATTTACTTCCACAATGTGTCTATGCTTTGAATCACGCAAAGAGCAACCAACTAGACTAGTTTGGTATATATACCCAGATTTTTCACTCTTTATATCATTTATAGAAATAAATTTTATAGTAAAAAACTTTGTTGTTATATCACCTCCACACAATTACAAAAAGTCGACAACACAACATCAGACCTTGGATGTGATTTTAAGTAAATTAATTAGTGAAGCTTTAAGAACCAAGTTGTAAATTGTGTTACATCCGCATTTTCGCAATTTGAGACTCCTGGACCTTACCGGACCCTTTGCAATCGCTTGAACCGCGTACCAGTAATTCCGCCAGTTCTCGTCATAAAATGCAACTTCTTTTAAAAAAGATGAAAATTCCCTTTTCATTAATTTATTTATAATTAATTGATAAATTCTTCAAATGACTTTTATATGACACTGAATCGCGCATTTACGGATGCAAGTAAGATAATTAATAATAAGAAAAATTGTAGACCTAACCGATTTCCACTATTTTCATTTTACCTTTAGGTGTCGAATTAACTCAGTCCAAACCAGAACTCAGCTTCTGTATATTCTTGCACAGTAGCAGACAGTATGATTGTGGTTTCGAGCCCATTTAACCATAAATATGAGCGCATTTTAATTAGCAAGATCATAAATGTGTTGTTGTAAACCGCAACAACAGTGGTAGAAGTACTTTGGTCCTTTCCAAAGCAGCAATGTTGCAGACATCAGTCAGACATCTGTGTCTGCACATATACAGTACACAACACAGCATAAACACTTCAGTTCACATTATTCATACTTTCAGTCTAAAGACTACAATTTGAAGAAAGCAACAAACAGCAACAACAGCAATAACAACAATGACTTGTTATTTCGCACGCCTTCTTTAAAAGCAACGCTTGCAATCAATGCACACATATGAGCACATATGTACACGTGCTAAACCGATACAAGTGTGATGGAAGTAGGCACGTAAATTAAAAGCAATTAAAAAATCCAAATTGAGCTTAGACCAAATCTTAAATACCCTTCACATTTACATACACACGAAGGGCGTGGCAAGTACATATAGTGTATTACGTAGCAACTTACAAGTCGAGTACTGTTTTTTGTAAATTGTGGACGTGTCTGTTATCGGACCATGCCCATTTTCGACACATCGACTATTGGGTTACATTACAACTTTACATACCAGATTCCATATTAATAGATTTTAATAATTTTATGGCGGTTAAATAAATTTGTGTTGATTGTTTTACGACCGCGCCTATTTTTGACCAATCGACAAATTTGTGTCAGATAAATGGATTTTTGGCTATTAGAGCGTGGCTTTTGACTAATTTTGCCCAATTCATATAGCGATCTGCGTTCACAAACTAAAAAATGAGAAAAAAAGAGAACGACAATAGACGGACACAAGGGCGGACATGGCTAGATCGACTGGTGATCAAGAATATATATCCTTTGGTATGGTCTCTGATATCTCCTTCTGGTTGTTACAAATGAAATAATAAATTTAGCATTCCTCCCATCTTATGTAGAGGGTGTAATTACAACAAATCATTTATACTAAATGTTAATGTTGATACTATGGGCAAGAACATGCTTGCACTAACGCGCACGCACATACACATATAAAACACCAGACTAAACAACCGTATTCGTGGATGCATTTGTAACATATGTATAAATGAGCAACAAAAAATTTTGGTGGAAAATATTATCGGCAATACAGCCAGTCACGTACCATTATAGTCGAATATACTGCTTGTATGCATTATGGCAATTTAAATAACAGCACAGTAACGTTTAGAGGAAGGGAGATGTAGGGAGCAGCGTTTGTGTAGGTTCGACTTAAATGTGCGAATGTCAAGAATGGTGGGAGAGTAATCAGTTCTAACAGAGGTGAGCAGCACGGTTAAAAATCGCACACCCTAGTATGTTGTACGGTAAAAGGGCAGTTTAACAACAAATGGATGAAATCATATAGGAAGCCAGGTAGTCCTGAATGGAGGTCACACCTCTTTTATTTCCGTAAAACACTTGCCAAGAAAGAACTTACCCATAAGTGCAAGAGTGTCGAGAGGGTTAGACCCGCTTCTATCATCTGATTTCTTTACGGCATGAAATCTGTTCGACCCTACTTCCAGATTATCATGAGGTCGCAATTCAGTTTAGGTATCATTTACGTTGCAGCATTTATTATATGTGTCGAAGTTGCAAGGTGCTGCCATCGGCAAATGAATAAATACAGTTTTCCGTCAGGCACGAGAGATCGTTCTGCACTTTGTTATCAACAAATTACAACACCATGAAATCGTTTCCTTACTATTCGATTTGACTCAAGCATCAAGACTCTACTAGGTGTGCACACGGGCAAACCAAAAAACCAGCCATTCGTCCGTCCGTCCGTCTACCCATCTATTTATTGATGATGAAGCTAAACATCCCACCAATCAACAGCATAATGTTATATTCAGGGGCTTTTTAATAATTCTTTTTACACACATAAACGCACACACACATGCACGCACAAACCACTTTTTACTCAAAGTGCCTAAAAGAAAAAAAGGAATCATATGCTTAGGCTCACTTGCATATATACATACAGTGGTACACTGGCTCCTTGGCCATTACATACCCATACATAAAAATATGTGCATACACATGTGTATGTTTGTACATATTGCACACACGTTAAATTGTATGTTTATTGGAGTTTTGCGTCTGCAAACTGTCTCGTGCATGTCTAGTATCTCCGTTAATGAACTTTTTGTAGGTCGTTGCTATGCGAATGTCTTGCCAAACAATTTCCATATATTATACTAAACATACATATACGAGTACATGTTCATGAACATATATATGTACAGAGTCATAGTCATGTGGATGTTCACATAAGATATTTATTTGTGGAATGTATGCTATTTTATTTTTATTTATTTATTTATTTTTGTATTTTATTGACGACTATTATTATTTAGATGATTGTATTCAAGTGTGTGTGATTTTTCTGGTCTTATTTTTTTCATTTGATGTACCTTTGTGATACATTTATTTAGACGCGTGACTATGGCATAAAATCACGGTAGCTGTTTTTATGAATTTAACCGTTAAACGACATACATATTATTGTTTGTATATCAAATGTATTTATGTATTGAATAATATATATATATATATATATATGTAATGTTAATATAATTTTGTGATTAAACAAGTAAAGAATTTACCTTTCTAGCAGATTGCAATTAAGAAGGCCGCTCCCACAATTGACAAACATCTATCTACAACTACAAAAATTGAGCTACTAAATTTTGGTACTTTGGTATGCCAAAATGGGCAGTTTTCTATAGTATACACGCCCACAATATAACAATATAAAGTAGTTTTTTGTGTAGAATCCGCCATGTGTATATAAGTGTTGACACCTATCACATACAGACTAAAATAACGTAATCAAGTACCGGCCACGTCCGTAGTTTGTACATAGATGTGGAAGGTATTTAAGATTTGGTCCAAGACGCAAATTTATTTTTTTTTTAATACTTTCCAAATAAGAGGGAAAGTTTGCAACACTCAGAAGGATATACATTCTTGATGAGCATCTAAAACCAAATCGATCTAAACATATATATCTGTGCTTCCGTCTCTTGTTGGTACTCTCGCGAATGTAAATTTTGAGATATTGTATTGAAATTTTGTTCAACAGATAATTTTAGTTTCTGTACGCAGATCGCTACTGAAATTAAGCAAAATCAATCAAGACCCATACCCACAATTGACAAAAATCTATTTATCTGCGACAAAAATTGAGCTATGATTGTAATTTTTTTATATCGATCCATGATGTGACAAAAATTGACGTGTTCGAATGACAGACACGCCCACAATATACGAAAAACCATACTCAGCGTAAAACTGTACTTGTAAAATGATAGGTCGTAATACATACACTATTAAAAGACATAATAAAGTACCGGCCCCGCCCGATGTGAAAGGTGTTTAAAATTTGGCTTAAACCAAATTTAGTTGTTTTTTTTTTTTTTCTTTTTTCATCATCTTCATTTTTTCATTTTAACACTAAACCTTTGACGAGATATTGTAATAGATACTGAAATGAAATGGAAGAAGATGCTAAAGAGTAAGATGGATGGAATAGTTAAAAAAATAAAATTGCGGTTTATAGTTGTAGCTTCCTTTCTTAACAATTACGTCTCTTTATAATAAGCTACAGTTTGATGGCGGCGTCAAATGGCTGTCTCTTGATTGTCTAACAGTCTGCTTTGGTTTGGTTTGGTTTGATTTAATAAATGTCTAATAGCCTGGTCGCTTCCATTTAGCCTTTTTGTTTAGACGATATACATCCAAAAACACACACACACACAAGCACACTAAGTAATTATGTGTGTATGTGTGTAACATTTGACTTTCTGTCTTTCTTGCTTGCTTGAATGTATGTACGTATGTAAAAAGTTTGCTGGCAAAATGTGTTTGTTGCTGTTTATGTTTACAATTGTGTGTAAAGTACACAATACCTGACTAGACACTGTCTAGACCGGCTGGTACGGTTGTTTTCTGGTATTTGTGTTTTTGTTTTTGTTTTTGTTCATATTAATACTATAGTGTTGACTGCTTTACTTATTATTTTTATATTTATACGCATTTACACAATATTGTCTCATATTATAAATAACCTTAAAATGCTTGCAATTATTGTATACATATATAATATGGAGATATGTTTATAAATATTCTCTAAAATTTATCGCAACTAAACATAATCAGTTGCATTATATTGTACACCCATGTATACCCGGCCTTATAATGAAAATGCAATTCATTGTAATCAAACTACACGAGTTTCAATTAACAATGCGTATATGTATGTTGGTGTGTAAACAAACATTTTAATTATTTACTGAGTTGGTGGGCCTGCCAACTTGAGTTAATTAAATACTTTTCTTACAAAACATATTTCAGTACAACACTTGTTGCCACAAAAAAAAAAATACATACAACAATGTGTGTGTGCATGTGTCAGTGGCTGTACTAATTACACCTTGTTAGTACACTTTCCGTCATTAAGATAGACTCAATACAAAAGAGTCCAACTGACTCACATTTATGATTCATTTTGAATGAAAGATTATTTTATATAAACTATGCATACATACGCAATATATATGTATACACTTATAACACATATTTACAAACACACACAGTATTGAGACATAATTATATGTAATAAGAATAGTAAACACAACAACACGTTTAAATATAATATGTGAGCTGCAGGCATAGTTTTGTTTGAATATAAACGTGACATAACATTTAACGTCAAGTATAAACAATATAATTGAATACATACGTACAATACACATACATATAAACCAAGTCACAATTGAATTAAAGTGTCTGCGAATGGTGTTAATGGTGTATAGTGGGTGAGGTTAATGGAGAGGCATGCGGTGGGGGTACACTAAATACACATAAATATCTTTTCACTGAGCAGACAATAGTTGAAACGTATAATTTACGCACCGGACAGAAACATTAGAAATGAATCCCAAGAAAGAAAAAAACCCGAATCTCTCATTTGATTGAAGGTTTGAGTGCTTGTCTGACTGTGTCGTTTACGTATACTATACAATCTTCAATGATTATAGACAACAATTGGCCTTTTCAAATAAACATTTTTTGTGCAAGCCTAGCAAATGTGTATATAATGTGTGCCACTAAGTATCATTTTTTTTTTTTTTTTTTTTTTTTTGTTAAAGTACACTGTGTCTGCTATTTGTCGCACCGGAGGCTTATTACAATTATTATACGCTCCTACATAACATGAAAGTGTAGATTTGGTTTTTTATAAGGTTTGCATTTTTCACAAGACTGTGAGGGTATCTGCTTTCACTTTAGTGTACCCGGTATAGGTTAATATGTCTTCACTAGACGTTTCGCCTCTCCTTGGATCGTGCTTCCAGAGTGCTTTTTAGGATCCCCAACACATCCTTCGAAACAACAACCTTATTATTGCCGTAGCGATATTGTCAAATCAACTTAATTTACTATATTAAATAAATGGTAATGTAAGAACTGAAAGACAACAAAAAACTTTCAAGGGCATTAACTGTTTATATAACAATGTAATATTAAAGCAGAAATGTTACGTTATGCAACAACTGGCGAGAGAGCAATAAACTGTTTTTTTAACCCCAAAAAGTTCCAGACAAAACAAAATTACTGTAAATCAGCAAATTCGTGAATGGTTTATATTTACAAGTGAAGCTTGTAGTTATTGTTGTAACAGCAAGTTATTATTCTGCAAATTTTTCAAAATCGCTTTTATGTAATTTTCAATAAATTGATCATATAATTATTGTTGTTGTTGCTCTTTGTTGTTATACCCTCCACATAAAAAGGAGCGTATAGTATATTTGTTTGTTTGACGCCCGAAGAAGGCGCCAGAGATATAACAAGGTCGATCTAGATATGTATGTCCGTATGTCCAATTGTTGTTGGCATTCTCACGGTTGTAAATTTTGAGATATTGTGCTGGAATTTTGTGTACAAGCACTTCTAGTTTCTGCATGCAAAGCTTTTTATTTAAAATGGGCCCAATTGGTCAAGAACCAGAGCATACATACGTACCCAACATACGCGCCCATTATTTAAAAAAACGTACTTAGTGTAAAACTTGATTTGTCAGCTGAATCGTTATATATGTTACTGCCACGCCCACCGTTTGTGATGTAGGTGTGGAACGTATTTAAATTTTACTTAAGCTAAATTTAGTTTTTATCGTTTATTTTTTCATAATTTCAGCATGAACAATATTGTTCATAATATACTGAGTGCTTTTCATGGTGGCGGCATAAGTTCTGGTGGCCTTATGAATGGTGGCAATGGCAATAGTGATGGTAATGATAATTCCGATGAAAGTCCAGAATATCCTCTTCATGAAATGGCCGCCTATCCGAAATGTAATGCGGAAACGAGTGAATCGTCCTGGCTACAAGACAACAACATTACCATGCAATTTGCTCACTCATTATTTGAGACTCGCCGATCCAATTTGAATTTGGATTCAGCAATTTTACGTTTATATAAAATCAATCCAAATGGAAGCGAAGAATCTCCGAATAGCGGGGTGGTGGAAGAAGCTGCAGGTAAATCGAAGCGTTGTACAGATCCATTGTTGGATTCACAGATTCGGGTCACTGTATCGATTGTTCAACAGTTAAGACGCAATAAGCGAGGTACCGTAGGTAAGTATTGAGATTATTGTACAAAAAAAAATTTTACAATATAAGAACTTTTTTCACTCTTTTTTTCACCCAAGAACGCAAGAAACGCATCTGTAACACCATTATGACGAATGCTTCCAAAACGGGTTGGATTGAAATTGATATTAAACGTGCCATTTACATATGGGAGAGTGTTAGCAAGCAAATGCAAAATCATCAACCATCTAGGGCACCCGTCTTGGTTGGTTGGCTTATGATCGAAGTGCACGATGAAGAGGAGCAACCACTGAAGCCGGGCTTATTCTTTAAACCGCCCAATTGTAATCAGGCAGGTATGTGTGTTGTTTGCCATGCGGCTAACTAACGTTTAATTAAGCAAACAATTATACAAGATATTAAAAAACACATTTTTTAGATAATATTTATAGAGATTTTTTAAAAAACGAGTACTAGGTTCATATGTGTAGGCAAACAGTCCATTTAGGTAGTACGAAAAAAATGAAAAGAATAATTCGTAATTTCATTCGAATCAATACTTAGATAATTTAATCTTTTGGGGTAAGAAATACATTGCAACAAAAGCATTAAAGGCTTTAAATGAGTTCCAAATCTGTTAACGGCTTAATAAACAAAAAGCTTATATGGTTTTATGCCCGCTCCATTGCATAATAGCTTAAGCATGTTTTTTTTTTGTTGTTGTTCTCGTAATTTGCAATATATTATATAATTATATTAAATTTATTATGAAATATATAAATGAACTAATAAGCAAACTATTATTTTAATTTAAATAATTATTAATTATTTAAAAAAATACTCTACATCTTTATATAAATAATATCGACAAAGACTCACTAAGAGAAGAACCTCAAAAATTGTAACCATTTGTGGAAACAAAATGAAAAGTCTAATCGAAGAAAATCGATTATTATTATACCGATAAAATTGTATCGATAAATACCGATACTCTCATAAATAAGAATTAGTAAAAATTAGAAACATAAGAAAATAAAATTCAGCTTAAACCGAATCTCCTCTACCTTAAAATACAACTTGTGGGCGTGGCAAATACCTAATGTAATAGAGTACCCATTCTCTATTCTGAATGAAGTTTTTAAACCCTCCACCTTAATGGTGAGGGTGTACTAAGTTTGCAACAACCAGAAGGAGGCGTCAGAAAGTACATATATACTTGATCAGCATCAAAAACTGAGCCGATTTAGTGTATCCGCGTGTCTGTGTGTTGTTGACATTCTCACGGTCATAAATTTTGAGATACTGAGCTAAAATTTTGTACAGATACTTTTAGTTTTTGCACGCAGATCGCTATTTCATATGGGCAAAATCGGTAAAGAGCCACGCCCACATCCAACCAAATTCTATATATCTGCCATAAAAATTTAACCAATGCGCCAAAATCTGTGTGATAAAAAAATAGACACGCCCACTATTTGCAAAAAACCAAACTCATCGTAAAAGTCAACTTGTAAGCTGATAAGCAGTGCATACATTATTAGGGGGCGTAATCATATAGTTTTCTTACTTGTTTTTTATAAGTATGTTATCCAACCACACCAATTTTTTTGGCATATCGGTGGAGAGTTAATTATAAATATGTGCACTAAATCTCAACTTTATAGATCCATTTTTATCATTTGTGGGCGTGTATATTATTCGGCCCCTCATATTTTTGAAAGTACTTTATAATCAAATTTCACCTTCATTGGTCAATTTTGTGCCCTATAAATAGATTTTTGTTGTTTATGCGGGTCTATTTTTGGCACATCCGTGAATGGATCGAATTTAAACTTCGTATACTGATTTTTGTGTCTGATAGATATTCTTTTGTCCATTGTGGGCGTGACTGTAAAGCAATTTCTTTCAATTTAAACGCCAATCTAAATAGCAATGACTGAACAGCTTTAATCATCTCAAATTTTTACTATCATGAGAGTGCAAATAATAGAGAGACACACGCATGGATATGTTCGATTCAGTCTCCGAGGCTTCCATTTGGGTATAGCAAACTTAGTACACTCTCTGCATTTTTGGTGGTAAATTTTTTATCAGCAATATTTTCTCGACATACTTATACTTTACTTAAGTAATCTTTCCGACCGTATGCAAAATTGAACAAATTACGGCCAAGTTTCAAGGTTTTGCTACCATTTGAAATCAATTTGATTAAAATATTTCATCATTTTCAATTGCAAAAGCTTCTTTAGAACCTGGACTTTCCAAAGCCAATTAAAATTTTAATCATTCCCGCATTAAAGGCCAACTTTATGGATTATCCATAGGTCTCAGACAAGTTTACTACTTTCAGAATTTTGTAAAAAGGATGTAGAGTATAAGGATAAATTTTTTTAAAAATTTTGTTTTTTAATTATTAACTACGCTAAGTATATGTGGCTGCTCTAAAAACGCTTATAAAAATTAATAACGCTTTTAAGCTTTCATGCTTAATTCAAGTAAATAAGGAATGATACTAATTAGAGACATTTTCAAACAATTGCAGATCTTGCAATCCCATGGAACTATTACAGACCGAGGCCGTCTATGTTTACATCTGCAACGCTCGAAGTGCCAAGGTAAACGTTTACATAAGTTCAATAATCATAATTATTAATAATATCATATAATCAATCTTTTGATTAGATATCCAAGATTAGATGTTAAACTAACTGGTTATGCATCATTTGCACCATTGACTAACAATTTAAATAAGGCTAAAATTTACGATGATTTTAAACGTAAATTGCATCCTACCGTAGAAGAGAAAACTAGTGAGATTGATAGTAGTGAGGTCAGTACATTTATAACTCCAACCGCTAATAATCATTTACGTGATGCGCTATACGAAACCGATGATGATGAAGAGCAGCCCACACATTATCAATATCGACGCCATTTGAAAGTGCAATTACCAAAATATATTGATGATGATATTGACAATTATAAACATGAACAACACCAGCAGCAGCAGCAGCAGCAGCAACACCATCACCATCACCATCATCATCATTATCAAGCTCATAAGACCATCGAATCACAGTTACATCATTCTCATCATCATTATCCACAACAACATGAATTGGAAACATCTGGGGAAATACATAGTTATCATCATCATCATAATCAACAAAAGCACCAACAGCAGCAGCAACAACAAGAACAAGAACAACAACAACAACAACAACATAGTAATAATAATAATAATAAAAATAGCGAAAGAATTACTCCTGAAAGGGAAGAAGAAGAAGCTAAAGTTTTGAAACATATAGAACAAAAGCGGCAACATCAACAACAACTATATTTAAAACATCAACACCTTGAGCAGGCATTACCATCTTATGCTACTTAAATAAATAACTAGTTTTTACTTTTTTAGTTACATATGTAAAACGTTTTCATTGCGTTAATATAGTATTTCTTCATTCCTCATCGTAAACGTGCGATAATCTCTTTAATTAAGAAACGAAAAAAAAAAACATTCATCAAAATTGAGATTTAAGTTTCATGTGTTGGAATAGTTTGTAACTATTCCAGTAGTTTTTCTCTCTCTTCTTATCGAAGGCATAACACATACATGGAATATATTAAAATACATATAAACTCCAGTAAGTAGTAAGCTTTAATGTATTAATGGAAGAATTGACAATTTTTTTTTATTAACATATATGAGCTGTATTTCCCCAGATACATATCCATGTAGGAGACTGTGATTAATTATAATTTTATTTGTTAAATTTAAAACATTAAAAATTAAGCTTAATTCTTATAAACTAAACAATAAATACTGTACCATTTAAATATATATGCATACATATATATTTACCTAATAAAAAATAATTTCAACTTAATATCTAAATAGATTATAACAGTCTTTTTACCTTTTTATACCCTCCACATAGAAATTTATCATTCTATTTGTAACACCTAGGTGGAGGTCTCGGAGATCCTCTAAAGTGTATATATTCTTCAAATCAGTACCAAAAACTGAGGAGATCTAAACAAATCCGTCCGTGTGTCCGCCTGTTGTTAGCATTCTTACGCTGCTAAATATTTAGACATTGAGCTGAAATTTCATATAAACACTTCCCGCTATTTAAATCGGGCAAAATCGGTCAAGAGCCACACCCAAGATGTTGAAATTTGGTATACACATTTATAATTATCCCATTTATAAATGCGCCAGAAATGGGCGTAGTCCGATAACAGATATGCCCATAATTTACAAATAACCATACTCAGCGTAAAACTCGATTTGCAAGCTGATACATAATATATACAATATTAGAGGGGGTAATCCTGTACCTACCGCGCCCACATTTGTGTGTAGATGTGGAAAGTATTTAAGATTCGGCAGAAATTAATTTTTTTTTACATGTTTAAGAGCAGATTTGCTTTCTATGCGGCAGATAAGGTGTTTATGAGCCACAAAGCTGAACCAACATACATACACTTGAATATGGCAAAGGTGTTATCTTTGAGTATACATTCTGCACATTCTGTGCGTTAAACGATTTATTTTCTATCTCTTTCCAACAATCAACGAATTATTATTCCATACAACTCATAAATAAACAGAGATTAGAAAAAATTCGAATTTCTTTTAACCATGATTTATAAAAACATTTATAACAGGAAACTTATTAGGTGTTATGGTGTCATAGAATATATTTGTCACACTTGTATTCTCTTAACAATTGTTAACAAAAGCTTTGAAATGAGAAACATTCTTAAATACTCATCATATTGTCAGTAACTAGTCATCGTTCAACACGGCAGCAGTGGATCAGTCACGCAAATAAAGTGAGTTAGCCTGCTGTTAATTATTGAATTAAGAAATATTTATAATTAATTTATAAATCATATAAATTTCAGTAAACAAAGCAATTTCGCCTAAACAGAAAAAAACAACAATAATAACCGTAACAACTACAAATGTTCGTACTCATCCAAATCTTACAATTTCAACAATTCTTTAAGTGTTTCATGTTAAAAAACAAAAACCTCGAAGGTGTGAGTTTACAGTGAAATCGTGCATACACATAATGTGTTGCCTGTTTTCGTACCAATAATCGTATTAATAATAAAACAAGTAAGAAAACTAAATTTGGCTTAAGCCAAATCTTAAGTACCCTCCTCATACATGTACCATATATAATATATGTGTGGCAGATGCTTGATTAGGCCTGCTAAGAAGGTACGTAACAGGTATCAACTTCCACAGCTGTAAAAAACATTTTATAAATTCTGACATATCCGATCACGCCCATTTTTTACACATAGTTGGATATGTGTTCACCAAATTTAAAGTTTTATGCGTCATTTTTTGTGACTTATAGAGACATTTTCGATCGATTTAGCAGGTAGACTTTGCATAAAGAAGAAATGTCTGCAGAAAATTTTAGCTCAATATCTCAAAATTCACGACCGTGAAAGTGCTAACAACGAACGGACACGTCTAGAACAATACAGATTTTGATGCTGAGCAAGAAGATCTCTGACGCCTTCTTCTAGTTTTTTCAAATGGAATAATAAACTGGGGATGGGATGTATGGGGGATACACTACTCACTTATCCAACAAAGTTTAGTATTAATGAGTAAACATTCATTTAGAAAAACGATACATATCATTAAACGATATATTAAGATATATAGTACATAAGGAGTACTGGTGCCATGGAATCCAAATTTAGCGCAATCACTTATTAAGGCAAACAACTGGTTATGCTACCCTGAACCAAGGATATGTTAAGTTTGTGTGGATGTTTGCGCAAATAAGCCACCCACCTACCGATAGATTTAGAATCAAAATCTGAATCGATTTAACCGTGTCCGTCTGTCTGTCCATTTCATTTGTACGGTTTTTTGAGATATTTTGATGAAATTTGCTACAAGGACATGTACAGGCCCAGAGAGGAAGTCTATTGAAAATGGATCGAATTGAACTGAATTTTAGAACTCTTCCCCATATGAGGTTTTATTATAATGCAAGTCTTTATATGGGCAAAAATTCGCAATTGTTAATAATTTTACACAACATTTTGATGAATTAGCTTAAATTAGGCGGAGCTAATTTTGCCCCCGATCGATTTTGCCACTTTTAGAATATCTTCCTTATAACAGTATTTCTCAAAATGACTCTAAATGACTAAACTGATTGTTTAGCACAATTTTCAAGGTGTAGGGTTTGACAGACTACAACATTTTCCCTTGCTTTCATTAACTTTGCGGTTTTTAAAGTAATTCAAGGATTAACTTTATTTGATAAATACACTTGGAATGAAGTTAAAACATATGTTTTTGTACAAAACAATGTAAGATAAGTGAATATACTATAATCGGTTCTACGCGACCATTTAATACCTTACACGGCCTGGTTGCACAACGTATCCTAATTCAGTTGTGTCCCTAAATGTGATTCCAATGTCATATAAATTCTAATTCGATTCCAAATTTGCTCAATTAATGTCAAAGCTATTGTACTGTTCTTTATGGACAGACGAACATTTAAAATTGATCCGGAATCAAATCACATTTAGACGTTCCAAAAACATCTGCACAAACTTCATAAACATCTGTGTATACAGTCACTTGTAAAATAAATAATACTGTTAAAAACAGTTAATCTTTTTATTCATTGAAGTGTGTGTTCCGTAACACACGCATACTCACTAAATCCATGAGACTTAAAAATAAATGATTTCTACCAGTGAACCAGTGCGTTTGAATTGAAAATTGAATGAAGAGGAACAATCATGGAGCCATCTATTAATGGCAACTACAATCAAAGCTATACAAGTGATAATAATGTAAGTTGGAAGAATTCTGAAATGTCAAAACTTAATTGTACAATAAGTTGTTTGTTAAATATTTATAGGAAATGGAACACAGTGCTATACCCATGACCGAATTCAAGGTAAGTAAGAATTTATCATTTAATGCAGGCATGAACAAATTCTCTGGCTTAAGGGCCATACTTTTCTTAGCGATTTTGACTGAATTTTTACCAATTCTTCTTCTTTTTAACCATTAAATGCCAGACTGAGGCGGAATTAATAAATACAACTAAGCAGCAACAACAACAATGGCTCTTTAAGTACAATAATAAGCTTTTTATAACAAGTTTGCATTGTTTAATTCATGCTGGGGCGGTGGCATATTTTGCTTATTCCACTCATTATTTTATAAATGAAAGTAATTGTATTTTACAATGATTCCTAAAAACAAACCACTAACTTGAAGCTTCCTTTTCATTCAGAAAACAATCACTGTTTGGATAAGCGGCAACGGCCCCCAGTTAATTCGGTATGTGGCATGGAATTCTGTAGTGGTTATGGCTTCTTAATGCTGCTTGTTATATTCATCTATTTGGGTTTATTTTATTATCGTTTATTTAAACCAAAAATTCGTGTACATTTACAAAAACGCCTCTACTTCGACAGTGGCCTTAAAAAGTGGAGAGCTGTTGGAAAACATAGGTAGAGAAATTGTTTCATTTACTAAAACTTTTCTTTTATTATCATTTTGTATTTACTTACAGAATTGTTAAAGTGCTTGTGTTACTACTGCTGGCGGTAGCATTTGCCGTTTTTCTATTCTTTGAAACGCGCCATTTTCTACGAAAATTGATTGGTTTATTGGGTCCGTGTGTTTTCTTATCCTTGGGTTATATATTTTCCTCCCATCGCCGTTCCATCCACTGGCGTACAGTTATAACCGGCATAGTCACACAATTTGTTTTGGGTGTGATTTGTATACGTTGGGAGGTGGGCCGTAATATATTTGATTGTATTGGCCACAAAGTATCCACATTCTTGTCTTATGCCGAGGCGGGCAGTCGCTTTGTTTTTGGTGATACACTCATCAATGATGGTGTTTTCGCTTTTTCCGTTTTACCCGTCATCTTCTTTTTCAGTTTCTTCATCTCAGTCTTATATTATATGAATGTAATGCAATGGATTGTCATGAAGCTGGGTTGGCTACTGCAAGCCTTGCTGAATACGACAGTTTGTGAAAGTGTTAATGCTGCAGCCAATGTTTTTCTCGGCATGTCCGAGTGTCCATTACTTATAAGGCCTTATATCAAATTACTAACGGCAAGTGAGTTGCATTCCATTATGGTGTCGGGGTTCGCTACCGTTTCGGGTTCAGTTTTGGCGGCTTATTTAAAATTTGGTGCTTCAGCTGCACATTTGGTAACGTCTAGTGTTATGGCTGCTCCAGCTTCATTGGCCTTGTCGAAACTTTTCTTGCCCGAAACGGAAGAAAGTCAAACCAAATCGGATAATATACAATTGGCGGAATCGTAAGTATACTTTTTCAATATCAAAGGTGCTCAGTAGGCAGTAGTATGCATCTGCTAAGACCATTCTTTATATTATTAATTTTTTTCTGATTTGTATCCGTCTGTACGGATTTGGTTTATATGCAAAAATTTAATTTATAAAACAAAACTTGGCTTAGTTCAAATCTTAAATACCCTAAAAAGATTCAACAGAGGGCGTGGCAAATACGCGATTACACCCTCTATTATTATCAACTTGCAAGTGCAGTTTCACGCTGTATAGAATTTTTTGTAAATTGTGGGAGTGTCTGTTAGGCGACCATGCCCATTTCTTGCAAATGCATAATTATAATAAATATATCATATTTCAACTTCATAGGTCATAGGTCAATTTTTGTAGCTGATACATAGATTTTTGTCAATTGTGGGCGTTGCCTATTTTAAATAGCGTTCTGCATACAGAAACTATAAATGTCGGTACAAAATCCCATAGTCAATATATTAATATTTTCTACTGTTAGAATGCCAGCAACAGACCACGCACGAACGGTCGCGTCTAGATCGACTCAGTTTTTGATGGTGATCAAGACTGTATATACTTTCCAGGGTCTCTAAAGTCTTTTTCTAAGGGTTACAAACGGAAGGACAAACTTAGTATACCCCCATTTAATGCGGAGAGTATAAAAACAACTAAAAGCTCATAAAAATAGATACCGTAACAATGTGTGTACGTATGTACTATCAGAAAAGAGATACTAAGTGTCGTTATGGAGCGTTTGTTAGAAAAAAAATACTGGTATTAAGTGAAGTAATAAATAAAAAAACAGTAGTGAAGCCCTTCTCTATTTCTCTCACTCTCTTTCTGGCTCTCTTTTATTTTATAGTGAAGATTCATCTATTTTGGATGCTGCTTCTAATGGTGCTAATAACGCTATATGCATTATTTTGGGTATTGTAGCAAATTTGGTTGCGTTTGTTGGTTTCATAACATTCCTGAATGCTACCTTTAACTGGCTGGGTATGCTGGTCGGCTTAGATGATATCGATTTTGAATGGATTTTCTCTAAACTGTTTATACCATTGGCCTGGATTATGGGAGTGCCATGGAAAGATTGTGAAATTATAGCAAAAGTTATTGCTACCAAAACGATAATCAATGAATTTGTTGCATACGAACGTTTAGGTGTTTACATGCAAAGCAAAGCTATCAGTGTAGGTTATTATCACAATATAATTATTTGTATATATATGTTTCAATCGACACCCTTATGTTTTAACTTTACATTTACGTAATCAGGAGGTAACTAAAGAAAGCACAAACGCAAGAGTTATTACATAAGGCTTTATAGCTGGACCTTCTTACCATTTAATTCATATTTTATAGGCTCATAGTGCTGGTATTGCTACATTTGCTATATGCGGCTTTGCCAACCCCAGCTCAATCGGCATTTTGATTGGTACCTTAGGTGCTATGGCACCCGAGCGTCGTGCTCTTATCACCTCGGTAGCATTCAGAGCATTTATAGTTGGCACTCTGGTGTGCTTTACCTCGGCCAGTTTTGCTGGTGTGTTGTTTTTTTAAATTTCTATTATTGATTAACAAAAAATATTTCTTTATTTTTTCCAGGCATTCTTATGGACGAAGAAATTGAATAATTGTAAATACAGAAAAAAAAAATGTTATAAAAATTTGTTTCAACTTTACTAAAATCTACTTTTCTAAACATTTTTTCAAATTACTTATAACGCTTTGTATTACGCCATCATCGCAGGTTTGTAAGTGTTGTTTAATACTTAATAGATATTTTGATTGTTGTAACATTTCATTCAACAGTTGTTGGGTACTGAGCGACACAACATTCTCACTCAAACGTATTCGTTTGTGATCATTCTTAACAATATGTGATTGTTTGCTAGATTTGAAAGATTCTCTAAATGTACCCATATCACAATTTATTACCTCTCGTACTATTTGGTATGTTTTTACAGGCAAATTGCTTAATACCTTAAATGTACCGTCCATTCGATGCGACAAAAGAAACTCTATCATATGAACTGAACATATTTTAAAAGCCTTCTCTTCATAATTACTTAATAGTTCAGTTGTTGAAATGTGATATTTTTTCCACTCCTCTTTACTACAAATTACTTTAAAGCTAATATCAAAAAATAATTGAAAAATGTGTATTTCACTGTAGGAGAAGTGTTGAAAAAGTTTCACAATTATTTCATGTAATTGGCGCATTAGAGCATTATCAATATACTCGGGGTGGTGAAATAAAATTCGCATTTTCCAAATCTAAAATTGGAAAAAAAACACGAATAAAAAAATTCAGTTAAATCTTAAATACTCTGCACAACTTCTTGCAAAGGGGGCGTGGCATATACCTGATTACTACACTGTAATGGTGTCTAGTTTACGCTATAACAAACACGTAGAATTATACGTCAAGTATAGTTTTATGTAAATTGTGAGCATATTTGAAAGCGACTTGATAGTGTCCATTTTTTGGCAAATCAAACGAATTTTAACTTTGTAGTGCAATTTTTTTTTCTTTTTTTGCCTAAGAGACTGGTTTTCAACTTATGGGCATGACCGAATGTAAATGGTATTGATACAAAATTTGAACTCAATATCTCACAATATACGACCTTAAGAACGTCAAAAACATACGGACGCGCAGACGTATGCACAAAAACGTCCACTATATTTAAATAAAAAGAGGGACAGACATGGTTTAATCGATTCAAATTTGAATTCTGAAAGGTTCGGTATAAGTGTAGATGGGTGTGGCATTTGCGCTTAGGAGTTACAAACATCCAAACAAACTTAATAAATCTTTTGCCATAGTGCAGAGTGCAAAAATGAAAATATATTGAAAAGAAAAACTTACTAAATCACGATAGGCTGTGGTTTGTATAGTTAATTGGTGTAATTCGGTGAAATGCTTCCGTATATCCAAGACCAAATCTTTTAAATTGCAATTTCCACTTAAATGAAACAATTCTCCACAGTTTGCAGCCCGATTAGAGGCTGAATCCTTTACTAATTGTTGTAATAAATCTTTAGGTATAACTTTCCGCACATCATTTAGTATATATTGAATTAGCCACTTTTCCAAAGAAAATGTCCATACCGACAACTTTTTCAAACAATTTAACCAAAACTTCAAAAATGGCAAACAGAAATCCCAGCCAAAATGTTTCAAACTGTATCTGTTTAAAAATAATAAAAAACAAGTAAGAAAACCAAATTTCTTTTTAAGTTAAATCGCAAATACTCCCCAAATCCACATCCACTGTAAGTGGTGTCCAATACAACGGTGGCGTATATATTGCGCCCTCTAATAGTGTATTTTTTACGTATCAGATGCAAGTCTAGTTTTATGGCGAATATGGGTTTTGTAAATTGTGGACCTTATTCGAGCACGCCGACGGATGGGATAACCATATGTGCACCAAATTTATAGTTCAAAGGTCAACTTTTATGGAAGATATATAGACTTTTGTCGATTGTGGGCGTATCTGTTATTCGACCACGTCCATTTTTGACACATCGATGAACGAAATATTTATAGCTATACACACCAAATTTCAAGTTTGTAGCTAATAATAAAAACTAAAAGTGCCTGTACGAAATTTCAGCTCAAAATTTACGCCCGTGAGAATGCCAACAACAGACGAACGCACGGACACACGGACATACATGTCTACAACGACTCAATTTTTGATGCTGACCAAGAATATGTACACTTTGTAGGGTCTCTGACGCCTCCTTCTGGGCGTTGCAAACTGAAAAACCAACTTAGTATACCCCACATCATTTTTGTAAACAACTTACTCGTAATAAATCTTTAAAACATCTGAACTAGCTAAAGCCAAGGTTAGGTTATCTGGATGAAATATGATTTCACTTAGATGCTTATGCAAACTGTAAGTGGTGTCCAATATAACGATACATGCGAAGCACTCTAAAGTCGTATTATACCCTTGTTTACCTTGTGTACATACTGAAATGTTTTATTTAATAAAGAAAATTGTTTTTTTAAGGGTTTAAAGTATTCATACCTTGATCGAATAATTGTATTAATATTTGTATATTATGTTTTATGAAGTGCGGTCTCTCCTTATGATATTTCACACATAGCGTTACATAATTCAATACCAAATCACAACTTGTGGTACAATTATCAGAGCAACAGTGCTGCAGAATAAACTGAAGATGAATTGAAAGAAATATTTAATTAAAGTCTAAACTGGCCAAAGGTGGTGGTGGGTGGTACATGGAGCAGTGCTTATTTCTTTTATTACCACAACTTACTTGCTCTACATTTTTTCTATAATAAATTTTTGCAAATAATTCCGTAAGTTCCTCATTGATAGAATGTACTAAAGGATGTTTTATCTTCAATTGTAAGGCACTAAAAAAATAATCATTTTATTATTATTAAACTTTTATAATAATAACTTACTGTTTATTCAGAATATAGATTTCAAAAAATATCTGCACATTTGCAAAGGTTTGGTTGTGATCATAATTTGTCATAAATCGTAAATGTTGGATATAAAATAAAATCAATTTTAAAAAATTGTCATTCCTGAGGATGTCCTACAAGATTTTATTTTTGGTGTAAATATTTTATTTATCCTGTATAAAATGTTTTTTTATTTACCTCGTGAAGTATATATTTCATTAATTTCAACAATTCTTCAAAAACACTGCCCAATGGTTTATCTATCCAATCCATTTTTAATGTATTGGAATTTTCCCCATTTAAGCTTCCAAACCATGTTGAATAGCATGCCGTCAACTTGGCTACTAAACGCCAAGTTTCTAAAGCGATTTTTATTTCATGGGAGGACACTAACGCACCTACTTCACATAATGCATATAATACTGCAGCGGAACATATAAAACCACAAAAATTAATTGTCATTAATTAAATTGTAAGAAAATCTTATTGCCCCACCTTCAGTCATATCAAAAAAGTCTTCTTGAGTCTGGATTTTTATGTAGCTTACATAATTCTTGATAAGTGAATTTAATTGCTGTTGCAAAACCTCAAGGTTATTCAGTTGGCTAGTAAGAAATTAACAAAAAGAATTAAAATAATTACATCTTTATCTATATTCTTACATTTCTTACCAGCTTTTAAATGATCTTAAGAATGTTTTAAAAATATCAAAAACCAAGATTAACATTAGCTTGAAAACAGCTACATCTAATCCGTCAGACATGGTAGTAAGCCACTTCAATAGTTGTACAGTATCCACCAACCATGTATTGAAAATTTTCAAGGCTTCCTGAACAACCACATATTTTGCTAGCTTCGTAAAGTTACAAAAATGATTTTTAATAGTTCCTTTATTCCATTTATATAATCACTTACAAATTTCTTAAATGTTCCACTTAAATAATCCACAACACTCTTGCATTCGCTGGTTGTACATTTGGTAATAATATAAGTTTTGAATAACTTGTTAACCCAAACGCCATAAATATCTGTGGGTTGTGCACAACTTTTTGCACAAATCTTTAAGGCTGACTCGGGATTGGGGCATTTACTGATTACATTATCTATTGGTAATTGTTGCAGTTCCTCGAAAGTTATTTGAATGGTTGAGGACATTTTCTTAATTATTTGTGAGATTATTTCCTTAAAAAACACAATCATTTCTTTACAAATTCATTTTGGCGGGTGTATTTTATTTGTGGAATATAAGATTGAAACAAAATTGAAGCGTTTCTTCTTCTTTTTCAAAAAGGAAATCACACACAAGTATCGCTTTCTTTTAACGAGGTGGGTATAACAATTCACTCTAACACTATATATCTTCTTCTTCTCCATAATTATTAACTATATTTATATACATACATACATTTCTTGCTTTATAACTTATTAATTGTTTAAAAGTTCACTTTTTACATTTGGCACCGAACCACATTTACGTTTTCTCCACTCGTTCCATTCTACCGGATGCATTTTCTTCTTGTGCGAATGCATGTTAGCATTGGAATTGAAAGTTCTGACACAGAACGGGCAATTATATAAAGTTTCTCCAGTATGCTGCGCCATATGCTCCTGAAAACATTTTTCAATCAATACTTGTAAAATGTGAAACTTGGAACAAACCTTTAAGGTTATCGCCCGTTTAAACATTTTATCACATTGTTCGCATTTGAATGTTTCCGTAGAGTGGTTATTGCGTTTGTGGTTGGTTAGGGATCGGCTGTTCTTACACATTTTACCGCACTGGGCGCATTGATAGGTTTTACCTTCTGTGTTGTGACCTCTTAGATGTTGCTTTAAGTTATCTTTATCCTTAAGCCAACTATCACAACCCGGTATTGTACACTTCAGACGGGGACCGCTATTCTCATGATGGGAACGCACATGTTTTTCAAAACATCGCTTATCGTTTATGCTTTTGGCACATACATGACAAACATTCACTTCTCTTTTATGCTTCATACTGTAGTGAATTTGCAGCAAGTATTCTGTTGCAAATCTATTTGTATTAAACGTAATATTAAAGCTTGATGACTATTACTTCATTTTACCCTTTCCGTGTGGGACATCTCGTGCATATGAAGGACCTTTCTGCCTGTGGTACGTGCGAGCCCTTATGTAACTCTAAAAAGAGTTTCCGGGCAAACTTCTGCGGACATAATTCACAGGCATGTGTTTTTTCTTCTTCTTTGGCATGATGGCATAACATATGAGCCCGTAATCCACTACTATCGACGAAAGATTTCTGGCATTCGTGGCACCTATAAAGAATTTTTCATCAAGATATAACGCTTAACATGTATACGAGAATTCATACCTAAAAAAGTCGGGATCCTCATGTTTAAGAGCATGTTGATTTAGCAGATATCTTTGATTTAATTTTCGTTCACAACACACTACATAGGGTCTTTCCTCGGGATGTTCAATACCGAAATGTTTAATAATGTCTGAAAAGGTTTCACCTATGTAAACACACAAGTCGCATACCATGCGTATATGTTTTTTGATTAAGCTCTCTATTAGGATTGGATCATATTTTGTAGAAATCCTACGCATTTTTGTAGTTGATGGTGTATTGTTTGAATTTTGAATTCTGCGTTTTATTCTGCTTCTCTTCATAATAGTTGAACGATTTTTCATTTGATCCAAACATTCACTATCCGACGAATGAAATTCATTATCACCTGAGGAGTTGTTATCGGTTTTAGCGGGCAAGCACAATTCCGTCTCTTCCAAGGGATTTGCTTCTAGTGTCACGGTACTTTGCAGATTATCATCCACATCTAAATTCGGTTCTATTTGTAGAATAGTTTCCACTTCAACATTCTCTTCCTTAATTTTAATATTTACATCTCCTTCAAGATTTTTGATATCCTTTAATTGCAATACATAATTATCATGATTTTTCTTTACGTAGTTATAAAATTGATGAAAATCATAAATTTTAACCCAACATCCCTTACAAATGACCGTAGTTTCGTCTGTGATAATGGGCTGTTTAAAACATATATTTTGTATAAATCATTCCAGGTCACGCAAAATGTACAAATCAAAGATTTACCTCAAACCAGAAATGTTGGCCAACAACTTCAGCCATATTTAAATCCTGCTCATGTTTAAATAACTGTATCACTTGCTCACAATCTTGCAGACAAACGCGGCATAACATTGTCTTTTATGGCAATTATTTCTAAAACTTTTTACATTAAAAATTGCTTGAAGTGTGTTTTTGACTTTTGGACATGACGGACGTATGACAGTACAGCAAATTAATTTTTTTTATTTTGTCATAACCTCAAACGCTTGAATCGGTTTGTCAAACCTCATCAAGAATCTGGACATATGAGCTGCGAGCTCAGTCAATTGCCAATTTTATATTAAAAAAAAAAAAAGAATTGTTTACAATTAATTATTTTTAGAATACACAAGTACGCTTCAGAATAAAAATTGATTATTAATCAATATAATCCAGGGATTAATAGAAATAATTAAACTAATTATATTAATAAAATATTAACTATAAGTCGTAAATCGTGCCAAACAAATTATAGTTTAATAATAAAGTAAAGTAAAAGTTACGTTCCCAACAATCGAAAATCAGCCGGCCTTACAACCATCTCTAATTATTCAATGTAAACAAAAAACCTTTTCTCCCGGTTAGTGAAACAATTTGCAAAAAATCACGTTATTCTTGGGCAAAGTAATTAAAAGCAAACCATATAGTATAGTATTTAATAATTTCCTGATACCTTTCTATAAACGATATGCGTGCAATAAAATTATATTTTTCTTAATAATACAAAATTATTGTGCAAGTGACGTGTCCCTTTTATTTGCAGCCTAATTAAAGAAAAAAAAAAAGAGTTTAAAATGATTACGGATGTTCAGTTGGCTGTTTTCTCCAATGTCTTGGGAGTGTTCCTTTTTCTTTTGGTGGTGTTGTATCATTACATAAATGCCAACAGCAGCAATAAGTATAATTTTTCAATTCTAATTTTTCAATTCTAATTTATATAAATTTTTTTATTTTCTTGCAGACCCAGCTCTAAGAACAAATGAAGTTGAAAATGGTGCAACTTAAGAATTTTTCAATTGTGTATTTCAAGATATTTTTACATCTTCTAATAAAATCTTTACAATAAAATCTATATTTCTTCTAAGACCTGTTTCAATGTGTCCATTTGTTCTAAGCTTTTGCTACCTTTATGGTTTTTCTTAACTTTTGTTTGAAATGTTGGAACTTTTTGATGCCCAAATGAATATGCTTTCCTTTTTGAATTATTCTCATTAAAATCTGTATCCATTTCATCCTCCACCGCTGGAACATCATTGATATCATTTTTACTATTTTTGCTCGTACTAGTAATCTTTTTCTGGCAGAATTCATCGAATCGATAGTTACCAGGAAATTTATGCTCTTTAATGGAATGTTCTT
Organism: Ornithomya fringillina; assembly: GCA_963978525.1. Classification (NCBI taxonomy): domain Eukaryota; kingdom Metazoa; phylum Arthropoda; class Insecta; order Diptera; family Hippoboscidae; genus Ornithomya; species Ornithomya fringillina. The sequence continues at coordinate 12,191,728 of OZ021694.1, forward strand.
TGCGCTGTGCCGATGTATGGAAGCGTCCTTTGCACTCTTCCAAAAAACATTCATAGACAGGATCTCCTCTTGCAGCGCGAGCCGCAAAAAAGGAGTCGTGCTGCTCCGATAAATGCATGTCTAACAAGTGTTCGGTAGGTAATGATTTTTTACACTCGGCGCAATGGAAACGATGAATGGTGTTATAATGCCTTTGATATGATGCTATGTCTTCGAAGGTTTCTTGGCATCCCGCAATATTGCAATATATAGATGTAGCTGCTGGTTTATTATAAATTTCGTCTTCAGGATCCGTTATGGCTCCCAATTTTTTATACGGCTCCAAAAGTAAATCGTTACTGTTCTTGAAAAAATCATCATCCGGTTTGAGAAACCCTGTTGGAGTATTAGCCAACAACGCATTGATTTGCTCTAAATTTAACATTTTTAATAATCATTAAATTGTTTTGTGAATTATTATAAATGAATTCTTAACAAAGCAACACTTTTACATTTTTTTTCATAGCCAAAAAAGTGGTAAATTCTACATAGAATAGACACCGAATGAAAGCAGCTGAGCATTTATTTATAGTTCGATGCATTGTATACAAAGTGGTGGTAAAAAATAAATGAAAATCTTAATCGATACAAGTCCATGTTTCCACAACATTTCTTATATTTTTTGATGAAATAAAGACAATTACTTTAATTATGTCCTTTTTTGCCGAATATCTTAAAACTTTATATGTTTTAATAAAATTTAATGAAAGTTTAAAAGCTGTGGACAGAAATTTTTAGAATCCCCTTCCAAATAAAGTTCTTTACGAAGTTTTTATTTTATGGCCCACCTTAACTAATCGCAGCGTAAATTGTGGAACTAATCAGAACATTAATTGTGGAACTAAGGTAGAACCGACTTGTTAATTCATATATAACTTCAGTGCGCGCTTGACTTCTGAACTCGACGGACCTGACTGGGGACTGCGCGCACTCATTTTATATAAAATAACGGGACTCTCTCTTTTGCACGATTTTGTGCTTGTGTTTTATCTAAATCTGATGTGATCCTGGCAGGGAAGGCTGTTGGCGTTTTTGTCAGTACGACTTACTCTGGCTATATGAGTCTTAGTCACTCGGCCATATCAATTTAATACGTTAAAAAAAAATTCATATATAACTTATTTCTTCCTTCGCGACAATTGCATTATTTCAAATATTATTTATATCATGTGTCAAAAATGTATATAACTTAGTAGTGCCTGCCCCCGCTGCATATTGCCAAAAAGTTACACCATGTCAAAGATAGTCCTATATAAGCCAGGCATTCCAAATGTTTTTGGCAAGCCATAATATAATCATCACCTTTGCAAAAATATATATTTGCAACCTAAATGCAATAAATATATCACAAAGAGTTTTTAATCATGAGAGGCCAATATTTTGTTGAAATTTTATTTCATTGTGTTTGTTTTCACATCTATGTAAACCAAAGAAAGGAATTAGTGAAGCTCCAGAAGAGATTTCACAATAAACACTTTATCCATCTCAGCATATTTGGCAGCTGGTTTAGTGATACTTGTAGTTTCTATGATGTTTCATTTTGCCGTAGTTTATTATATAAAAGAAAGTCATGGCTGCAAAGGTAAATTGGAAAAATGGAGCAATACCAGCTCGTTTGGGTTGCACATACTTATGTTGCCAACGCCAATAGGCTCGACTAAAAAGACCAGCTAACGCTTGTGGGCTCTTATTGCGGCGACTGATCCAAGCACCTAACTCACCCACTTTCACTTGTCCAAACGGAGTATCCGCTAAAATAAAAAAACAAATAGACATTAATATTACGTAACGTAACATAATTTTTCTACTTACGTTTGCCATAATAGCGAGCCGGATCATATGGCCCATGTTGTTTAGGATTATATTCTGCTGGATAATCACCAAATGCCATTTTCTCTGATTAATTTTAATAGAAATTGTGTTAAATATATGGTTATGAAAATATAATTGTTAAAGAAGAATTTACCACAGTGTTACTGACTGATGAGATCCACAATGTTTTAAACAATTGTCAGAAGAAAATGGTTGCCACACTACAGTTTCAATCAAGAGCCTTTCATATGTTATTTCCTTTATTCATTTTGTGGTATTATAATATATTATTCATCTCTTTCATACTATATAAGTTCTTGACTATAAATGGTAGATTTTTAAATAACAAATGATTTTTTAAATTAACTTAATTCTGGAATAATTGACCAGAAATGGTGCAAATGACCTGGAGCTGAATTAGCTAGCAACTGGAAGGGGAATTCGTTTCTATTACACATTAAACTAAGCTGTTTAATTGAACTAGTTTTGTATAATATGCGTATCTCTAATAAATTTGCAATTTAACAAGCCAAATAATTATTGATTAAAATTTTTTGTATAAATTATATTTTTTAAAAAAACGTTGATTCCTAAAGGAATTTCCATGTAATACTACAAATGAGATCATTGGCGAATCCATAGAATTAAGAATTAGTTATAATTCACAGAGAAAGGCCGGCGTATCATATGGTAGAAATGTTTTAAGTTGAGAATAAACATTTTTTATTTCGTGAATATTTTTTTGAAATTTCTTAAAGTTAAAGTAGTTTATAGGAAAAATGTCAAGCGATAAAAAAGAATTGGAAAATGTAGATAATAAGGAAAAAATTGTAGCAGATACATTGATAAAAATAAATGATGCTTTACCAGAGCCGGTAGAAACATATCTTACTGAGCAAAATATAAAAGAAAGTAAAGCAGAAGAAACTACAGAACAAAATCAATTAAATGAATCGGAAATTTTGGAACTTGCAATGTATTCCAACTTTGCACCAAATTTGGAAAAGCCTAACAATGAGTTGCCAAATTTGGTGCTTCCACCAAAACAAGCACAAGTAGTTGAACGCTCCACCGCGCCAGACAAATTAAATCAAACCCTAATGAAGGTGACTGGAGAAATTCTTGAGAATCCAATAGGACAAGATATATTAAGTATGTCGGAAGTAGCAAATCCTTCAGAAGGACCAAGTTCAGTAACTTTGGAATTGACCACTCAGCCTGAGGTGGGAAAAAATATTACAAGCGTTGACGGTGTTTTAGAAACAAGTGTGAACCTCACTGAAATTATAAACGATGACCAACAAGAAAGTGTGTCTGTAAGTGTACAAGGAGTAGAACAAACAGATGAAAGGCCTTGTATAACACCAGAGGTCCAGAATAATAATGAGCTGGTAGAGAAGTTAAGTGAAGCGGAAGAGAATAAATCAACGGAACAAATAGAACCATTGGAAGCGGGCGATAGTCAGGATTCCATTAAACTCATCATAGATGAAACGCATCTTACAGATGCCGAGCATAAGGATACCAATACAGAGACTGAATCAGCAGTTAACACAAAACAACTAAAAGATGAAGGCAATCAACTGGATGAAGGAAAAGAGGAAAATAATACAACAATTAAAGATGATGATGATGTTATACATGTGGCAGAACCTGCTGTACCCATTATTGAAATTGATGACGATGATGAATTAATGGAAATGGAAAATGTTATGCCCTCCACGACTGCAGATGGGCCAAATACATCGACATCGAGTGAATTGAAAAATGATAATATGGATGACGCCAATACGGAAGACAACACGGAAGCGAACGTTCCTGAAAAGAGTAAAGACCTTGATCAAGTGAATGATGAGGTACCAGATGATCATTTACTTGGAAAATTATGTGAAAAACCTCTGGAGGAAATTGTGAAAGAAAAAAATGCCAACGAAGCGGAAGATTGTGAAGATCCTGAAATTTATTACAACAAAGAATGTGTCAACCATGAATGCCAAAAACAACACAAACAATATCTGAGAGCGCCACTGTTTGCTTTAAACTATTTTCACGTCAACAAGAAAAAGTTCAAAGTACAGTACGTCTGCCTTGAATGTTATGACACAGCATTGGACATGTATGAGGTTGTGTTTTTCCTTTGTGAATAAAATGATTATATTAACTAATATCTTTTTTATTAGGAATTTTGTGGTCTACTCGACGCTAAGCAACCGTTACTGCTGGCGAATATTATGAAAGGTAGGCCAGAGTTTGTGGAAATCATTGACAGCAGTGATGAGGAAGAAACGTGTACATTAACCAAACCGGCAAGCGATGAACAGCAACAAACCACATTCTCCGAAGGCGATTTATCATTAATTGAGCAGGAATTGGATAATTGCATACAAAACGTTCTGAATAGAGTGGATATACAAAGTCAGTTGACGTGGTCGAAAACGATATTATCGGAACGTTTGAAGATTGCGGAAAAAGAGTGTCTTTTGGTAGACATCGAGCTGCGTGGTTTGCAGCGTAAAGCTGATCGAATGCATGAAGCTTTATATCAGTGTCCAAAAATAAAAGTACGGCCCCTGCCACCCTTAGATTTGAATAGTGGACGACCGTTCAATACGGTGGTAGAACCACAAGTTCAGGTGAATGTGAGAAAATTTATAATGTTTGAAATTTTTCAGTATTTTTGTTATGTTTTTTGTTTTTGTTTTTTTAGCCTGTACCCCCAGCTGGTGAGGTGGAACGTTCCGCTGTACAAGTCAATGGTGTTTATTATGCGGTTAAAAATAATCCCATTGCCCGTTGGGTGCCGTGCAAAGTTGTTGAACAGGTGGAGACCAACTTGACCACACAAAAGACGCTTAAGCACTACAAGATCAAGTTTTTGAAATCTCAATATCAAATGTTTAAAACGGTACCCATCAAACATTTGGCGTTTTACGAACCGCCGCACTGCAGATTACCGATTGGTGGGCATAGATTGAATTTCATTTAGTTTAGTTTAGTTTAACTTTGAACGAATGCCTTGGCTTTGCTTAGGTACTCGCGTTATAGCGTATTTTGATGCCAGCTCATTAAGTCGAGGCAAGGAAAAAGTGAACGTCCAAAGCGCCTTCTATCCCGGTATTATTGCTGAACCTTTAAAGCCCAACAATAAATATAGGCAAGTACAATAATAACAACAATAACAAATGAACATCTCTTAATTCGTCCCTGACTCAAATGTGATTTACTTGCTTGGTTAGGTATTTGATATTTTACGATGATGGCTACACGCAATACGTTTACCATAAAGATGTACGCTTGGTATGTCATGCGTCGGAGAATGTGTGGGAGGATGTGCATCCAGCATCTAGAGATTTCATACAAAAATATTTAACACAATATTCAATTAATCGACCAATGGTTCAGACCCAGAAGGGTCAGTCGATGAGCACCCAATCGAACGGTTATTGGCTGCATGCACGTGTCGTGGACATTGATTGCAGTCTGGTTCTAATGCAATTTGAGGGCACCCGTAATCATACGGAATGGATTTATCGGGGCTCGTTACGCTTGGGACCAGTTTATAAAGAATATCAGAAATCATTACAAAAGACTGCACCGGCACCGGTGTCACGTTTGCCACGTGTAAGTAAAAGCTTGTGTGTAGAAAAAGGTGAAAATGTTAAGGCCGACCATTTAATACCCTTAACACCCTTCTAACCGCCACAGTGCATGCACGTGTAGGGGCCATCCCCTCAGTGGTTCGTTATTTATTTAAAAAAAAAAATTAATTTTGTTGTATGAGTAAAGGCAAGGTGTGGCCGTATCAGTATCATTTTGTGAAATATTATAATTTGGTCCGGGGGGACAGACGGACGGACGGACAGACGGGCATGGTTAAATCGATTCAGATATCAGATTCTGAATCGATCGGTATAAATAAAGGTGGATGCAGCACCTGTCGTACTTAGTAAACAATTTACCACAAGTGGTGGGTACACCCGAATAATGATATTAGTATTTAATTATGAAAACAAATAAATATTCCAGCGCACAGAGCCGTTTATACGTTACACCCAAGATGAGGATACTTCAAGTCAACCATCGAGTTCACAGGCGGAGAAAACTCGTTCGGTAGCTCGCAAAACCTTTGGCAGACCGGACAGCATGACCCCAAATTCTCAAGCGTCTGCTCAAATGCCAGTGAAAACGTTAAACAATTCCACGATTTATGTGGAAGATGAAAACAAACCCAAAGGCAAGGTAATGTTGCGGAAGCCTTTAACTGGCAACCTCGTTCCTCTTATCCTGAAACTGTTTTTTATTCTCTTTATTTATATTTAGGTCGTTTATTATACAGCCAAACGCAACTTGCCGCCGCTTAAATTCAAACCGCACATCTGCAAGCCGTCCTGTTTGTTCGAAATCACTCACAATCTAAGTGCGTACAGTCCTCTCTCCAAACCCCTACTTTCGGGCTGGGAGCGTCTCTTTGTACGGCAGAAAGTTAAGAAGACAATTGCCTATCGAGGACCCTGCGGACGCATATTGCGCAATATGAAGGAACTGCACTATTATTTGCGCGTCACGCAGAACGTACTCAATGTTGACAATTTCGATTTCAGTCCAGAAACGAATTGTTTAGCTGAGTACGTTATAGCCAGTGCCATTGTGCAGAAACGTGACATATCGGGTGGGCAGGAAAAAATGGCCATACCGTTGGTGAATTATTACGATAACACTTTGCCGCCGGAATGTCGCTATTCAGCCAAGGTTATACCCACCGAAGGTGTGCACATCAATACCGATGTAGAATTTCTGGTGGGTTGTGACTGTGATGATGATTGTTCGGTAAGAGTTTATTTGTAGAGCTTAGCGACATAAAATCTCTGGCATTTGGAGTAAAATTTTCCCGTTTCAGGATAAAAGTCGTTGTTCTTGTTGGCAATTGACTTTGGCCGGAGCTAAGTACGGCAATCCCAATACGCCTCCACATGAGGTTGGCTATCAGTACAAACGTTTGTTGGAACATGTACCCACTGGCATATACGAGTGTAACGCTCGGTGCAAATGCAAATCGAATTGCTTGAATCGTGTGGTGCAGCACTCATTACAAATGAAATTGCAGGTGTTCAAAACGTCCAATCGTGGTTGGGGTTTACGCTGCGTCAATGATATACCACGCGGCAGTTTCATTTGCATATATGCCGGACATTTGCTAACTGAGGCTAAAGCCAATGAGGTAAGATTCCGAAGATGAAAAATTGCTGTTGTTGTTGCTGATGTTGATATTTTTAAATTTAAACATTTCTATTAATTAGGGCGGCTTGGATGCGGGTGATGAATACTTTGCTGAATTGGATTATATTGAGGTAGCGGAACAAATTAAAGAAGGCTACGAGTCGGATGTGGAGCCACCGGAGCCAGAAGATGTAAATTGAAAAGAAGTAAAAAACAGATAAATTTGGCTTTAGATCAAATCTAACATACTCTCCACACATATATATATATATCGTGGCAGGTATATTATACGCACTAATACAGGGTAGGGTGTTGTACAACCCACCAACTTAAAATAGGGCTCAATGGGGTTGAATCTGTCTGTTATTCCAACTCGGCCGAATTTGGTAAATCAACAGATTAACCGTTTCATGCATGTTGATGTAAGTGATGGCACTCAGTTCAAATAAAAACAAATGGGGCGGGAATTTCAATGTACTCGTATCATATGTGGAGGGTGAAAAACTGGAATAGTCATTTAAGATGGAGGGGATACTAAGTTTGTTCTTCCGCGGAGGCGTCAGAGAAAAACTGAAAAACTTTTGAGATAATGAGGTGAAATTTTGTGTTTGACACTTTTAGTCTGCACGCAGACCGGTATTTAAAATGAGCAAAATCGGTTAGGGGCCACGCCCACAATCAACAAAAATCTAAATATCTGCCACAAGAACTGGCCTAAGAAGTTGAAATTAGGTGCTTCTATTTATAGTAATCCCATCCACTGATATGCCAAAAATGGGCGTGGTTGGCTAACATATACGCCCCCAATCGACAAAAATCTATATATCTGCCACAAAAGCTGACCTATGAACTTGAAATTGGGTATACTTATCAATAATTCATCCACTGGGGTGGGGATGCGCCCACATATTACAAAAAACCATACCCAGCGTACAACTCGACTTGCAAGCTGATACGTAATACATGCACCAGTTAGAGGGCCCAATATATATATATATTTGTTACGCCCACCGTCGTAGATGTGGAGGGCGCTTAAGCTTTGGCTTAAGCCAAATTTAGTTTTCTTGTTTAAAATATTTTCTTTGTTTTTTTAATCAGGATATCTATAATCCGGATCCAGAAGATGATGATGACTTTACGCCGAGCAAATCGTATATGTCGCGATCGAAAGCTAAACTTAGAAATTCTCGACAATTCGAGGATGAATATCAAGAGCGTCAAGTGATTAGTTTTAATCCCAACATTGATATGAATGAGGAGTCTGTAAGAGAATCGTAAGTATCCAATAAACGATTTGATTTGGGTAAAGTGTTGCTATTGTTATCCCTGCATTTCAGTTCTATGCGAAAACTTTTTGGCAGAGATGAAGCTTGTTATGTAATGGATGCCAAGATTACTGGAAATTTGGGGCGTTATTTCAATGTATGTATAATAACGTATTCACATTATTGTTTATTTATTTAGATAATAATAAAAAATTTTTGCTTTAAATTACTTGCAGCATTCCTGTTCCCCAAATTTGTTTGTACAAAGTGTTTTTGTGGACACGCATGATTTGCGCTTTCCATGGGTGGCATTCTTTTCTTCATGTCACATCACTTCAGGCACCGAATTAACCTGGAATTACAATTATGAAGTGGGTGTTGTCCCGGGCAAGGTTTTATATTGTCAATGTGGCGCCGCCAATTGCCGTCAACGTTTACTTTAAAGTGTAATTCTTCTGTTTAGCCGCTCTTTACAAGTATATATAATAATTTTTATTAATGAATCATAATATACACGAAATTAATTTCATAACCTGTAACGTATTAATGAAAATTAAAAACAGAGTTGTTTTTTCGGTTAGACGGACGGTTCCTTTATTACGCTAACGATTACAGTTCAGAGCCAAGACAAAAAGTAAGCATTAGTGTTTAAACACAATAGAGCTGCAGCCGCAAGGAAATTACTCTCTTTTATGTGTAAATCTTATGGAAAATGTGTTTGCGGCTGGGTTTTTCAAATGCAGCTGCTGCTAAAGAAAGAAGACATTTTATTTAATATAAAAAATAAAAATTATAAAAAGTATTAATGAAAGAATCCATATGGGTTGAAAAAGCAAGTTAAGACTGTTATTGAAAAGTTTTTTCCAAAAGTGTTTCTTCCTAAAACTCCACCATCACTTTGACGGCCCAAATCTCCAACATCAACATACGTGAACGTAACATTTGCATCACAAATTCCTAATAATACAATGCTAAATCTTTTTTTATAATTGTAATAAAGTGAACCACGGTTCTTAGGATTTTTAATAGTAATATGCTTCCCATCTACTGCTCCTAAACAATGCGGCAAACCTGATTTATTATAAAAGGAATCAGAAATCGGAATCCACTTGTTTTCATTTGGTATGGCTACCTATATTTGATGAAGTTCATTCCAAATAACATCACACGTTTCGTAAATAATTTTGCGAACAGTTGATATACCTATTTTGTGTGTCCACGCTAAAAATTTAAAACTACAGCCTTGCGCCAAACATTTGTACCATATTATCAAATTTAACTAAGATACCTATTAATTGATGAAAAAAACTTACAAAATGGTTAAAGATAAGCGAATTTTAGGGCTAATTGGTTGCCTGTATGATTTTTTTTTAACTTGTATTGAATCAATGCTTCTTATCACCTTTTTTCATCTTTACAAAACTTGTTTTATAAAACCCAATTTCATCTCGAGTTAAATTTAACGGGCGGACCCACCACCTTCTCTTGGTTTGGAGCATTTTCCAAGTGTTAAATGCGAGTAACATTATGTTAATTATTTTAAATATTTTTTTAATAAAATCCATTCATTTACATTATTTTTTAGTAGAATTTATTAAATGAAAATAAAAAAAAAACTAAAGAAAAATTTGCGGCTGCAGCTGCTGCTTTATTATAAACGGTCTAGCAGCAATTTCAAAAAAGAGAGTAATTTTTTGCGGCTGCAGCTCTAATGTGTTCAAACACTTATGCAGTGCTGCACTAAAGTCACATGATTTCTTGGAGAATGTTCTGCAAACATATGTTTTAGGGTATAAGGTGTAGTAAAAATGTACAACTTCACGATTCTGTGTGTGGTATAACTTATTAGTGCTCAAATTATTTAAAAAAAAAATTTAAATAAAATAACTACAATGAATCCTAATATTCCTATTCATGGAATGGGCCAGTCTCAAATGGGAAATGTCAATAATATGGTTGTTCCACCAAATGCAATGATGCAGCCAATGCAAAGTGTCCCATCCAATCCTACAATGCCAGAGTTAGCCAAGGAAAAACCTGATAATATTTCCAAAATTAAGAGTGTAATGGGGCCATTAAAGGATGCCTTAGCCATGACCTACAGGGGTGGTGCATTCAGTTTGCAACAAAATAATGCCGCAGATAACTTGAAAAGGGATTCGATTGTAAATAGTGCTCATTATGATAAACATTTGGAGGAATTTTATTCGTATTGTGACATAATGGAGTTGAATTTGAGAACAGTGTATGCTTGTATGCAGCAATTTCAATCCTCTCAATATTATTTGCCTGGTGCCGTAACCGCAATGCGCTCTGAACCTTACATGCAGGACAATGCTGCTGGCCCTATGCCATACTCTACATATTTGAATACAGTGCGGGGTCACATACAATCTGCGAAAGATTTGCGTGATACTTTAATTAGTGCTTCACAAAATATATCTCAAGCTGATTGATAATAAAAAAAACTCCTTTTAAACTTCTTTGCTATTGTTCAATTTTCTTTTTGTTGTAAACGTAATTTGAATTCATTGTCGTCAACTAAATGTCCTGCCTTAATTAAAGAATTTTTACCGCAGCCCACCACTGGACACGTTATTCGTTCTTTGGCTTTAATCTTTGCCATAATTGAGGTTTTTTCATAGCGATGACCACATATCGTATTTCGTACAGGATTTTGCATTTGTTGTTTAGTCCAAGGATCCACAGTGCAAATCTCATCCTCCACCACGACATGAATATCTTCGCTTAGAGAATTGCTTTCCTTAATTGCAGCACTTTCATACAAAGCTTTTAATTTATTTTGAAAACCTTTATAGGCGGCAGTTTTTTTCGCATCAAACTTTTTCTTTTGTTGTAGTAACACATTGTATATTTGTTGAAATTCTTCAACCGTGCGTGCTGTCTCTTTGGCTTCATCCAAAGCATTTTCACAAACTCGAGCATTATTTTCAATTTCACTTAATTGTGAAATAAAATCGAGGTACATCTGTGAATCTTGATTTTCTGAAAAAGTTGTAAGAGTGTGAAAGACTATCTAAGGTAAGAGTATATTGTATTGTACTCTGATCCCCATAAGTTAGTGCCAATTGATAGGTGGACAATATACTTCGGCGAGCATTTTCCAATTCAGCAATCAGTTCCACATTCATACTAAATAAAAAAAATATTTATTCAATTGTACTTTATTTTGAAATTGTTAAATTGAACACTAAAGGTTTTTTTTTTGAGATATTAGTTCAGTTATTGAAAACAACTGTTTATATTCACAAAAGAATAAACAGCTGTTTTTTTTTTCAAGAGGAAAAGCTGCGAATTTGCAATTATTTCTGTACAATAATTATAGAAGAAATAATATGTTTAATAATAACAATTATGAATATAACTGTACAAAAAAGTGCCGCTTAAAAGCTCATGGTAATGCTATTACTTCGGCTTTAACTAAACGTTCTATTAAGGATGATGAATTGGCCGCCTATGTGGCAAAGACTTGTTGCAATTTTGCCGATAATGTCGATGATTTGGTAAGTTTTGATAAAGTAATCATGAGTTCAAATAAAAAAAATGTAATCTTATTTTAAAGGGTCGCTCCGCTGTTCATATTGCTGCCTCCGTAAATCGTTATGAAATTTTGGAATGGCTATTGAACCAAGTGAGAGGGTTGTGCTTATTAAATTTTTTTGTAGTAGTTAACATGATGTTAATAGGGCTCCATTATAAGTGGCCGGGATTATGAATCGGGCAGTACACCTTTACATCGGGCCATTTTTTATGGTTGCATTGATTGTGCTATTTTACTATTAAGATACGGTGCCAGGTTAGAGCTTCTCGATGAAGATCGTAGAACTCCTTTGCAGCAAGTGTGCCGTTTGTGCAATTGTTCTACAATTGGAAATGTGTAGGTGCATATATACATATGTATATAAGGATAAACGAAATTAATTTTTTGTATTTTTATAGACTTCAGCGTAATGAGGTTTTGGTTTGGGGCTTAAATAAAAATTATAATCTAGGCGTTAGCAATGACCAGGGCATTGAAAATGTACCACAAATGTTGGATTATTTTCGTAAAGAACAAATCTCCTTAGAAGCTGTTGCTTTGGGCGCTTATCATAGCTTATTTCTCGATAAAAGAGGTCACGTCTATGCGGTGGGACATGGCAAGGGAGGTCGATTAGGTGAAATATGAAGAAACTATCTACTTGTGTGCTCCGACAATGGATGTTTTTTGTTTGGTTTTGCAGGAGTGGGCAATGAGGATAGTATAACTACACCAAAAAAAGTGAAATTAAAAAATTCAACTGACGAAGTCGCATGCATTAGTGTCTCTCGTAAACATTCATTATTACTAACCAATAATTCGGCGGTGTATGTTTGTGGTCTAAATGATCACGGGCAACTTGGATTAAAAGAGAATCCCGAAAAGTTGCTGCATTTTAAAGAAGTCATAACCTTAAAGTCTTGGGGTATAGAGGACTTAATCAACGTCATTGCTTGTGATTATTATTCACTGACTTATTCATTGGATTGCATATATGCATGGGGCAAAAATCTGGGTCAATTGGGTTTCGATGTTAACACAAAAACCGTGCCACTGCCTAAAATGGTAAATTGCCATTGAATTTTATTCAATCACGTGTACTTTTTAATCAAATAATGTGCGTTTAGATGAAATTACCTCCCAACACCAAAATTCAACATGTCGAAGCCAATAGTGCAGCCATTGTTGTGTTGACTGTAGACAATTGGATTTTACTTTTTCACAATTATAAAGTCAAATCACTGAAACCACCCAAGTGAGTTCAATCAATACGGTTGCGATTTGTTTACATAAAAATGTCTTATTTCAGTTATGAGTCCTTAAAGAGTATAGCCATAATAGAGGGTAATGTTACGGGGGCTGAGAAAGGCTCAGCCAGTGCTTTAAAATTATTGATTTTAACCCAAACTAATGTCGTGTTCTTATGGTATCAATTAACGCAACTTTTTTATAGGTTCGTCATCTGTTGATTTCTACACCCTACATCACTTATATATTTTATGCAATTGAAACCAAGTGACGTGTAGGGCATTATATGATTGCCACTTATTTTTGTAACTTTTTTATTACCCCTATGCAGATGCTCTTTTACTCCCCGCCTAACACAAATCGATAAGATTTTATATAAAAGCAATCAAGTGTTATTGTTATCTCAGGGTGATGTTTATAAAGGCAAATGCCAACAAGTCTCTATGCCCTCATACTGCAAGGAAGAAACAGCAAAACGTGGCCAAGTTGTGGCCAATATATGGAGTCGCTGTGATAATCGTTCCGCTGAAATGGCCAAAGACTTCATGATACGCATCGATTTACAAATCATTCATAATATTGATCGGGCTCTTGATATATTTTGTGATGAAGATTTTGTGTCATTTGCTGCTTTACAGGAGTCTCATATCAAATACTTTAAATTGCCAAATTTAGTACCAGAACAATATACATTTAAAAAGTTAAGCAATGATATCAACGAGTACGACAATATACATGATGTTGTGTTTTATGTGGATGGTGATAAATTCCCAGCAAATAAATTTATAATTTATTCGCGTTCTATGACGCTGCGTAATATTATAAGAGCCAGTGCAGATAATAATGTGCCTTTAAATTATCCCGGCTTAACCAGTAAAATGTTTGAAATAATGCTGAAATATATATATACCAATTACCTGCCCAACGAAGAAGGTAATGGAATATTTTCAATGAATAAAAATTCATTTTTTATTACATTTGAGTACTTTTTACACCCACCATTATATGTGTTTGGGGGTTAATATTACTTTGTTAAAATATTCGTAATGCCCAAATGAGGGCGGTGGAGAATCAACAAAGTTAGAATGTAATTACTTTGTTTGGTATCCAACGTCTCCTTTCTGCACTGAAAAGTTCATTGATTTATCGGTCCGTCTGTCGGTCCGAGCTTGAATAAATGAATGTGCTTACTTCCAAAATTGCGCTATCTGTTCCAAACTTGTATTGGTAGTCTATGCATGTAGGGTGAAACAGAAATTGTCCAAATTAGATCACAGTGCAAAAAACTGGGAAAGGAAGCGATTTAAAAAAATTCATATTAATCTTAAAATTTGACACCTATACTCCTTAGGTATCATGGTTTGTATTTAAGATTTTGGCAAGTCTAAAGTAGCTTTTTATTTGGTTTTTTTTACAGCGCTATTATCAGATTTGAAAGATATTCAGAACAGTATAAATCCCGAGGATAGGCCACAAAATGTTATAGAAGTTCTGAATTGGTTTATAAGTTTTGTGGAAATATTTCAACTCAATAATTTTGCCAAGTATTTAAAAAGGTATGGTTTTCTGTTAGTGACGATGTGTGACCAACAGACATTTTAACAAAAATTCTCTTTTCCTAGTTATTGCAATGACAAGCGTTTGGACGTGGATAAATGCAAGTATCGTTTCAATCGTTTACGCCATACTGATTTCCCTGAATTGTACGATTTACGTATTATCTGCGAAAATAACATCGAGTTGCCGGTTCACAAATGTGTTTTGGTGTCACGTTTAGAATATTTCGAAATGATGTTTACACACACTTGGAGCGAACAGACGGTTGTTCACCTCACAACCATACCATATGAATATATGTTGACTATTGTCGAATTTCTCTACAGTTTGGATATTAATCAATTTCGCAAAAAGAAATTTCGTGAAACGTTCCTGTACAATATGATTGTATTTTGTGATCAATTTTTCATTGAACGTTTACGAGAAGTTTGTGAAATCCTGCTATTGGAGAAAATTTCCATAAGGAGATGTGGTGAAATGTTAGATTTTGCCTGTATGTATAATTGTGCTGTTTTGAAAAAGGGATGCTTAGACTTCATCTGCCAGAATATGGCGAGAGTTCTGTTACAAAAGAGTTTGCACAATTGTGAGCCGTCTGCCTTGAAGTGTATCAATCAACATTATCGCGATATGTTTAAGCACATATTCGATTATCGGGTAATAACACCAGATTCAGCCGCCATTGACGATGCATGTTTATTAAGTTTTGTGGAGGATTTTCAAGTAGATTTGGATTATAAAATGAATGAAAATGAGGTTTGTGGTAGATTTTTTAAATTTTATATATTATATAGAAAAGCTACCTTTACTATTGGTCTATTTGTTGTCAATGTAAATTTTTGGCTTTTTTTATACCCTCCACCTTAGGGAAGAGGGTATATTCATTTTGATCATCTGTTTACAACACATCGAAGAAGGTTCAGAGACCCCACATACCATATATATTCTTAATCAGCATGAAAAGAGAAATCGTTTGAGACATGTCCGTCCGTGTGTCCGTCTGTTGTTGGCACTCTCACGGTCGTAATTTTTGAGATATCAAATTGAAACTTTGCATACGTATTCTTAGTTCAATTTCGCTGTTCCGTATTGAAATTGGGCAAAATCGGTAAAGAGACACGCCCACAATAAACGAAAATCTCATCATACCGCGAAAAAATTGTATCTTTAAAAAATTATATATCGCACAATACTCTGCCTATCAAGTTAAAATTTGGTATGTATATAAGAGGTACCGTTATCCAACACTATGCCAAAATGAGCGTGATTGAATAACGCAAACGTCTATAATTAAAAAAAAAAACACTATTTGCGTAAGTACATGATATAGTCATATACATAACTATGGCAATAGGAACTTATTTTTAGAGGATTATAAAAGGTGGAGGATGTTTAAGCTTCGGTCTTAACCGAACTTCTCTATCTTTAATTAAAGTCGCGAATTCGATACCCCCAACAATCGAACCCATATGGGGGTGATGGGGTATTTTTGAAAAAGTTTGTTCTTGAGGGGGTAATTTTGCCTACGTGGAGGGTAAGAGCGGCACGTTGCAAAGTACTCTAAGTTTAGACGGAATCGAACCAAGTTTAGAAGTGATTTTCATAAGAATCATAGTATAAATAGTGTATATAACTGAGCAATGCATAAAGTGTGTATTGAATGGTCGAGCTGACTGTGACATTTTAAGGGTATTTAAGATTTCTTTTAAACCAAATTTAGATTTTTTTCAATAATTAAATTCATTTTAGGATAAAGCGTCAACAAAACAAAAAGTTAAAGAAACGAAAGGCTCCGCTAACACCACTAGTGTTCGACATTATGAACGCGAAGCCATTACCTCAATGATGGCTACCTTAAGTGTGGCCGAAAATCAAGCGAAATCATTAGAAAGTGAAAGCAAAGATATCGAAATGATTGATCATACATCACAAGAATACATGGATTCAAAGGTGTGGTCCAAGGTCACTGATAAGAAGGAACAAAAGAAAAAGTTTACATTAGAACACATCCTAAAGGCCAATGATATATTGAAGCAAGAAGGTAAACCTAACGGAGATTTTGTAACGTTGCGAAAAACATCAGAAAGTGCCGGCAAATGTTTAGAAGATGTAATGGACGCATCAAGTAACGCAACCAAGGCCTTTAATATCAATTTAGCTGATTTGGCAACACCATCACGGGAAAAACTTTCACAAAAACAACGAAAACGAGCAAGACGGACAAGTTCAATTACAGAATCCACACCCGAACCGGCTTCATCGTCACCAACACACGTAAACAATGCCTGGGGTGTGGTAGTGTCACCAATTAAAAATGATAACGACTATGGCAAATCACCACCGCTTACGGGCAGCTTAGCAGATCCCTCTTCATTTGCTAATATGATGCGCCATCATGACAAAAAACTTGTAAATGCAAACTCTCCACGTACTACCAGTAATAGTTTTTCACAGATTTTGGCCGATGAAAAGCGACAACGGGAACAGTACGAACGTATGCGACATAAGTCCTTGGCTTTAACACAAATTGAGGAGCAAGCTATTGCTGAGTTAAGAGATTTCTATAACGTAGATCACATCAATGATGAAATAATTACTATACAGCGCAAACCACAACCGGAGTGTTCTACAAATTTTGCCATTTGGCAAAGAAATTAAATTGGCTGAATTAATTGTAACTAATTAACTGATTAAAGTGGATACACTATAAAATATTTAATAAGTCCACGTATTTTCACATAATACGTAACGTGATAAGAAATATTTTAATTGATTTAAAATTTAAACAATTGTCATTAAATTAAGGCACAACAACGTTTGGAAGAAAAAATAAGGAAATTATGAATTAAGTGTTTCGTCGTAAGCTGTGTACGGTTAATAATTGATTTAATTCATATCAATATAATTTATCTCAAGATTCAAAATTCAAACTTTCTATTGGATTGGATAAGATGCTCAAAACAAAAGGTATTTATAAGTATTTTTATACCTTCCACCTTAGTGATGAGGGTATGCTCAGGTTGTTCTTCCGTCGGAGACTCTACAAACATAACATACGAGTACATGACTGAGTTTGATATCCCCGCTAAATTGACAAGACTTAGCAAAATGACCTTGAGTGACACCAGGACCTCAATCAAAATAGGAATGAATCTCCCTGAACCATTCGGTACCAAACGAGGTCTCAGATAGGGCGACAACTTTTCTTGTATCCATTTTAACATCATCATGTAAAAGGTTTTGCAGAATGCTGAGGTTAACATTAGTGGCACAATGTTCAACAAAAGTGTCATGATTGTCACCTAGGCCGATGAAATTGACATCATTGGACGGAAAGCGGGGTATAAAATAAAATTCTTGCAAATGTTACCTCAACATTTGCAAGAATTGAGAAATCGGCGAAAATGGGTCTAGCGGTGAACGAGGATAAAACGAAGTATATGGTCTCAACGTTCAGGGTTTCGCGATGCCCTCAGCATGGAGATAAAAGGAATTTATGACTGCTAACAGTTGCTCCTATGGGCTAAGTAAACAGTTCAACCGCAAAGCCCCCTTTCGTGCGACACTTTATAAGTCTCTCATCATCCCAGTGTTTCTTTATGACTCTGAAGCATGATGAGGCTCTTTGAGAGAAAAATTCTTCGATAGGTCTTTGGCTTGTACGAGTTGCCAATGAGTTCCAAATCAGAATGAATCTTGAACTGTATGAGCTTTACGCCGACATATATAAACAACGTCTGCAATGGTTAAGCCATCTGATATAATATTAAATACTTTCTTCTATAAATTGTTACCAAAATGAGAAGTTTTTAATCTCTTTAGTTTTTAACAGAATAGTTAACATTAAACATTACAAAATGTATTTTAAAAACATTCTTTACGAAACGTAAAGCCATATTCATCGCATTTGTAGCGCAATGTTTTAGCTAATTGTGGTGGTCCGCAATAGAAAATCGTAACTTTGCCTTTCTTTTGAGCCTTCAGCTGCTTAAAGACCTTATCCCAGTTAGGGCGGCCAGCATTGGTGCGTGTCTTTAAACCAGTTATTAAATCTCGCTTACCCTTTTTAATGAAAAATGTCAATTAATTTTTGATCAACTTATCAACAAATAGTGAGATTACGAACCTTTTCATGTAGCAGATCTAAAGCCAACTGTAAACATACAGCTTTCATGTCCGTTTTCTGCAGAGCACTCGTTATATACATATGCATATCTAAGAATCTAGTGAGTGGAATGATTTCTTTTACATACAATACTTTCTATATATTTTTTTACGTTTGGTTTACCTTTCCATAGCACCGCCTAATTCCGCCTGTTCAATTTCTAGTTGTGACAACAAATTCACAAACCATTCGAATGAACGTTGATCGCGATTGATCCAAAAAAAGTCTACTTTTCTCAGATTCATAACACTTTTCGGTATTTCGCTGGACCATTCATAATTACAGCGCGGACACGTGTGCCTCACCTTCCAATATCGATGCATAATCGATTGTAGTATAGAGGCGAACGGTGTAACACCAATACCTGTACCGATTAGAACGGCGTGTTGTGCCATAAATATATGAGACGATGGTGCACCATATGGCCCGTCAATAAAAATCTAATAAATTTATAAAAAATATTTTTTCTATTGAAGATTTGATAAGTTTGTGGGAAATAAATGTGTTAAGTAATGTAATGATTGGAGCTTCTACTTCTATATAGATTTAAAATTGTTAATATAGAAATATTCAAACCTCTGAAATGCCTTCGTCTAGTGTTATGTTGCCGTTTGGGTTACAGGTACCCTATGTGGATAAGGTGGCATATGTCCCTCGCCTTCTAAACTTGGCTGATATTAAATGATCTATTTTTTCTATCTCATCCTTTACTTTTATAGTGTTTGTTGTTGTTTTAATGTTGTTGTTAGGCAAATATATACGTATAATAGAGTGTTATTGTAATTGGTGCATATTATAATTAAAATATTTATATAAATCTTGCTCTGTCGAGTCTCTAATGGACGTGGTCGTGAATGCGATTCCCACAATGCCTACACCACAGGAATTAAGCCGAATAATTAACAACTTTTATTGTTTGTGGTAATATTCTGTGAAGGCATATGAGATATCACCTGATGGATTTATAATATTTCTGAATCGTCTGAATCATTTATGCCTCTTTGTAGTCTTAGTGAATTCCACCATTCAAGACAAATGTTCAAATCGGACAGTTTTTAGAATCTCTACCAATATCACGCCCTATTTTGAAATAATATCGAAAATCTTTTAGCGAAATTTGTTTAAGAATACTTTAATAATTGATTATAAAACGTTTGGAACCGAAGGGTCCATTTTGGTTCTCCCTTCCATAAAAGTTTTCTTTTGAAAAACCATAATCGTAAGATTCCAATTTCCAATATTTCACTCAGTGTAAAAGGCATATTTTGGTCGAAACTATTTATATTTAACACCTCTTGATACTTGAAAACAGTTTGAAACTGAGTGGTTGGGTGGGTAATGAAATAGTCAGACTTGATCGACCATAACATTTTTACTCTATTTTTACCTCTAACGGTTTAGCCATTACATAATCTGTGCTCTCCTCCCCCCCACCGCAATTTAAAGGATTCATCTTTTCTGTTAAACTAACTGAAATAAAAAAAAATAAAATATTTATCAATTATTCTTCATTTCCAATATATGTTTGACACTTATACTTACATTTCTCTACAACGCTATTCTGTGCTAAAGTTGGTGTATAGTTGGTAGGTGTGTCACCATTGTTGGTTGATAAAACTTTTTCATCATTTTCCTTCTCTTGACGTTTGGGTGTTTTAAAAGCAATTATGGTGGGTTTGTTTCGCATATAACGAAAACTTTGCGCCAATGAACGATTTTGTGGACTTAAATAGGCTAAACCATCACTATGTAAACGGGTTCGTCTGATGCGAGCTTGATCAAAGGATCGTTCCGATTCAGAACGTCCTAAGGCTTGTAGTCTGCAATGGTAATAAATTTAATTAGTCAGTGGTAGTTGTGTTCAATTAACGTACGTTTTCAAATGATTTCTTTTTATGGTTTTTCCGGCCATATCGGGTAAGGAGATACTCTTTTCCAACGGCGGTCTATTTAGCAATAATCTCTGCAATTTTTTACGCTTACCACGATCATGGATTACTTCCCTTTCTTGATCCTCCGTTATAAAGGCATCATTGACATGACCTGATAAACGTTTTTCCTTACTTTCTGCATCTTTGCGAGAGAAAGTTCTCTGCAAGGTTTGTTTTAAATTGCGTATGCGATCACCAGGTCCATTACTTTCCGCATTAGTATCACAGGCATTTATATTTTGTGTGGCCAATTTGGAGGGTATAAAAATTTGCCGTTGAATTCTATTTTCATGATTTTTTCCATTACGTTGACGATTTTTTGCTAGAAAATCAGTTTGTGGAGTTTGTGAGTTTATTACGGGAGGCGATGCTTCACTATTTTCTTGAATGCGTAATAAACTGGATGTAGGTATGGCTTGTTTCTGTGGCATTATGGGCCCATTATGAAGTTTATGATGTTCCCTCTCAAAATATCTATACAAACGATTCGTCCATTCGCCTACGGTACGTATGTGTAGCCACATATAGTCCTCTTGTTCGGGTGCTGAACTAATCGTAAACGGATGCCATTCATATGTGGCGATGGTCGGAATATTAACAAAAACATAATCGCCGGGACGAAAATTAAAATTATACGGTCTCTTAATAACCAGATGTATAACTTTAGATGGTAACAATAAACCAGAACTAATGTACGTCTTGCCATGTTCGCCACGCATCCACACGTAACGTAAAACCCTTTCCACCACATACACAATGCCGGGTATTATGTACCATTTCCAAAAATTCGGTCCATGAAAAAGCAATAATATCCAAAATGGTACATACAACAGATGTGTCCAATAGAAAACTTCAAAGGAGCCTTTACGACGTACAAACGGTTGCGAACAGATGAACATTATGAGTAAAATAATAAACAAGACCACTCCGGTAGGATTGGCACAACCCGGTACTAGACCAAACAAACCCGGTCGATCGGTTAAAAGCCACTCCACTACAGTAAAATTAGCTTTATTAATCTCTCGATCATTCACCACAATCATAGAGAAATTGCAGAGATGCATTACGGTGTGAATAAGACTAAAAATGGATATAACAAATCCGGTCATTTTATGTAAGTAGATGTGATTGTCTATCGGCAAATATGTAGATAAACCGTTTGAACGTAGATAGGTTAAAGTGTGCCGCAACATGAGCACCAAAATCCAAGCGCAATTGAAATTTAAACATTGACCTTAAAAACCAAGAAATTTTCAGATCAGTTGGATGGATAGGTTTTGTACAATAAGTAAATTTACCACAAGCTCTGGCCAAAATGACGTATATATTACTACTACGATATTGTATACTGCGGGATACAAAAAGACACACATTAATGACTATATAGGCAGCCAAATATGTAACAAAGACATGATTGTTTTTCATATAAGCTGGAGTTAGTTGATGAGGTATCGGTATGCGATTAATACAAGGTGTTTTGCTTTTCGGCTCATTCGTCTGTGTTATAGGCACTAACCAGCGATCAATGCTGAAATTGGTTTGGATTATAGTTTTGGAATAACTGTTTTAATGTAAAGTATTCATTTACGTTATTGATAAATTCTCTAAGAGACCGCCATGTTTGTGTAATTGATTTTTTAGCGCCTCATAAGTAATTTCCCCACGGTTATAAGGATCAGCGTCTTCAAACATGGCTATTGTTAAATCTTCTATCTGTAAAATAGTAACGAAGCAATGAAAATAAATTCTGTAAGTCCTAAAGTCCTGTAAAGTCCCAACTTATAGTTTTTAAACCCTTCGAATAACAACCTACGTAAGTCTACACCATTTCCAAGTGAACTTCCAAAATCGTCAAGTTAATTTCAAAAATCATCAATACATTTAAAATTTTCAATTTCAGTTCAAAAATCGTTAATTGTACTTCAAGAGAGAGTCATTTATACTTCATGAGAGAGTTATTTGCACTTCTACGGTACTACACCTTTGTTGAAATACAAATGACTCTCTCATGAGGTATAAATAACCGTTTATGAAGTAAAAGTAACAATTTTTGAAGGTGAAATAGAATTCATAGCAGAAATTATGATTTTTGAAGTACGCTTGGGAGTGGTATTAAGTGTCCAACTGGTTTATTTTGTATTTTATTTTATTTTTAAGTAATAATTACCTGCTCCTCCGAGAACTCCATACCATTCTCTTCCATACAGGCACGTATCACATCATGCAATTCTTTATGTTGTATTAAACCATCACCTAGTTATGGAGTACAATTTGGAAATTAATTGATTGTCAGAAACCAAGAAAAACTATCCCTTTACCATCTATATCGTAAACTTTAAATAGAAAACGTATTTTATCATCTGCCGATTGTCCTGAAAATTGATGAATTGCATCAATAAATTCTTGCAATGATATTGAACCTGAGTTGTCCTTATCGAATATTTGAAAGACACGTTCGGTGAAGAATGGCTAAATATTGATAAAAAGAAAGACATTTTCATAAATATTTAGCAAAAAAAATGAGACGAGTAGTACTTACATTTTTTGAGGTAACAATTTTCTTAAATTCTTCACGTCTTATCTCTTGTTCGTTACCAACAGTATTACGGAATAATTGCTCTAAACGAGCCAAAGAGCTTTTATCAAATCCGGTACGTGGTCTATTGATATTTTCCGCGCCATCATAAAATCCGCCCATATTATGTTTATAAATATACGAAAAGAATTGGAAATGCTTAATGATAGACAGTTACTTCAAAAGAATGAAACTTTAACATGATACTAATAATACAATAATATAAATATGTATGGACATATAAAAGCTTGTATTTTGTTGTCTTGTATAAAAAATGTTAATTAAATGCTTCAATGTTTCAATACTCTGTTGTTTTGATTAATTGCCTTTTTTTATATCTTGCACCACTTGTGGCAAAAAGTATATGAAGTTTGTGTGGATATTCGTAATTCCTCATTAAATTGTATCCAACGAATCAGAATCAAAATTTGAATCGATTTAACCATGACCATATTAATTTGTTTGCAAACCTCAGGTCGCATTAAATTTGATACCAGGACATACATTGATTCAAAGAGGACCGCATCGGACCATTTTTGTAACTGCTCCTCATATAAGATTGTATTATAAGGAAAGTCTTTATTTGGCAAAAAATAGCAATTCTTAATATTTTTTGCAAAAAATTTGGTGAAGAATTAGCTTAAAAAATGACTGTTTCGAATTTGGATCCGATCGGGCCATTTTTAGACACCCTTTTCTTATAATTCAATGCCTCGCGTTTACTGATACAACTAAAACAATTGTAGGGTATTAAATGATGAGTAATAAACGACTACAACATTTTCGCTTGTTTGCTTACATATACATAAATCAATTAGTTTAACAATTTGCTACTATTGGTAAGAAGTGTCTTCATTACAGATACACCTCAGTTTAGTTCCAGTTGTAGTTACTTTATTTAATATTTGTAGACTGACCTGGAATTGGTAAGATTCGATAAAAATTCCATAATTTGACTGGTCGATACTAGATTTGTACCTTCCTTATCGATTAAACGATATAATTTATCAAAAATCTGTAAAAATGTATAACAGAAGTAAGGAGAATACTTATAGGGAACAGAGAGAGCACCAAACACCAACTTACACCTCGTGCATGCCATATATCATAGAAATTTTTAAATGATATTTTACTATTCTCGCCACAAATCACATAAGCCACTGATTCTAATTGTTCGGCATAATCCATTTCTCTATCATGTCTGCAACAAAAAAAAAATAAGAATAAAATGAAATGAAACTTTGCATGTTAAGTTAAGAAGTAATAAGATAAAAGCATAATTCCATTAAGCGAAAGATATATATTTTTGTATGCCAAACGCGTATACATGTCATACATAAGACTTTTACCATTTAATTTGGCCTGTGGTCACGGTACGGTTCAGCATGGCACAATTTCTGTGCTATGCTATTATGAACACTTGGTAGATTGCGTTACATAGTTTATAATTGTTGTTGCTTGTTATTCAGCTTCTATGTATTATACATTAAGGATACATATGTTTGGAACACATACATTACATATGCTGAACACATGTGTGTGGCCAATAACATACGAGTAACATGAGCTAAATAAGTCAATTGACAACGCCAACACTTTTATTCAATCAACTGCTTACAAAAAAAAAAAAAAAGAATAATAAGAAATAAAAGATGGTGTAATTGAATTAATTAGATGTGGAAAATCTTACATTAAAAATTTGGAAAAATTTCAAAAATCTTTTCTCTTCTGGAAGCTAGAAGAAACTACCCCATCAATAGTCAAGTAGTCAAGTTAATCTCATTAATCGTCATTTGCACTTTAAATAAATTCGATCATTTTTGCTAACTTACATTAAACGACCTTTCAAATGTTCTATCCAATGATCTTGCTTCAAATAGCTGTTATTTTCAAAATCGAAGAGTTGAAAAAACTTTTGTTGAAATTCCTGTAAAGAGAGTTCATGAATCGGTCATAATTTTTGATAAAGAGAGTTAATATAAGTATAAAAATTTTATATATATAACAACTGAAAATATTATAGTCGATCAACCCTACACCTGTTATAATCAAGTGATAATACAGGGTCTTATGTGGGAAGGGATTCTAAAAATGGCCGATCCTATCTATTTTTTATAGAGTTCCTCTTTGGGCCAATACATGTCCTTGCACAAAATTTCATCGAAATATCTTAAAAAATTTAGATTTTGATTCTGAATCGATCGGTATAACTGATTGTAACTCCTTAAGGCATTTGCCGTTTAGGACAAACTTAATATACCCTTTCCCACAAGTGGTACAAGGTATAAAAAGAAGTGAAATTGCTATAATCGGTCTAGCTAGGTTATTCAGTAATCGATAACCCTTATACAACTTAGTACCATAATTCATCTCGTAATGTCTAAGGGCATTAAAATTTCAGAATGTGATTCTTTTAGCTAATGAGCTGTAACTGTAATTGTATCCGCTCCTGTTTAAAAGAATAATTTGTTAAATACCTTATATGCTGAGCATTGTAATCTTAATTCATTTCTCACCGCTTGATCCCTATTCGTACGAGGATGGACCTTAAATCCTTAAGGAATATCTTTCTTAATACGTAACCGAATAAAAGTGTGGGGTACTTTCTAATTTGCACTTTGTTTCGTTGTAAATTACAAAGTACCTCACAAAAGGATGTATACGTTAAATGAAAGCTAATTAAAAACTTTTTATATTGTCTACATAAGGGTTTACAATATCTGTATTATTATAATATATTTGATAATTGTTTCAGACAAAATCAATTATATCAAAAAATCCCTAATAATAGTATATAAAGTATTGCACATAATTAAATATGATATACACAAAATTATCTTTCACTTGCTATATAATATGTTGGGTTTTTTGTTTTTTATACCCACCACCTTAGGGAAGAGGGTAATTCACTTTGATCATCCGTTTACAATACATCGAAGGAAGCCTCGGAGACCCCACAAACCATATATATTCTTAATCAGCATGAAAAGAGAAATCGTTTGAGACATGTCAGTCCGTGTATCCGTCTGTTGTTGGCACTCTCACGGTCGTAATTTTTGAGATATCAAATTGAAACTTTGCATACGTATTCTTAGTTCAATTTCGCTGTTCCGTATTGAAGTTGGGCAAAATCGGTAAAGAGACACGCCCACAATAACCGAAAATATCATCATACCTCGAAAAAATTGTATCTTTAAAAAATTATATATCGCACAATACTATGCCTATCAAGTTGAAATTTGGTATATATATAAGTGGTACCGTTATCCAACACTGTGCCAAAAATTGGCGTGATTGAATAACGTAAACGCCTAAATTAAAAAAAAACAAGATAGAAAAGTTCGGTTAAGACCGAAGCTTAAATACCCTCCACCATTTGTAATTCTCTAAAAAATAAGCTACTATTGCCATATTTATGTATTTCATATACTTACCTAAATCCCTCTACCCTTAATAATCCCTACTAATAATAGGTATACTTAACCTTCAACTCTTTTGTTTTTTTTTCATATCTTTTTCATATTTTTTATTGTAGTTTATATGTTTTTTTACAAAGAAAAGGTTGTCTCGAATACCATTAAACCGGTAAGCATAAAGTACAACATTGCTTGGGGCAATATACTATATTTGGAGGTGTGACCTTCACGAAGCAAGTTCAGGAAATTATAAATCTTTGATATGAAAATATTTATGTATACATATAAAAGTAAATACTATACGCTGTGCAACATACAGCAAGTATAGCTTATGTTGGTAAAGGTTGTTTAAAACATGCACATTCAATTATTAACCGTCTCTACTTTTTGCAATATTTTTAATGAAATTTTCAATTCAATTA
Source organism: Ornithomya fringillina (assembly GCA_963978525.1). Classification (NCBI taxonomy): domain Eukaryota; kingdom Metazoa; phylum Arthropoda; class Insecta; order Diptera; family Hippoboscidae; genus Ornithomya; species Ornithomya fringillina. The sequence continues at coordinate 12,218,916 of OZ021694.1, forward strand.
TTTTGCTAAGATGTAAGTAACTTGCTAATGAACTACTACGAGTTGTAAGCATTTACCTTAGAATGAGTTATTTTTCGATTTTATGTGAGAAGAGTTCTTAAAAATGATTCCTGTCGAGTTTAACAACTTTTCATAGCTTTTGTACAAGAAGATAGATGGACATTTTTATATCACCTTAGATTATTCTTAACTTTTTGGAAGGCACAAACATTAGCTTTTATTTATTAAACCGACCATCATAAGTTTTAACAATGTACAGACCTTTTCTTACCGAGCTAAGCAGTGCAGTTCGCTTCACGATGCGCTCCGAAGTACTTATAGAGTGAGAAGAAAAGATGGAAACTCTTGAGTAAAATCATTGGATGGTTTTCGAAAAAGCTTCAATAAACTTCTTTTCCCTCTTCTAATCTGAAAACTTTTCTCTTTGAAGGTTTTGTGGAAAAATATCATTCTGTGACCTTACTAAAAAGTTTCCATTCTTTTTCCACACTCTGTATGTGCCGTGCCTTAATAGCGTCATGCGTTCTTTTATAATTTCGTAAAAAATTTTAATATATTATAATTTTCGTTACATATATGTATATAACCATTTGTGTGTCATAACATTGCAGTCGATATATCCTCTACATGAAGCGCGTTGAGAAAACGTGCTTTTTTATTAAAATACAATTTTTCATAATAATTTGTTTATGTTGGCACTTCGACTATAAGTTGTTCTATTGTTGTTGTTGATATTTAATTATTCATTTATTAATATTAAAAAAAAGCAAAGCCAAAAAAATTTTTGTATATAATTAAAATTGAATGAATGACTCATTTGCAACTTTTCGAAGAAATATTTCTTTAGTTATGCTTACCCCCTCATGTTTTGTTAAAACTTTTATGGCCAGAAGGAGGATTCAGTTATATATTTTATATTAGAGTCTAATAGGCATGTCTGTAAGTCCGCCAGGAGTGAATTACTCATAAATTATAGAAGATTGAAAGTTGAAAATTAAGATTTATACTCCTTGGAGAGTTTTGTGATCATTTGCATTTGGGGGTTCTTTGTCAAAATGTTCGTAATGCTCAGAAGGAGGCATCGGAAATTCAAGTGACTGTTTGTCACTTATCGGTGTCTGTGAGTGTTTATTCTCTTGTCGAAAAAAATGGGATACAAAATAATTGCAAACTTGTTAGAAGTGTTGGCAGTTCCTGCACATTGAAATTGGGCGTTATCGCTCAAGCAACATACAGTGAAACAAAACTGAAAAACTGAAAAAGGACCATTTTTTAGAGAAATTTTCTCACAAAAGTAAAGTAGATATATTAGACGCAGATACTCCTTAAGCAACTTTATGAATATTAAAGATTTGACTTAAGCCAAATATATTTTTATACCTTGCACCACCCTGTGGAAAAAGGTATATTAAGCTTGTGCGGATGTTTGTAACTCCTAAATGCCACACCCACCTTCAATTATACCGATCGATACAGAATCAAAATTCGATTCGATTCAACTATGTCCGTCTGTCCATCTGTCCGCCTGCCCGTGTAAATATGTGCGCAAGCTATAGGTCGAATTTTTTGTGATATTTCGATGAAACTTGGTACAAGGACATGTATTGGCCCAAAAATAAACCTTTTTGAAAATGGACCGGATCGAACCATTGAATAATATATGTATCAAGTGTTGTAAGGTATTTAATGGTCGGGCTTGACCGACCATAATATTTTCGCTTGTTTTAACTTGTTTTTCTATGAATTGTTAAAACATTCCATACCTCGTCTAAAAATAATTTGCGAAAACCTTCTCTGGTATGTTTGCCATCACCCAGCTGAGCACTACATTCTGATATCAATAACCAACGCATCTTATCACGTCTCGCCTCCAATTCCATGGAACTAAAATTTGTTTTATCTAAAGTTAAATTATAGCGTTCCATATCTTTAACACCTTGCAGAAGATCATCTACTTTGAAATTGTCATGAAATGTTTGCGTCTGCAGTATATCATATGATACGGGTAACTTCGATGATGGCTGTGAAGTGAAAGATGATTTTCGGGATTGAGCTGACACAGTACTAAACGTGGAACCATCTTCAGTTAAAGAGCTAGCACGCGAACTATTATTTTGCGATTCTATGGGCGGTGTTGATTGCGAAAAATTTGAAATGGAAGATTTTCGTGAATTGGTTGATAAGGTACTCGGGGTGGTGGCATATTCTGTTAAAGAGCTAGAACGTGAACTATTGTTGTGGTATTCAATGGGTGTTATTGTTATAGAGTTATCAGTAATCTGTAATTCTGTTAAATGATTATTTGGGATATTTTTCTCTTCTTCTGTTATGCGTTTAGCTTGTAAATTATTTACAAGGTTTAAACGTAAACGCGTTGGGGGTATAGGTGGTACTGGTTTCTTAACTTCATCTTGACTTGATAAGTTAATATTTAAGCTGCTCGTGAATATATTCTTTTTACCATTAATGCTAGATGACAAAGCACTACTCGTACGATTATCTACCTCTTCTTCTTCTTGGCTTGAGTAGTCATGTAATTTTTGTAAATATTGTTGAGTTTGTTTAGCCATAAATTCCATAAGCGGTGGTATTGCGATATCATTTTGTATATCTTCTGGTGATTTCTCAGTAGCTGTTGCCATAGTGGTGTATGATGCCATGGGTGTTGTTGTTGTTGGGGTTGTTTTCTCATCAGAAAATGAAACTTTTTTAATTGTTCGAGTTGGTGTTAATGGCAACTCCAATGAAGTAGTTGATGATATAGAGCTGCGCGGTGCCTCGTGCTTATGAGAATTTAAGTTATTATCCATTTCGCGTTCTTCGTTTCGATTGTTTGCATAATAAGTTATTGTTTACAAATCTTATTGTATTTGTTTATTTATCACATATTCAACTATAAAGTTTTTGCCATTAATTAAAATATTCTGAATCGTACAAGGTATCGTAAAACCACCATAAAAACATAAAGTATTTACAGAGTCTAACGTGTATAACAGTTTCGTTAGTTATAGTCTGCATGCAGTTCTAAACTGGTACACACCATAATAGTTACTTTTTATTTTTTACTTCGATGCCCTGAACATGGTTTGTTAGCCATGCTCACCGTTTAGGTACAAATGTGAAGGGCACCTTACATCTGGGTCTAAGCCAAATGAAGGTATATAAAGTTCGTCTCTCCGTTTGCAACATCTAATTTGACGTGTCAGTGACTCCACAAATTCTTGATTACCATTAAAATCTGCATGTCTATGTGTCTTTCCATGTCTGTTATTGGCATTAAAGCCGTTAGTAGTAAATTTTAAATTGCAAACAGCTGAAATTTTGTGCTGAAATGAATGAAAGTGTTTGCTGACCTGCAAACATTTGGTGTACAAAACTGGAGAAAGCGCGCTCAAGACCGAAGCGCGTGGCGTTGTCTTTTGCAACAGGCCAAAGAAAGACCAAAATATATTTATCTGCCACAAGAATTGAGCCATGAAGTACATATTTACAATCACTTTAGCCATCGATATGCCAGAAATGTGCATGGTTGGATAATAGACACGCCCACAACTTTCAATATCTATATTTGTTCAAAATTCAGTTTGTAAGCTGACACATAACACATATACTGTTAGAAAGCGTAATTAGGAATCTACCACGCCCCCTATTTGTATGTAGATGTGGATACATATATATTAAAGTGTATAACAGTTTTACTATAACTTTATACCGTATAAAAACTTCATTTTTTTGTAGTTAAACAATTTTTAATTTTATTTCATTTTTTATTTATATTTTTGTTGATATTTTCATAATATTTTTTTGTTTATATTATTTTTTAAACAATTTTGCACTAAATTGTTTTTCTTGTTAGAGTCCTTTTTTATTCACATGTCATAACATAACATAAAATTTTTTTAAAAATTTTTTATTTATGGACTTTGTTTTTAAAAATTCTCTTAATTCATCTATTAAGTTATAATGATATTTCACAATACTTTTTTCACATTATGTAATTAAAAATTTTTTTTTTATTAATGTTATTAGTTTTAATTTGTATACAAAATTATTAAAAACGGTCAGTGAGTTTATCTATGTTTATTTAAGTAAACAAAAAAGTACAATAAAAAAATAACTAACGCCAAAAGTAACGGCAAATATTATAAAGTTTTCTTTCATTTGTTTAATGAGTTCTTTGAGAATGCAACTTATTGTTAAACCCTTCAGCAGAGACAGATTTATATTTTGAAGTCTCTGGTTAGAAGTCTCTGATGTGTGTTTGTTTGTGTTAAAACTCTTATACAAAATCGACTTTTCTCTGTAATGTTACATTTTACATATCAAACAAGTTGCAATCCACAGACTGTTAATATGTTGTTGTCTAACGAAAAGCTAGGCTGATCAAACGCATTAAACATATCAACGTAATAACATAACATACACGCACGAACAAACACACATACACAAATATACATAATTTTATTGCAGTAATTTTTTCCCACTGCGCATACGTAAACGTAATTTTAAACGCACATCAAGCCAGACCTCTTACACTACACGATTAGTAGTTGTTTACAAACGAACGTTATTAGTTTATAGCCGGGGGGACCAATAGAAAAACGCATTAACACAATTGCAATAAAAACAAACGCGCAAACGTTGCCAGCCCATTGAACGTATATAAAGCGATAAAATTGCTAACAAAACATTTTATATAAAATACGAGTTCAACTGTGCGTTTTCTACATAATTTCTTAAGCAATGCGTTAACACGATTTTTCATTAAAATGTTTAAATATTTCTGGTGGTGAGTGAGTGTTTTGTATGTGTTTGTGTTCGTATTTGTATTTGTGTTATTGTTAATATTATTTTATTATTTTGTTTTTTTGTCGTTGTTTTGATCTTTAACGCTATAATTTACACAGAAAAGCCGTAAGATGCAACGCGAACGAGCTTTAAAATCGAACTGAACACTAAGTTTTTGATTTTTTTTTAAACTAAACTAAATTATAGAACAGGCTTCACGCGAGAATTTTAAGATTAATACTAAACCGGACAGACCCTGTGCGTTGTGTTAAGTGAATGAAGTATTGAAGTAAAATATGCTTTCAATTGAAATTTATCTTTATTGTATTGCATGTATGGGTGTATGTGCAGGTAATTTTTTTGCAATAACATCAACAAGGGTTTATTTATTAAATATGGTTGAGAAAATTCTGTGATACAATTTACATTAGAAATTAAACGGATAAAAGCGTTTATAAACTTATTTTGCTTTTGTATTTTTATATCCTCCTTATAAGATTCAGGGTGTACCAAGTTTGTTATTGCATTAACAACATCCAGAAGAAAGCGTCAAAGATCCTACAAATCATCAAAATCAATCTAGGCTTGTCCGTCCGTGTGACCGTCCTTTGTTGGAACTGCCATGGCCGTATTCTAGGTTTAGCACTAGATTTCTATTTACATTAGGCAAAATCGGTCAAAAGTAGCGCACATAAATTTTAAAAATTTTACACAAATGAAATTATATCGCCAAAGTAATGAAGAAATGAATAAATAAATTGCAGATTTTATTGCAACGGATTGAATTTCTTCCTACAAGAACCTGTCTAACTCATATGTTCAGTTTTGAAATGAAACCATGGTGTTTCAGGTGGTCAATAATGGTCGAATTTGTTAAATTTTTTTTCAGTGACTTTTTGTGTGTAATTTGTTATTTGGGAATTTGAATCTCAATTAATGCTTTTAGTTTGCTTTCATTAGTTTCAAGTTCAAACGAATCAATAAATTTACATATCAATGGATTACATTACAATTCATGTCACGTAGGCACATCTTTTTCTCCCTTCTCGATTTACGGTTAAGAAAAGAGATTTCTATAAAAACCGGAATTAATTAAAAATCAATACATATACTAAAATATATAAACACACACAGAAAAAATTTATATACCGACAAAATATAAGTCAACAGCAAAAAGACGAGTTCAAAAAAGAAGAAAAAAAAACGATGAGCCGGTTCAATAACAACTGAAAGTAACAGTGACCTCAAAAATTATATCTAAAATATTGTACAAACAATTTGACGAAAACTTTTCGGTGTAAATAAATTTATAAGCAAGTGAAGAAAGCATTTAAAGATACTCCCTTACAAACAAATACCATAATTTTTTTACCATAATATAATATGCAAAGAAATTCTTTAATTTTATTATATTTGTGGTATTTTTGTTTAAAAAAAAAAACTTGTTTTCCTTTGATTCTGTATATGTCTCGAAACCTACATGCTTGCAAGGCTGGCTGACATGTAGGGAAGCACGAACAAAACATTTTAAACTTTAACAAAATTATACAATTAAGAGGTAATAACAACTACAACAACAAGACAAAGAATTAAAAGTGGTAAAACAGAGGGGTAGGAACAGTGGAAAATGTCTCATCTTTGGTACAAACAGTTTTTCTTCATAGTCTGAGAGTTTCTTACTTAAGAGTAGGCAAAATCACGCCCACAATTAGGAAAAATCTCTCACAGATATAACAACCCAAATATTAAATGCCCTCAAATCGACATATACAAACAGTGGGCGTGGCATGGATCTGATAATGACCTCTAGAGTTTTTGCATTACGTATCAACTAAAAATTCTGTGTCAAATAATTTTTTTTTGTGAAAAGTGGGCGTGTATGTTATCTAACTACTCCCATTTTTGGGTGGACTTATTATAAATATGTATACCGAATTTCGACATCACTTTAGTGGCCATATCTTGATATCTCACAACTGTAAGCATTCCAACAACAAACACACAGACGAATATGTCCAAACCGACTCAGATTTGTATGGTGATCAAAAAATTATATATTATAGTTTGTAAGGTCTCCGAGGCTTCCTTCTGGGTATTGCAAAAGGTATAGAAAACTTAATTTTATACCATCACTGAGGTGGAGCTATGGAGTTAAAAAGTGAACCAATTCCTGGAAACATCGGCTGTAAACGACTGATTTGGTTTCTTTTGAGCTGTAGCACTTACGGGTGAAATATTTTTAGTTTTTCTACCGTTGCGTTAATTCAGTGGCACAGATATTTCCATTGAGAATATTTTGACTCGAATTTATCCACCAAAGCCTGTCTGGTGTGATCATTATTACGATCGAAAGTTGGAGTAAACGCTCTAAAAGTTGCGGGCATTGTGGTAAGAATTTTTAAAAATTTCCAAACATTGCATAATAAAAATGTTAACCTTGGCTGATAGTTTGACATTGACAGATCATGAAACACGTTTAAAGGTGCGTTGGTATTAAAATACAACATTGTTATGACCCTATTGAAAAGCTGTTATAACATTAACTAAGTTAAAAGAGGGCGAAATGTCGAACCTACCAGTTTCCGCTTGAAAGTGAAGGGTATCTCAGATTTCGCCTAAGCCAAATTCTACATATTCTGTTTTTTCGATACATGCTGCGCCTATGATATGATGCTGTAAGACAGTATGTTTCATTGCTTAAAATGCTAACGCTTTGATTGGTGGATTTTATAGTTTAACCCCTAAACAGTTGGCTGTAAATTAAGCACTTAATAATGCACAATTCAAGAAATGATTATTTGTATGCTGATATATTGAATAGAGTGAATTAATGTACTGTTGATAAGTGCCACCCTCTCCACTGGGTGCTATCTCATTTTTTCGCCTTTCACTACCTATGGCTGGCCATGCGGCGATACTTACATAAGTCGCTATTACATAGATAATTTATTTAATCATTGTTTATATGTATGAGAATTATAATCCATACTCAATGGCCTGTGAAGTACACACATAAGTAATAACGAGTGCTTATAAAGTGAACGGATTAATAATAAACACACACACATACACACTAATACTTACCTCGTACGCACAATACATTATTTTTTAGCTTTGAATAAACATCAATACATCGGTTATTGTTGTATTTGCTTATGGCAGGTAAGGCGTATTTGATGATGATGGTGGTGGTGGTAAGAGCGGTGGTGTTGTATACGCGTATTGATGTAGAACAGCGTGAAACCTCCAATTAATAAATACGCAAGTAATTGCGTTTTGATTTGTTATTATTGAATGTGTTGGTTCTATTCGGGCGTTTGGTCTAGTTTGGTTTGTGGCTTAATTCGTTCGTTTGTTCGATCGTTGTGATCGTTTTCATATATATTTTCTGTCAAATTATTATTAATTTTCATAACTCATTCGATTGTTGGCATTTTTGTTTTTTGCTCATTATAAAATGGTGGAAATATTTGTGTTGAAACATTCAATAATCATGTATACGAGTATGTATGGATAAATGGTAAATTTTTAGATATTAGTTGAAATATCTTATTTGCCTTGCACAACATGTGTACAAAGTATATTAAGTGCGGGTGTGTCTATAATAATCGACACGGAATGCCTTCTAAAGAGATTTAAGTTTTAAAATAACGGTTTTAAATGAAAGAGATAATTGGGACATATCTTATTTTATTTAAAAATGGATCGAATTAAACAATTTTTAGCAGCATTCTTCACATAACATCTTATTTTAAACATGAAAAGGTCATGACACTGTTTCCGAAGGCACAGTTCCGGAACGTGATATCCTTTATCATTAACAAAATCTGAATCGTTCTAGACGTAATTGTCCGTAAATTGTTGCTTAACAGCAAATGTCATACCGATCGGATCATAAGCAAAATCTGAATTGATTTACTTTAAATTTTTTATAGTATTTCTTGCAATCAACGTACAGATTGCAGTTTTGAATATTTTTTGAAGCATCTTTGCCCAAGGATATTTTCTGGCCCAAGGACAATTACCATTGAAAATGGAGCGGATTAGATCATTTTTAGGAGCTGTAGCATCATTATATATATGTATGACGATAATTCGTAATATTTAATATTTTTTAATAACATTTGGTGAAGAAAAGTTAATTAGCTTAATAATTAACTGTTTTAAATGTGGATCCGAGTGGATTATTTTTAGTAATCCTTTCCATATAACAATATTACACGAAGTGATTTTTATATGACAATGACTTGCATGTAAGGATACAATGGATGGACAAAATAATTTGAACACTTTACATAAAGGGTTTCGCATTAGCAGCCCTTCCATGATCCATGAGATCCCGCCATACTTTTTTTTTGACGAAGCAGTATTACTTAAGTGAGTGTTGAGTTCTGCTGTCATTTTTGCTGTGTTAGTTTAATGTTGGCTGGCCACAGTTCTTTTTAATGTTCGTCGTTTTCTGTCAGTTAACTTTAAGTTTCCATTTCACCGATTCCTTTAACCGTGGCAAAACAAAGCGTATAATACCCTGGAAGACTTGGCAGGTAAACTGTGCAAAACGTACGCGTCTCATTATTTACACGAAAGTAGTGTTGCCAGCATTCAACAAGATGTACTACATTGCATGGTGTTCCCTGTATAAGCTGCTGCACTTGAAATTATTATTTAATTATATTAAGTACGGGTGGTTTCAGAACCACTCTCTTAATCGATTTAACAATGTCCACCTGCTGTTCATGTACATTTGTGTAAAAGCTACAATTGTGATAAATCATAAATCAAACAGAGATACTTGACGTTTATTTAAAAACACTTTTTGGTAACTTTTTTAATTCGAAAAAATTGCAATTTTACCAATAATTCATCACAAAATGAATCAGTAATTAAGTTTAAGGAAAAAAACACCATAGCGAGTACAACTAAATAAAAATGAAAATAAAATAAAATCTACTATTGAATCCCCCCCACTGGGTAGACGTGAACACGCACTTTACCATGTTTACCATCTTACAAGCATTCTCTTATTAAGCATATAACGTAAATACCTATACATGTGTACAATATTTGTATGTAGGTGGAATTATTATTAATAATTAATGATTTAACTAAATGTCTTGTGTGCATATGAATCATTTTCTTGCTTTCCATTTTTCATTCCACACTCCTTTCCTTGTACTTTTAATGATCTTATCATTTTATAAAATTGAAGTTTTCTTGACATTTTTCAATGCCCAAGGATAAAAACTTCACTACGTTGTTTTTTCTATCATTGCTTGCAATGAACATTGTTTAATGTAATGATCTCTATATGTCTAAGAGAGAGTGAGAGAGAGAGAGAGATGTGTGTAATATATTATCTACTATATAGGATAGACGATGGCAAACATTTCATTAAAATACCAAGTCGAGTTTATATGTTGTGCGTAAATCGAGTTTGTGCGCGCGCGTGTTTGTGTGTGTACCTTATTATACTCTCTGTATAATATTGTATCACAGTTGATTATTGTAGGTGATTAAAATGACATTTGCAATATATACTTTAATGGCTTCATTAGTGTTTTTCCTTTTCTTTGTTCATTTCATTTGTCCCTCTTAATCAAAACGGCTTTTCATTCATGCCAAATATAATAACAACTATACTAAAGTTAAACCGTAATAATAATAGTAACGTATATGTGTTTGTAAGTAAAAACGATTCCAGTTCCTCTAGCCAACTAACTCAAGCCATTAATATACGCGTACCCTTGCGGTTGCTGACTTGATGTTTAGAATAATAAAACGGGCCATAGATAAATAAGGTAAAAGGCTCGGCTGGAACGGTTTCACGAAATAATATAGTCTAGTAACATACATGCATAAGTAATACCCGCCAGCTGAAGGCTTAATCATTTCCAGTACCTCTTTATATATACTTATGTATAGCTGAGTGTTTGTGTTCAGTTGCCGCTTTCAATTGTTGTATATTTGGTAATGTGTGCTTGTGTATTTCATATAAAATAGTACTTGCTAGGCTCATGAACTTGCTGACTACACATGTAATTGGCAATTATTGCACGCCTGTTGCATGTTCCGTGACAAACTATAACCATAACTATAACTTAAATATTGTTGTAACACCAGCCTTACCACAGTCATCACCACTGTGACTGTACCACTACCCCTACTACTGCTGTTCCATAAATTGTAACTGCCTGCATTTTCATATAGGCTCTCTTTGTTTTCCTTATGTCCATTTTTTCCCCATTTTTTCGGATTTAGTGGCAAAAATCTGTCTTGGAAAAGCCGAACTGAACAATAATATCACGCTGCGTCCCACACAATGTTTTTTTCTAAATATTTTTATTATTTGCCATTAATATTAGTGGATATAAATAAAATATCATGAATTTGAATATGAATTTCATGGGTGACATATGCGTAGTATTTGAGGTGAACCATTCACCTCTAAAAAGTTTATACAAACAATTATTCAACAATTACGATGGCTAACTGTCACTAAAGACGATGGGGAGTAATTTGATGGAAAATTGAAAGATTTATGATGAAGTGAAATGAAGTTTTTTTTTACTACAATACTATGGTGGAGGTTGCTGATATGAGCGATCATCAAGGACTATTTATTAAAAAGGGAATCATAGTTTATAGAATGATTAAAATTAAATATCATTTTATAAAGCATCGGAGATTTCAAAAAATATATATATTTTGAATCAGAATCGAATATTGAGTCAATCTAACAATGTCTCTCCGGTGAGTGTGCTTCGTAGAAATTGGCAAAAGTGTTGGTATCGTTCATACGCTAGTTGGTATTGGAATTGGGCGAAATCGGTCAAACGCCACTCCCACGATGTAACAAAAACATAAGTAGCAGCAGTTTTTTAATGAATTTACTCCACAGGGAGTATATATGTTCGTGCATCGACGGTGTTCCAAGAATTGGCCTCAGTTGTATATAACTTTTTTTACTTTTTGTCATAGATGGTCTTTTTTACGGACATATTGTTAGAACCCTAGTGATATTTGCCATCAATTTTCATCCAATGCTAACAAAAAACCTAAAATTCTTTCTTATAATGATGTTTTTCGAATACTTTAATTTATTTAAACAATTTCCTGTCAATTTCGATTAGGAATCAATTTCGTATTCAAATTTATTATTTTAAAGTTGAGTAGATGTAGCATTTTGCTTTAAAGATTCTTGACATATATCACCTTGACCATGATATTGTAACAATATTATTATATAAGTTATTGTTGTAGAGATGATCTAAAAGTAAAATAAATAAATAGATAAAACAATAGATAATAGGGTTAAATATTGAATAAATATGAAAGAAACTTACACTTAAAATAAGGGAACCGTCCAAGCTTAAAATACCAAAAATATTATAAACGTTTGAATTATTAATTAAGGACCATAATTGCTGCAACTACAAGCATAATAAAAAGAATGCAATAAAAAGAGAATTAAGTGAAAACTGTAGATACTGTCACAGCCGCTGTAGTCCATAGACCTGACACTTCTTTTTATACCCTCCACCTTAGGGAAGAGGGTAATTCACTTTGATCATCCGTTTACAATACATCGAAGGAAGCCTCGGAGACCCCACAAACCATATATATTCTTAATCAGCATGAAAAGAGAAATCGTTTGAGACATATCCGTCCGTGTGTCCGTCTGTTGTTGGCACTCTCACGGTCGTAATTTTTGAAATATGAAATTGAAACTTTGCATACGTATTCTTAGTTCAATTTCGCTGTTCCGTATTAAAATTGGGCAAAATCGGTTGAGGGACACGCCCACAATAAACAAAAATCTCATCATACCTCGAAAAAATTGTATCGTTAAAAAATTATATATCGCACAATACTATGCCTATCAAGTTGAAACTTGGTATATATATATAAAGAGTACCGTTATCCAACACTGTGCCAAAAATGGGCGTGATTGAATAACGCAAACGCCTATAATTTAAAAAAAACACTATTTGCGTAAGTACATGAAATACATAAATATGGCATTAGGAGCTTATTTTTTAGAGAATTACAAAAGGTGGAGGGTATTTGAGCTTCGGTCTTAACCGAACTTTTCTATCTTGTTATCACTTATTCAGATCTATGAAGCCTTTCACATTTAGGTTACACTTGGTTTCGAAGTAGTGCAAAATTGGTTGGATAAATAGTTTCGTTCCAAAGACTCGTCGTTTTGTTGTCGTGATATTTATGTTTTGAGAGATATGACTAAAATGGGTCCCCAGCGAGGGTCACTGTTTGAATTCCTCTTGAAATTTTATTCTTTTTTAATATTATTATGTGACTCGATTATAGTGAATGTGGGTACATTTGTCTGTTATTGAAACGCCTTCCTTTGAAAGAATTTAAAGTATTGTGCAGAAATTTTGTATAAAACATGCTTAGTTTCGATTCAATTTTAGAAAAATCAAAAAAAAAAAAAATTAGGGAAAAGCTTAGGCCTTTGTAAACCTAAGGCCATCGAAATATTATAGTTTTGTGTCTTCCTCATAAAGTTATTCTCAAGTGAATGTGTCAGCCGTTATTGTGAAGAAGTGAAAAATTTAAAGGGTGACCACTTATTTCGATTCAGAAGTCTTGCACAACCCTAAAGATGGGAAAAAGTAGAAGACAGCGTAGGTGTCATGTATCGTAAATTTGTAATCAGTTTCTCACAATATAGCATCTATTTCGAAAAAAAGGCGGAAGCAAAGTTGTACACCCAACATTTTTTACACGTCTATTCATTACAGTTTACAAATCCTTTCAAGGTGGAGGATATTAAGCCAAAATACAACTTCTTTCATTTGTCTAACGCTTAAATTTTTAATAATCACACTTATATAACTTACTCGGGTTTTAAAAATATCATCTGTCACATAAAAAGTGAATTCATAAATAATAACAGCAGCTGATTTAACCTAATTATGAAAAGAAAAATATTACGTTTGTATCTATAACAGTTATTATCTAACTAATTACCGTTCTAAACGCTATGTTATACGATATGACAACCATTAATAATTCAAAGATTACATCAACTATATGATAGCCATAAAAGAAGAGCAGCTTGTGTAAGCTGTACTTGACTTCGCTCGGGGTATACCAGGTTTTCAATAGAAATACGACCAAATTGTATGTATTAAATATTATAACCAGAGTGTTGACTGCAAATATACCCAACAGCTCTAATTGACGCACTTCGATATTCTCATCTAAAAGTTGTTTTAACCAAAATTCAACCTAAATGACACATAAAAACTATCTGGTATTTATAAATAAAATATTATTACGTATGCTGGGTACCTTTGTTGTAATATCAATAATTTCTAATGTCTTGTCGGGTTCAATAGGTTTCTGAATATCGTTTTCCTTAAAGTTGCTTGAATCATTTTCACCATTGTTTGATTGTATAGATTCTTCTCTAAGAAATAATATTTCTTTGGTATTTTTTTGTTCATTTTTACTTATTAAAATCATTGTTTTTTTTTTATTCTGCAAATATTGCATTAACCTTTTTCACAAATGAACCGTTTAATGTGGTGACACATTACAAACTAACTTGAATGAATGTAATTGTAATTACCATAGCATGATAGTTTTATTGTAATTAATTCTCGAGGGCTTAAACATTATGAATTAAGTGTGTATTACTATGTACTCAAACGGTGTCCTTATATATTGATTTTTATACCTTTCACACAAGATGAGTGGTTTGTCATTCCATTTGTAACATCCAGAGACCTGTGCGCCTGTCTGTTATTGACACTTTCACGGTCGTAAATTATGCGACAATAAATTTAAATAAATATAAATTTAAAATAAGACAACTGAAAATATTATAGTCGGTCAAGCCCGACCATCAAATACCCTACAACACTTTATTTATTATTCAATTACATTTTTTTCTTTGAAAAATGAGAAATTTTATTTTTCTATATCTACTTATATTTTCAAAAGTTTCAAAGTGATACAAGTGTCAGAATTTTTTTTTATTTTTTGTTTGTTTATGAAATAAAAAAATTATTTTTATATGGGAAGGGGTTCTAAAAAGAGTCCAATACTATCCATTTTCAATAGGATTCCCCTTTGGGCCAATACATTTCCTTGTACCAAATTTCATCGTAATATCTCAAAAAATACGACCTGTAGCTTGCGCACAAATTTACACGGACAGTCAGACGGACAGGCGAACATGGTTAAATCGATTCAGATTTTGATTCTAAATCGACCGGTATAATTGAAGGTGGGTGTGGCATTTGCCGTTTAGGAGTTACAAACATCTGCATAAACTTAATACACCCTTTACCACATGGTGGTACATGGTATAATAAAATTTAGTTTCTGCAAACAGATCGGTGGGCAAAATCGGAGCCATGCCCACAACCGAAAAAAATTGAACTAGAACGTTGGAATTTGGTACACATATTTATAAACATACTTACGGCGGGCGTGGCAAATATATACATATTGCACCTCCTACTAGTGTTTGTTTTACGTATTAGCTTGGAAGTCTAGTTTTATGGAGAATATGATTTTTTGTAAATTGTGAGTGTTTGTTATCTGACCACGCCCATTTTTGGCACATCAGTGAATGGGATAATTCGCGTACCAAGAAACTAGATGAACTTTTGTGGCAGATATAAAGATTTTTATTGATCGTGAACGTGTTTGTTATCCGATCATGCCCATTTTTGGCACATCGATGAAAGAAATAACTATAGATACGCATAATAAATTTCAAGTTAATAGGTAAGTTTTTGTGGCAGATAAATAGATTTTGGTAGATTGTGGGCGTGGATCTTGACCGCTTTTGCCCATTTTAAGTAGCAATCTGCGTGCAAAAACTGCCTGTACGAAATTTCAGCTGAATATCTCAAAATTTACAGATGCACGGACACCCTGACACACAGACATATGTGTCTAAATAGACTCAGTTTTTGACGCTGATCAATAATATATATACTCTGTAGAGTCTCTGACGCCTCCTTCTGGGCGTTGCAAACAAAAGAACAAACTTAGTATACCATCACTAAAGTGGAGGGTATAAAAAACTCGTATTTAGGTTAAGATTTGATTTGCAAGTTGAGCGTAATACGTACATAGACTATTGGACGGCTGAATCCTATAACTGACACTCCCACTTTTTGTCTATAGATGTGGAGGATATGTAAGATTTGGTCTAAAGCAAATTTAGTTTTCTTTCTATATATTCTGATCACCTTGAAGGGAAATCCAGCTCCAAGTCTATCTAATCAAGTGTAAGTTTTTGTGTGGTTAACACTGTCTTGGTCGCTATAGATTACAAACTAGACAAAAGTGTTGGTGGTGTCTGTATGCTGGTTGGTATGGAAATGGAGCAAAGTTGGTCTAACAACTAGAAAATTTAAATTACGCACAGACATATAAAAGAAGCATTTTTACGGACTTTTCTTCATTACTTATAAAGTATTGTAAGATAGAAAAGCTTGAATGGGCGTTGCTGGGTATTCAAGATACCGCCTTAGTTGACTTTACCTCTTTCATTTAATTTTTTGGATAATTGTAGCATTGCTACGATTACTAGTGAAAATTAAAACCCGTGTAATTTTCACTTCACTTGATCTTTTATGATCTAACATACGCATCTTCTGCAGTATTGAGTTTCTGCAATTTGAACAGAATTTAAATGTTAAACGTCAGACCACCAGGATTGTCTTGTCAACTATGAAAACTAATAAAACAAAACAAAAAAAGAAGAAGAAGAGTATGTCAAAACCTGTTTAATCATATGTAAACATACGCACACACACAAACAAATATGTATAACATATATGCTTACGGTTGGATATGATCAGGAACATAATTCCACGATTTGCATGAATTGCACATTTTTCAGTATGTGATGCATCAGGTTCAGGTGCATTCAGCATCAGCCCCAACTGTGTGAGTATTTATATAAATATGTAAAAATGGTATAAATATATATATAAATAAATTATAATAATATTTGCTAGTCAATTAAATGCGTAATATAACACAAAATGTCGACAACCAGAAGGTTAGCAGCACACAAGAAAGTTACGCAAATAAAAGTGAGCAGCTGTAGTAGTTAACGATCTGATATTAAAGTATGATTGTAGTGGTTAGTAGTTGATGATGATTCGGCAGAAGTTGAATGCAGTAATAATTGTTGTTATTGTTGTTGTTGCTGTTATACAGATCACTACCACCACACACACAATTCGTATAGTTTTGGTTTCAGTTTTAGTTTTAGTTTCTTAACTGACCACCAGAGCCTCCTTTACAAGTAGCCAAAGCATTAGTTTCATATTTTGCCACCACTCCCGGATATCATCTATTGAATTATTTTTATACCTTCATGCGTATAGTTTACATTTCATACCTAACGATGCACATGTTGGTGTAGAGTAGCAGCAAGTGTACAAGTGTAGAAACTTAGTCTCTGGGGTATAAAACTCTAAACAAGAAACATACGTTTGTGTATATGTGTGTGTATATTGTTTTTTTGTTCATAACCTTATATGTAGAATAGAGTGTGACAGTGCAGTGTAGTGCAGTGCAGTGCATTTTGTTGAGAGATAAGTTAAAAGTCTTGCCAAGTATTTAATCCCTGAGGTGATTTCTTTATTTATATAATTGCTTCAAAGTTCATTTTGATGGAGTATTAATTTGCAGTTTGAATTTTAATAAATGAAACTCCAAGCCATCATACAATAGCGCATAGTTGAAACAATATAATCTGTTTGTCAGGACTTCTGTACATTTTATTATAAATAAAATTCACTTTTATGTGACAAGCTGTTAATTATAACAATTTTGTTGTTATTATTGTCGGTTACTTGTCATCATTATCATTGTGGTAGTTGGCTATGGTGTTGGTTGTCTTGTTTATGACCATAGTAGGAATAAACACACACATACACACTCATTATGATTGACATTTATGTGTATTATACAATTTATATATTATTGGCATCATAGTTTGTCATCTGCCATTTTTTTAGCTTGCCATTTCAGGTGTCTGCTTATTATCAATCACGTTCAGGTGGTGTTGTTATATCATATTTTCGACTAAAGAGGGAAGGGGAATACTAAGATATCGCATTTGCAATACTTAGAAGGAGCTCTCAGAGACTCTAGGAAAAAGTGTATGTATTCTTGATTAGCATTAAAATCTCAAAAAAATATCATCCATTTTAGCTTGCTTTCATCAAGATTAGTATAATCCAATTATTAGGTCCCAGGTGCACCTGAATTTCTTTTTCTGCAACCTCATACCTATAACTCAACCACATACGGGAATGAACAAAACAATAAGAACAACTGATATAAAGGGTTTCGTAATTGCAGCCCTTCCATGAATGTTAGCTTTTTGACGACACACTGAGTGTTGAGTTCTACTGTCACGGTTGACACTTTGGTACTTTTATGTTGTCTGGCTCCAATTCTTTCTAATGTTCGTCGGTCTCTGTCAGTTAACTTTAAGTTTCCTCCACTATTACATTTAGCCGATGATGTTTTTGTGTATGTTGTCATTGCCGTGGATACTGTCACTCGTGAATATTATACGAAGCAGTGTTGCGAACATACAACAAGATTTTCTATTTTTCATGGTGTTCATATTACTTTGTTCATCCCTTGTAGATATCAACATAAACCGTCTTGTAGTACTTTGCAAGAAAATGTTTGTTAAATATTTACCCTTCAATTTAATTCCTAAATACTCTGCACTGTTCTATATTATTACGCACTTTAATAGTGTATATATGTATATTATACTTTAACATTTGTTGTATATTGGGGGCGTGTCTGTTATGAGATCGGGTGAATTATTGCCATATCAATGGGAAGGTTAAATATTATTACTTGTGCCGTAGTGTATTTTTTGTGAGTAATAGAGAAATTTTTATTGATTGTGGGCGTGGCTCTTGACCGATTTCTTTTTCTTTTGTAAAGATTGGCATTCAGGAGTTGTTTCTTATAATTGCATGCACAATGCCGATCTTACCGTCTAGGTATAGAAATTACCATCCAATGAAGAGGCACCCCATACAATATTTTTTTGCCCAATTAAAATAAGTATCTGCGCCCAATAAGTAGAAGTATCTGTACAAAATTTTAGCTCAATATTTCAAAACAAATGGACACACACACAGACATACGGACGGACATGCCTAATTGGATCTACTTTTGAATGCTAATCAAGAACACATAAACTTTGTAAGGAAGTAAATTTTTAATAATAAATTAAATAATTTTTAATAAAAATTTACTACTGAAATGGAAGAATTGGAAGTAACATTTTAGTAAAAATTTACTGCCATTTCATTCCATATACAATGTTTTAACTGGATTTTTGTTTCTTAAAAAAAAAAAAAGATATTCTGTTAGATGAGGTATATAAATGCATTGCATTTTATTTCACTATATGATGGAAAAGTATTGACAGTTTGCATTCTTTGTTGTTGATTTTTCTTGTCATTCAAAGCTTAAGGAATTGTCATGTAATTAATAACGAATTACCATGTGCCAAATTCTGGTAATTTATACGATTTCCTTTTCTCTCTCTCTTTCTCATTGCGTCCGCTTATATATTTATTTGTCGTCCGTTTTCTATTTGATCTTGTTGGACAGCATTTAATGCAGCAGCAGGCATTAACGAACGGCTTAAATGAATTTTGAGGCCGGTTATGTTATGTTATGCATGCTGCGTGACAGTTATGTGTTGGCTTTTAGTTTTAGTTATCCGGCCGAGGCTGCAACAAAAAAAAAAAAAAAAGGAAAAAACTTATTGCACTTGTGCTCATTATCCATCCATCCTGCTGATGATGACCACTCTAAGCAAGCAAAAAAAAAATGTAATCATGTCTTTGTATTTTATTTTGTTTCATTAACTAACTGCCTATATTGTTTTTAGTGTTGTTGTTGTTGTTTTTAGTAATATTTATGAGTTTAGGTATAAGCTCTCAAATACTTTTAGATGTTTCTTGTTGTTGTTGCTGTTATTGTTTTTGTCGTTTCCATATACCGGCTCTGGTCAATCTAAGCAAATGCCCGACTGGCTAGAGTTGGTTGCTTGGCTGGCTAGCTGATTTTAACACCTTGTGTCGTGAAGAATGTTAAGCACATGCATTACAACGTTTCCATCTTGTAGTCTTCGGTGCTTCTTGTAAAAATGCCAAAACCATTAAATATTTTCTCATCTTACTTCTGGTTCTAAAATTACAAAATAAAAGTAAAAATAAAAAAACAGAGCGAAGCAAACAAATATTATTGGCTTTCCGGCCAACTCTCCACAACGCCAAACAAGGTAACCCATCAGGTAGAGTCGGCCTACACGCTTTATGTAAGTGTTAAATCTACAAAACTTACCATGTCATATTGAAAGACTACGTATATGTAAATATGCACTCGTTCCCAAAGCCTTCTGGTTAACAAGGAGTAGGCACGGGGGATATATGTACAAACTTGAGCTATCTTGAAATAAGAAGGAAACACATCTGACTGTCGCATTAGGGAAAATATTCAAGGAGACCATATGTCTTTATAAAAATTAACGGTTATGTGACTTGATCAGGCTAAGAAAAATGCAATATCAGAACAAGAAGGGAAAGGCTAATATGAACAACATCACAAAAAACGATAAAGAGAGAATACAAATCGATTGTGGCGAATTTTGCTTAAAGATCTTGGCTTGCAAGATCAAATTAACTGAAGAACTGAAGTTTCTTGAGTTAACTTGAAGCGTCGAAAATGATTGAATAACCCTTTATATGCGTATTCCTAATCAGCGTTGATTTAGCTATTTCGCTTCGCGTGAATGCTGTTGAAACCGTTAAAGTGGGAAAACTTTGGATTTAAAAGCGAAACTTACGTACAGACGGCTTCATAATTGCAGCCCTTCCATGAATGTTAGCTTTGTAGGGCTCCCGCTATACTGTTTTTGTCGAAACAGTATTACTCAAGTGAGATAGAATTGAATCGTGTTCATATTATTTTATCCATCTTTAATATATATTTTGTACCTGATGCCTGCTTCTTGCAAACGGCACAACAAACTTAGTATACCTTCATCACTAAAGAATAAAATAAAAAATGATTTCGGTGTGGGCGTTTTTTGTTTTTCAATTTGTCTCCTCTTTACGCAAACACAACAATATTAATTTTCAAGTGATAAAGATCAACAATAAACAATTTTTTTTTACAATATATGATGGTCATCATCAATATAATCATTAAGCCCCAGAAGGTGTAAATCCAGTTTGTTTCTTTGTTCATGCAACGAACATGTTGCATGTAGCACTTATTCCACCATATAATTAATAATAATTTGTCTATAGCCTGAAAGGATTTTATTTTGGAGGATGTGAAGGGAAGTCAAACTTAAAATCTACATGTTCAGATATTATCTGTACTCTACTTAGAGGAAAGTACAAAAAAAAAAAAATATTATAAACATAAATATATAGTTACACACATGTGGGTATCTGGGTATGTATGCAAGCGATATTGTAATAAGTAGAGTACTCCATATATTTGAACGTTCGGTTCTATGGTTGGATTCATGTGTGTTCCGAGTACACATATGGACAACACCATAAATTTGTTATAGTTGATTTCCTTTTTTGTTTTTGTTTCTATCGTATATAATTTCCTCGAAACCATTAATTTCTTATGTTTATGAGCCACTATAAGTTTATAACCACTTTGGAAGCTTTTAAGGATACAACATTTTTTAGACAATCGTGAACAATTAATGCGTGCCAATGCACATAAATATGTCTTGATTGACATTACAGTTGCACGAGCACATATATACATAGAGACACATGTGTAGCAGGATAATAACATATAAACAAGTGACACTTGTAAGCTGGTTAAGGATTTATGAAATCATCAATTCAGTTTGTTGGTTCAGTCTTCTGTTTCTTCTTTGAACTTAAATCTTAATTAAATTATCTATTTAAGCTTTGTCCATGAAGACATGTAAAGACAAATTGGTAGAAAACTCAATATCAAACAAAGTTTCCATTACGAAGGCTACATTTCCAACATATTATGCATGTGGGGCTTGTGTAGCAGCAATCGTTCGTTTTAATGTTTGTGCTGCACTCTACAAATATCCACTAAGCTGTGCACAAGTACAAGTTGACGGGTAGTACAAAATATTTTTTCGCACTTCCAAATCAGTGGATTCGGTAACAAATTGTTTAGCAAAACTATATCAAATTGAACAAAATACAACATCTGCTGTTATGAGGACAATGTACTTATTTATATGATAAACTTTGCTCTATCCACACACCCCCACACCCCAGTCTAAAGCCATTAACTAATTTGGAAATGTTCAGTGATTAGTTGAAATGGTTGGTATCATTAGGCGTGCCATATTTAGCTTAAGCGAACCGTTGAATAATAAATAAATGGTATAGAACTACAATATAATTAATACTGAAAAGCGTACTTTTTAATACCACTGAACGTAATAAATGATATTTAAGTACTTTAGATTAGTATTGAAATACTTAAAACTTGGATTTGAATATAACAGTATAACAATTCATAGTTTTTATATGAACTGAAAAGCGTATTGTTTAGTCAATCGTAAAAAATGATATTTAAGTACTTTGAACTATTGCGGAGGTAGTAAAAATTTGCATTTGACTGTAACAGTATAACAATTTAACATTATAATAGTGTACCAATATACCAGTATAATAATTCAACAGTATAACAGTTTAACAGTTTAACAGTGTAATAGTCAAAGTTTTATGACGAAACGTATAATATATAACACTTAAAAAATTACGGTATATTAGTTTAACAGTATACGACTGTCTAGACATAACATGCAATATAACACTTTAAAAAAATCACGTATAATATTAGTATACCACTTTATTTGTATAACAGTGTAACTGTTTTTAGCTTTAACAGTATAACAGTTTGTACTTATTAAAAGCTGAAATTTATAACATAACCCAACACTACCAATTTTCAAAGGAAAAAAATTCTTAATCAAGTACATTAATTTAATACTAAATTATACCATTAACGTACTGCAATAAAAATTCGCTTCAGAATGTACATTTTTTTCTTACTCAACAAGAATTTGAAATGTGATTTCTCAACATGTGATGTATATGCTTGGTTTTTAATTAAAAGCTTGTTTTTTGTTTTTTTTTTTAATTTGCTTTTAAAAGCCAAAAACGCGATCTTAAATCACATATAATCCAATTGACAACTAAATGGATTTGCAATAACAGCAAAAGGCAATTCTTTAAAGCCATAATTAATGCAATTATGTGACAATTAGCCACATTGAACAAATACAGCTGCGCATATACATTATATGTATATTGTTTTTATCAAGAAGAAAAAAAAGTAAATAATTGACTTTTATTTTAAAGAATTAAAAGGCGAAGATTGGTTTGGGCTAAATCTTAGACACCCGTTTTTTATTTGTTAACAGGCATATGGACGGACATGTGTAGATTGAGTCAAATATGGCGTCTCACACGCCTTCTCGGAGTAGCAAACAGAATGCTTAACTTAGTGTATCATCATCACTAAGGTGGAGGGTATAAAAATACAACAATAACGATCAAGTAATAGATGAGTTGTGTTTTATGTATTTGCTTGGACAAGTTTTTGAAAAATTGTGCCACAGAAAAAGCATGCCAAACATTACAAACGATAAACATGTGATTGATGCCTTAATCACATTAATGATTAATTAGTTGTTAGTTAGTTAGTTTTTAAAGGCAATTAAGTTAAACTGAAGTGTTTTATGTAGTCCATAGTCATAGCCATGCGCTTCTTCCTTATAGTGTGTTATATAGAATACAAACATTGCTAATCCATAACCAGCCACAAGTAACAACATATACGTGTGTATGTTTTTGGAAAACACACAGCTTTGAATAATAATATAATAAATATTCAAATACGAGTATTAAACAAAGTTACAACCTGCCATGATACTTATTTATCTATTCAATGCTTTTACATTCAGTTTATCAGCGGGTATGTCCATGGCGTGTATACCGTTGTTTTCACCTTGCAACAACATAGCTTTTGTAAAGAATGCACGTAGTGTGTGTGGAACGGTTAGGAGATGTTTTAACTATAAAAGCGTGTGCATCTCTAATTTATGCAAACGTTTTACATAAGCACCTTATGTAAGTTTATACTTAAACATAATCCAAAACACAAACACACACACTTGCATTTATACTAAATTGATTTTATATACCAGTGTAGTGAACAAAACATATGTTCTACTTGTTCAGTTATGATCGAATTTTTAGGTCATGTGCTGGTCAACCTAATCCGCTCCTTTACCATTAGAATTCGGAAATAATTCGAAATTCAAGGTAATTCGAGACTTCATCTATACCTGAACAAAAGTCCAAGGACCTAAATAAGTTGTAATCAGTCAGTAGAAATGACAAAAATAACTAAAACGTTTTAAAGAAATCTTAACCGATTAAGGCTCATAACGTGTCTTCTGATACAGGATCCTTCAAAGATACCAACGGCTAATACGGTTGGTGTGCATGATTCGTCAAGCCAGTTTTGCATAGATGACTGTAGACATTACTTCACAGAGGATTGAACATTAAGGCTACTTAAATATTTTGACTTTATCGGTTTCCTCTTAGACCAAAAACTGGTACTGCTAATAAGTTCGTTTATTGCTTCCTCCTTTTCCGAAGATCTCAACGTAATATCAATAACTATTCTCGGTGAAGTATGTGTACCTTTTACGGTACGGTATTCAATGGTCGATATTTTCAATAAAAAGATTTTTTGGGACTTTTGTTGTCATGAGGCATTCTGTTAAGGATGCTAGTGACTGTTAATCAATTTTGTGCAATTGAAATATTAATTTCTCAAATTCCCCAATCTGAGTGTAACGGCCGAGTAACAGGTAGGAGAACATGTGTACGGACCCGACAAGAAGGCCATTTTGATGTTAATTTAGAAGGTTCCCTTTGAGAGTTGTAAATAGTATGAGAAACTTAATATACAATGCAGAATTATTTTAATGGAAGAATGGGAAGAAGGATGGGAAGCAAGCACGAATCCCTAGCTTATTATACGCTAGCAAAATTATTCTCTTCTGAACTGGATGTAACATGTAATGATTTTTTTTTTCTGTTCAAGAAACACCTTCGATATGTTTGTTCATGTATTGCGTTGCGGCATTCCCTCCGGAGCTAATTTAAAGCGTGCGCTAACAATTTGCATAAAAATGTCTAGTAAATGAATGGTTTGTGGTTGCGTTTGGTGTTTGTTAGGTGGTATCGTTAATAAATGTGTGGTTTTTCTCTCTTTCTCTAAAGCTAAATAATTGAAATTGAATAAATAATTGGCTTTTTAAAATTTTTGCATAAAATAAATTTAAAATACAATACATGCCATAAAAAATGTTCGTGAATCTCTTCAACTTAAACCAAATAGGTAAAAACGTATATTTATTGGAAACCACTCTGTGAAGAAGAATAGAAAAATATTTTATCTAAGAGATAATCGTTTTTGAAACGAAATTTATATCATTTTACCTAATAATGTATCAAGAATATATGCATTGTACGTATAGCGAATATGTGGCAAAGATTTATCTAAGAACACGAAAAAATTTACATGCCAACATGAACCAGAAATGGTACAGCATACACAGCGGGATCAAGTTAACGAATTTACCAACATGATGCTCCAGTATAATCTCTTCACTTACAATAATATAAACATATTTAAAGCATAAAGTAAAAGACTCACCCAAACGGTGTCAGATAATTTATAGATGGGATAAACATGATACATACAAATGCTACAAATGCGGAGAAAACAAAAGCTCACCACTGGGTGTTAGGATAACAGGCAATGTGGCAAATAAACACCAAATTTGGCCTATAGCACACCGCAAATGATCAAGCCTAGGTATGAAGAATTAGCCTAGACCGGTTAATGACTAGATTTATTTTCTGAATACGTAACACCACGGCTTGATAAACCTTCAAAGGTACGTAACTGATAGAAGTCAAAAGCTTAACTTTGGCTTTTATCAGACCGCAAATGTTGAGCTATTTTGGCAGGATCGGTTCATGCCTATACAAATATGTCTCCTCCGAGAGAAAGGTTTTCATCTCAACTTTCATTTTTCCATTATAATATTATCACAAATATTAAATTTTATACCGAAGAAGCTTTTTTTTAAAAGTGTAGGGTGTCTGTTATTCTTTAATGATCGCATTTAAAGCAAGCATGTGGAAAGATCGAGAATTTCCATAATATTTAGAAGCTCGTGAAGCGTTAAACGTAGTATGATCCTTGATCATATCACTAAAGGATCTGCTCAAGTTTGTCCATTTTTTTTTTTGGGGTTTTCAACCGGATAGTGTGAAACCTTCAGAGATATAAGCAGCCAGTTCTATAGGTTTACACGGTTGAACCTGACTTCATTCTCGCTAATTTCCATATTCTATAACACATTCCCTTTAGCTGCAATTATTTTCGCTCGAAACTGCTGTTAAGTATTGCTACGCAAGAATGTTTTCCAATAACATCAATTCATTTGTGGGCTTCTAGGCATTCGTCTGTTTTCTTTATTATTTTCTTCACAAATACCCTCATTAGTGTATTCAAGTTATTTTGCGGAAATTTTGCTTCTGTCCCAAGGTACTCATACAAATTAGGTGAAATGGTTTAGGAGCAATAAGTAAAAATAGTTAATTAGCTTAAAACAATATAAGTTTACCCATAAGTACGTATGTCTGTATGTATTTAGCTGAAATTTTATTTACTGTCTAAAGGGACCTGTACAAATTAGGCGAAATAATTATTAATAGAGCGATTCTATACATACCACCTTCACAGTTCAGATATACATAAATATGGAAGGTATCCCAGATGTGTTTGAAGCCAAAGGCGTTTTTTTTTACTGCACACTGTTTTTTGTCCACTTTAACAACATTGTGGAAACACAATTTAAATGGCGGTAAGTTTGTTGCAATTTAATCTGAAATACACAATTTGATAACATGCTTTTCATATTTTAGCCTGATTTATGTTCTGTTTTATAACAACTTTTGTGTTAAATGGATGCTGCTGGTTATTTACCTGGTGGTCAACTCAAGTTTCACAAGTTTTCTCTCTACTATTATAATGTATGTGTATATTTTTTTCTGTTTTTTTACTATAAATTATTAATTATTTAGAAAATTGCATTTTCTTGTTGTTGTGAATATTATGTAATCGAGCTGTGAATATAAACAAGAGATATGTTAAAAACGCGTTTTTCATTCTTTCTCTTATCTAAAGCAATCTTTTGTTATCATGAATGCTACTAAAAAGTGCATGTTATCCGGTTCATTGTAAATGTAAATCATTTAAAGAAAGATTGAAATGCATACCAAGACGTAACTAGCTAACTAACTAACTGAGTGACGGACTGACTGACCGACGTACTTGTGTATTTGTTTTCGAGATGCTTAACATTTTCAAACTGCCCAACAAATGCAATTCATCTTTAAATATCCTTCAATGTTAAGGACATTACAATGTTGCCAACATGGTTGCGTATGTTTTCTGTCGGCTTAGTGTCAGTGGTACTCGATGTTTAAATAGTTTGGTGAAGAGTGGCTGCTTTAAACGAGTCTGAATATTATCGGTGTCTGTCTCACAATTAACATGTTAACGCCCGTTATAAAAATGCCGATGATATCTAATGTTGTACACTGGCTTGCTGAATATCGTACATCACAACAACCTTGTGCTTCTTGGTTAAGGCTAATATGTCACACTTTCTAGCGTTTCTTACATGTACATACCCACTCTACACACACGTCTGAACGTATCATATATGTACGGTACATACACATGTTGTTTTGATCTAAACATGATTTTAGCTTCTGGGGAATAGTTCATAGACTCACATACACAGTTTACTACATTAATTGCAATACCGCTCGTTTAATATTATTCTAAAGATATTTGTTAGCGCTTATGATCAACACCAGCAGTCATCCGTTTGGTTCATGTTAGAGTGCTTTTTGTTTCTCCTTTTAGTCTTTTTTGTCTCAGCATGAGTTCCTCTTTTTGTCATATTGTTTATATACAATACAATATAACATAGCTGCTGTTGTAGCTGCTCGTGTTTGTTAGTTGTTTGCTTTGAATTTGTTACTTAATTCAATGTTGTTGTTGTTGTTGTTGTTGTTGTTATATTGTTTTTTCTACGCTTAGAGTTAGAGTTACTTTGTCGGATGATCTGTTTGGCTTGTCGACTGTTGCTGATGGTTTGGTTCCTTTTTGGTCCCCATGGATGGTGAATGTACAATCAACCACCAACTATATCGCAGATGTTTTCGCGGTGTATTGATACAAATGCCTTTTGCGGTTTCTTTTTTGATTAAGCTCCAAAATTAATTGCCAAGAAAAAGGCTGATTAACCCATAGTGAATGTGTAGGCACATTATTTATACAAAAAGGCAATTCTTGGATGTAAAGATAAGGAAAAATAAATTTTCCGTAGGCCAGATCTTAAATACCCTCCACATTTACAACGGCGGGCGTGGCAGATATATATATATATATATATATATATGTTGTGTCCTTTAATAGTTTCAGCTTGCAAGTGTAGTTTTATGGTGAATATGTTTCTTTCTAAATTGTAGGCGTCTCTGTTATCCGACCACGTCTATTTTTGCACATCGATGAACGAAATATTTATAGATATACGCACCAAATTTTAACTTTATAGTTAAATTTTTGTGGCAGATCAATGGATTTTTGTCGATTGTGGCCGTGACTTTTACTAATTTTGCCCATCTTAAATAACGGTCTGTGTGCAAAGAGTAAAAGGGCCTGTACAAAATTTCAGCTCAATATTTCATAATTTGCGTCCGTGAAAATGGCAACGACAGACGGGCACATGGACACATGGACACATGGACATACATGTCTAAGGTCTTTGACGACTCCTTCTGGGTGTTGCAAAAGGTAGAAGAAACTGAGTATACTTTCATCACTAAGGTGGGGGGTATAAAAATTAACTTTTGTGTGAAAAATTCAAAAGCCATGCCCACAATCGACAAAAAACTATATATCTGCCACAAAAATTGAAACATTAAGTTGAAATTTGATGCACATATATAGCTCCAAATGGTCGAATAATCGACACGCCCACAACTTACAAGAAACCATACTCAGCGTAAAACTCCACTTGCAAACTAATACGTAACACAAACATTATTAGAGGGTAAATATATTTATATCTGTGGGCGTTGCAAGGTATTTAGGATTTGGCCTAAGGCAAGTTTAGTTTTCCTACTTGTTGTACTTAACACAGGGTATATTAAGTATTCGTTCAAGTTGTTATTATTATAATACCCAGAAGGAGGCGTTAGAAAATCTTGAAATCGTGTCTAAGGACAACATTCAGACACAGTCCCTAACCTTTTAAATTTTATTTGCAATGCCCCAATGTGGTTGATAGTCAATATTTGGCTAAAGACCCATATAAAATGCATTTTTACTTGTCTTCAGCATTTGTTCTTGTAATAATCCTAATGTAGTCCTTTTTTCTATTTTGTTGCTATATATCTTCTCAGCCGAATGGCTACACAAGCCTTGACTATGTACGTGCAACTATGTTTGCATTTTTGTTTTTGTTTTGTTTTTATAAAAAATATCGATTTATTAATCATTTAATGACATATGTACGCGTAGTATGTTTGTATTATTTATGGCTTTGTGGTTTAACGAACGCCAAGAAGAAATCATATGTGTGTCGTATCAGTGCTGTATGTAAGTTGCACACATTTTGAACATTCCATTCAATCTAACCAACAATACTAATAACACAAGCACAAATAATGAAAATGAAAAAATATTATAACGTGCATCTCCTTTTAAAGCAAAACTAACAAATTAAATTGTCGATTGGACACCACGTCTCTCATAACAAATTTGATAATGTTGAGCGTTTTTCAATAATATTTTTTTCTTTTCAATATCAATCAATATCCAAACATGTTTATATGCCCAACTAAGAAGGCGATAAAACTTCATCATTAAATCAAAATGGAAAAAAATGTGATACAGTCAGTACAGCAATAAGATGGAATTTTTGATAAAACGTAAGAAACTAATTAAGAGAATCGGAGAAAAAGAAACATTTAAAGATAAAGATTATCATTTTTGTATGGAAAAGTGTTTATGAAACTAATTAATAGTGATTGATATCAATGAGGGTAGCTAAGGATATAGATACAAAAGTCAATTTTCCATCAATCATGAAAAAATCATTATATGTTAATAAACGGATTTAATAGTATGAATGAAAAGTTAAAGTAAAATAAGAAAAAATTAAAATTTGACCGAGATCGTACGTACATACAAACAGTGGGCGTGAAATTTTTTTGAAATTGTACACGTGTCTGTTATCCGGTTAAGTCCATTGGTCCATAGTTTTTCACAATTTAAATAGCGATCTGCCTATATAAGTGTATGTATACAACTTAACCTCAACATCTCAAAATTTACAATCGTACGTGTCAAGAACAGGCGGACACACAGACATACATGTCTAGATCGAATTAGTTTTTGATACTGAGCAAAAATATATATACCTTGTTACTGTGTATACATTTTAATGAAACTCCTTTTTTATATTTCTTACTTCTACGAACGATTTATTTACAAGACTCAAGCACACTTTACATTTTAGAAAACAAGAGAGATCGAACACCAAAAACGTTGCCAGGCATTATATCTCTGATTGATACTCGTACAGGGTCTCATCTAATGACACAACACTTTGTGGGGCCTCCAAAGCTGTTATCATTCTATTTGCAACGCCCAGAAGGGGGTTCTTCCCTTATTATATGGAGGGTGTAACAAGTAAAAAAGTTAAATTTAACTGAGTCCAAATCTTAAATACCTTCCACCACTACATACAATAACAAGTAGTAAGTATCAGCTTTCAGAAGATTTATCACAAAAACTGATTTTTCGTATGTTGTGGGCCTGTGTATTATCCGACCCCGTATCCCCATTTTTGTTACATCCATGGAAAAGCTCAACGAATTTATTTTTATGAAATTTCAACTTCATAGCTTAGTTTTTGTGGTCAAGAGATAGTTTTTTTGTGGATATATTTACAATTGTGAGTCTGGCAACAAGAGAAAGGAAATACGGACGGACATGTCTACAACGAACTAGATTTTGATGCTGACGAAGAGTATATATATACTTTGCATGGTACCTAATGCCTCTTCTTGGATGTTGCAAACGCAAATTAAACTTGGTTTCCTTTCATGTTACATGGTGAATGTAAAAAGCAGAGACCTTGCAAAAACCACATTGGCCAAAACATATACATTCGTCTAAAAGCCCATTAAAATTGGTAAACATTTGGCAAGGAATATTTATAATACAAGAACGAGCAGATGGCGACTTTTGCCCACATGTGCAGCAACAGAAAATATTATATTTAACACATTAAATCCGTGTAAACGGTCATGTCGTTATAACGTTTACAATATCTCTTTTGCACACACATCCCTATACGTACCAGGTGTACGTTAACATTTATATGTAAAAGTATGATTCGGTTTAATGGCACAAAATATGATAAAGAAAATTGTTGAGATTCTTAGACGTACATAGAGAGTGTGTAAATGTGTTTATAAGTAAAAAATAATGTTCAACTTTATAAATATGTATCTGTTATAGAAGACTCTATAGATGAACTGCAGAGCGTAAGCTTAGCACACAATTTATATGAAATCTACTTTTGTTGCTATTCATGACACTGTTGTTGATCATCTTTTTGAATACATATCTCATATATATAAAATAGAAACTATTTCTTTCTAATGGTAATATTAAACAATTTAAATATTAAGCAGGCACTTATCTATTTGGCTTGGGTCTGTATATCGACTTTAGCGAGTTAAACATATTGTGACACTTTGATAACTTAATAATTCTCTAAAGTTATGCAATGACCGCAATAATGCTCTAACAGAGCCATTCTTTATCTTTTCCATTCATCTTGATTCAACTGGTGGTTGGTTGCACTGGTTTTTTTCTTCTTTTAATGTAGATTGCAAGGCCGCCAATTGTGTCAAAACTTCATTAAATGCCGGTCTGCTTTACCATCAATGATGGCGATACTTTAGATTTATATTTGGTAATAATGCGTCTGTATTCACATATAAATTTATTTCCATGCTTCAATTTAATAACATCTGCTTTTGTATTGCATTATCATTGAGTTTGCGATTCAATATGATTCTAACAAGTTCAGGGAACACCTGTTTTAGTTTTTCATTAAAACCTGCACCACAAAGTGGTACAAAGATACGTAACTTCTAAGCGCCAAGTATCACACTCATGTTCAATTAAAACGATCGCATCATACTGAAAATCTGACTCCCTTTAATCATAACCGTCTGTACGTCCTTGAAGTTCTTGTAAACGTTTTAAGGGTTTACTATGATAAATGAACCTAATCCGTCTATTTTTAAAACATATCGTTTTGTAATTTTCTATTTTGAATTTTATATTTATATGAGAAAACTTTCTTGATGAAATTTGACCCAAACAGATCTTTTAATCCAAAAACAGTTCATATAGAAAATCGACCTGAAAGGTTTATTTTTATGATGCCTCCTCATAAAGTCATCAAATTTTTTAACAAAACTTGATGATAAATAGTTAATTAGCTTAATAATTAGTTGGGCAAAATTTGGATTTGGAGCGCTCTGCCTATAATCCTTTTTTTTTAAAGAGACTTCTTTATCACAAGGACTACAGTTTTTTTATAAAAAATAAACCAATTATATGACTAATGTATAAATAAATTATGGAACTAAGTAATGCAGGGTATTAAGTGGTTGAGTAGAACAAAAATATTTTCACAAAGACTAAGGTTTTGCAATTAAACAAAAAATTGTAATACTACGTGTTTGTGTGTATTTCTAATTGTATAATTTTACGTTACTCACGTTACGCACGTTTATTTCATACAATAATATGCTGACACAGTAACATATGACACCATCTATAGTCAATGTTATCCTTCTTAAACGATACACATATATCACTTGAAACTCAGTTGGACACATAATGCAGTTTCAGTTCAGTCTCAATACTGCTACACAAACCTCAAGAATTGTACGCATTTTTATTTTCTTGCTACGCATAACCACCGTAGGAGATGTCAGTGTCTTTGGCTATGATAAGTTTGATTTGGTGTGGTGGTGACAGTTATAAGAATAGAAAATATATGAGGATGCGCGAACATTCATATATCTAGAGACCAATTAATGAACAGGCTGGTTCACTTATTCGAGCAGTTCTGTACGCATGTGCTCTTCATATTACTTCATATTACTACGCAATGCTGGGAATTTTAGTTATTACAAAAGTTGAACGAAAATGTTAAATGTGATCTGCATTAAAAAATGGTTATTGTTTATATCACATAATTATAATTGCCATATTTATTTAAAAAAAAAAGCACTAACTTGTACATTTATAGTTTTCTTAGTCTTCTCGGTTAATTTTCTTCTTTTGTTTAATATTCGTAGTGGTTTGCTTTACCCAAGTGGTTAAGTGGTCGTTAATTAAGTTGAAGCATCTTCTAACGAACGCCTTATTTAGTTATGTGTTAAATCTACTTAACTTTGCACTCAATTCAATTTAACCACATTTACTTATAAATATAGTGGTCATGTTGTAGTTGTTGAACTTGCGTTAATCTCCTTAATAGTCTTTAAGCGTATAAAGCTAAAGCGCACAAAAAAGGAAAAAACTAAAAGGATTGCATGACCGATGTTAAGCACACTTGTAATACTTTTATGCCATAATTCAAATGGTTAATGTTTCTTACTTCTTAAACATTGATTATGTGGCGGGTAGGAAATCATTATATTGCTAAACATAATACAACACAACACACCAAACATAACCCAACACTTACTTAACCATCCATCCATCTAGATGAATTAACTTTTCTCTTTATAAATATAATCGAAGCTTTTAATTAATAGTAAAATCGAGTCTTTGAATGGGATAATTTTTTTTCTTTTTTTAGCGCGCTGTTCATTTGTTGTTGTTTTATATAAACGGAAATTGAATTTTTGTTACACCATTTATAATCTTATCATATCACCGATTGCTATATCAACACTCACAATACCACTTTTCATTATATTATCCTCATTTTTAAAGATTTCGATTTTTTTTCTTAATTCTCTTTTAACCATAATACGAGAGCAGGCTGTTTGGTTGACTGCCTTCCCTTGTTTAAAATAGCTTTCAATACATTTGTGGCATTATAATCTTAACAGCAACATCGTTGCCTTACAAATGTGTTGTTATGGTTAAAAGCGGGAAATGTGAAAAATGAAGCAATTATGCTTTTTAACATACTCCAGTCACGTCCATATCCTCTCTAATCTGTGTCGATAGAGAATATAATGGGTTCAATAAAACAAGTTGCAATCATAAAATGCGATGCTGTACCAGAAGACACTTTTGTTTTCTCGATATCTCAAGCCGCTTAAATAGCTATGAAGTACTTGATCTGTCTTTAAGTGCTCAAGGTATGCTATTGTTTTTTCTCGAAACTCATTTTAATTTTTTTTAGCACTACGTTCTACACTCCCTTACCATCCTACCCATTAATCATTTAACAGATAGCTTAAGTCAATGTCATCTTAAAATTTATATAATTTATTATTCACGTTTATATATATTTCAAAAAAGCTTCTGATTGGTATTTCGTTACGTTGTGCTGGAATTCAACCTTTTACAATAAATTAGAGTAATGATTTATATTATATAAATTATATAAATTATTTTTATACCCTATGCATAAGATGAGTGGTACACTAAGTTTGTTTTGTCAGAGGTTCTACAAAGTAAATTATTCATGATCAGCTTGAAAAACTAAGTTGATGCCATGCCCACAATTCATAAAAATCTCCTTATCTGCCACAAAAATTGAGCTTTGAAATTGAAAGAATACATATTTATAATTAATCCTTCGATCGATGTCCCGAAAATTGGCGGGGTCGAATAACATACACGCTCACAACCGAAAAAACTTATATATCTGTCACAAAAATAATTATCCCATTCATTGATGCGTCAAAAATGGGCGTGGTCGGCTAATACACAATATATAAAAAACTAGATTCAGTGTAAAAGTCGACTTGCAACCTTAATAAATTCACTATTAGAAGGCGTACCCGCCATGCTCACCTTTAAAAAATTTTCAATATACAAAATTGTTTCCATCAGCTGAAGTCATGATGTGTAGCTAATATGTGTTGTGTCTATTTCGGTTCGCAGTCTGCTCTTCATGCAGAAGGTCACCCTTCGATAGATGGGGCGGGAGTGTTGAGTGTCAAACTAAAGATGCAGTACTTATGTTTTACAATTTCATAATGGAATATAAATTCAATATTTACTAAAGCTATAGAGTTTGATAATCTGAATTATACAAAAATTTTTCAAAAAGCTCTTTTAACAGAACGTTAAGTTTGTACAAAATTGGAACCCAATCCAACAGCTTTTACATTAGACTGGGATATTTTTATTAAGCCGAGAGCCAAAAGTAATTTTCTTCTTAATCATCAAGCTGTCATTATTGGACATAGTAACAGCCGCGCCTAAAAAGTAGACAAAGTCTTTTACCACCTTGAAGTTGTATACCTGTCACAGCATGTAAGACATTGACACTCTCGGTGCATGAATACACCATAATTACGCCATTAATAATAACACCAGAAAACGATCCATTTTTGTGCAAATGCAAAGTGTTCTGAGAATATAAATTATGGTAAGTATGTAAGAAGGCATAACATTGTTAATCATTAGTTTCACACGAGCATTCAAAGTACAGCCAGCCTGTAAGTTATTAGGGCAACATAAAATACATATTATATTCTCCAGATTGTTCTATATACATATATAAATATATATATATATATATATATATATATATATAGATAACTCTGAGAGATAGCTTTTAAAATGTAAAAAATATCGAATGGCTGCTTCTTAAAATGGAACAAAAATAATAAAAAAATAGCATTCCAATAAATGTAAGATATAAGTTAAGTACAAACATACGTAATAGTCGTAGTCGTTGTGTGTTGGCTTTCATCATGTTGCTTTTCACCACTAATTACAAATTGATTTTAATAAATTTCAAGCGACGTTGACTGCCACCATGACAGGCGACAACAATTTCGTGGTGCCTCAGACAGTAACTAAAACCAATCTTCCACCCAGACACTTTACACACATATCGGCTTCAGTGGAAGATGTCTTTTAAAAAGTCATGAATGCTAGAAGTAAAGTGGACGGCGTCGTTGTTATTAGTGTGTAGAGATGTTTTTTTCTTTCTTTTTTTGCCAAATGAAGAACAAACACCTGATTGTATTTTATGGGAAATAGTCCCATAACATATCCTGTAAGCTTAGACAAGTTTTCATTTATTATAGATTTTACGAGTACGTTTATGGGAAAGTGTGCAATAAAATATAAAATTTTGCATAAAGTTCATACTGGGGATCACTACCATCAACTATTAAGCTATTCTCTATTGCGGATCAAATGGACTTTACAAGACATACTCTTCTTTTATGCGTGGGTGAAAAGAAAACAAGATAGTGTAATATGCGTCTTAAAGTAAATTTAAGTCCTTTATTTATGGATAAAGTCGAGTTAGATCTGTTATATCGAAGGGTTGTCCCAGTCATAAGTAAAAAAACTAAATTTCCTTTCGGCCAAATATTAAATATCCTCCACATCTACATATATAGTGGGCGTGGCAGGTACGGATTATGTATCAGTCTAGTTTTACGCTGAGTACGGGTTTTTGTAAACTGTGAGCGTCTCTGTTATCCGACCATGCCAATTTTTGGCAAAGTGGACGTGTGAGGTGAGGTGTGGGGATAGTGACAAAGTGGAGTTATTGTGCAGATTTTTGCATAAAATAAACAAAAAAATGTTAAAATCAAAGCTTATCCACATATTCGTCTAACTGACAAAAATAATTTCTGCAACGTATAACAATCACGTGGCCACGCCCTTAGGGTATATTTTATATATATGATCCACAAACCAAAGATAGTTTTTTTCTCTGATCTCATCCTACGAAGTACACTTAAAAAGTAATAGTGCAAAGAGAAAGATAGAGCGAGACGGAGTGATTTTATTTATCCTCGGGTATTATTTATTATTGATAAATTTCCATTGACAGTTTGGAAGTGTTGAAATTGCCCAATGCTATTAAAGTTAAGATTTATGTTTGTTTACTCCAATATCTTCCATTAATCCGTGCTCCACAAAAAAAAAACACTCACGTACATCAGAGTTTGACTTTTTTTAAGTTAATAACGCTACATTACCCAAATCTCTTTACTTACAGTATATTGTGATTTGCCATCCACACCATGCTAATTCAATAACAGCCCACTTACAGCAAAAGTCTCAATTTAGAGACATATTTTTTTTTTTTGAGTTTATTATTGACTTGCGGACAGAGCACAAAATATATGTGTTTTCAATAAATGGGAGAATATAACGTGACTGTAGTTTATTTGCCACGTGACATTAATTAAATATGAATGCGTTCTTTATCAGGGTTTTTAGTCAATTGGGTTTTGCTGTTTTGATGTTATTAGTTTTTCTTTTCTTCGACAAATAATGTTTTAGCAGCGCTCGTTATAACGATAATTTAAAATGACAGCAAGTTCTTAAGCTAGGGTGGTTATCTATTGTATGACATTTGTTAAGCCGTTCGCGTGCTTATGTACTTTTCATTTGACAACTGTAAAGAAATTTACAAATTGCCGCTTAATACATGTGTTAAGTATGGATGGAATGAAATTTGACTTGTCCTTGTCTGAGGTAACTTTGCTTTTTATTTATGCGTTTGCTTAATGGTAAGTTTTGATAAAAAACAATGGGGAAAATATGAAACGAGTAAAAATATTATACCCTACCTCCCATACTTCCACAAATTATGCCACAATTAGTTTAGTTGTATCAGTAAACGTAAGGCGTGGTTATATAAGTCACTTCGTGAAATATGATTATATAGACAAAGGTCCTAAAAGTGGTCCGATCGGGTCGAAATTTTCCACAGTGAATTATGAGACTCTTAATTTATTCTTCACCAAATTTTATTAAACAATACTAAGAATTGTGATTTGAAATGGAGGTTCAAAAGAGATAATTTTTGACATAGCGATTAGTAAAGTTTATATAACCGAAGAAAAAACGTATGTTATTTATATTTTGTGTCCTGAAGAGATTTTCTTCAATAATTGGGAGTTTTTGCTATAAAAAGACTTCCATTGTAATACAACCTTATATGGAGAGGGGTTCTAAAAATGGTTCGATTCGGTCAATTTTCAAAGGAGTTTCTCTCTGAACCAAAACATGTTTTTATACCAAATGTCATCGAAATATCTCCAAAAATATGATCTGCAGCATAAGCCCAAATTTACATGGACAGGCAGGCGGATATTGTTAAATCGATACCCCTTGGCAAAAAGCGAGGCGGGGTATAACTAAACGTACACTTTATACTTGCTCCCAGAAGTGATGAAAGGGTATAAAAAGTCGTTGTGTATTTCATTAACGATATATATTTAATATTTAAATAATCCCAGAAGGTGTTCCGTGTTTTTAGTCGTATTATAATATCATGCTTTAAATAAAGGTTGGAAAATATTTTGTTAATTTGTAACCATTAGTGTGACAGATTTTTACTGTAATTCATGAAATCATGAATAGCCCCCTCGAACGCCTTCTAAACATTTGTTTTTTATATAATACTGTAAAAAAAAAAATTGCAAACAAACCAAAAATTGATACAAATGGTGGCAATTTATATAAAGAAAAAACAAACAAACAAACAAAAACAAAAAATATGCACCCATATAAAACAAACTGTTTGTCAAACGTAAACGGTCCTGACAGTATCTGGAATTTTTGCTATATGTTAAAAATTTGTGTACGGAGTGTTGCCGTATAATGCTGGACTGATTGAAATATAGTAAATTTTTGTTATTGTACTGCAAGGCTTTATAGTTCTTTATAAACAAAAGAGAAGGTTTGAATGTATGTATGTATGCATAGGTACGCATATGCAATACAATATATTTAAACAAATTCCTGTCATTGGGCCAATTTGTCGTTGTTTGCTTACACTCTCCATGTCAAAGAAAAACTTGTGTCCCGCTTATGCGGACATATTCGTATAAAGTTAAGAAAACTGTGAATAGAGTCTGTTTGTACGTTTAGATACATTTTCATTTTCATTATTTCATTTTATCATATCGAACATATCGTTTGAAACTTTTGACTTTAAATATTCTCATGTGAGGCGGTTTGTCTGTCGTGGCGTTTACATGCACAGAAGCCAACAACCTTTACGGCTAATAAACAATTTCTAGCGAATGCTGTTTGCCATACATGCATATGCAGAATGAATAATATTGCCGATGTGTGTGTGCGTGTGTGTGTCTTTTAAAGTGATGGATAGGTTAATTGTTGGCATACGTCTATGTAGTCCAGAGATTGTGATGTTGCCACCACACACAACCAACTCACCACATATAAGCATTTCTTGCTGGCGGCTGTTGTATGTTGCTGTTTGTGAGGTCTTTACATAACAGTTTGTCATCATTATATGTGGTATAGTCATGTAATTTTTGTTAATTTTTTTTATAATAATTTTTTTTTTTTGTAAAATGCAATTAAATGATACGTAAAACATTAAATTTATTATTTCTTAAAAGGAAATTATTTTCATTCCTGGAAAAATAGCAAAATTGAAAAGGTAAAGAAAGTGAAGTGAAAACTATTATTATGTGGATACACGTTGCGGTCGATTATTATTCATTAAAAAATTCCTTTTCTTAGTAAAAACAATGTAAGCCAGTACGTCTACCATACAATACTTTCATTACGTGTGTGATCTTATGAATTTACGTTTCACAGGTCACTTAGGCTGTGTGTTTTTCTTTTGTAATATGTTCAACATTTTGCACAACGGCATTCGGTTATCAGTGAATATCTTTGGACACAAGCAAATTGTGAATGGCGTTTTTCTATCTACTAACATGGAAAATTTATAACCTGAAGAAATCTGATATATGATATATGTGCGTTATATATTTAAATGACAAAATCAAATGACTTCTATCAACATACGTGCTGTGGGTTACATTGTAAAATGTCTGTGTGTTGCGGTATGGGTACTTAAAATTTGTTTCTGGGTTACTTTTCTTTAAAAACAAGAACCGTTATTTATAATCTATTCTTTTATAACTGTTTTCGTTGTTCACAAAAAAATGTTGATTTATACGGCCGGCCAGCTTGCTTTGGCCATACACGACTTATTCACACACATTTATATGTATGTAAGCTTGTAAAGAGTCACCTGAAAACAGATGTTAAAGCGTTAATACATTGGGAACAATCGCTCTGATACATGTTTAGGTTTATGTGTGTGTTTGAAATAGTGTGTGGAAAACTTAGTAATGCAAGTAAAAAAAATTAAATTTGTTAAATCTCTTTTTCCATGAGCTCAAGGCCACATAGCTTGAGAAAAAAAAAGATTCAAGAGATAAGAAAAGGTCATAAAAGTCAGAGGCAGAATACAAAATTCTTGAATAAATATTTTTGTTTTTTAACGTTTAGATATAAATCAAGAATAACAATTAAAAACGTCGAAAAATACTGAAAATCGTAAAATGATATTCAATATGAGGGGGGATAGAATAGGTGGATAAGCACGCCCAAAAATTATATGGGAGGGGCATTTTAAGTCCGATAAAAAAAAAGTTGGTCAACGAATGCTCTTTAACCTTAAGACTGTATGTAACAAAAATCGAATTTTTATTTAGGCTATTATGTAATTAATGAACGTGGGGCTGACAGATAAAATTTACAATCGATCGGGGTTGTTTTTTTTTCACATATTCCTAGGGATCATGTAAACCACATAATGTACATTTCGTACATCAACCTGATTCGTTATATTATAGCAACAGTGCAAACTATCTATTTGAGACAATGGCAGTGCATGTCGTAAAATAAATAACTAATTAATTGTTAATCTTTAGATATTAACAAGTTCGTTAAGTAAAATTAGTTTCCTTTTAAATTGTAATTTAATTTAATTTATTCACATAAAATGAACCACACAGATGCTAATAGGAAATACTACCCTTTATAAAGAGTTAATAACGAACCCACTTCAACGTAAATTGTCCAGTTATTAAGAAGAAGATATAAAAATAAACAGTGTTTTATAAATTTCAAGCTGTTGAGTAATTTTTGCGCGATTATTTTCTACTAAATCAAAAAAATGGGTAAACGACAACATCAGAAAGATAAAATGTAAGTTTTTTAAATCTTGTTTTACTAAAAATCATCCGCAAACATATAATTTTTTAAAATATAAATAGGTATTTGACATACACGGAGTGGACAGAATTATATGGTGGCAAAAAATTTGAATCGGCCGAAAATGAGCACATTAAATTTAAGCGTTTGCCATACGATCATTGCTGTATATGTTTGAAGCCGTATGAAGTGCCCTATTGTGATAGGGAGGGTAATATATTCGAATTGGAGGCCATACATAATTTCCTTAAAAAGTATAAAATCAATCCTGTTACGGGAAAAGCTTTGGAGGCTAAATCATTAGTTAAGTTGAATATCTACAAGAATGCCGAAGATGAATATCATTGCCCCGCCTTGTTTAAGCCATTTACTAAAAATTCACACATTGTGGCCTTGGCCACCACCGGCAATGTTTATTCATGGGAGGCTATTGAACAATTGAATATAAAAAGTAAAAATTGGAAAGATTTAATTGATGATAGTCCTTTTCAACGCAAGGACATCATCGTAATACAAGATCCTCAAAGTTTGGACAAGTTCGATATATCGAAATTTCATCATATTAAAAAAAATTTACGTATGTTAACCGAAGAGGAGGAAATGGAATTGAAGGATCCTGCGAAGAAAATTAAAGCCATGAATATGGAAACAAGAGAAACGTTGGCACAATTAGAAAAGGATTATAAGGCTGCTGAGGAGAAACCCAATACGTCCAAACAGATAGCAGATAAATTTAATGCTGCTCACTATTCAACAGGAGCGGTAGCAGCCAGCTTTACATCCACCGCTATGGTACCAGTGTCCAAGCATGAAGCAGCAATTATTGATGAGGATTTGGTAAAATATGAACGTGTCACCAAAAAAGGTTATGTGCGTTTAACCACCAATATGGGTCCTTTGAATTTTGAATTGTATTGTGATCAAGTGCCCCGTGCCTGCGAGAACTTTATTAAACATGCCACTGACGGGTATTATACAGGAACAAAGTTTCATCGTTCCATTCGAAATTTTATGGTAAGTTTTCAATAAAAACAATCACGTTTGCAAAAATATATTTTGCGAAATTCAGATACAAGGCGGTGATCCTACAGACACTGGTGCTGGTGGCACTTCAATTTGGGGCAAGAAATTTGAAGATGAATTTAAACCCAACTTAAGTCACTCGGGTCGAGGAATGCTTTCAATGGCTAATTCAGGACCAAACACAAATGCTTCACAATTGTAACTTACAATAGACAATTATCTCTTGTTCTAGTTTTAAATATAAATATTTCTGCCAGTTTTATAACGTATCGTTCGTGTAAGCATTTGGATGGCAAACATACTATATTTGGTAAGTTAGTGGGTGGTATGGAAACTCTACATAAAATGGAACAAATCGAGGTGGATAACAAGGATCGACCTATTGAAGATATCATTGTGGAAAGTGCTCAAGTATTTGTAGACCCATTTAAAGAAGCCACCGAGCAACTAGCTAAAGAAAGAAGCGATGAGGCTGATAAGCAACAGCAGCAAGCCAAAGAAACTGCTAAACAAAAACGATTGGATGAACCTTTGAAAGTATACCGTGAAGGAGTTGGGAAATACTTAAATTTACAAGTCACTAAAGCCAATGTGAAAGAAGACAATAAATCCAGGTCTACCCTATTCAGTGTTCCCATGCGTACAAAAGGTTCTGCCAAAGCAACACTTGAAGATTTTTCTAGTTGGTAAGACATAAATTCGATTTTTTCCTTGGTTAAAATAAACTTTCAATTAAGTATTAAAGAGATCATATTTCTTTGTTGTTGTTGTATATTTTAATGTATAGAAAGAAAAGAGTTACATCATACATGACCACACCATGTATGATGTAACTCTTTTCTTGCCTGCATGGGGTATGTTACTATATGAACTTTTCAAATATTTATCAACTAGGGTTTTGTTTATCTAATTCATTAGACAAAGCCTCCGATTGCTCGCGTTCCTTCCACTTTTGTTTTAATTCTTGTAATTTACTTTGTCTACGTTTACGTTCTGAAGATTTTTTAGCATCCACGGCTTTCAATTGCGCTTTTATAGAAAGTTCACCATTTAAATGCTCGTCCAATTTTTCCAATAATAGTTTACGAGCTTCAGTACGATTTTTGGACGCCAAACGATGTGTGTGACATTTAACCACTAAATTAGTGGGTATGTGACGTAAAAATACACAATTCGATGTTTTATTAACGGCTTGTCCTCCAGGACCACTACCTCGAGTAAAATGTTCTTCTAAATCAGCTTCATTTAATGTGGGATAAAGTGAATAGTCCACACATTTATGTTTTGAACGTAATGGTAGAAGAAACGATGTAACAGATGTACAATTATGCGCTTTCGAAATGAATTTTATTATATATGAAAACATGCTGTTTTATAAAATCCGTCCTTTCCGCAATAAAGTTTCACCTTTCTGAAATTATTAAACAAAATTTTCAAACTAAACTTTCCTTAAATTAAAGGATTTACCTTAAAATTAAATTCAATTTTCTTGGAACTCGTTTCAGAAAGATTTTCACGAAATTCTCTTCTTACGCGTCCCAAAAAATATGTCTTGTCGGTAAAAACCAATTGATTACCATAACGCATTAAACGTTTATATAAGCGCAAAACTTGCTGACGATTAGGGAGAGACATTTGCAGGTTTTTGCTTTATTTAAATTAAATACATGAAATAAATTTGTTAAGAATTAAAACATATTTTACTCGTCCTGCTAAAACTATAGTAAACAGCTGATTTGTTTTATTTATAAAACAAGCAGTGGTGTAAATTTTAGTATGAAAGGGCTTTTCTTATACTACAATGGCAAC
The DNA here is from genome assembly GCA_963978525.1 of Ornithomya fringillina. Taxonomy (NCBI): domain Eukaryota; kingdom Metazoa; phylum Arthropoda; class Insecta; order Diptera; family Hippoboscidae; genus Ornithomya; species Ornithomya fringillina. The sequence goes on from OZ021694.1 coordinate 12,263,001, forward strand.
ACCTTTTTACCATTTAACGGTAATTTTGCAATTTATGTTTAATAGTTTATAATAAATATCAGAAATATTGAAAAAAAAAAAATAACGGTAATTAAATTAAAAACCTAACAAATTACTCTATTATTATCGAAAATTGGTGATAAATCAAAATGGTTTTTGAGCTAACTACCATCAAAGTTTTATATTAAATACTTTGTTGGTAAATTTCAACATCTTTTCGTATACGCAAAATCAAAATGGCGTTACTTTGGGGACCATGTAATAAATATGTTAAAGACATGCGACGTGCACCATGTTTGAAATGATTTTTGAATGAAATCATAAACATGTGCACAAACAAATATAATATAATCACACACTCAAACCGGATAGAGACGTGTAAAAATCGTACGTGCGTTTGATTTAAACGTTTTAATGTTAAAAAAAAGAAAAAAATAATAAACTCATGAATTCAGGTGCTTAATATTGTCTTCATGTATTTGTTTATTTTAAACTAAAAAGTTGTTTGCGGTTATGCAGCCAATCCGCTTTAGATAACATTTAATAAAAACAACAAGAATCAAATAAAATCAAAAAATTGTTTAAATTAATAAACACACGCATATACACACATTTATAGCTCTATGGCTTATTGCAAAAAAAAAAAAAAAAACAGGTGCTGCAGGTATATTTGATATTTCTATATTAACACACACAACGCACACATACACAACCAACCGCATAAAACATGATGATAGTTTATAAATGAAAACGTTGGTGTTAAGCTGAAACTATATACTCAACCGTGGGTAAGACATGGCTGCTAAACTAAATTTAACGCACTAAAGTATTTTCATATACATTGAATGGTATGCAGTATGTACATACAATAGGTAAGTTTGCTACAAAGATTTTTTCGCTTCATATGCACAAACAAATTTTTGCTTTGTTTATTTTTTTTAAAATTTTTTTTGTTGATCATTATATAAACATACATATAAACTTAAGCGAACGTGTTTTTGCTTAAGGCATTGTAATGCTGATGTTTTTACTCTCAAATGTTCAAATGCGGTGGGCGGGTTTATATCTTAAGTTAAAGTGTTCGCCAGTGCATATGTTTTTCTTTTTTTATGGGGTTTTATCAGTTGAAAGTCTAATTTATAAATTTATGACATAATATTAATGATTTGTGCGTAAGCGAAGCCATATATAGAGAGAGAGAGGAGTATGTAATGTGTACTTATATGTACACTTATGACCGAAGGCGACATTATTTAAATCCATTAATAAACGTGACTGATGTTAACAAACTGATAAATATCAATTCACTGACAGGTGGACAACAATTTCATAACTGCAACATGATACGAGTACAACAACAAATATTTTATTATATAATTAGAAAAACGAAATAACTAATAACGGGAAAAGCTATCGTTTTCTAATTAAAAGAGAAACAGTGTGTGTGTGTATGTGTGGAATGCTACGTGTCGTGTGAATGAAGCTAAAATAAATGCTTTATCCTTAACTTGCTATGGTACAGTATCAATATCAGATCTTTTAATTTGGCCTGTATGGCGCAGAGATAAATTCTGTAAAGAAATAATGTGTAATTTGTGGAAGCAGTTGGTATTTTGATAATTGATTATGACAATTAACGGTTGAACATTTAAATTGCTTCAATTGATTACATTCATTAACTGAGACATAAATATATACAAATACAGAGAGAGAGAGAGAGAGAGAGAGATATGCCACTTTTAACAAGGTTCACTACCATGTATCACTCACCCAACTGCACACACATGTTTGAAGTAAATAAGGATCTGTTTGTGTGTTTAAACGGAAATGGATTTGGATTCTATTGTGGTTTATGGCATACTTGCAGTTATAAACCATTTTATGTATGAACATAACCATATGCGAGGTTAACCCGACCCTTTGCATACTAAGGTAGAAGGTATTTCCTTTATAAAGCTTAATTTTTAAATTTTAGGACGATATGTTGTTTAGTATGTGATAAGCAGCCATCTTTAGTAAACGTTCTCATAACAATAATTGAGGTGTCTGCTTCGGTTAGAACAAATGGCAAAGTTAAAACGAGGGAGTACGATTTGCTAAAACCTCTGCATCGCAGAGAAAAGATTAAATGGAATGTCCCCGCCGAAAAATCCACAAAATGGTATTTAATGACCATCGACGGAAAGTACAAAAGCCAGCACACTTGGAAAGCATTAGAAAAAGTGCTATATAAAGCATACTGAATGAAAGGTGGAGGCAAGATGGGTGTCGCGTTTGATAACTATAGAACAAATGCAGCGTTATGAGAATATTTTGGAGTTTGGCGATGTTTGTTTGGAAAAAAATGCTGGTTTTTGCTTCAATGGATGATCATGGGTCCAACATTTTCTTCCTACAAAGAGGAAATCAAAGCTAGAAAAAATCGCTTATAGCCAGCTAGAAGGAGACTATGTTGTGTTATGCAGAGCTTTTCACATAACACTTGTAGTTTCTGTGAAAATGGATATTTGGAATAAAAAACTATATTTAAGTTACAAAATATTTTAAATATCCTTTTTAATCCTTCACATCACAATATGTAGTTTGTAATTGTGGAGTGCTTATAAACCTAATTATCTGTAAAGTAACAATCATAAAAAGGGGTGTTAGAGACCCCACAAAATTTATATATTCTAAAATAATTTCATTCATATCCGTTTGTCCATTCAGTCCATTGACTCTAAACTTGACAGAAGTGTTGGTAGACACCAAAAAATTAATTTTTTAGTGATTTTTACATGGTACTCATAATGTGCAGTACCTAGAAAGTTAATAATTGTCAATTATTACTTGTTTAGCTGGTGGGTAATCCAGATTTGCTAAATTTATCTTTTTCACTTGTTTTCGTCTTTTTTTTTACATTTTAACTGCGTTCTGTTAATATGTTCGGACTTAAATGATTGCTTATTTATTCAGTTAACTGTTGCATACAGAAATTAATGATGGATCGATGTGTATGAACCATTTTTTAGTTTGCTACTTCATTAATAATCTGCATGAACATGGAACAGTGGCCAAAAACAAGTTGCTTATATTGATAAGTATCATAAGGAGGCATTCGTCATTGTGGGCTTAAAAAATGTTATATAAAAAACGATTTAAAGTTTTATACTAGATGTGACTAAAACGGCAGCCATATAACGAGTTATGTTTTTCAACAAGGACATAACAATTTTTAATTTAAAAAAAATTTATCATGCAATGTTTGGAAAATTTAAAAATTATTACCGCAATTGGAAGCTGGTGATCGTAAGTTTAAGAGTGATTGTTATTTTTTGGCTGTGAGAGCTTTTTAGATAAATTCCAATCAAAATATTCACTATTGGCTGTTCCTATACCAGTGAGGCAACGCAACAGACGAGATACCGAAAACATTGCAGCCGTAAGTGCTTCAATTCTCTCAAATCACATTACGGTTAATTTTGCATAAACATCTTGGTTTACAAGATGAAATTAATTGAAAAACTGAAACCTCTGGATCAACTAAAGTAGCGTAACTTTTATTATTTTGTGTTATGTCCTTATTGAAAAACCAAATGTTTTATAATGAATTTTTTAAAAACTTACATAGAAAGAGAATTCAGGAATTATTCCTTACACTTGCCAAATCACTGCAAACATACATTTAAATTAGATTTTGAAATTGCATTCCACATTGTGTTATTCGTTCAAATGTTAGAAACAACTTCCAGTAACAGTTCTGTTAACTGCTAAGTAACACTTATACACAACTTGTAACCAATTTGGTTTGGGTCTGCTGTGCATGCTTATCAAAAAAGTTTGATTGTGCCGATCAAATCACTGCATAGCTACCGTTTGTTAGCTGCTTACTTCACATAAGGATGCGCATGCGCTGTGTGTCTTGTACAAAGGAATGACGTCCACTATTAGTAAATGTCAGGAATGGATGCAATGAAAATAAATTAAAGAAAAATATGCACAAACGGGTTAACGCGCTGAAGTTAAGCCCTAAGCTACAAAAGAATTTGTCTAAAATTGCGTGGAAACTTTATTTATTTCAGAAGGCTATCTAGTGGTGGTGTCACACTGGTGCTCTAGAAGCATGAATAGGCAAATGAACTGAACCAAACCGAACCGAACTGAATTGCACTGAACTGATCTATCGAACGGACGTACGAATATTTTTCAACATTTGTCACGCAAACAAATCTCGTTCATTAAAGAGAGTGACAGAGTGTGTGCAGCTGCTAAAATATGCATTTAAAATGCAAATGAGTTGAGTTGAAAGCCTGGCCCTGTACGTGTATTAGCCTAAGCCTTAAGCTGAATTGACACGCACCAAAACAAAAGGAGACTTTTTCATTAAGTTTAATAATTTTTTATACCCTCCACCTTAGGGAAGAGGGTATATTCATTTTGATCATCCGTTTACAACACATCGAAGGAAGCCTCGGAGACCCCACAAACCATATATATTCTTAATCAGCATGAAAAGAGAAATCGTTTGAGACATGTCCGTCCGTGTGTCCGTGTGTCCGTCTGTGGAAGGGCACTCTCACGGTCGTAATTTTTGAGATATCAAATTGAAACTTTGTATAAGTATTCTTAGTTCAATTTCGCTATTCCGTATTGAAATTGGGCAAAATCAGTAAAGAGATACGCCCACAATAAACGAAAATCTCATCATACCTCGAAAGAATTGTATCTTTAAAAAATTATATATCGCACAATACTATGCCTATCAAGTTGAAATTTAATATAATTATAAGTGGTACAACACTGTGCCAAAAATGGGCGTGATTGAACGCCTATAATTAAAAAAAAACACTATTTCCGTAGGTACATGAAATAGTCATATACATACATATGGCAATAGGAACTTATTTTTAGAGGATTATAAAAGGTGGAGGGTATTTAAGCTTCGGTCTTAACCGAACTTCTCTAACTTGTTTATAATCATATTCAGTGTTATAGTTTTCTGATTTATTTTTCCAAGATTTTGTAGTGCGTGTTGAAGTTTTAATCATGAATTGAAAAGAATTAATAATTAGAATGATTAATCAACATGTAAAAATGTAAATGTCTGGCTAAAGCGATCATTTAATAACCTACACCACTTGGTTTTAAGTACAATTAAAATTAGTTTGCCACAGAACTTAAATTTGTGCTAATTTTTGTAAAGAAATTTTCGAAATTGTGATTTTTTTTGCTATAAAAAATTATTATCCTTGAACACTCTTAACACTCTTATAGGGTCCAAGGGGGCGTGGCATATATGCAAATGTCAAATTTTACTGTAAAGAACAAAATTTGCACTAAAATAGATTTTAGTAAATTGCGAACGTCGACCAGGTATACTAAGTTTGTCATTCCATTTGCAACACCCAGAAGGAGTCATTAGATACCCTACAAAGTATATATATTTTTGATTAGCATCAAAAACTGAGTCGATTTTTATATGTGCGTCTGTTGTCGGCACTCTCGTACATTTTGAAATATTAAGCTATTACATTTTGTTCAGTTTCTGCACGCAGATCGTTATTTAAATTGGTCAAAAGTCACGCCCACAATCAGCAAAAATCTACTTATCTGCCACAAAAATTGACCACTGCAGTTAAAATTTGATATAAATATTTATAATTATTCCATTTATCATTAAACCGAAAATGGACGTGAACGGATTAGCATATACGCCCACAATTTACAAAGACCGTACTTAAGCTGCTAGCTGATATGTAATGTATGTAATTTGCTATTAGAGGTCGTAATCATCGTACCCATCGTTCTTGTGTAGATGTGAAGTGTATTTAAGATTTGGTTTAAGCTAAATTTAGTTATTTTGCTCATCAGTTTGGTATTTTACAAGTTTTCTGCTAAATCTATATGTAAAGTAGAACACAAATCGTACAACTCCTTAATTTGATGAGCCAACTCACAATTAACTTCTTCACCACCCCGTAACATAGCATTCTCAATTATATCGTTCTCAGTAGCGTGAGTTTGTTGGGATAAAAACTCTTGACTGGACAATTGTACGGGTTCTACTAAGTTTGGTAGAAAAGCGGCAGCTATACCAATACTATAAGGCAAAAAACGAGCATATTCAGTCAATAATGATTCGTTGCTGAAAATAAAAAATATTAATAGTTAACAATCGCAGTGAAAATAATGTAATTAAGGTGTGGTGAGTACTTTAAGAATTCTGGCATTGTTCGATGACTTAACATTTCATAAGTGTTCTTTAATTGTGACACATAACATTCAAATAATTCGGAGAAATGTTTAGAACGTACGACGGCATAGGATGAGAGAGACAGTAAGATGGATAAATCACTCATAGGCGATGAGACGCGTAAGGTTTGTAAGTCGAACATCATACAGTCGTTGGCTTGACCCTTCGCATCCAACTTAAAGGCTAAATTATTGCGCAAGTAATCACCATGACACAAAGTAATAAACGGCTTCCGAGGCTGTACTCTGCAGCGCGCGTATTTATAGTTATCACCCAATAAACTTTCCAATTTTAATAAGAACTCCTCCTTTACGTAAGGTTGGTAATGTCGGGCAGCTTTTAAAGCTCTCTTAACACCTTCTTTAAGAGTCAGACCCCATACGCTATGAGAAATATCATCTGCAGCGTAGCGTGATTCTTTTAAAAGTCCCGTTAACTTATTGAATTTTTCTTCATGATGAATGGACATTACGAAGCCAATGCCATGAAACTTGGCTAAATATTTTACGGCCATCCGAAGTGCATCTAAAGATAAATTCACTTTTTTTGGATATAAATGCCACCCATTGTGCGTGAAATCCTCCAATATGATCATGGCAAATGATTCTTGCAATTCACTGAGATAGTACGAAGGTAGATTCGCGGGGCAGGATGTGGTTTCAAAGAAAGCTGGAAGAATCTCTTTATAGGCTATAATTTCATTATGAAATAAAGCCGAAAAATTGATAGCTTCATACGTAGAACTCGGTAAATTAGGAGTTTTCTGTGAATTTTTTTAAATTTTTTTTTAATTTGAATCATTTCTGTTTTCAAAGTCAACATACCTTAACGAATAAGTGCAATTCCCTTTGTAAACCTTGAACTTCATATTTAACGTGAACATTATAACATGTAGTTAACATGAATGACTTATCGGAGCCAATAAAATCAATGTTTAAAGCTGTAATTGAAGGTGACTCATTATTGTTACACGGCACGTCACTCTGTACAATTTTTCCATTTGTTAACAGTTTTGGAAGTATTTGAGCCTGAAACCATTCTTTTTCATCCATTTTTAAGGAATATTTTTTATATTCACACTTTTTTTTATAGTTTTTTCCCTCAATAAAAACGGGGTTCTCGTTAAAAGAGTTTAAACGAGCGCAATTACTTTAATAATTTATTTTAGTTGTTGCATTCCAAGTTGCATTTTATATGCAAGTTGAAGAGATAACAAAATGTAAATAGCACTGAGTACATGCATTTATATTATTTTGATATAAAGCGAAATCTCCATTAACACTCATTGTTGTAATACACAATAATGAATATAATACGTAATTGAAAACATGTAATCTATGTAGTATAGATGAAAGGTGGGTAACGCTTTATAACCTTACGACTCCTCTTTTATAAATAAATACAAATGCGAAAACTAAAATTGTTATACCCTCTACATAAGAGAAGTATAATAGGTTTGTTATTCTGTTTGCAACACCCAGAAGGAGGCGTCAGAGACCCTACAAAGTATATTTGTTTTTTATTAGCATCTGAGTCGAACTAGACATGTATGTCCGAGTGTTCGTATGTCTGTCTGTTGTTGTCATTCCCACGGGCGTAAATTTTGAGTTATTGAGGTGAAAATTACTCTTTGGAGTAGAATATCTCCACATTAAGCTGTGGGAATGGTACGTATACCATTGACAGATCTTTTACTAACAATAAACCAGTTTAAGTGTCTCCGTCTGTGGGTCCATGTTAATTTATGCTACAATTTACGCGCGGGAGCTTTTTGGAAATTGGTTTATTTTGGACAATTTTTTGGCACCCTCCTCGTGGAATGCTCTTATTTCACATAAGTCTTTATATGAAAACAATAATTTGGTTTAATTAAGTATTAATTAAGTTAGTATTAGCTTATTAATTATTTAAGTTTAAGTTGGACTCGATCGGATTTTATTTTTTCATAAAGTGCTTTGCGTTTTCAAAAACAACAACAACAACAAAGTTATAGCATAGTTTTTGTATCTAAATGGTATAGATTCGATAAATTCGATTAAATCCCATTCGATGCACATGATGTTTTAGCCTCAAATTCCGTAATTTCATATGAACTGTTTGCATTTCCATATGGTATCAGCAGATGAAACATTTTGTTTACTTCTGTCATATTGTTTGTATGTTGCACAAGTTCTTATTTTCTACATATGATACATGACTCGTACATACTCGTAAATAATTGATCGAAACATAAATCTTAATTGAATTAAATTTTTTTGTGTATATAGACCCTTTCTGTTCAATTTCAAATGTTTTTCGCTTTTTTTCATATTTTATTGTGTTGCAATTTTTCCCGCCTGCCCATGAATCACGTTTCAATTCCAATGCGTAAGCCCCACCAAGAAATAATAATAATAATAAAAGCACAAACAAACATATCAAATGCGTGTGGTATCGCACGTCATAAAGTGTTCCTTTGTTAAATATTTTACATAAATTTACTTCATATGACATTTACAAATTATATATTCAACAATCAATGTTACAGTAGTTTATGTAGGAGTAAGTGATAGACAGAATAAGAGTTTTTCATTGTTACAAAACAAATGCGAAACATTTGGTCAGTTTGAAGCGTGTCATGGTGGTTTAATCGTGTCAGTAAATGGGAATTTTAAATGCAATATTTTCGATTAGGAACTCTACGAAACTAAGGCTTGCAAACAAATCAAAAAGAATGCAATAGTTGGGCAGATCTTATATTAATTATGTTGTAAATAATACGGATGGGCATTGCGAATATGATTCGAATTTTGATGCTGATCATGAATATATATAGTTTGTGGGCCTTACAACACCATCGTATGGGTGTTGCAAAGAAAGCAGTTACCTCCTCTTGTTTAGCGTGTTTAAAAATATTAATAATTGGCAATTTTCATTGTTATAGAGATTTATTTCAAAATAAGGCGTTTTTTTTTTTATTGAGAATTTCAATTCAAATCATTTTCAACAGAGTTCTTCTATAAGTCAAAGCATAGTTTTCTTTCTAAGTTCAATGAAATAGACACTTTAACTGCCATATTTAGAGGAGAGAGAGAGAGAGAAACAGAAAAACCTGTTAACAAATGATTGGTCCAGAACCATTCCATAATGTGGCTAAAACACCAATAGGACCAGTCACCAAAAGCAAAGGGGGCCAAGCATTAAGAACACTTAAACTTTTGGAACCACAAAGAGGCGAGTTAAAGCTGTTGATGACTAGAAGCTTAGATACCATTTCAAAAAGTTGGGTGCTTCTGACAATGACATTGAACATGTGATTTGACCTTAGAGATGTCGCATATTATTCTCTGGGTATGTCATCCTGCTGCCAGCCTCCGCATAATCAATAATTATTTGGTAAGGCCAGAGACAGAGACTTGAAAAATATAAATTTTAACAAATCTTCAACTCAGCTTTGCTATGTGCGCTATCGAAACGAAGCATATTAAATTCTTCCTTGCATGTGTGGATTCGTACACTATATGTGGTTATATATTTGTAAAAACTATGCAATTATATTCAAATAGATTTATTTATTCATTATTTACACGCTTTATGTCACTACAATTACACGCGGATGGCTCTTAGATGACATATGTAAATGTTAGGAAGGAATGATTTATCTACCTATTGTATGATATATAGTGTGGTGGTGTATGAGTTGAATGCGCATATAACCATAAATCCACACATGCCAGGATGAATTTAATATGTTTCGTTTCGATAGCGCACATAGCAAAGCTGAGTTGAAGATTTGTTAAAATTTATATTTTTCAACCACTTCAGGGCGATGTTGCAAAATTTCACAAGTGTATGGGTAAAGAGATGCGCGAAGCAAGGGGTTTTGTGTCCGTGTCAATATACAAACACATAACCAATTTATTGATAATTTCTTCCGGACCAAAAACAGTGAAGAATTAGTTTTTTTGTTGATTTTTGGTTTTTTACGCATGTGTTCCTGTTGTTGTTTTTTTTTTTTTTTGTTCTTACAAGCAAAGCAAAGGGAATACCATAGATTACACATACAATGCAAACGAATGTTTGTCATTATGGCGCATGCGACTTAGAGACTTTTGGACAGTGGTTTTTTACGCGCATGTGTACTGTTGTTGTTTTTTCTGTTCTTATAAACAAACCAAAGGGAATACCATTGATTGCAAACATTTGTACGTATGTGATTTTATATATTATGAATGAAAGAATGAATGAATAAATATTGTAATTAATATGTGAAAATAAGGCTTTCTTCATTAGACCTTTCCACTTTTCGACTATTTATACATGTTTTCTTGATGTTTTGTAAAGATGTTTTTTTCCAATTTTTTCATTCTATTATGGGGTAGAAAAGTATTGAAAAATCCTTTAAAAATATATAAAAGTAGTAAACACAAGCTATATTTGATAACACAAGTCAGCCTAACAGAACAAGAAACATATTTGTGTATACGAACATTTGATATTTGTGTATACATTTGCTTGTATGCATTGTATACAACGTAATACGTAAGTGCACCCATCTCAAACCTTGAGATTCTGCCACCAAAATTTAAGAGCATGACACTCCGTCTCTATATTTAGAGGTCTCTGGCATGACACTCCGTCTCTATATTTTGAAGTCTCTGTTTGAAGTCTCTGTCTCTGCTCTGGTACAGTTCATAAAAGAACAATTTTAATTTAATCGTTTCAAAAAAAAGTACAAGCAAGCAATTCTTACAATTTACCGCCGCCTAACGATCGACCGTACATTTTATAGAAGCTTAAGTAAAAAGCTCTATTTGGAATTGAATTGCTTTCATTAAACTAAACGATCACATTGCCTTAGCTTAGTGTTCATAAAAATTAAATTCATGTGAATCACACTGTTATACTTTATAAAAAAATTGATGGATGGGGCTGTACGATCAAAGTTATTTATTAAGTTATTATCCCTGAAGAGACGCACAAGTGAACAAAATCAATGCATTTATTAAAAGTCTTTGAAGTCTTCTTTAAAAGTCTTCTTCTTCTTCTTCTTCTTTAATTTCACATAATTATTTTTGTATATTTTTATTTACTAAGGTCCAAGGTATAATTGAAGAAGTTTTATTTGTATTTCTTATTATAATGGCAACACTTCTTGAACGCAAGTACCCATTTATATAAGTTTAAAATATGAAATGAAAAAAACTTCCAATTCACATAACATAACATTTCAATTGAAAGTGTATGAAAAGTTTTCTAAAATCCAAACAAAAGTAACTTTTTGTTTTCTAATTTGTTATTATACCCTTCACATAAGATGGGGGTAAACTACCCCGTCGTTCCATTTGCAAAACCTAGAATGAGGCATCAGAGACTCCCCAAAGTGTATATATATATTCTTCATTAGCATTAAAATTTGAGTCGATCTATACATGTATGTCCGTTTGTCCGTCTGTTTTTCGTACTCTAACAGTCGTAAATTTTGAGACACTTCTATTTGGTTATGAGGATTTTTGCACGCAGATCGTTATTTAAATTGAGTCAAATTGGTCAAAAGCCACGCCCACAATCTATTTATCTGCCATAAAAATTGAGCTATAAAGTTAAAATTTGGTATGCACACTCAAAAGTAGCCCTTTCATCGATGTACCTAAAATGGGCATGGTTGGATAACAGACATGCCCACAATTTATAAAAAATCATACTGAGCGTAAAACTTGACTTGCAAACCGATATGTAATACGTACACTATTAGAGGGCGAAATCATGTACCTACCGCGCCCCCTGTTTATATGTAAATGTGGAGGGTATCTAAGTTTTGGTCCAAGTTGATATAAATGTAGATTTTTTATTTATTTTCGCCAACTTGACATGAGCACATAGAACTTTTTTGTATCTTTGAAGAAAACAGTGTGAGTATTGATGCTAGACCAAATGCTGATGTAGTCCAAACAATACACAAATCAAACATATTATGAAAATAGTAATTGTGGAGGAGGACTTCTAATCTACTTTAACACGTTCTCTCTCATGCTATAAATGATCAAGTGCCAATTCTACAACACATCTAATATTTGATTGATAAACGGTAATCGATGTTAGAGGTGAAACGTGATGGTCATTAAAAAAGTACGCATCCCACGCCCACTTTAGCTAAATGTAACTTTTTTATTTTTTATATTTAAAGGAAATTTAAATTAAGAGGTAGCCAACCTATGTTGTTTCATGTTTCAATCTGTAATATAAATGTCATTATATGGCCCAAAATAATATAAGCAACAATTCTATATTTTTATAATGTATAAATGTTTTCATGTGTTTAAAAAATTCACCTTAACGTACAAATAAACTTTAATATGTACCATAAGCGGTACATATGATAGTGAACGTGTTAATGGAAACTACAGTTTGGCAACATTTTGTTGGCAATTGTGGTGTAGTTTTTTTTTGTTTTTGTTTGTTTTGTAAAGTAAGGAATAAAAAATTTAAACAAGAAGTGGACGGAAAGACATTTATGCGTTACTTTTTGTCAACACATTTCCTTAAACATTAAATGTACCCAAATATTCATACAAATATTTAATTTTTATACCTTTCATTGAAATGTCCGCTCATGGTCGTATATTTTGAGATATTAAGCTAACATTCAGTAGAAAGTAAGCTCCTAAATAAAAAAGGCAAATGTGGGTGAGAAATATATCGACCTATGTATAGAAATATATCGACCACAACAATTGAGCTAAGAAGTTGAAGTTTGGTATACATACTTATATATTAAAATTTTTCATTTATGTGACAAAAAAAGGGCGGGGTTGCATAACAAAGGCGCCCACAATTTACAAAAAAAAATTGTGTGTGCAACATCTGTTGTGTACGTTTTACTTACATTGCTACAGGATGTAATCAGCAACATGCCACGCCCACTATTTGTATTTGATGAAGATGGAGGGTATTTAACATTTGGCTTAAAGCAAATTTGTTTCTTTTTGATTCTTTTGATCATTTTGCCAAATTTTTAAAAACATTTTACTCTGTTGGGCTCGAACTACGAATTATAAAAAAGAATTATTTATAAATTATTAATCAAAGTAATTTGCATTAATCATACTAGACAATAAGGTCTTTATCGGCATTGTCAAAATCAATTATTGTCAAAATTTCCACATTGACAATACAAGTCATTACCTTACCTACGCATCTGCATAGAGGGAGAATGACTTTTGCAACAGATAATAAATGCAAAACTAAAATTAAATTTATATGTGCATGTGTATGAGTACATTTTTACATTGCAATTTTGTTTATTGTTTATGCATTAAAAAGTAATCAATAAAATAATTTTTATTTCATTTTGGACATATTCAAAAATTCGCATCATTTGGAAGATTAGCGAGTTTAGTTAGTTGAGCCAACACAAATAACGGTTTATGGTTATATATTATATAGTATTGCAATTGTTGTTGTTATTTTTTTGAAATTGTTATCATACAAAAACTGTGCGATAGGTATGTTAAGTATTAAATATTAAAGCTTGCATGTACTGTGCAGCAATAATTGTAGTTTTTGATAAATTGGTGAAAATTCAAATTTATTTGTATATATGTATACTCTAGAAGTGGTACAAGGATATGTTGTATTTCCTAACCGGAAATCCTATACACACCTTTAATACTTGTCCATACATTTAATCGAAATCAAATATGAACCGATAAAGCGATGTCCGGAAGTATAGCCACATCTTTCTTAGTGGTGCGTTTGTCAATTTTCAACATTCTATTCCACTTTACGAGTTTTGTTAAAGTCTTAAACATTTTTTCTTTTTGAGTTTTGGTTGAATTGTGGGCGTGATTTTTCTCTATTTTTGAACAAACCCACGTATAAAGCTTATAAACAATAATATTGTACTTGTGCTAAAATTGGAATCAATGTCTCAGGTTTCGCAATCACGGAAACGCTTTCTACACACAAACACATAGACGACAGATGGATGGAGAGAGACAGCTGATGCAAAATATAGGATTTTTAAGCTAGCTCCTCCTCTAAGTTTTTATTACATTTTAACAAAGTGTTGTATATCCCCCATCAATACCTACATTTAACTTAAATGAAAATGATGCAATGATTTAATGTTGGAACAAAAGCAAATCATTGTCAGTCTTTTCAATTGTTATTCTCTCCGTGCACATGCACATATTGTTCATAAAGCACAAGCTATAAAATCATCTCTCTGATGTGATGTTAAACATTTAATAAAATTAGTATGAAGTTGAAATTTTTGTCACATACCAATTAGGCAGGGAGGGGTGGGAATATATTTCTTGTTTAATTTGAAAGTGGCAAACAATAAATTATATTTGTTTTTCATAGTGCTGGAATTTCTCATATAAACCTCTTGGTATTCTGATCATTAAACACAAGTTACGAAGGTTCAGTTTAATCCATTATACCCTGCAAAGGGTATATTAAGTGTGTGCGAATGTTTATAACTCCGAAACGACACACACGGTATACCGCACCTTCAATTTAACCCATCGCCCATTCAGAACCAAAATCTGAATCGATTTAACCATGTCCATTTGTCTGTCTATGTAAATTTATGCGTAATCTACAGGTAACATTTTTAAATTTTTGATGAAATTTCGTTCAAGAATACATATAAAGACAAAGAGGAACTCTATTTAAAATGGACCGAATTATAACATTTTTAGAACTCCTCCCCATATAAGGTACGATTATAATAGAAGTCTTTATATTCTTGCAATGCTTAATATTTTTGGACAAAATTTGGTGAAGAATAGTTTCATTTGTAGCTGTGCTAAATTTGGACCCGATCGGACCGCTTTTAGAACCCCTTCCCATTTCACGAAGTAACTTATGTAGAGGCAAGTAAAGAAATTGTAGCATAATTTAAGGAGCTAAGTGGTGGGGATTGACCGACTTGCCATATTTGCTTGCCTTTATGAGAAACATGTTAGAAAACTAAATTCGATTTTAAATACAACTAAAAAGTATATGTATGAAAATATATGCACAATCAGTGGGTGTGGTAGATTCGTGATTACGCCTTTTAATAAAATATGTATTATGTCTTAATTTACAAGTTATTATTCCGTGCTTGTTATCCGACTACGCCCACTTTTCGCACTTGGATAGATACGTTATAGTTATATGTTCGCGGAAGCAGCGTTCCCAACGTACAACAAGACATACTATATTGCATGGTGTTCATATTATTTTGTGAGTGTGGCTCTTAAATAATGCTGTCTAATTTGAATATCTTAAAATTAAAAACCGTGACAGTGCCACGTCATACGGACACGTTTATCAATCAAGTATATATATACTTTGTAAAGTTACTGACGTCTCTGTCTGGGTGCAAACGCAATAATAAACTTAAGTATACCCATCCTATACATATGTAAAGTATAAGAATTTCAAAAAATATTAAATCAAGCAATTTTCGATTTTCTAGCAATATTTTTGCTCTGTACGATTTTAATTTAAGTCACGAGCTAACGTTTTGCGGTTATCTGTTCTTTATTTAAAAAAAAAAAGAAAAAAAACAAAAAAACATCTTAGTAAACAAGAACAACAACGTAACAAAAGGAAAAGTTCAAGTGTAAACAATTTTATACCGTTTTCCGCATAGCTGGATCTTACCCTACCATCATAACGTAGATAATGTTTTCCCACCTCCAGCATCAGCATAAGAAATAGAGAGAGAGAATAACACAATATTTGAACATTATATATATACATATATATAGGTAAACACTCATATAAGTTAGTATGCAGGCAGGCACGCATGCATAATCCATGTAAGAACGTGTGTGTGCATATTATATACAATATATATATATATATATATATATATATATATATATATATAGTACTTATATATAAACTGTTTGCCTTGTGGGAATTTTGAGTACAACACAAAACAGTTTAATTTCCGGTTTAAACGTGTTATCCTACTATATCAACTATGTTTGTTTACTTACTTGCTTACTTGTGTACATTTTTGTCGGTTTTGTTCTAAGTTATTGCTGTTGTTGGGTTTTGCGTACCCGTACTATTTTGCAAAAACAAGTGATGATGATGATAATGATGATGTCTGGGACGATCAAAGGGGTTCAGCAGACAAAAAACGTAACTAATATGAAGCTCAAGGGTCGCCCAGATCGCTCATGTCTACGTGTGAGCAACATATTTAAGAACAAGTAAAACATCTGTAACATTTATATAATTATTTATGAGTGAACTGGGGGCATGGCATTTATACTGTAGCACTCTTTTTTAAAATTTCACCAAAATTATCAACTTTTACCTTAAAGAACCTTTTCTTTTAATTTCGAGCGCATTTTTTATTATACCCTCTACGTAAGATTGCCAGTTTGTTAATCCGTTTACAATACCGCGAAGGAGGAGAGAAAGACCCTGTAAAGTATATATATTCTTGATCAACGTCAAAAATTAAGTCGACTTAGTCATGCATGGTCGTGTGTTCGTGTATTGTCTGATGTTGGCATTCTCATGGGCGTAAATTTTGAAATATTGAGTAAAAATTTAGTACAGACAGTTTTAGCAAAGTCGGTCAAGAGCCAAGCCCACAATTAACCAAAATCTATTTATCTGCCACTAGATTTGAGCTATCAGTTTATTTACAAATAACTTATATATGGATGTGATTGCTGACGAGTGCTTGTGAGATTGATGTCTGGATAGGGAGGCGGAAAAATGGACAAACAGTAGATGGAGAACTCTTTCGAACTGTTGCATATCTCGCCCTCTCTGGCCTCGGCTAAACTATAAACGAACTAAAAGGTGCGCCCACAATTTACAAAAAACCGTATTCCACGTAAAACTCGACTTCCAAGTTGATATTATACACTATTAGAGGGGGAGGAATATATATCTGCCACGCCCGCCATTGTACATGTGGAGGGTATTTAAGCCAAATTTAGTTTTCTTATTGGTTTTTTTTTTTTTGGCGCTATATAAAAAACATTATGTTGTATAACTGAATATTAAAACATTCAGAAATTCATGGCATTTGTTTTCACATTGTTTATATTAAACACATTTTATTTACAAAATATTCACATATATTTATAGGAAGGAGGCAACATTTGCATGTATATCAGGTATAAATGTACATAAATTAATAGTACTCCTCTTGGTGTGGTAAACAAATTGCTTGTGAAAGCCAGAAGTTATGGTTAGTAAGGGCAAGGAGGCATTGTTACTTACATCATGATATGATTTTGCCTTTTAGAGAAACCAGCTTTCGGGCTTGAAATTTGTATGGAAAGTGTGCTACTTATATTGAGTTAAAATGAGTCGTGTTTCCCCGAAACGTTTTTAATTTAAATTAAAATAAAGCTATAATCGACTAATTCAAAATGTATATATAATGAAGTGATTCCATTCCTCGATAGCTTTATGTGGAAATCATTCAAAGTGACCACAACAACAATGAATTTGTATTTGCTTAACTTATAACTAGGAAACTACTGCTTTGGTTAATTTTTTTCCAAACATTTTTTTCCATTTCTGTAGCTTTTCGGGGAAGTTCAATTGAGTGGCGTGCCATTGCCCATTTGCTTAGGAAAATAAGAAGTTTTCTCAAAAAGTTTGACCAAAATCCGCCCCGCCGTTTCTGAATTACAAGACAACATTTTTATCCCTTACTTGTGTTTACAATACATTATAAATTTGTCATATATCTGCCTTGATATTCAATTAATTGAAAAATTTTATCCAAATAAATTAAATAATACAAATAAAATATAAATGAAAATATTTCAATTAATCAATAATGTGAAAATTTCATAATTTAATTGTTTAATAATAGCCGCTATTTTAATTTAATAATAATTAAATAAATTGTATTAAGAAAGAAAATAGTTGTATAAAAAAGTTTTTCTGCAACCAACACTCATTTATTTTCAACTTTATAATTATAAAAATGATATAAAAAAAAAAAAAAACCAAATGTGGTCTCAAAACTAATTCAATTAAATTTGTGGTTTTTTGTACTTTTTTTCTAAATAAAAAATTGTCAAAAATAATTGTTTTTATAAAGTTGTCAGCAAAAAAAAAAATTGTATTTAGATGCAATGCAACATATGTGCAGTACGACTACAACATTAACTTACATTTTGTACAACTTTTCAATTTTATTGCATAAAATATATTTGTGTACGTGGTGTTATGCCCTGCACTGCTCGTACAGGGTGGTGCAGAATGAGCTATATGGTTTGAATTCTTTATAACTTTTTTAATTATTATTTTTTCTTTGTTTTTTTTTTTTTAGCATTTTGTGAAGAAGACTTGGAGAATTAATTATGCCATTCGTTTCCATGAAAAGCGGAGGAAAATCCGGACTTTATTCACAATTCGGTATTGAGCGATGAAGCCCATTTCCTATTAAATAGATATGTCAACAAGTAAAACTGCAGGACGGAAAATCCAAGAGCAGTTCATCAGCGACAATTACACCCACTTAAGTGTACTGTTTAGTGCGGTGTACCCTAGGAAAGGATAATTGGCCCATATTTTTTTGAAAATGAAAGTGGTGTCTCAATCTCTGTCAGCGGTGGTGCATATCGGACAATGTTGGAAAATTGGAAAATTGTTGAAAAAAAAGATCACGTATGTGCGAAGCAGAAAATGGACATCACTTACAGGATATCATTTTTCAAAGCAAATTGCAAAAAATTCCCCAATAATATACTGTATTTAAAAAAAAAAAAGTTATAATGATCGCATAAATAAAAAAGTTATAAACCATATAGCTCATTCTGCGCCACCCTGTAGTAAAGGGTACATCAAGTTTGTGTAGGTGTTTGCAACTCCTAAACGTCAAATGCCACACCCACCTTTAAGTATACCGATCGATTCAATTCGTCTGTCTGTCTATATAACTTTGTGCGCCACTGGTCACATTTTTGGATATATTATATTCAATTTGGTGCACGGACATGTATTGGTTTAAAAAGAATCCTACTGAAAGTACACCAAATTGAAGCATTTTTAGAACCCCTCTCCATATAAGGTTGTATTGTAATGGAAGTCTTTACATGGAAAAAATTCGCAATTTTTAATATATTTTGACTAATTTTGGTGAAGAACAGTTAATCAGTTTCATAATTGGCTGTAACAAACCGGACCGGACTATTTTTAGGATCCGTTTTCATATTCACACATATTTCACGAAGTGACTTATACGGCAATTCCTTGTGTGTACAGATACAATTACATAATTTAGGGAGCTAAGTGGTGAGGGGTATTAAATGGTCGGACTTGATCGACTATAACATTTTCACTTGTTTTTATAAAATGATTGTGCAGTTTGTGATCTTTACCTTTTAAAAATATTTGCTTAGTAAAGGTCAGTCAGTTGTTTACCAATAGAACAGAAACGCTTCATATATATAATGGAGGTATTGTGTTATTTTAGAGCGTGTGCATATATGTATGTAAATTGATTTATATTTATGTGTGCATACAATTTTTCATGTTTCGCGATAAAAATAAATAACTTTATCTAAAATGAAACTACAACGTTACGCCGTTACAATGTTAGGCACATACACATGACAGTTGTTACAAATATAACTTGTACGTGATAGGGAAAACATAAATAAAATATTTAAAAAAAAAATAAACGGAATTCGTTTCGTTTAAAAAAAGCAAGAATTTACTATTTTTGTTTTTTGTTTTTCATTTTAGAATGGAATGGACGGATAGACATAAGTCGCTAACACGCTATTCTTAGATCCATGTTTGTAAAATCGCTGAAGGGCTACTATGTGCATCAAAGACGCTATTGGGAAAGGACAAATATTCATGGTTTTGCATATATACTGAATCAACTGGTTGGTATTACAATTGGCTAAACGACGCACCCCCGATCACAGTGCACAAATAATAATTTGTTGCTAGTTTTTTCCATATTACTAAGTTTAGCAGGTAAAAAGATAAAAGTTTAAGTTAATGATGGGTATTTAAGTATTGGTTTATAGCAGTTTTTTCTTTATACTCTCTATACAAAATACTAAGTATACCAAGTTTGTCGTTCCCTTTGCTACCCAAAAGTAAGCTTTGGAGAGCTCAGAAAGTATATATATTCTTGATTGGCATCAAAGTCTGAGTTGATCTAGATATGTTCGTTCATGTATCCACTTGTTATTGACATTCTTAAAGTCCTATATTTTGAAATATTGAAATGAAACTTTCTTCAGACTTATCTCCCTAGTTTTTGCACCTACGTAGCAATTCCAATTGAGCAAAATTGATTAAGAACCATGCCCCCAAGGGACAAAAAACTTCTACATTAGCTATAAAAGTTGACCTATGGAGTTAAATTTCCGTAAGCATGTTTCTAATTAGTGCCTCAATTGATGTGCCAAAAGTGGGCGTGTTCGGGTAACCGACAACCGCACAATTCATTTTTATAATCTACAGCCCATAGCGTAGAACATAATTCGAAATCTAAGTTAATACTTTTTACCTACACTCTTAAAGGTATTTGCCACGCCCACATATTGTATATACCATAGACTTATTTATTTATTTCATTAGTTACAATATTAATATAATTAGAAACTAATTCAAATCGTAAACGATGGAAGAGGCTTTAATATTAAGAAAAAGAAAATTGCAGCAACAAAAAAATACAAACAAAAATTAGATGTGAAGAGTATTCGACTTGACATAAAGGGTGGACAAAATAAAATGAACACCTCACATGTACACAATATTTATTTATTGATAAAGTGCTGGGCTACCATTTTGGAACTCTCGCCATACTGCTTTTGTCGAAACAGTATTACTCAAGTAAGTGTCACTTTTGTCGCGTTAGTTTTATGTTGTCTGGCCACAATTCTTTTTAACGTTTGTCGGTCTCTGTCAGTTATCTTTAAGTTTATTTACACGGAAGCAGCGTTGATAACATGCAGCAAGATGCACTATATTGCATGGTGTTCTTATTATTTTATCCATACCCTGTACTAGACCGTAACCAAGAACCTGCCACCACCATATTTTTTATACCCTCCACCTTTAATGAAGAGGGTATATTCATTTTGATCATCCGTTTACAACACATCGAAGGAAGCCTCGGAGACCCCACAAACCATATATATTCTTAATCAGCATGAAAAGGGAAATCGTTTGAGACATGTCCGTCCGTGTGTCCGTCTGTTGTTGGCACTCTCACGGTCGTAATTTTTGAGATATCAAATTGAAACTTTGCATACGTATTCTTAGTTCAATTTCGCTGTTCCGTATTGAAATTGGGCAAAATCGGTTAACAAACACGCCCACAATAAACAAAAATCTCAACATACCTTGAAAAAATTGTATCATTAAAAATTTATATGTCGGACAATACTATGCCTATAAAGTTGAAAGTTGGTATATATATAAAGGGTACCGTTATCCAACACTGTGCCAAAAATGGGCGTGATTGAATAACGCAAACGCCTATAATTTAAAAAAAACACTATTTGCGTAAGTACATGAAATACATAAATATGGCATTAGGAGCTTATTTTTTAGAGAATTACAAAAGGTGGAGGGTATTTAAGCTTCGGTCTTAACCGAACTTTTCTATCGTGTTTATAGTGTATTTAACATTTGGTTTAAACGAAACTTAATTTTTTATTTGTTTTTACTTGTTTTGTCTGAAATTAAAGTAACGTTATTTTTATTTTTTCTGCCATTCTCGTATTTTATTTCAATACATAAGCAACAACAACAAAGTATATAACAGAAAATTTGTGAAAAAGGGGAAAACTCGATCCGTTTACGTGTGTTGAGGTATATAAGTGCATGAGTTGTTAAATTTGTAACATAAAGCGCAAGAATCATGAGGTGAATGCCACAGAGTGGGAACAGAAGCGTTTAATTTTTGATTTATTTTGTATTGAACATTTTCCATTTAACAGGCAATGTCCAGGGTGAATAAAATGAGTTATGGGGAAAGGTGAGTGTAACACTGCATAGTTAAAGGCAACATATTCAAAATGTCATCAAAATTTCTTAAACTAAAATTGATGAGATTCTGGACATCAACTTTATACCAACTTTATATATATGCTGTAGATAACAAAATGAGGTTTCTCTTTTGAAAATTTTCTTCTTCGTTAAGAATAACTTTCTTTCGTTATTCTTTTTGTTGTTAGTTTAGTTTTAACTTTTGTTTTGAGTTGTTACAGTAGTTGGAACAGTAAATCTTTCGCAAACGATTAACTTTTGCCTTCTCTTTAATGCTAACAGTTATAATTTACACACATCTTATGTCCACACAACACTTGTTCTTATTCATTTTTTTTTTCATTTTTTTTGCCACATACAGACGTGCGTTCATAAATATTCATTTGCTAATCTGGTGCGGTTGGTTTTATGAAAGAGACAAATGAAAAAAGAGTAAAAAGAACGTGAAAAATATAATTAAACGAACTGAATCAAGTAATACCCTGCACTATACAGGCGTGTAAATTAACAATTTAATCACTAACAACATGTAGTTGAAGGTCAAACACAGGGCAATAACAATGGACAGATTGACAGACATTTGTCTTTGAATAGCTTCGGAAAATAATGCTTAAACCTTTACCGAGTCTAGAGTAAGTAGTGCGTGAGTAGGGTGAAAAAACTTTAGTAGCTGTTGTTTTGCTTCTTTCCTCGAAAAGTCCTCCAATGACAAACTGTGTTCGTTTCGGTTCTGTTTTGTTCTCTTTCCGCACTTTATGGTTGTTGTTTGCTGTCCTGACGTTGTTGGTTAATAGTGCTTTTTGCTACTACTGCTATCAAGCGTGCCACATAAATTTCCTTTAACTTTTTAATTGAATTGTACATTTTTAACTTTATTTACACATAAGGACAGCATTGGTGTCATTTACACACATGCTCTATAAACTAGGTGATCGGTATCTATTTCACACATTTAATCCCTTTAAGCTAAGCCAGCTTAGCTGTAGGTCAGTAATTGCATGTGGTTTACTTTAAAAAAAAAAACAGAGAAACAACTTTTTATATGATACGTTAAAGACTTCATTGAAGATCCTAAAGAATCTGAACAAAAGAAGGCATTAAATATGATACATTTTAATTCATACTTGACTTGATTTAGAAAAAGTTTTAAAGTGAACTCTTCCACCATCTTCTTCTTCTAATAGTGTTTATATTTTGCATTAACATAGAATATTGCGTCAACTATGGTTTTTTTATAAACTGTGAGCGCGTCTGTTAATCTTTCGTGCCCAGTATATCAATGGAAGAGCTAAAAATTAATATGTTTTCTTTGGCTTAGTAGCTCAATTTTTAATTGATTTTAATTGAATTCCGTGATTGTAGGCGTGGCACTTAACCACTTTTGCCAAAATGAAATACTAATCTGCCTTCGGAAACATAGTTCAACTCAACATGTCAAAATTTACGACTTTGATTACAACTATTATATTTGTAGGTCAATTATTGAAGTTAATGCATGCATTTTTCTCCATTGTGGCCTTGTGGGATTCTGATACCTTTACGCGTTAAGAAACTAAGCTCAGCTCAGTATCTAAAAATGTATCACTGTAAGAGTGCCAACATAAACGGACTGTCTAGATCGACTCAGTAGTTATTGCTGATTCAGAATATATATACTTTATAGGGTCTACGGCGCCTTCTTGTGGGCATTTGGTCTAGTTATATGCATATGCCACCAAATACTTACTATGAAGCTGGATACAAAAAGTAGTTTGAAAACATAAATTTTTCAAAACTTTTCCATATTTTAAAATAATTTCAACCTAATTGATTTATTTATTTGAATTATTTTATTCAATTGAATAAAAATTTAACAAATATTGTATTTTTAGCAAACATTTTTATCAATCTCTAGGTATGTGAAATAAATTTAAACTTTTCGCCAAAATTTATTGCCTTCACAAATTTTTGTATAAGTTATTGTTCAACTAAAGTCAGGTAAGGATTTCATGTGTGGAAAGTATTTTTTAACAACTGTTTTTTAATGTTCACACGAAATTTATTACAGTTAGTGAAACATGCTCTGTTGGCAATTGCTGCACTATTGCAGAATATTTAAAAATCAATTAAAGTGCAATTTATATTGTTAACTATAAATTGAAGAATTTAAAAGTGCAAAAAGAGTGGGTCTTGTATACTTGTTTTAACAACTACTGGAGTCTGGTCAAATTCTGTCTTAAAGGTAAAATTTTTATACCCTACACATAAGATACTAAGTTTTTAATTTCGTTTGCAACACCCAGAAACTCTACCAAGTATATATGTATATACCTGAACAGTATCAAAAACTGAGTCGATCTAGATATGTATGTCCGCGTGTCTGTTCTTGGCACTCTCACTGGCATAAATTTTGAGATATTAACCTAAAATTTTAAGTTTTGTTTTTGTTTGCAAATTTCTAAATAAAATATTCAAAATCGTTCAAAATCCATGTCCACAATCGATAAAAGTGTATTTATTTGCTATAAAAATTGAGCTATTAAGTTAAAACTTGATACATTTATTTACAATTACCTCATCCATCAATTTGCCAAAAATTGGCGTGATCGGATTACAGACGCGCCCATAATCGACAAAAATCAATATATCTGGTACAAAAATTGACCTACAAATTTGTAATCAACTATGCATATCTATAGTTATCCCATCCATCGAAGTGCCAAATGGGCGTCGTCAGGTAAACGACACGCTTACAATTTACAAAACACCATACTCAGCATGAAGCTCGACTTGCTTGCTGATACGTAATACATATACTGTTAGAAGGAGTCACCATATACCTGCCACGCCCACTGCTTTGTATATAGTTGTAGAAGATAATTAAGATTTGGTCTAAGCCAGATGACCTTTTGGAGGCTTTACACTATATAATACTTTTAGTATATCTTCCACCTTATTTCTATACAGAGTATAATGTAATAAATTACAGTTTATTTATTTTAAACTATGAGCTATTATCTCAAGCATGCTGAATAAAGTGTATGGTGGAAGAAAAAACGCAAATTAAATAATATTTTAATTATCTTTATTTATGGTATATGTTTTTTATGAAAAAATCTCTTTCAAAGTTGGCTGTATGCAGTTTTCAGTGGCATGTTGGAAAAAAATGTTTATATGAAGGGTTCATCTCTTGAAATTTTATAGAGCATAAGGAGAATGTTTAAAGAGAAATGCAAATATACCAGCATTATCCTTAAATACTCGCCAAACAATTTCATTACGTCTGTTCAAAATTTAATATGATAGGGATATTTATTAATGGTTCAAATAGGGAGAGAGGGAAGCCATAAAACCCAGCATTTGCATCGATTCATAATCATGAATGAACTATGAGTTAATTGTGTCGCATTTGTGAAGGAAGGAACAGTCAAGAGTTTAAGGTTGATGGTTATCTTGGACTGCTCCGCGGTTTTCATCATATCGGCATCGGAACTATTAAATATCACTAGGAAAAGTGGATCCAGCTGAAAGGAGACTATATTGGGAAATAAAGATATTTTTTCAATTTTTTTTTCGTTTTCTTTGTTTTTTTGGATACTTCTGGGACTACCGTCGCCATATTTTATATATTATTTATTTTTTTTGTGTTCCTATAAGATTTTTCCAATATTGGGCATGGTCAATATATAATTTTGCTCATTTTAAATAGGAAATCATTTAAGTTGTTTTTACATTTTTTCAGTTCTCATTTCCAGCCTCTGTAACCCAAATTCTTCTTTTCCAAGACCATGTTAAAAGCGAACATTGCTTTAGATTTTGATGCTCATCAAGAATATATCTACTTTATAATACTTCTGAAGCCTGCTCCTGCTACTGCCATACAAAATAACAAACTTAATGAACCCTCATTACTATAAAAAGTAAAAAATTTTTAATTGACCAAATTATTCAACTGCTCGTTTTTTACTCTAGTTTAAAGTGAAAACGAAAGCCATTTGGATATATGTACGCTACAAGAACAATTATGTACTTGGTACTCCTTCACTTGTACAATTCGTTCTATTTGTTCGTTGAATTGGCATTTACCGTTGTCTATGTTTAACTACTTAACAATTGAAGTGAATGCGGTATGTGTTAGTTGAAGCATTTTTTTTAGCAATGCACTGCACTCAGAATTGCTCCGATATGCCGCGCAACCATTCAACATTTTAATTACTCTCCCACAGAGCAAGCAAAAAATATTAATGAGTAGAATAAATAGAAAGAAGTAAAGAAACTATATTTGGCTTAGGCGAAATCTTAAGTATCCTACAAACAGTGGGCGTGGCAGGTATATATATATATTTTTGCTTTTTAATAGTATGCATTAGCTTGCAACGCCACGTTTTTTGCTGAATATGGTTTTTTGTAAATTGTAAACGTGCTTGCCCGTGCTCGGCCACACCTATTTTTGGCTCAATTTTTGTGTCAGATAAATATATTTTTAACGGTAGTGGACGCGTTTGTTATCCGACCACGCCCATTTTAGGCATTTCGATGAAAGAGATAATTATGTATAAGTGCATACCAAATTTTAACTTAATAGCCTGATTGTTTCAGATTTTAATGCTGGTTCAGTATATATATGACTTGGGTACTCTTATACCTACCTCTGGAAGTTGTAAATCGGATGAAAAACTTAGTATCTTATATGTGGAGGGTATAAAAATCAACAAACAACAACAACGACAACTCATTCGCTTGGCAACGAGGTACACAATGAGGTACTTTGACTGTAGAAAATGATATTATCCTACCATTGTATAGTATATACAATACAGATATTTAGGGGTAGTATTATTGGAATGTTGGAAATAGAGCATCAATTAGTTGAAGCGCTTTTAATGCATCTACAAACTATATGTGTATACATGTAGGTGTAATTTAAGCACACAGTTGAACAAGTATTGATGTATTTAAAAAAAATAATCATTGAAATCATTTATTAAATATCGTTCAGTTTGAAAGTAGTGTAGATCCCCTTTCTCAAAGGTATTGACATTTGAAATATGAGGAAGAGATTATTAAGGCAATTAAATCCATGTAGTTTTATAGCAAAACGTTAGTTATTGTGAGTGTGACTTAATAACTGACCGACTGCTAAAGAAATTCACTTTTAAACAGTTTTTATTTTCTGTTATTTACATGTACAACAAAGTATTGTTTTACAACCATTTTATTTGTTAAAGGGAATACATAGTAATATGTGGATATTTTACAAGACGCATCCTGTACACATTTCCGTGGACTTGACATGTACGCAGTTAAGCTGACAGTTGATCGATCATTAAATTATGTGTTTCATTGAAATTCAGAGGTCAAAGGACCTAAATTTGGCTTGGACCAAATCATGAATATGCTTCCCACACATATGAGAACTGTGGGTGTGACAAGTACCTAATTTCGCCCACTATGATCTATTATATGTCAACTTAGGAGTCTTATAATATTTGGCATAAAAAAATAGTTTTCACAATATGTACATACGTGCGACTGTTATTTTGTACATCTAAGTTTATCAACTTTAAAATAATTTTTGATGGCAAATAGATAGTAGGTGATATATATGAATGTATGATTATTTTTATAATTTTTTTTTATTTTTATTTTTTTTTTTTTTTTTATATAAATATATGTATGTACTCGTATATATAAATGCTGCAAAAGCCAGAGAGACATACGGACAGAGGTAAATCGATTTACATTTTAATGCTGATCAAGTTTTTTTGCGTACCTGTTCTGGTTACTGGAAATGAAGCAAACAAACTTAGAGCGCCCAATAGCGGATAGAATTACTTAGGAGCCCTAAACGGAATAAATTTTAGAATTTTCCAAATTTGTAAAAAGTTTTCTTATATATTCTGGCAAAATTTGACTTCAGTATAACCTATTGTTGGTCTTTAATAAAGGAATTAATTAAAAAAATTGTACTTCTTGGAACATTGTATGGTCCATTGTATGGTCTGATCCGATTAAGCTCCGTTGAATACTACCTACATATAAAAAAATTGTTTATACTAAATTTCACCTCAATTTCTCAATTTTTGCGACCGTTAGAGTGCTGGAGAGAAATTCGTTTAGACACACGGACGGACACAAGAGTTAAGTAGACTCGGTTAATGATCCCAAACAAGAATATATATACTTTTTGAGGTGTGCCACACGTACTTTCAGTTATTATAAATGTTTGCACAAAACCAATATTTCCCCATATCATTATAAAAAGGCGGCTCGATTTGGTCTCAACCAAATATAATGTCTTTTTTATTTGAAAATTTATTATCCAAGAGTAATTAAAGGTTTCGGGCACCTTCTAATATAATGATGGGCACAATGAAGCTTGTCAGCAAAAGGACAAATAATCCTTTTAGATAGACTATAAGACTACTTTCACATGCTTCTTTACCGTACAAAAGTAAAAAGTATGCAAGAGTGAAGTGATTGATCCACCAATTCATCACTGCTTTGGAATATAGAGTGTGTGTGTATTTTAATTTGTTTTTTTTTATGATTTAACGAAAACATCATTTTAGCAATGATAGGTACTTAGCGAAATTGTGATATCATCATTTATTTTTATGACGCTATAAAATTTGAATGCAACAGCAATTTAAAGGCAAAAACATGTACTGCATAGGTATAAGCTTGCGTGAGAGAGAGTGAGAGAGAGCATGGAATATGAATGAAATGTACGTGACTATTACATCTCATAAATAAGCAAATACCAGATCCGCAGGACAGACATTACACCATGATGACAGCTTTTAAAGGATGCCGTTACCATTCAAAGTAAATAATTGCTTAGACAACATAATATGAATAACAAGGGAGAGTAAGAGTAAACTTTTTCCATCAGCCTATAAAGAAATTTTAGTTCAAAAGTAAAAAAAGCGGAAAATTCAATTTAAGTTTTCTGTTTTTTTTTTTTTTCTTATACTTTCCATATAAGATGGGGGTATACTAAGTTTGTCATTCCACTTACAACACCAGAAGGAGGCGTCAGAGATCCCAGAAAGTCTATATACTCTTAATCAGCATCAAAAACTGCGTTGATCTAGACATGTGTGTTCGTGTGTCCTTTGGTTGATGACATTTTCATGGGCGTAAATTTGGAGATACTGAGCGAAATTTTTGTACGGGCACTTTCAGTTTTTGTACGCAGATCGTCATTTGAAATAGGTAAAATCGGTCTGGAGCCATGCCCACTGTCGACATAAATCTATTTGCCACAAAAATTGAGCTATAAACTTGAAATTTGGTTTGTACATCTATTAATACCTCATTCCTCAAAAAATGGCGTAATTAAATGATAGACCCGGCCACATTTTACAAAAAAGTATACGCCACCTAAAACTCGACTTGCGAGATGTGGAGGGTATTTAAGATTTGGACTAAGCCAAATTTCGTTTTCTCGCTTGTTCTTTTCTAAAAAATGAAAAAGTATTTGAGAAAATCATTTATTGTTAAATCCTATTTGCATTGAAAGATCTTTTATGTGTGATAAAGAGTTTTTTTTTATACAAAGGAATGTTTTATCTAGGAGCTTTCCTGTATACACACATTGTACGGATATATACATAGTGGGTGCAGCCGTTTCTTTAATAAATTGGAAAATTGAAAACATTCTATTTTCCTGATTGCTTTCATCCTTAGGCAAATAGGTGCCATGAGTTGGGGGTATTGTGTGTGTACGATGAACAAAGAATACAGTTATAATATATACTATTGTGTAGCACACACATATATATACATAATGTAAGATGTGTGCATAAAAAATTTCAAGCTTGCATATTTTTTAGTTTAAAAAAATTTGTTTAAACTTTGACCATTATAAGTGAGGGCCTGCCTGTATTAGCAACTTATGTTACATAAATGCAATGAATAACTCAATCTTATTCGATTGTTAATAGTTGAACTAATGAAAGGTTAAAAGCGTGTTAAAGTGGGTGGTTACATTACTTCGTTTAAAAAATCTTCCAATAAAGCCGTAAGGCTCCTAGAATTACAAAAGAATATTACTGGCCTCTATAAGGGACAATGTACCCTCACATACCACTTACATAAGATGGACTTATCTGAAAATGACACATACAGACTATGTAATGCGGCCACTGAGACACACTCTGCATCTGTACTGCTTCCAGTAGAAGCAGACATCACATATTTATATATATGACAACACCAGAAGAAATCTGGAGCTCTGAGCACGGGAAAGTCTTGAGCTACCTTAGAAGCCTTTGACTCCTCTTACTAAGGACATGAGCAGTGAAAAATAGCCCAGTCTATAATAATAATAATACTTTATTTAGTTAGGCGCCAAAGGCCATACAATCATACAATCCGTGTTTCTTCTGTTGGATCAATCACTGTCAGAAATTATGAATAAATATTTCTAGTGTCTGTATCCAGGTTCCTATTTAACTTGGGTGAAATCGGCCAAATGCCACGCGCATAATTAGCGAAAACCTCTCCCTATGAAGTTTAATTAATATTTTCCACAAATTTGCTAAAAATTTTTTTTATAACTTTCCAACGACAACTCCGCTTTTGATCAAATTTTTTGCACAAATTTAGAAATTTGTGTAGCTATTAAGAGTTCTTTAATTGATGGGCATGTTAACTTACAAGTTTTCACAAAATTTCGAACAAAATTCCTTCAGATGTTTCTAAGTTATAAGACTTCAAAAAATATGCTTAATCAAGGTTGGTTTACTGAAAATATTTATAGAAGCTGTCACAGTGGATTTGCACCATTAAAGTCGTTTAATCACTCTTTACTTTTACGCACAAAATTTCCATATAAAATCCTTTTTCTAGAAATTTATTAATTTGGGGAACAGCAACTTACGCTTTGCTCATACTTCAACAAATGAAAGATTTGATCACACTGTAATGATGACAAAAAAAAAATACTTCTTAAGTTTACATAAGTTGCTTTATTTTACATATAAAATCATGTGTAAGATATGTGTGCTAGTCCTACTTTACTGTTATTGCTTTGTCGTTCTCATTTTCATTTAATATTGTTTCCGTTACGGTGGAACAAAAACGGTTTAACAACGTCTCTTTAAACAATTTATGTCGACAAGATATCCTGTTGCTTTTCGTTGCACGCACGCACACACACAAAGGTATACTTTTCTATACGCGTTTTGCGCCAAGTTCGTAGGTGCGCTTCAATATAAAAACCATTGCTGTGTATGCGGTATTTAGTGTAGTACGAAAATATGAATGGATGCACGCACATGCTTTTCTGCTTTTTGCTTTGTTTTTCATCGTTTTTGTTTTGATTACATGTTTGATTACCAATACATGTGTACAGGTTATAATTGCAGCAGCTGAAGAAAATGTTTATAATGCGCAGGTTTTTGATTGTTTAAGAGTAAATAAATTTAAAAACGCGCAGGTTTCTAAAGAGTGTAATTTTAGAAAGAAAAGCAGAGAAAAAAAGGGAAAAAAGTGACTTTAAGCGTATACAACATTAATCACGTCAATATTTAGATTTACTTTGAAATATTTTTATATTTTTTTTTTTTTGAACAGATGTTTCTAAATAAGATGAATGTTATATTATACGTTAAAGTATGTTTGCACTTGTTGTTTGTACACGGAACAAATTAAATTGTTAGCAGTAGTTTGACAGAAAGTAAGTTCATTAGAAGGTAAGTAAATATATAAAATTCATGAGATTGATATTTTTAGTGTCTTGCAGACTTGAGTTCGATTTGGCAGTTTTTTACGATTATACTAAATACACTGTGCATCGTGATAAAATAAATTAATGAAAAAATAATAAGCTTTTTTCATATACTTTTTTTTAAAAGAAAAAATAACAACAACAACTTTATTTATTGCATTTTCTCTGAGTAAATGTGATTCAGATTAGGGCATACCTTTACACCCAGCCAATCTCATTTTATTAATATTGCTGTAAGCAGTTTTTGTAGGTTTAAAGATTTACAGTCATTTAAAGAATGACTGTTTTGTAGGTTGTTTGTTTTTGTAAATTGTTTGTAAAATGTAGGCCTTTTTTATAAATTATTTAAAAAATGTCTTGTTTTGTAGGGTATTTTAAGCACAAGTGAAAATATAATAGTCAGTCAAGGTTGAATATTTAATATTCTATATAATTGTGTTCCACAAATTATGCTTAATTTATCACTAAACGCGAATAATTGTCATAAATGATAAAAGTCACTTCATGGAAAACCTTTATATGGAAAAGGATAATATGGTAATAGTCAGGTTCTAATATGACCCAGTCAATTAATAAGCCAACTCTCAATCAATTCGGCTCAAAATTTTATTATAAAATATTAATAATTGCAAATTATCGCCCTTCGTTTTCCACTTTCATTAGCATTTCTCTTTGGACCAATAAATAAATAAATGTCTTT
This sequence comes from Ornithomya fringillina, assembly GCA_963978525.1. Taxonomy (NCBI): domain Eukaryota; kingdom Metazoa; phylum Arthropoda; class Insecta; order Diptera; family Hippoboscidae; genus Ornithomya; species Ornithomya fringillina. The sequence goes on from OZ021694.1 coordinate 12,295,629, forward strand.
GAACAAAATTTCATCAAAATATGTAAAAAAAAGGCCATCTGTACGATAGACGAATAAATGAACATGGTTAAAACGTGATTTAAAAATAACAGTTTTTGTAATTTATTTTAAAAATGACTGTTTATATATGTTATTTGATTACATAACACTTTTTCTAACTGATTTCAAAAATTCGTACAGACTAAATATTACTCATGATAATACTGATTCGTATATAAATACTGAAAAAGACCTCTTAAACTATTGCCGGTTATTTTTAGTTTTTTTTTTTTCCATTTAATAGGACTTGCTTTAAAGTTCTTGCTCCTAATATGATACGTGTACTATTTGCCAAGCGGTTTTTATAATTTACTTAACAGATAACATGTCTGTTCTGTGCCGGATATATGTAAGGAAATTTAATTTCCTTTCGAAAATTTCCGGTTTTCTAACAAACAAAAAACGTAATAGACATAACTTGCGGCAACGTTTAGCAAGTTGAAATGAGAATATATGAAAAAGACACCTTAGTGGTAAAACACTGGAACTGCTTTCCTAGATAATGGGAATAATTTATAGAAATTATAGAATAAATGATAAAAATTTTGTAATAATAAGTAAGTTCTGATAGGATTAGCTGCAATTAGTTTTGATTTAAACAATATTAAAAAGAATAAGTAAAAAAACTAAATCTAGCTTAAGCCAAATCTTAAATGTGGAGGGTATTTACTTACAAACGGTGGACGTGGCTGGTACATTATTACGTACTCTAACGGTGTATGTATTACGTATTACCTTACAATTTAGGTTTTACGCTGGAAACGGTTTTTTGTTAATTGTAGGCGTGCCTGTTATCGACCCCATCCATTTTTAGCACATCAATAGGTAACGTAATTATAAATATGCGTAGGACGTTTAAGTCAATTTATGTAGCAGATAAATAGATTTTCTCGATTGTTGATGTAACAGTTATCCAACCGCGCAAATTTTTGGTACATGAATGGATTAGCTAATTATAAATAAGTGGACTCTATTCTAACTTCAAAGCTAAATTTTTGTTTTCATGTCCAGATGTACTCATTTTTTGATACTGATCAAGGATACATATATACTTTGTTTTCTGACGCCTCCTTCTGAGTGTTGCATATAGAATGACAAACATAATATGCTTCCAAAATGTTGTGAAAAATATAGAAATAAATATCAACGCCAAATTACTTAAACTTGTCAACTTCTAACAAACCGGAGAGACCACGTGTATTGTTAGGCATTCAAGTTATATTGTAAATATTCCCCAGATATTGTTCACATGTATATTTATTTTATAAAGTGGTTTCTGTTTTATAAAGTACTTTTCTGTTTCGAATGCAGTATCCTTTAGAGAAATAAAAAAATACAAAAAAATAAAAAAAATCCAAGAGAACTTTTCATATTAAGAGTAAAATTGTGAACAGAATTAGATTCGGAAGAGAGTGGTTAGGGTTTTAAGAATCTATATACGGCATATAAATAGCATTTTCATTGTGAAATTCAGTTTAGTTTGTAAATAACTCGGTATTTGAATGGTTCGGTTTTGCAGCCATACAAACATTTTATACAAAATCTTAAAAATAAAATAATGAGAGTAGAAGTAAAACAGTTTTTGATAATAAATAAATATATAGTATGAAAAAGGCAAAGAAATCAATAATAAAATATTAAATACAACACATATTGATATAAATATTTAAAAACAATGTATGAGTTTATATGGGATTCGCTTCGCTTATGAACGTATGATGGAAAGCGAGCAAATTTATGAATGAATAAACAAAAGTGTCGTTTTAAATGAAAGAGAGAGTGAAAGAAAACAAGTACAAAAACTAAAAAATGGCTTACAGTAAATCCTAAATACGCTCCACATTTATAAAAAGGGAGGCGTGGCACGTATCTGATCAGGGTTTCTCTATCCATTTATATAAGGCATCTTCCCATAACACGAATTTACGTTAAATTTTTTAAATTGTGGGCGTGGTATCGCCCATTTTTGGCACAGAGATGAAACATCATCCAACTTTATAGGCAGGTTGTTGTAACTGATCGATAAAGATTTTTTTGTTTGTGGGCGTAACAGTTAACCGATTTCAATCAATTTAAACACAATATATAGAATCTATAAATGTTTGCATAAAATTTTACTTTAATAACTCTGCAAATACCAACGTGAGCGTTCCAATAAAAGACGGACATACCAACATCCCCACATAGACTCAGCTTTTGATGCTAATCCAGAATATTTTATATTAAAAATTCTCTTCTGAATTTTACCAACACAATAACATACTTAGTATACCTCACCTCATCCTATGTGGAGTGTACAAAATTGCTACAAAATGAAGTTCATTTAAAAGATTAAACAAAATACAAGGAAAACAGTGAAATAAATACAAAATTATTTTATATTCATAGTCATAATACTCTACTCTACCTAAACACAGAGAGAAAGAGAGTGTGTTAGATAATAGGTACTGAATATTAAAACAAATTAAGAAAAAAAAATGGAATTATTAAAAATGGAATTCTATAAATGTCGTGTTTAATGAATAATGAACGGACTCAGCATGTGTTTATATATGAATATACCGCACTGGATTAATATCGAACGTTTCGGAACGGCAATAACCAAAACAGCAAATCAATTTTTTGAAGTCTCCTTGCTAATGCTGGTGCTGAATTGTAAATCCTCCCGTCGTGAGTATAGAAAATCTTCAGAAAAAGCTTTAGTGATGCCAGCCACAGTCAGCAGCTCAAATGCTAATGGAAATGAAAATAATAATAATCACGTACTATCCGTGCAAACAATGAATGCTGATTTTGAACGAAAACACTCAACAACAACAACAACAGAAGTTGAAGAAGTAACATCGTCTGAGAATAAAGCTAAAACTGTAGCAGAGCCCTCCACCACCAACATCACATCATCACCATTAGTGTCATGTGTAACATTGCAGCATGTTGCCGCTGAAAATATAAAGCAACACAACGCTGTAGCTGTAATAATAGCTAACCGTCATAAACCTTAAATTTCTATTTTTCTGTAAACAAAAGAAAAAAAAAAAAAAAACTAACGTAACATTTAGTAGCTATGGCTACAATCTTGCTTAGGTATTGTGTGAACATACAACTTGTGTATGCACCAACTACAAATAACAAGTGAGTACTTGTGTTTAAATGCAGATGCAACGGAATGAAAAATTAGCTTTTTTTTGAAGAATTTTATATTTTCCTGCACATTAACACTAGAAAGACGGAAGCTTTGTATATACCTAAATAGACTGAAAGCAGTAAAAATGACTGCTTTGTATAAGAATAACTAATATGCAAAGAATTTTTTTTTAAATAATTTTTTAATATTTTTTATATTATTTACAGGTTTATAACAAGCTATTTTACTAGGAAAAAAATAATTTAAGCATTATTATTTGAACACTTTATGCAAATGAAAGTGGCAATCTTTTTATATGTACATTTTCCGCAAACAAACTTTTGACATTTTTCACATGTATTATTTGTTTTATTGTTGTGGCAAAGTCATACTTGACAAATTTTGGCCAATAATTTTGTCGCGAGTGACATGATAGTGAAAAAGTTATCGGTCATGATATTTCTTCCACAGCTTGTATATGGCTTGACAAGTTCCAGATTCAGAACTACTTAGCACCTTACACCTTTTCCTGGGTTTATTGATATCATTTTCATCATTGGTGATCGGCTCTCCATCGCTCTCCATCGCTACCTTCAGTGTCAGATGTTTCACTATAATCCACTTCATCTTCAGATGATAGCTCAGAGTTTGTTGCGTCTGATTCTACATCGGAGCACTCTTCACTTATATATGTTAGCTTTTTCAATAACTCACTTATTTTCGACATTTCTTTCATGAATTTAGCGCGCAAAAGAAATAAAATAATCAACTTGTTCTTACTGGACTGCATAAGGATTTGAATAGCAAGTACTACTTTGCCAGTACTTATACGTTATCAGGTAGCGGTAATTGAAAAAAAGGTACTTTATTTGGTATTTATATGTTATTGCCTAAAGCTAATCGAAAAAAAATGAACGAAAATCGAAAAAAATGAAAGCAGTCAAAATGACTGCTTTCAGTCTATATAGGTATACCACATATGTATATACCGAAAATGAAGGAGGGGGAGGTAACTACTATTATAAATAAACGTATTTAGATGTTGTAGAAAAAGTCACAAAGTTGTAAGAAATTCTGACATTATATACATAATCATTTTTCTAATTGAAATTAAAAAGCAGTCAAAATGACTTGCTCAGGCTTTCTAGTGTTAAATAATAAAACGATTACCACAACAACACTATAAAATCAGAAATTTACGTGCGCCAATATTCAATACATGCAATAATATTCAGTCAAAATGAGCCTTTTTTGCAAAAATTTGACTAATTCAATTTAAAGAAGTCATTCTATTTCTCGATGGCATGTGTGAGGAAATCATTCAGTCTGTTTCTATGAAAACTTTGAACACTTATATCTCGGAAGAGGTAGCTCCTATCGATCTGAAAATTCTTGTGCCTCTTTTTCTAAATTTGCTAAAGAATCTAATAACAATAATAACAATAACAACAATCACCACACTAAAAATAAAGTAAAATTGTTTCAGTGAGTTTTTGGTGCATCAATATGTCCAAGTCGCCAAGTATTAATTTTTCACATTTTTCAAATACATTACATACTACCTTGAATAGTAAGTCCGTATGAAATATTCTTTTCGTAAAATTGTTTTGTTTATAACTAACGAACAACAACTCCGATTTCAGTCAAATTTGTTGAAAACATTTGGATATTTGTGTAGGTTTTTGGAGATGTGTAATTGATAGGCGTGGCACTGCCCATTTGCTTAAAAAAGGAATTTTTAAAAATACATATTATTTATTAACTAAATGGGTGGTGCCACGTCCATACAATGTATTTCCTTTAAAAGCTTAATTAATTTACAAGTCTTCACAAAAACTTTAACAAAATTCGTACAAGTTTGGCTTACTGGCCAATTCTGAACGCCTGATGTTTTTCACACATTTTGATATTTGTGTGATTTTCAAAGTCACAACTTGCTTTAATTTAATAACTGTCTACATGGCTGGTCAGAAGTATTGGTTTATTATGTACATGCTAAGAACTTCCTGATTGATTAATCTGGAATTTGTCATTTTGGCAAACAACTTTATTAATGTTATGTATATAAAAATAATTCAAAAGTATAAATATTCTGCTAACAAATTATTGCATTTACACAACTATTGGTTAGAAAAAAACAGTCGCGTTGCTGTACGAACAGAATTTGTCATTTCATTGCAGAAGCGTTAATAATTAATATGATTTTAATAAGGATTTATAGCCAATGTACGATATTATCATAAAAAGATAGAAAACTCACTCACATAAATAACTTTGCGGATCAATAAAAATAAATCTTTATATACGAGTATAGTAAAACGTAAGCGTCCTTTGGAGAAATATTTATATGCAATCAATAAAAGGACTATCTACATACTTAGAAAAACAATGTATATATATGTGTGCACTGTAATTTATCTTACTTAGATACAGCATACAACAGAGTTTAATGAAAGGGTTATCACGTGTAATGGGCCAACAAAAATGTAATTTTCCATCTTTTTACTAAAAAAAAAAAAAAAATTTGGCTTAAGCCAAATCTAAAATAACCTCCATATCTAAATACACTGGATGAACAAAATAATTTGAACACCTGATGTATAGACGATGTTTATTTATTAATAAGTATTGGGCCACCATTTGCTTTAAGATCAGCTGTAATTCTTCGCGGAATAAATTCGTAGAGTGCCTGAAGAGTTTTATGTCGTATTGCCACACTGAAATATAACTTAAACACTTGGCACAAGGGAGCAGTGTTGCCAACATATTATTTTGTCTGTATATACTGTATATACCAACCGTGACCCTCTTCTTCGAGGTATTGCAATTGGAATGATAAACTTAGGTGGATATTTCTTTCATAATATAGTCGGAAAATTGGCTATTATTATTTGAAATTTGATCTCTATTGAAAATTCAAACCCATCCCTCGTAGAAACGAGACTTTTGCGACCAAAACAATGTTTTATTTGTGTTTATAATGTGATTAAGTAACGGTTAACGGCCTAGTCTTAAGTTACTTCATACTTTGTTTTTTAAAAAAAATTGATTTCTCCCTCCTCTAAACTTTTATAGCCAGCTTCGTGACTACATCGTGACTACATATTATTTTCCTAAAGTTTAAAATTCAAATGTGGTGCTTTCTGTGAAGACTCATTTGATTATTTGATAAATAATCGTTCGCTGTTTACTTTGACAACGATTACAATTTCACAAAAACATTTATGATTTTTCCCATAAAAAAAGGCAAAGCAATTAACAAATACTTTCAATTAATCTTTCGACCCTTGTGCACTAGCGTGTTTGTTTTACGGTACATTTACCTTAAGTTTATTTACAATATTTTAATGATTGTTGACCATTTTTCATATAGACGAACGATTAATTATACTTTGTAAGCATTTTATAGTCACTAAAAATACAGCGTAATTGATTTATCACAAAAGAAGTAAAAAGAACATAAATTTCGCTTAAACAGCTAATTCTTAAATGTCTTACATTTCTAAAGGAAAAGTTAGAGCGAAGCGTATGAACTTGAACTTCTGCACAAAAAAAAAACACTTTATGTATAATTGGGGACGTGTCTGTTATCCGAACACGCCCAATTTTAACACATCTATGGATGCGGAATTATAAATATATGAACATTTCAACTTTATGAGACCATTTTGTGACTTGTAAATAAATAATTGTGGGTTATGGGCATCACATTTGTTTTGGATTGCCTAATTTAAATATGCGTACAGTCATCCACAATATAGATAAAACCTGATTTGACGAAATTTTTTGCTTTCTAGTTATAAGCCAAGCAAGTCGTAATTTTGAAAATAACACAATTATGAAAATTATTATTATTTCTTCACTACGCTAATCTAGATTGAACATATTTTTTGAAGTTTTATAATTTAAAATCGGCTGAACGGAATTATTCAATTTTCTTGTAAAAACTTGTAAATTAATTCAGCTTTCAATTGAAGAATATTATGTGGGCGAGTTCAAAAATAACATGTATTTAAAAAAAATTTCTTATTTTAAACATATGGGCAGTTCCACGCCCATCAATTAAACATCCCCGAAAACCTACAGAAATTTCCAAATGTTTGCAAACAAAACAATTTTAGCTTGTTTTTAGTGTGGTGGTTGTTGTTATTGTTAATATGGAGAATTTGACAAAATCAGTTACTTATAATAACCTATTTTATAAAGACCTCTTTTTCGAAAATGGATTACCTTAGGACCTCGATACATTGATACATTGATTATTAGAATCTTTAGCAAATTTAGAAAAAGGGGCGCAAAAATGTTCAGATCGATAGGAGCCACCGTTTCCGAGATATAAGCGTTCAAATTTTCGTAGTAAGAAACCGAATGATGTGCACCCAACACAATTGAGTCATGGAATGACTTCTTTACATACATTGAATTAGTCAGGAGTTATTAGATCATTCTCTTGCTTTAGCTAAAAATTGCATTAGTCAAATTTTTCCAAAAAGAAGGCTTACTTTGAGTGAATATGAAAATTCTGTTCTCACATGAATTTTGAGAATGTAAGCTTTTGAAACTTTCCTTTTTCACAGTTTTACAACCGTATTTAAAACGCCTACAGGTTAGGTATATGTGTTAAAGGTATCTCTCATATGACTTAAACCAAATGCAGTGTTTACTCGTTGTATTTATGAAATCCATTTAACGAATGCATTAAACATACATTTAATGGCATTTGTGGCCGTTTAATTAATTTTTATTTTCACATTGCACGTTGGAATGTTGGCGATTGTTTGTATGTTTGTACACTAGTTATGTGCGTGTAAAGAAATTTCAATATCATAGCACCGTTAATGTCATCAATTCGTGGAGGACGCTTTTATAGAAAATGCTGCACATGTACGTGTGTATGTACATAAAGTGTTGTATGTATAAGAATCACTTGTAATTAGAGTGGAAACTCATTTTGAATTTGAAATGAAATTATTTGATTAAAACCGTGTAAAATATTCTCGCATGAAATTTTTTAAATCCATTAAAAATGGAAAAATTATGTTTTCTGTGATTGTGAGTTTAAGTTACTACAGAGGAACTGGCATGTATGTAAAAAACAAATTCAATTTTCATTTGGTACCCCTGGGCCAGGAATGTTCCATTAGCCTCTCTGCCAAAATCCATATCTATACTTCCTGCATATAATGTGTTTTTAAATAAGAACGTAACATGTATCAAATGATCACTTATTCGGTTAATTTGATCTTGGAAAGTGTGTGAGATGCAAATTCGCCACAATGTTGTTTGAGAAATTCCCGCCAACTCAAAATTATGTTAGTCATTTTTAATAATTTTCAAACATTTGTAAATTGTTAACCTTAACTGACGTTTGAAGATAGACAGATCATGAAAGATCATGAAGAGTCAGTCCCTATTAATATACAAAATTGTTATGTCCCTATTGAAAAACTCTTTACATACAAATTAAACGATTTAATACAACTTTGCAGCCACCTATCTAAGTTTATCCCAACTCTAGCACTTTTTTATAAAATCACTCTTTTGTTCTCTATTGTAGAGAATACAGTTTAAGCGATAACAAATTCTCTTTCTAATATTGTACGGCACACAAACCCAACGAAACAAAAGTGTTGTAGTTCACTAAAATCAGAGTACACACGTGCATTTACATATATGTATATATATGTACAGTCACTTTTGGTTCACGAGTCTTTTACAGTATTTACTGAGTGCATGAACTTTTTAACTGACTGGCAAGATTATAACAGACTCAACGTACACGTAAAGCAGTACGTGATGCAAACATATGTAACCCAGAAAGCATATAAAGCCATGCCTTTAATGCTAAAAAATACTAATTGCAGTGCTTTTGGAACCCAACCGTGTCTTCGCAGCACTCTATTTCAAAACTTGTGCGTTCTGAAAATCAGAACAAGTGAATGTAACTACATTCTCTTGATCTGACATAATTATGTCTATCCAAAATGTATGTATGGTACATTATTTGCTTCCTCTTGGCAAGAGTCATGAAAAGTGAAACCTTTCAAAGTGGTTGAGCAAGAATTCATTTTCAGGTGTGTATTTCATAAATAGACAAAAATTTTCCAATTTAAATTTAACTAAAAAACACAGAGAATGGTCTAATACCTGCTGACTAATTCAATATATATAAAGGAGTCATTCCAACACTTGATGGCATGTGTGTGGCAATCATTCAGTCTGTTTCTATGAAAACTTTAAACACTTACATCTCGGAAGAAGTAGCTCCTATCAATCTGAAAATTTTAGCGTCTCTCTTTCTAAATTCGATGAAGAATACATTAATGGTGGTGTGAAGGTCCTAAGGTGACCAATTTTTGAAAAAAAGACTTCTCTGTAAAATGGGTTATTATAATTAAGTGAACAGTGCCACGCCCATAATAAATATGTAAAGTTGAAGATTTTTCCAGGTACGAGCAGTTAGGTCGCCAAAAATTCATATAACAGTTTAAAAGTTATTAGCTATTGAAAAATTGGTTAAAAAATATTTCGACTAATTTTGTTAAATTCTCTTTATTAACAATAACAACAATCACCACACTAAAAACAAGGTAAAATTGTTTTGTTTATAACTATCAAAAAATAATTTCGAACAATACGATTTTAAAAATATGTTTAATCAAGCTTGCCTTACTAAGCAATTCTGAGCGCCTAGCGTTTGTCAGGCATTTTGATATTTATATGATTTTTTAAATTACCGCTTGCTTGGCTTATAACCAGAAAACCACTATTTCCATTCTAGTCAAATATTTTGTATATATCAACCTCAGAGATATGAATGGATTGAATGTGTCCAGTTTCACTCGAAAATCTCAAGGATTATTAATGAATAATCCTTACTTAGTTAATTTACTTGTTTCTTCTATCTTGCATATATCCTGATGATAGGTCTAGGATTTAATGACCGCCATATAACATTTTCTTACTTATTTCGATTTTAGTTTTTTTTTTTTTGTTGTTGTTGTTAAAGCATGCATCATAACTCCACTTAAAAAAAATGTATAAAATATGGAAAAAACTTAATTAAGTTTAGGCCAAATCTTAAGTACCCTCCACAAGTATATACAAGCAGTGGGCATGGCAGGTACACGATTACGCCCTCTAATAGTTTGTGTATGACATGTCATCTTGCTAGTCGAGTTTTACACTGAATAGGGTTTCTTGTAAATGGTGACCCTTTCTATTATACGATCACGCCCATTTTTTGCACATCAATGAAGGGGTAATCATAAATATCTTTACGAAATTTCAACTTAACAGCTAAATTTTTGTGGCAAATAAATATAAATGTTATCAATTGTGGGCGTGGATTTTGACTGATTTTGTCCAATTTAAATACGCAAACACGAGCACAAGATTCTGTGTAAAATTTCAGCTGAATATATCTGTATATGGGCGTGAGAGTGCCAACAACAGGTCAACACAGTTTTGATGCTGATAAAGCAGAAATATATTTTATGGGATTTCTGAGGCCTTCTCCTGGGTATTGCAAATGGAATGACAAACTCAGTTCACCCCTCCCTCTTATGTATGTAGGGTATGAAGATACTCTAGCGAGTGGACATGCTGCCTTTCATTCAATATATGTTTACAAATACATATATTGTACGAATGTATATATGTGTGGGTGCACATGATGCCTGAAGATATAGAAACTGCAGGCTTCCTCTACTGCCTCCTCTTGTTCAACAAAAAGTTCGTGTGTGTTGTCCCACACAAGCTTCACACATTCGTACATAATTTGTACATATGTACAATACATATAAAATCCGTTGAGTATGTTCAACAGTGCATAACTGTGATGGAGATTTTAATTTTTTTATATGCCCTACCCACCATGCCGATATCATTACTTTGTCAAAATATTTATGAAGGAGGCTGACAGTTTTTTATATGTTTTCCATCTAAAAAGTTGAGAGGAGTTTGCTTTTTGATTAAATGCTTTTATTACATTGCTACCACTCCCACCCTGTGAAGAAATGTGAAGAATGATTTTCCAATTTTGTTAAAAAAATCAGAAAAATGTTTTGTTCAAAATTTAATATACGGCGAAAATTGTATGAAAACTACGCCCACAATTTGTAGGCCGTCGTTAGCAGTCCTGCATTTCATTTAGTTATGTGCCAAGTAATGGGTATCCAAGGTTTGCTCTAAGCCAAATACAGCTTCTTTTGCTAACGTTCAAATCTTTTTAGCGCACATTTGTCCATTTCATTATAAACGTTGTGAATCCATATACCCTTAAAGCTAAAACAGACTAACAAAACAAGGAAAAAACTAAAAAAAACTATTATTTGTTAAAAGTTGGCTTTTCAAGCGATCCGTAATGAAAGAAGTTAACGCCGCGTTAATGATACAAAGTATAAGTTTATCCTGAGAACTGTTCCGTTGTTGCAATTATATCATGTAAATTCTCCTGAACTAAAATAAACAGTTTTAAAAAAATAAATGGGTCCTTGAAGTATCCTGCTGGTAGATGAAATAAAATAAAAAAATTAAGGTTACCTTTCCCCTTAAAAAAATAAGAAAAAACTAAAGTTTGGTTTAAAAATCTTAAATATCCTGCCAATCTATACGCAAACTGTGGGAGTGGCAGGTAGTTGAGTGCTTGTATTACATACAAGCCGAATTCTTTGTTAAATAAGTTTTTTGTAAATTGCGAGTGAATCCAACCACGTCCATTTTTAGAACACGGATGTTTATAATTATAAGCATTATCTATATGTTAGGGCTCAAATAATACAATACCTAAAAAGTGCTCTACATACCACATTAGTACCGAGTTAGAAATGTTATGGAATCTTAAAATTTTTCAGGAATAACATAAATAGACATTTGTCTCTATGATGAGTATTGATAATTTAGTTCAAACTAAATATAAATGATTGACTTGTTGTTTTTTATTTAATGCCAATTATAAACATCTGTAACAGGTGCAATTAAAGTAAAATACAAACAACATAATTTAACATGTAGCAACGTATTTGTTTTATTGTTATTGTCCAATGTATGTAACAAGAGCTGGATAAAACAAATATTTTGTTTATTGAATTATTCAGCACTCGTATAAAAAGTCAAGTTCATTACTTCGTTTTTACATTAGTTCACTTCTGTTAAACTGTGTTGTAAAATAAAAGCAATTATGAAAATATTAATTACTTTAATTATAGTGCTTTGTAGCTTAACTTTAACCAGTTGCTTAAGGATTAAGATTCGAAAATTTAAACCAGATCCTGTAAGTTTTTTAGGAGGAGTAATTTTCTCTTTAGAAAATATAAAATAAAATCTCTATTTAGTCCTTTCTCAAGGATCCATACAATCAACATCTGATACACTACCGATTGCAAATGTGCGCTCATCAGTATAACAGTTATAACATAATAAGGGTTTTAAAGAAGAATGGTCGCGACAATTCTTTCACCAAAGGCGATAGGTGCTTTTTAAACTGTCTCTTCTCGGATTTCCTTTTTAGCAATGGAGACGTCAATACAATTAAAGCGAATCCATATCTAGAACGCTTGGTGGATACATGTCGTTTGAGAAAAATACAGAGAGCTTGTCGGAATATTAAAGGTGCAAATTCTTGTGCCACTACGTTCGATGTGTACACCTGTTATGTTAAACAATATCCTAAATTAACACAATTCTATGATTATATATTTAATAGAAGTAAAATATAATCATAAATAACATTGTGCAACAGGATAATCTTATCTTGGCTTATATCGCGTATAGATATAGTTTAATAAAGTGCATCACTATTGAGGAGAGAAGAGTTTATTAGAATATTTTATAAAACCTAAAAATTTCTAGGTTTCTTGTTAAGAAAAATAATACCAACAGCATTTCATTTGTTGTATAATCTCTAAGTAAATGTTAACCAGTCTTTGGCATCCGCTTCTCTTTATACCAACGTAATGTGATTTTAATGTAGTGTTGCGCATATTAATATCTGATAACAGTTTTTTAAAGGTTAAAAAAAGGCACACCAGTATACAAAGCAGTCATTGTGTATTGGTGTGCCTTGCTTTTTTGTAAGCAATTAGTTGTTTTGGAGATTAATTTGTAAATCATTTGAAAAGTAACATGTGGATAATTCAGAAAGTGATTACTTTTTTGTGGGTCACTTTAAAAATTACAGTTTTTTAGGTAATTTTGAATATAACTGTTTTGTAAGTTATTTTGAAAACAACTAATTTTTTGAATATAGAAATTTTCATAGTTCGTCATTAAATAATAAGTTATTTTAATAATCACTGCTTTTGTAGATCATTTTGAATTTAACTAACCTACAAAAAGGTAGGTAATTTGAACAATGACTGCATTTATAGGTTATTGATTCAAAAATAATCCATATTAAGCTAAAAACATTTCGTTTAGTATTTGTTTTTATACAACTTTCATATTATTTTATCACCATAGAATTTTCTGCCCAATTCAAGCTAGATACAAATAGTTTTGTACAAAAATGGATTTTTTGATTAAGTATTTTGATTGGCAAATATAAAAAAATTGATGATTTGTGCTCAAAGAACGGCCTCAAAAACAAATCCTTGTAGTTTAATGATTTTAAAAGATTTTTTTAAATATCTTCCTAAATATTTCATCTGTATCTATCTTTTATTGATTCACACTCTCAGTATCTTATCATTTTCTTCGTAGACTGTTAAGATAAGTAAAGCTCTTAGTAAATGCGTATGTTTACACTCTGACTTCAATTTCTTTCTGGGTTTTCTCTATTAAATTGTGGAGAAATAGCAAACTAATGTATTTTGAGTAACAAAATATCAGAAGGGAAAAGTAGGAGCAGGAGGTGGAGTTACTGGGAAACGGAGAAGTGGAAACAACATGAGATAGCTACAAAAACGTTATTTCCGCAGAGACCCAGCTTACATAGAATACAATCGCTATCATTAATATATAAACACACATACATATACACACACATACACAAATATATATAAATAAAAAAATGTTTGTGGCCATAAATCAAATGGGACATAGTGCCAAAAAACATAAAAAACCAGAAACAGACGCAGAAACGGAAAAACATGAAAATAATATAATAATGCCGAAGGGTGTAATGAATAGTTGTTGTGCGGCAGTGATAGGGCGGCAGATAACAAAAATGCCATCTGCAGTAAGCCAACAACAACAATTACCAACATCATTAACAACAACAACAACTCAACAAAACCCGGTATCAGTGCCAGTATCAGTTACCAACAGAGATGATGCTTTTATCACAATAGCAACAGCAACAGCAACACCAGCAACAACATCACCAGCAGCGTTCATCACATCTACAAAATTTAAAAATTGCCAATACAATTTACAAAACGACCGGGAACATGCAGAAAACAATTGCCAATGGCAAAAGCAACAACAACTGCCGCTACAGCATAACACTTACCAATCAAACAAAGGAACGGAACATATGCCTTCAATTGTGAATAAGAACGCGTGCCATCACCAGCAACAGCAAAATGAGTCTAAAAATAAAAACAATAACAACATTAAAACAACAGCAGCAGCAACAGCAACAACAAATACAACAGCAACCAATAAGCAAAAGTCCGGAAACTCACTTTTGTCCAATTGTAACAAAGCCGCAGCCGCCACTAACACCACCAACACTATCCTACCAGACAACTCTTTATACACGATATATTCATGTTTGGCAATATTGACACTGGCTTTGGCCACTTTATCGGTACTATTCTATTCTCATGTCTCTTCAAACGATTGCCACAATTCAACTTTTATCAATAGAAACGGACAACGTTTGCTAAACAGCAAAATACATTTAGGCGTCCACGAGGGCGACTTTGATACCCACAACAATTTTTTGTCTCATCAGGAACAATTCCGTAGAGAATTATTAACATTTGAACCTTTTCTGCGTACGATGATTGAACAAATTGTGTGGCAGCAAATATCCAACAATCGGGAACAATTACAAATTGCCGCCAAATCAATTGAATATGCACCAAATAATAGCAATTACAGCGATGCAAATGACACGCCAGTGAGTGGCCAGAATCAGAAGTAAGTTGTTGCAGTATGAGTAAACGTGAAACGCAATTTATTATAGTCTGCCCTCAACAATTTTTTAGTATGAGTATATATAATATATATAACAAGACTTGTAGAAAATTCTAACCTTTTTAAATTCCTTTCTCAAATAGACAAAGAGCTTCTTAAGTACATATAGCTAAAATTTAATATCTTTTCTTTCCAAGGCACTATGAAAGAACTTTTCACTACACAAAGACAAGTAAAGTAAGAGGATTAAGATAACTGTACATTTTCAAAAGAGATTAAAATACATTGCGTTGTAGTTAAATAATATTAAACTTGGATCATTAGTATGATCAAACATTTTTGAAGAAAGTTATTTAAAGCCACCTTCTGAACAGTGAGTGTCCTTAATAACCACACTATTATCATTTATTTCTTGTAAGAGTTCTTTTGATTAGAGGGTTAAATTCTCTACAATATAATTTCGAATTTTCGCATTCCAAAAAAATGTCTGTACGTCCGCGTATTATTGGCACCCACACGGTCTTACATTTAGGAAGTACCCGAATAGAACACTTCTAGTTTCTAGTGATCTTCATGAAGATCACTATTTAAATTAGGAAAAATCTTTCAAGACCCACGCCCACAATCGACAAAAATCTTGTGCATCTGCCACAATAACTGATTTATGAAGTGGATATTTAATATATTTATTATTATGCGTTATGTCGATGTGGCAAAAGTGAGCGTGGCCAGATATTAGCAGCGTCCACAATTGAAAAAAATATATTTCTCTCATATTTGAGCTTATAAAGTGAAAATTTTATATATATATTTATAATTATCTCACTTAGCGATGTTTGAAAATTGGGCATGGTAGTATGACAGACCACAGATAGGATACAAAAAATTGTTCTCAGCGTAAAGCACGACTTGAATTATTGTTATTATAAGGTGTAATTAGATACCTGCCACGCCCACTATTTGTATGTACATGTAAAGGGTATTTAAGATTTGACCTAAACCAAATTTAGTTTCCTTACTCGTTTATTTGCTATTTTGTATTAAATAATTTTAAAGGCAGTTTTTGGACGTACAGACAAGAAAACTTGAAATCTTAACAAATGCTCTTGGCATTGGAAAAATTTATTTTCATAAAATTTATTTTAATACTTGTGTATATATTTTATAATTTGTTTATGTATGCTTAATATTATTATTTCCATATGAAATGGTCATTTATGGTCATATATTTCCAAGAATTAATCGAAAACATTTGTAAACATTTCCAGTTAAGCTTTTCTCCTCTCTGTGGCCTACATACCACATACCTTGCATAAACTAATTCTAATTTGCATATGTATATAAATACATGCCCACATACGTACACAAATTTATTAACTTGTAGATGATGTTACTGTTGAGAGTGCTCCACTTTATTTCCACGGCAGGTTTTTTTTTGAAAAGTTCATTCCTTATGCCATGAATATTAATATTAATGTTTCAATTGTAGAACGAGTGCTGTTAGTCAACATCATCGCACTTTTGTGAATGTACCGGAAAATGATCAAAATAATGCTGAAGATGTTGATGATAAAAGACCATATTATAACAAAGATAACAACAACAACACACACAATAAAAAAAACAACACCCACAATAAATCCAACATTAATAACAACAACAACCAGTCAAGCCTTGAAAAAACAATAGCAGCTAGTAAGCGGAGAAAACGTCGTGATATCTCATCATCACCAGCAACAGCTATGCATGGTAAGTGGAATTTTAGACTAAAAGCCATTGCGGTACGGTAATAACGTAAAGAAAAACTTTTACGCACACAAACACTCTATAGCTCTTCAATGTTTTTTTTTTGTTGATACTGACTTAATACCTCCCTCGTGCTCTTAATGATGATGGTTGTATGATTTGATGTGTTCAGGTACATGTTGTATAGCAGAGAAGACGGGCACAGAGACGAAGAGTTCTCATGAATATTTATGAAACGGAAATAATCACTTGAAAAACTTTATCAAAAATCTCAGCACAGAAGCTGACCACTATGAGTCCGATCAAGCTCAAACTTGAATCATTCGATACCTTGAACCATCTTTTATCAATTGATAAACATTCACCATTTTCAGAGAATGCTCTAATACCGGACTAATTCAATAGACATAAAGATTCAATTGTGTTGTGTTGTGTGCACGACATTCAGTTTCTTACTACGAAAATTTGAACGCTTATATCTCGGAAACGGTAGCGTCCCTTTTTCTAAATTTTCTAGAGAATCTAATAATCGATTTATCAATGTATCGAGGTCCTAGGTAATCCATTTTCGAAAAAAGAATACCTTGTAAATCTGGTTATTATAAGTAAGTGCCCATAAAATGAACCTCATTGTAAAGCTGATGAATTTTTGCGCTTAGTTTAATCCGTACAACGGTTCAAATGTTATACGCTATTGAACAGGAACAATATGAAAAAAATCGATAAAAAATATTTCGACAAATTTTGTCAAATTACTCAAATAATAACAATACCAACAATCACCACACTAAAGAGAAGATAAATTTGTTTATATGTATATATTTCAAGTCTCTTAAAAACTCTCTGTTTTCACTTTTTTTTTTAGCTGATGCATTTATAGAGTTTTTTACACCAAATCATCGCAAAGAATTGGAAGAGCAGGATCTGGAGATACGTAAACGTAATGGTTTAAAGGGTGCGGCTCCAGGTGGTGATGATTGGATATATTTGAATACGTATTGTCGGGTACCGGAAAAAATGATTACGGGTTTTTGTAAGGGTACTCAAGAATATTGTCCGCCCAGTCCACCGGGACCACCGGGTGACGTAGGCGCTAAGGGACCCTCCGGTCCACCCGGCTTACCAGGTATTCCGGGTCCCAAAGGTAATCGAGGTGACGTGGGTTTACCTGGTCCACCCGGAGCAAACGGTGTAATCGGCCCTATGGGTCTCAGAGGTCCGAAAGGTGATACTGGCATACCCGGACGATCAGGTTTAGATGGTCGAGATGGTGTACCCGGTGAGCCCGGTTTAGATGGGGTTCCGGGTCGCGCTGGAGCCGATGGGGTGCCCGGTAAAGATGGTATACCGGGTCGCGATGGTAGCGATGGTCAAAATGGCAAAGACGGTAAAGATGGTGCTCAAGGACCGAAAGGCACACAAGGACCGCCGGGTGAACGTGGTCTTAAAGGTAAGCTTAGTATACAGTTTTTTTTTTTTGTACCGTTACTCTCACGTAACTTACATTTTCTATTTAATATTGTCAAATGTTGTTCTTGTTACTATTGTTATTATTTTTTATATGGCAGAAAAAACTTTATAAAATCACTAAGCGCAGCTAACTTTGAGTTTAGTTTGCACGTTATTTGCATATTTCTGTCCCTTTGGCATATTTCATTCTGCTTATGTTTATAACACTTTTGCGAAAAGAAAGTTTTAGAAAATGACAAAACAAGAACAATAATAATAACAGCAGCAGCAACAACACTTTTTTTTATGCAACAGTGTGCCTCAACACACACACACGCATTGAAAATTGTTCAGTAAGGGTTTTTGCTCTAAAGTTCGAATCCGCATGATTTTTTTATATTCGCATTCTTTTCAAATGGAAAAGATGGATTTTGCACGTGTTTCCACAAAAATTGAGATTAAATACAGTGAAGTGTTTGATTAATCAATCAGTCAGTCAGTTAGTTATGTCGTTTGCAATTCTCATAGTTGATCTAGATATTTCCTTTTGTTTTGAATAACTTCAATCAAAAGAATTTTCACAAACAATTTTTATATCCCGCATATATTATGTTTGTGCAGATGTTTGTAACAAATCTAAACAAAAAATGCCCCACCCACCTTCAATTATGCCCATCGATTCCGAATCAAAATCTGAATCGGTTTTATCATGTCCGTCTTTCCATAGATAAGATATTTAAGATATTTTAAATTTGGTGCAAGGACTTGAACCTTACTGAAAATCCACCGGATCGGACTATTTTTAGAACCCTCTTCACTTCCTATTTAAATTAGTCTTTATATGAAAAAATTGAAATTCTTAAATTTTTTTAACAAAACTTTGTGAAGAATACTCAACTTGTTTCATAATTAACTGTGCTAAATTGGAATTCGATCGGATCATTTTTAGAACCCCTATCCATATATTGACATTTCTCGAAATGACTTATGTAACAAAGGCTCCCGTTTACCGATCACTCTAGTTGTAGTGATTGTGTTATAATTTTGAATCTAATTGTGTAGGGTATTAAAAGACTATAACACTTTCACTTTCATTTACTGTAGGTATTGCTGGCCCTCGGGGTAGACCTGGTAAGCCAGGTACAAATGGTGTACCCGGTGTACCGGGTATTAATGCCTGGAAAGTACAATTTCATAATGGCAGCTATGCCACCGATTTATTAATACCGCCGTCCATTACCGGTAAGTAAATACTTAAGAGCCAATCAAATGTAATCTAATTTATCCTTTTCATATAAAAATATCCGCGTATGTTTAGTCGTTATAACCATTTTTCAATTTCTTACGTCTTTTTTTTATTTTTTTTATTTTTATGCAGATATAACTGCTCCCTATGATCAGCGTATTCTGATTGTGGAAGAGGGTAAAACGTTAAATTTAAGTTGCGCTGCCACCGGCAATCCTTTGCCTCGCGTAGAATGGCGTCGTGATGATGGACATACCATTAACGTAAATGGAATTGAAAGTATGTAGAAAGTAAACAAATTGAAATTTTTCAATTTCAAAAACTTTCCAATGAGAAATGTTACAACTTTTCTTTGGGTTATTATTATAATAAAACAAAATGGTGAATAAATTAAATTTTTGTTTAGACTGTACAGAAAAGTTATCCATTAATTTTGTGTAATCATACAAATTGTTAAATTATACATATGTTGAAGTTGGTTGCAATAAAACAATTTCAACATTTTTGCCCAAATGCAAAGCTTAACAAATTTATTGACAAAATATTACGTAATTAGTAAGACAATCACCACTCATCATTTTTTATAACGTAAAAAATAGGTTTCTATCGCCGAACTACAGCTAGTGTGACCCAACACGGTTTTTAGATTTTAAAAAGTGTGACTCAACGCTTATGTCACGAGGTAGTAAATGTATTAATGATATTTCTACACCTATTAAAGTGTAGCTAGTGTGATCCAACGTGTGAGTCACACGCCTGTTAGATTTAAAAAACTGTGACTTAGCATATGTGTTACATAACAGTGGAGGAATTAATGCGGTTTCTGGACCTCTTCCACCTATCTTTAATTTTATTAAAAGATTTTGATATTCAACGTTTCAAGCCCAAGTGTATCCGAAGAAAAAGCACTTGTCCCACTAGAAAATTTTATTTTATTTTATTCACTTCTACGCCCTTTATTATAAATTAATTATAATGTGTTTGTTTCTATACAGTGTCTTCTATAAATGGGGAATTTTTAAAATTTGTCAACATAACGCGCAATCAAATGGCGGCATATACATGCTACGCCAATAATGGCATAGCACCTGTAGCTAATACAACATTTTTAGTAGAAGTACAATGTAAGTAAACAGCTTCTTCTTCTTCTTTCTTCCTTTCCAATTTTTTTATATTGAATGGACACTTTTTTTCATAACAACCCCTACGGGACATAGTTCCACCCATGATTTCTGTGTATAGACAAGAGATTTATGCTGAATATGGACGGGCCGCTACCTTAGAATGTTTAGTAGAGGCCTATCCAGAGGCAATCAAATATTGGGAACGTGCCTATGATGGTAAAATTTTAGATCCCGGCGATAAATATCGTATTGAAACATATCCGGATGGGTACGCAAACAGGTTTCTTAGTATTACTTCACATTAACAGTTTTCTTTAAAAAAAAGTAAAAAAGTAATCGAGAATTTCATTTCCGCCTTTTTTATTGTCTTGATAGATTTAAAGCTCAAATGCGTTTAACTATAACAAATTTGCGTAAAGACGATTTCGGTTCTTATTATTGTGTGGCTAGGAATGAACTGAACGCTACCATGGTTAATTTTACAATTGTAGGTAAGTAGTAGAATATTCTTATATTAATTCAAAGAGCTTTTTTTTTCCAAAAAATTGAACAAATCAATAGATAAAACGAAGTCACTCCATTACTCGGTGACGTTGGGTGGAAATCATTCAGTCTGTTTCAATGAAACAAAAACTTTGAACGCTTATATATGGGAAACGGTAGTTTCCATCAATCTGAAAATGTTTGCGCCCCTTTTTCTAAAAGTCATGAAGAATCTAATAATCGGGGTATCGAGTTCCTAGGATAATTCATTTTTGAAAAAAATAATACTTTGTAAAATTGGTTCTGATAATTAAGTGGACGGTTTCACGCCCATAAAATATATGTTATTGTAAATATGATGAATTTTCTAGATACGGGCAGTTAATTTGACCAAAAATCCGTATAACGGTTCAAAAGTTATAGGAACTGTGTGAAAAAATGGGATAAAAAACATTTCAAATTCTCCAAATAATAACAATAACAACAATCACTACACTAAACACAAGGTAATATTGTTTTGTTTATAACTTTCCAACGACAGCTACGATATTAGTCAAATTTGTTGCAAACATTTCGAAATCTCTGTAGATTTTCGTAGATTTCATGGGCACGGCACTGCCCATTTATTTAGGAAAGGACTTTTTAAAAATATATGATATATATTAAATAAATGGGTGGTGCCCCATAAAATTTCGTTATTTCATTTGAAAGCTGGATTAATTTAAAAGTTTTTACATAAAATTTGAACGAATTCTGACCAGCAGTTTCCAAGTTATAAGACTTCAAAAAATATGGATTTAGAAATCTAGAATTGAGTCAAAAAATTAGCCGCTTCTCTCTAACACTTTTACTAATACTATTTTTCTACAGCTCAAGATCCTGACAGTCAGGCGCCTTATGTGGGTAAAGAGGTGAAAATATTTGGTAAACCACCTCCAGAAAGCGGATGTCCAGTATGTGACATATGTCCCGATCCTAGGTAAGTGTAAAAAATTATTTATTTTTATTTTAATTTTTTGTGGATTAACAACACAATAGCGTTTCTATATAATTTAAGTTAAAATAAAATAAATGCACCTTCGTTGCTAATATTTTCACAGTTGTAGGTGTATTGTGGTGTAATCTAGTATTTCTCTATTGTATGGAAATTTCTTTTGTAGTCAAATTTCAATCGAAGGTTTTTCCTCTAAATGCTTCACAACAATATTGTATTTTGTGCAATACGGTTCGTAACAATTGATTATTGTGTTGTTTTGTTTTATTTTGTTTCATTCCAGCTTGTTACAGTGTAAGGATCTGATTAATACTAATTTTGAAGTTCAACCAAGTGGAAATTATAGTTATCCCGGTTTACCGAAACGTAAAAAGAGTAAGTTGACCTTAACGTCTCTTTCTGGGCAAGTTTGTACAATATAACTTATATAGAATTACTTGTGCATGCAAACTACAAAGAAAACGTTCGCTTAGGTCTTTAGAATCGTTTAGTCAAGTCAAATAAAGTTTTAATTGAATCGTTACGCTTGATCTAGTGTAAATGGTAATTTGCTTTAGCCATTTAGAATAGATTTACGATAATTATTTTTCAAAGAATTGTACAGAGTGAAGATTTTCTTAAAAAAGGAAAACAAAATGAACCAAAGTAATTGAACAAGTTCGGACTACATATCGGAAAGCTGTCTTAAGCTTAAATGAAGACTTTTTCGTGCTGCTTCATTTTGATAGTTAAAAAAGTATGTTGAATTCTGCCCTAAAGATCAAATTCTACAAAAAATCCAGAAGGAGGTGTCAAAGGCTCTGCAAAAGATCCACACATAATAATAACTCTAGACACATCCATCTGTGCATCTGTACATTTAAAAATGTTGAGCTAAAAATTTGTACCGAGACTTTTAGTTTTAATTAAAATCCACATCCACAATAGGCAAAAATCTATTCACCAATCACAAAAATTTAGCTATGAAAATAAAATTTTTGTATGCATACTTATAATTCCATCAAAAATGGGCATAGTAATATAATAATTACGACTACAATTTACAAAAATCTTATTCAGCGTAATCATGAATCTGCCAAACCCACTTTTTGTATATGGATGTGGACTACATTTAAGATTTAACATGAGCCGAATTTAGTTTTTATACCCTGAATCATATGTGGCAGAGACTATATTAGATTTATGCGAATATTTGTAACTCCTAAAAGGGATCTTCAATTAATTCGATCGATTCAGAATCAAAATCTAAGTCTAACTTTATCTGTCTATCTGTCTAAGTAAATTTGTACGTAATCAAGGTCGCATTTTTTGGGATATTATGATGAATTTTGTTACAAACACATGTTACCTCAAAATAACATACTATTGAAAATGGACCGAATTGAAGCATTTTTATAACCGCTACCCACAAAAAGCTATAATATAATAAAAGAATTTATATCGTAAACATTCGCGATTTTTAAAACTTCTTAACCGAAAAATGGTAAAGAATAGTTAATTAGCTTAATAATTGGCTTTAACAAATTTGGATAAGGTCGGACTATTTGTAGAACCCGTTTCCATATAACGCCCTAATATGAAATAAGTTTTTATTCAACGAAATTAGGTATTTCTCAATATTTTGTGAAAACATTATGGGAAGAATAGTTGAGATTATAGCTTTAACAAACAAATGTAAGAAATTTGGGCCCCATCGGACTATTTTAAAAACCCCTTCGCATATAGTGGTATTTCACATGACTTGTATGGTAATACCACGCGTTTACTAACAAAACTAAACTAATTGTAGAATACTTTAAGGGGCGAAGTGGTGTAGGGTATTAAATGGGTTGACTTGGACTTGGTTAACTTGGACTTATTTGGATTGCTTTTTTATAGGTTGTCTTTTGTATGCGGTAGGTAAGCCGGTGTTTCATAAATTTGTCGATGAAAATTATGGCTCTTGGTTGAAAGATTCCGCTGCTGCTGATGTTGATCGTGACAAAACCTACGTTACCCACGAAAAGGATAATTTCAATTTATATGAATTTACATCAAAAATTCAATATCGCAAGAATGATGTGCCACGTAAGAAATATGAAATAGCTGAAGGATTTCAGGTTGAATTTTGGCAACAAATTAATTGAAATAGAGATAAAAAATAGAATAAACAAAATTATTGATTGCTTTTTGCCAAATGCTTATGCTTTCAGGGTAATGCACATGTGGTCTATAATGGTTCCTTTTATTATCAACAATACAATACCGATCTGGTGGTGAAAATGGATTTGACAACAATGAAGAAAACCTGTAAGTACGATGCATATATTGTACATTTTGTTAGGAATCGGGTTATCATAACCTAGACACACACAATAGACAATGAAACGTTTGAAACAACATTAAAAACAGAAACAATGGTTAAAGAACAGAAAGAAAGAAAGAAGGAATAAAAGTAAACAGAGAAGGACGGGAAGTAACACAGCCAAGCAAAAAACAATTTCTATGTTTGCCTTACAATGATGCAATAATATTTCTTGCTATATGTGTGTGTACATACGTACATGTGATTATTCACTAAGGGTCACGGGTGTGTGGTTGGTTAGATGATTGCCTAGATGGTTGGCTGGTTGGCACAGGTTCACCACAGACTGCAACAATTGCAGCAATAACAAACGTATTGTATCTTGTTTGACTTTAATTACAGCCATTCAGCTGCCGTATGCAGGAACAGCTACTGGCAATAAATTATACTCAACAGATTACAACTACATGGACTTTAATGTGGATGAGGTCGGCTTGTGGGTAATTTACAGTACTTACGATTCCAACAATACCCTGGTGGCAAAGGTAAGTTTAATAAGAGACCTGACACACATACATGTAAAAATTAAATGGCATGTTAGTAATAAAAAAGTTCCTGAGTTAACCAAAAGAGCAGACATTTATCAAGTTATTCAGTGCCCACTTTATATTCAACTATTGCCTTGTTTACATTATGGATTTCTATGCTAATCGTATGTATGTGTTTTCAAATCGTTTATAGTTGAACGCTGAAAATCTGCGCATTCAATATAATTTCAACATAACATTGGATCATCGCAAGTTTGGTGAAATGTTTATTGTTTGCGGCCACCTGTACGCCATTGATTCTGGTCAGGAGAAAAACTCTCAAATCCGTTATGCTGTGGATTTATATAATGGCAAATTGTTAAACATTGATTTGCCCTTCACTAATCCATTCCGCAAAACCACAACAGTTGGTTACAACCCGTATACCGTGGTAAGTGTGTAACATTGAAATATTTTTTTTATTTTTATTTTTAAATACACATTTACATATATAATGATGCCATTTATAGCTTATTTAGAGTTTATTATATGCTCTGTATTATTTATTTATCAATTATTTATTTATTTATTGAATCAGTTATAACTACAAGAAAAAGCCTTCGGGGACTTTTCAAAAGTATATACAGGGGGTGGGCAAAATAATATTAACACTTGAAATGTGCACAATATTTATTTATTAATAAGATGTTGGGCCACCATTTGCTTTTAAAACACCTTCGCGGCATAAATTCGTAGAGTGTCTGAATAGTTCTGCTGTACATTTCGCCGCGGCAGTTTTTTTAATGTCCGTCGGTATCCGTTAGTAAACTATGAGTTTCGCCCACTATTCATCTACGCCGATGATATTTTACCATATTTTGTGTCATTACCGTGGACACTGTCTCTTCGTGAAACGATAAACAAATCAGCTGTTTTCGTCACAGACGCTCCCACTAACTGAGCACCACAAAAAGATTTGCCCTTTATCCAAGTCTAAAAGATCACACATTTCACCGATCACTAGTTTTAACCGTTGCAGAACAAGGAACTGAAATATATATAAACAACCGCGTCAAATTATTTAAACGGATGCAACAAGATGTACTAAATTGCATAGTGTTCTTATTATTTTGTCCATCCCCTGTTTATTCCTGACCAGTATCAAAATCTTAATTAAGTAACAGGTGTGCGGGAGTCCATGTACTTCGGCATTGAAACGGTCAAGGTTAAAAAAATATTCTTTGTAAAATAAAATTCTGAGTGTTCTCAGAATGCCCCTATATCCATGTGTTATTCGAATGCTTACGTGTGCAAAAATTAAGATATTTTTATGGCCACAGGTTCTTATTTAAATTGGGCGGAATCGGTTACGTGCCACGTCCACGATTGAAAATCACTTGTATCCTTTAAGTTGAAGTTTGTTATGTGTAATTCTCTAATTAATTAATAAACCGAAAAAGGCACTCCTGAAATTGAAAAAAAAACAGTTTTCACACCATCCACCACCAGACACCAGCGTAAAAACTCGACTGGCCATGTAGGTAATACATAGAGTTAAAAAATTAAATTGGAAAGCATAATCATATACCTTCCACACCCACTATTTGTAAATACATGTGAAGGATTAAGATTTGGCCTAAGCCAAATGTAGTTTTTTACTCAGTTTGGTACAAAATTGGACGTTTCAAATGATTAACGACTTCAAAACTTATCGAAAAGAGGGCCCAATTGTACATAATACGCCCATAATTTATGTATAAAATAAACAGACTATTGATTTAAAATGATTGATTAAAATGTTTAGTTTTTAAGCAATCAGTTTTATTTCCTTTTTCTTAAATCGCAAATTTATTTAAATGCAAATTTCAAATGCACGGTAAGTTCACAAAAGAAGAAAAAAGAAATGAACAATGAGTTTTTACATCTCTCTCTTTTCAATGTTTTTTTCGAAAATTTAATTAAAAAGGTTAAAAGATCCTGTCACTCTTTTACTTATCTACCATTTATACAAATATATAAAATATTTGTCGGTTTTTTTATTCATTAGTCTACGTAGTCAGTCTCTGTGTCGTATAAAATCGAATATAAACGCTACCTTTATCATTTTTCAGTATAAATGTACATTATGTTTTAAAAATTTTTGATTATATAGTCTTTTAAAAATGTTTGTAGCAATCTGGTAGATGATTATAGACATAAAGAAAAGGTGGGCAACCGCACTGCGACTTGAAGAAATCTGTTGTGCTAGCCCAAGCTCTCCAGAGTTAAGATCGATTTGATGTATCACCCTCCTAGACCCCGAGCATCAAATTGTATTCAGAGTTATAAAGTGTCTCTCGAACACCCGATATCTGGCATTGCAGATTGCTAGGCACTCACATAAAATATGATATGCCATTTGCATCTGTATCAGAAATGCCTACGCTTTTCAAGTGATATTTGAAGGAGTTGTGACCCGTGTAGAAGTCTGTGATTAACCTGAGGTCCGTTCTGTGTAGTTTCATTAAATTAGGCGCTAATCTTAAATCTTTTTTAATAATAAGAAAAACAAAGTACACATTTTTACTTTAATATTACGCCGATACTATAGAATTCTGATGTTTAGATGATTTAAAAAATCTTTTCATTTTTTATACATTTTATTAGCAAGCTCTACTAAGTGTTATAAATCACGATTTTTTCAACTAGAATTTTTTTCAAAATAGGTGAAATAGGTTTTGTAAAGGAAAACCTATTGGGGAACACAAAACGCCAAGTACGAAGTTGAATATGTAAGCAATTCGCATAACACGGACAGTAAACAAACAGTTGGCAATCCTATAACTGGTCTGATAATGATGGGGATAGCAGTTTGAGAAGTGATTTGAAAGAAAGCAGTTTTAAGTAGATACCCTGAAAAAATTTATGAATCAAATACAATCTAAGTGGAAAATTATTTAATAAAAGCATTGAATTTAATCATTTTATGAAGGTCGCCACTTTATAAATGAAATTGTTCTAAAAATGGTCCAATCCTATCAATTTTTTAAAAATTTCCTTTTGGGCCAATACACATCACTGTACCAAATTTCATCAAAATATCTCAAAAAGTGCGACCATTAGCTTGCATACAAATTTACATGGACAGACAGACGGACATGGTTGAATCGATTTTGATTCTAAATCGATCGGTATAATTGAAGGTGGGTGTGGCATTTGCCGTTTAGGAGTTGCAAACATGTTTATCACAGGGTGGTATAATAAAAAAAATTCTGACACTTGTATCACTTTTTTTGAAAACACAAGTAGGGAACATAATAAAAAATAAGATTTTTCATTTCAAAGAAATAAAGTAAATTGAATAAAATATCATAAGTGGTGTAGGGTATTTGATGGTTGGGTTCGACCGACCATAATATTTTGACTTGTTTTGGTTGTGGTTTCATTTTTGAAATTTTTAACGCCCCATCTTCCACTCTTCTATTATTACATACATAGCATTCATTTTAGTTCTTGTTTTTTTCTATTTTTCTTTGCAGGAACTTTACTCCTGGGACAAGGGTAATGCACTTACATATCCGATACGCTATCATGAACAAAGTTTGGGAGGTGACCATACATAAATTGTTGTAAATCACTCTCTCTATGACTATTCTATTCACTCCTCCCTCTTATTCTCTATTATAATGGCAAATATATAAAGAAGGAAAAAATGATAAGAAAAGTTATTTACACCATAGAGAGAAGCTTTCCATTCCATATGTATGTACACCATCAATTAGTCGAAGCAAAAAAAAAAACATAAAACTAAAATCTATAGATTGTACAATATAAAATATGAATGAATGGACAAAATATTCATGAAAGCATCACAGATTTTTTGGATGAAAGGAGAATTTCTTGAATTAGTAGATTTGTTCTCAAAGTTATGAATTTATTTTTATATCTACAAAATAATATAAAAGTTAAGGAAAAACAAGAATTCTTAGAGAAAATTATAATCAAAATGGAGAGATATGCAGAAAAGTTATATAATCTTGTAAAATTGTATTTTTTTTAACATACATTAGAGATAAGAAATTAAGAAATTTTTCAACATTTATATTGTAGCGTAAAAATACAAACACACCAACACATATATAGAAATAAGCCAGTGAAAATGTTATAGTCGGTCAAGCCCGATTATTTAATACCCTACACCACTTAGTTCCTCAAATTAGTTTAATTGCATCAGTAAACGCGACGCATTACAATATAAATCACTTCGCGAAAGATCATTATCTGGGAAGGGGTTCTAAAAGTTCAAATTCATCGGGCTCAAATTTGTAACAGTTAATTATTAAGGTAATGAACAATTATTCACCAAATTTTGTCAAAAATAATTAAGAATTGCGATTTTGGCCGTATAAAGGCTTCCACAATAATACGTCCTTATATAGGACTGGATTCTAAATGGTTCGATCAGGTCCACATTTGGCACAGACAGTTAATAATGAAATGAAAGAAATGCGAGTTTTTATCATGTAAAAACATATTTTAAATGATGGCATTATAGGGAAGGTGTCCGACCGGATTCAAATGTTTGACACAGTTATTTATTACATTAATTAACCACTCTTCTTCAATTATTGTCAATATATCAATATTAAGGATTGCGAATTTATAAAAAACGATGTTATATGAGGAGGGTTCCTAAAAATGCTTCAATTTGAACGGTTCTCAATAGTGCGCATCTTTGTGTCAAGACACGTGGTTTACCAAATTTCCAAATTTCATCGAAATATTTTAAAAACTGTGGCCGAAACCTTGCGTACATGGACTCCCAGTAGACAAATTGTTTAGTCGCTTAGGAGTTACAAATACCCGCATAACCTAATATACATATTTGCCAAAAGGAAGGCAGGGTATAATTATATGCGTATAATAAATATTTTAAAAACAATTTTTTATTGTAATAAAAATCCTTTTAAACAAATTTATTCACAAATTCATTAAGAAGGAATGAAATGATAATAATTATAATAATAAATAGATTATGTGCAAGTCATTTATTTACAAGTTTCTGATTAAATCAATGAACCGTAAAAATGTTTGTTGATGTGTTTGTTCTGTTAATCACCTTTTTTGCATAACTTTTGCCCTCTTAGTAATTAATGTATTAATGTGGCAGTATGTGTTTTTGTGCAAGTGTGAAATATTTCATATTTATTGTAATTAGTTTGAATTAATTACCCTGATAATAATTTACCTTTTTTGTGCCTGTAATCTCATAATAAATGTGTTGTAAGAACTCTTTAATATTATGTGTTTGCCGCAGAGAAAAAACTCAAAATAAATGTATAAAAATGATCCTAAAAAATATATAAAAAGCGTTATTTATTACACACGTTAAATGTATATATAGGTAATATTATACGTGTACATCTATTTCGTTTATTTTTGTAGGAAAAATGCCGGCTTCATCAAAAAGTCATTTTCATAAATTTTTTATACACTATTCCTATCTAAGTAATGTATGTATAAAAAACACTAATTGAAAGCCATAAATACTCACTAATGCTTTTCAACATAAAAAGGATTAATGGGTTTTGTATTTTTTAGGGAAAATGTTGAGATATTAATGTAGTTAATTTTTTAGTTTATGGAATTGGCATAATCGATAGAAAAGTGGCTCATTCGAACCACTTACACTTCACACATCTCACTAAATTTTTAACCAAAATCGGAGCATTAGTTTTCTACTTAAATGCCCAGCAAGTCGTAATTTTGAAAATCATCGATATATAAAAATGTTAACATAATACCAGGCATCCAAAAAAGCTCAGTAAGCTCTTGATTAAACGTATTTTTTAAAGTCTTAAAACTTAAAATCGGCTGGACGGAATTTGTTCAAGTTTTTTTAAAGACTTTTAAATAAATTCAGATTTCAAACGAATTGGTTCTCTGGGTATGGTACCACCACTTTAGTTAATAAATAACATATTTAAAAAAAAAATTACTTTCCTAAGCAAATGGGCAGTGACACGCCCATGAAATCTACGAAAATCTACAGAAATTTCGAAATGTTTGCAACAAATTTGACTAAAATCGTAGCCATTTTTTCACACAGTTCGTATAACTTTTGAACCGTTATGCGGATTTTTGGTCAAACTAACTGCCGGTATCTGGAAAGTTCATCAGATTTACAATGACATATATTTTATGGGCACGGCACTTCTCACTTAATTATAACTCATTTTACAAAGTAATCTTTTTTTCAAAAATTAGACAGAAATAGAAAGAAGGGCGCAAACATTTTCACATCAATAGGAGCTACCTTTTCCGAGATATAAGCGTTCAAAGTTTTCATAGAAACAGTCTGACTAATTTCAACACGATGGTATCGAGTAATGGAATTACTGATTTAATGATTCAATATGATTTTATGATTTATACACGTAAATTTCAGTATTCACTAAAATTTTGAGAAAATAAAAATTTTTAATGTATTAAAAACACCACTTGGTGTAGAAGCTTTCAATGTCAGTATATAGCTAATACCCACATGTTTCTGATATTTTCCAATGAAACTTGGTTTAATTATTCCACTTTATAATAAATTGTAATAAATTTAAGTTCCATCGGAGAAATTTAACTGTTGTATCATATTTTAAAATTTTCCCAACATTTTTTTCTTAAAAATTTGTAAAAGTTCTGATGCAAATTGATAGAAAATGACGAAACAAATTGAATGATGCAAGTTTGAACTTTATCACATAACTATAACAGCTTCTGTGTTGTTTTTAAATTTGCATGGAAAACGTTTTTTGTACCAACATTAGAGAAAAGTGACTTATATTGACTCAATATGAATTAAACACACAAAATTCTGAATCCATACGAATTTTTAAGACTGTAGGGTTTTAAGTGATGAAAAACTTTTTGTTCTAAGCTTCTTTGTCGCAATGTTACAACTGGTGCCACTTTTCATCATAATGAAAAAGTACATTTTTTTTACCACATTTCTCCTCACACGAAATCATCTCATAGATATCATATAAAGATTACACAATAATTATGGTTGGATTAAATTCCCTATAGCGTATACACCCAAGCAAGTGCTACGGATTCCTGCTAACGTTAATATATATGTATGTACGTGTACCAGATACTTTGTCAAAAAAGTGTTGACATGATTTGGGTTGGCTGTTGTTTCAAGTGAGTAATCCGCTTAACCAAAAGAAATGACAAACCGCAATAACTACATATATAAGCAACAACATG
Source organism: Ornithomya fringillina (assembly GCA_963978525.1). NCBI lineage: Eukaryota > Metazoa > Arthropoda > Insecta > Diptera > Hippoboscidae > Ornithomya > Ornithomya fringillina. The sequence goes on from OZ021694.1 coordinate 12,327,971, forward strand.
TGTGTGTGTGTGTGTGTGTGTGTGTGTGTACGAACAGACACTGACAAATAAATAAAAAAAGTCAAATTTGATTCAGGCCAAATCTTGAATACCCCTTTACATATACTATATATTATATGTCAGCTGTGCGTGTGGTTGTTTGTACAATACCGTTGAATGTACTCCAAAAATAGTTTAAACCAACAAAGCGAGCAACGAAACGAAATGCAATACTTTAACGGAAAATTGCTGAGAATGAAACCTATTAAAAATGCTGTCCACGTTTAAGCTGCAAGGTGGCGTTTGTAGTGTAAAAACTCAGGTGAAGGAAAAAAGCTTAAGTGATGAAAAAATATTAAACATATAAGAAATGTTGAGCGTAAGTATTCTTAAAATTCCACAAACACAAGAGTTCGTACAAAGTTTACACAATAGAAAACGTTTTTCAATAGCGACATAACATTTTTGTACATTAATAAAAATTCACTCTTAAACAGATTTTATGATCTACTAACTAAACAACTGAAGCCTTTATCATTTCACTTCAACATTTGAGGTGACATAGCTTATGAAGCACTCTTTACTGTATTTTTTAAATTTTTGGTAAATATTAACGAGTCTTTTATACTTTAAATTTGCTTTCTTGTGCTCCAATAATTTTCATCTGCTACAATGTGATAACTTTTTTCTTTGTGCGACAATTTCTCTCTCTCCCTCTCTCTCTGTCATATACTATTTCCATTTTTTATGTTCTCCATACATGATAGTTGGGCATGCTAAGTTTATTTTTCTATTTTTCACACCTATAAGGAGGCATCAGGGATTCTATAAAGTATATGTATTCTTGATCTTGATAATTCTATTGTTAGAACGCTAACGGTTGTACAATTTTAGATATTGTACTAAAATTTTGCATAAACATTTTTATATGTACAATATATCCACGCCCAAAATCTACAAAAATCTCTTGGAACATAAATTTACAAATACTTCTTTCACCGATCTAGCAAAAATGGGCATAACAGAATAAAAGACACGCCCACAATTTACAAAAAAAAACTTTCTTAACGTAAAATATGATTGGCTCATTGATATGTAAAGAGCCCAATTATATACCTGCTACGTCCACTTTTTGTATAATAAAGTGATGGGTATTTAAAGTTTGGTCGAAGCCAAATTTCTTTATTTTTACTTGTCCGAGTTATAGTTCAAGTGAGTAAGTAAAACTTGTAAAAGAAAGTTAAATGCTTTTTAATCTCATTACTTCACCAAAAATATGTTAAATAATATTTTTTTATAATTCAGTGCTAATGTGTGCTTAAGACTCAACTTTAGTACTTACTAGTGTTTTGTTGCAAAATAATAGGAAAATATTTTTCAAAAATAATAATAAGTACGAAGGGTATTCGGCTTAAACTAAATTTAGTAACTTTTCCCTGGTATAATATGATAAATTTTTTGATAAATTCCTTCGTTAGATTGGAGAGACATATTCGCATTTTGGCAACAATCTACAGCACATATAACTAAGCCAACCAACAAATAAGTGAGAGAAAAATGTGTAAAAAAACTAAACAAAAGAAAACAGAAATATTGCAAAGCAGGTGCCAAGTAATAATATTAAAGCTGCAACATTTTGTTTTGCAAATTTCAACTTAAAATTCACCTTGTTCCACTTTCCTTCTCCTTGGCAGGGTGTATAAGAACAAAAGAGACGTAAAAATTTATGTGTAACCATTTGTCCAACATCCAAACAGGTTTTTCTTTTTTTTACCATTTACTAAAAGTCCTTTTTTATAGCTTCAAATATGTTTTTTAATCATCATTTTTCGCTTAATTGCCAATTAAAGTAAAGTTAAGAAAAGGAAAGCATTACATTGATACTAATAAAATATTGAGGGCCAAAGTAAAGTTTGTAAAGGTTGTTGAGTTGTCCTTTAAATATATGATTAATTATGAAAAATATTATTTTATGTACACATATGTTGTTATATGTAGTGTATTGAGAACACATGACGTATGAATGATACTTTTTCCTAATTTATAATAAAGAACCCACCACCCCACACACACAGCCGTAAATCCGTATGCTCTAATAGGCAAATCATTCTTATGCTCACAAGAAATTGTTATTTTTTTAAAACGCCACCACCGTTTTAGGACAGCTTTATATAAAAATTCAACTTCGTAGCATAACTTTCGTGACAGACAGATAGTCCCAAATATGAACCTATATATAGCTACAAAAAGTATTACTTCTGAGTTTCATTTCATTATCTCAAACTATTCTTAAATCCTTTCAGTAGCTAATTGGGCTAAAGCTTTGTTTCAATAAGTTTTACCGGCTGTAGGACACGGGTTCAAATCCAACTGAGAAAAAAGTCAAAGAGTTTTTTCAGTTAGAATTTGAACACATCTGTGGCATTGTATTGATATGAGGTCTGAACAATCGACAAACGGACACGCGGTCATGTCTAGATCAACTCTTGAATAATTTATAAACTATTAAAGGGCCTTCATCAAAATAAATTTACGTTTTCTTGTATTGATTGTTTGATAAAATCTAAACAAACATGTTTTTCCATACGTATCCATTTCCATTTTAACAAATTTTTCGCCAATTCCAGTTTGCATCAAACAATTAACAACCTAGTCATAGTTCATTGTTCGTGTAATAATTTATTGTTTTCTAGTCTTCGATATATGCAAGCAATGCGAAACGAACATTCCCGTATTGTGAGTGATGAGCTTGGCAAATGTAATGCACTGCCCACTTCATGATATTGTGCTTTTAGTACCATTGACCGCCACCACACGTGTAGATACTTTTCAAAATCAATGAAATCCCAAGTGGTTACAAGGCACGTATTCATTTTACGTTTGCCATCACTTATATGGTTGACAATGTCGGTTAGCTGTTGAAATTGAAGCACATAGACGAACGTGTTTACGAGAGAGACGCCCTGGCATTATCCTTAAATTGTCTGTTGCACAATTTTTCCGCTATTTTAAATTGCCTTTGCCAATGTAACTTTAGCTTCGTGTATACCAAAGTAATGAACCGATGGAAGAGTTTGCCTGGTAACCGTCGCAGAAGGTGTTGAAATATTAATGGAATGGCTCATAATACAAATTGATGTGAATAAAAGATAGGGCCGCAAACAGGTTATAATTTATGATGATTGAAGTGTTGAAAGCGTCACTTTTAAATTGAACCGATCTTATGCAACACTTTTAAGCAGCTGTGATAACAGTTTAACTTGTAAAATTTGTCGGCAAATTTTGTAATTACCTCAATTCAATTTGTAAAATTATTTTCCAGTATATGTTTACCTTCATCCCTTCCTTCTTTTCTATATTATAGTCAACTCTAAGGTAAGACATAATTCACTCCACATTACTTAATAACTTTGTATCAATGTAAGCTCTAAATATCTATGCAAGCACATTAGGAATTACCAAAGAATTTATAGTGCTTTCGAAAAGGAAACTACACGCTTAGTTGTAAATTCAAGCAGTGTGTAAAATACGCAAGAATTGCCTTCTAATTGAGTCTTCCTTAGCCAAATATTATTAAAATAAGTTTCTAATAAACTTCTCCCACAGTCTCTTTCTCTGTTCTTTTCTTTCATTCTACTGTGAGAATTTTGTATAATATAATGGTTCGAGTGTAGATGCTATTAAATTGAAGAGAGGCTGAGATATAAATGATAATTTTAACATATTTATGCATTTGATAAAATCCTCATGTAATGATAATGTAATGCATTACTAAGCAGTTTTTACATCCTCCACTTTAGTTATGAATATATATAATATTTGTTAATGTTTGTAACATGCATAAGGAAGACTCGTAAATTCCATGAAAAGTCTGAAACACATCTGTCCATGTGTCCGTCCATTCTTACAACTTTCACGGTAGTAAATTTTTAGATATTAAACCCTCAATTTGCACAATATCTGTCTATTTACTGTGTGCAGATTGTGCAGATAAAAAATTTTAAATTAAGCAAAAATCGATTGAGATCCACGCCCACATTCACCAAATGTCTAAAAATTCTATTATCATTATAAGACACCAATATGGATTCTAAATAATAGATTTTCTACTTTTCCTTCTTCTTCTTCTTCTTCTATCGTTTGGGCTTAACTTCTAAGAATCCCAAAGTTATCTATAGATTAAAAAAAAAATAATCGCGGCCTTCCTTAACTATTCTTCTTATTAGAAAGATTTAAAAAAAAATGGGATTTTCGCCTATTTTAATATCTTCAGTACCGCTATACAAAAAAAAATTATATAATTTTTTCTAATAGTTTACTACAGCTAGTGTGACACGCCAGTGGGAATTTTCGTCAAATAAAGACCTATTTTAAGAGTGCCGCCATTTAAACGGAAAATATATTTTTTTTCTTATAATTTATTCCATAGCTGGTGTAACCCAACGTGTAAGTCATGCACGTGTTGGATGTTAAAAAGTGTGACTTAACATATGTGACACATGACAGTGTAGGTGTTACTTGGAGAAGGGTTCTAAAATTACACTAATTAGATTTTTTGTCCGTCCATTGTCAAAAATATTTACATTCCTGTGACAAATTTCATCAACCAAAAGGAAATATTTCAATCTATACAGTGATTACAAGAAATACATTAACAGACCGATAGACATAATTAAATTAATTCAGAGTTTGATTCTGATAAGTGGGTGTGGCATTTCCCAATTACAAACATCCGTATCGCTTTCTGGCAAATCGAGACTGCGTTCCATTTAAACACTAAATAATGGATTTGTTGTAAACTTTGTAAATTATTTCTGTATGTACATATATGTTTTTTATTAACGTTTTTTTTTTTTTATATATTATAATCGGCTCTTGCCACTTAAGTATACCAAAACCATAAGCATATTTTACTCAACTACGTATACATTCTTGCATACATTTATAGGTTCGTATCTTATATCCTTACGTCTTGTTTATAAAACGCAACGTTAGTGTTACTAAACGTTTAATATGTACTGTTATACAACACATTTTATATAAACAAACCCAACAACAAGGTTATAGAATATATAAACACACACATACACATAAAAGATATATTAGAATATTTGTTGTGAATGGGAGTGTGTGTGTGGTCATACAGCCGTAGAAACATCATAAATGTAACCTTGTAGCAGCTCTTGTGATAAGCATTTTATGGAAATCAATACAGAAAGGAAATATTTAAAAGGAAAAAGAAGAATTCTACATCCAACAAGGGAATATTAAGAAGATTATATAATACCCTACAGTTATCATATTGGCCACTTTGAATATAAGGACTTAATTTATAATCAGATGGATTGTAAGCATTGAAATAATTCAATAAGATTTAGTCAAAACAGTACTTATACACATGTACAATACATATGATATACTCATTTAGGGCCACACTGTTACATATATTCTTATATTAATTGAAAAAATCATAGACCATGATTTCATCTCAACTCCTTCGCAGCTGTTGCATGGGTTAGCATACACTTTTTAGGGTATATTGTACATGTATAAAAAAAATGTATAACATCCACAGTCGATCTACACAAATATGTCCGTGTGTCCGTCTCTTGTTGGCACTCTCACAATCTAAAAATTTGAGATATTGAGCTGAAGTTTTGTACAGGCATTTTCTAAATGCTGATTGCTTTTTAAACGGTCGGATAACTGACACGCCCACATATTTATAAAAAAGCTTATGTGGAAAAAATCTCAATTTGGAAGTTGATACATAATTATATATGTGCCACGCCCACCGTTTATAACTACATGTGAAGGGTATTTAAGATTTGGTTTAAGCCAAATATAGTTTTTTTTACATATTTTTTATGATACTTTTGAATATTGCAAGTATTTCGATTTAGATTTTTTGCAGATAGTTAAACATCAAATATTACAACAAGTGAAACATTGAGCAGCAATTCACTTATCACTCCAGTTTACACAGTCCCTTATGCCACATTTCTACATTTCTACAGAATATAATCATAACACAAGTTCTTACATTCAAAAAAGATTTGTTTTTTTTTTTTTTTGTGATTCACTTTAAATTTTTTTAAATAGAAACTTGAATCTCTTAAAGTACTGAAAACTTTTCTTAACATATATATGCTTTTCATGTGAATATTTCATAAAAAGTGCATTTTTTATGAAATGGGACAGCAGTTGATGTACATAAAAATCATTTAATATTTATGTTTATATACAAATGTGTATAAAAAAACACAAGCGGAAAGTAAAAGTAAGTAAATGATGTAGTTATGTGTGTATTCACGTTTCATAGTGGGAATATGTATACATATGCATATACACTAGGTTTTGGCACATGGTACAATTATATATAAACAAAATATCAAACACTTGCTATCGTAGCGAAGCCATCACGTTTTTGCAACGCTGCCTGTGAATATGTGTGAATAAGAATATATATTATAAATCACTTTTAACATACCCAGCCAAATGGCTACGTGTGACATTTTACATACACATGTGACGGTTAGCACAATAGTATTTAAAACAACAACAACATCGACAATTGAATGAATTAATGTTAACACTCAACACATATTCTCAACAATATAACTACACTTGCTCTCAAGCTGAGAGTGTATGAGTGGGTGGGTGAGTGTCATGTTAAATGTTCATCAAATAAAGATATAAACGTAGACATATGTTGCATACAATATATAAAACAAGTAAGAAAACTAAAATTGGCTTAAATCAAATCTTAAATGTACTCCACATCTACATTGGTGGCCGTGCCATTATTACAGGGCGTCTTTACGCCTCGATTACTGAATATATTGCGTATCAGCATGTAAGTCAAGTTTTTGTAAATGGTAGGCGTGCTTATTATCCGACCATGTCTATTTTTATCAAATCGATGAAAGAAATAACTATAGATACGCATATCCAATTTCAAGTTCATAGGTAAATTTTTGTGGTAGATATATATATTTTTCTTATAGTAGCCGTCTGTTATTCGACCATACATATTTTTGACACTTTTACAGATGAGGTTATTATAAACATATGTACCAAATTTCTACGTAATAGCTAAATGTTTGTGGCATATAAATAGATTTTTATCAATTGTGGGCGTGGCTTTTGACCGATTGTGCCCTTTTTAAATAGCGATCTGCGTGCAAAAACTAAAAGTGCTTGTATAAATTTTCAGCTCAATATCTCTAAACGCTTATAACAGGCAGATACACGGACATACATGTCCAGATCGAGTAAGTTTTTGATGCTGATCAAGAATATATATACTTTTTAAAGACTCTGACGCCTTCTTCCGGGTGTTGCAAACGCAATTACAAACTTAGTATGGGGGTATCCCTTTATCCTATGTGGAGGATATAAAAAAATATCTTTTAAATGACTGCACCCAACAGAGTGCAGAACAGAAATTTATTACGTTGCATTCTTCTTGCATTCATTGTTTCTTGCCATTATATTTTGTTGATATCCAGTAATTTAATTATATTTTAAGGGTAGGCAGCGTATTTTTGAAGTACTTTGTAGCAGAATATACTCTGACCGTAGTACAATGTAAAGGATAACTGTAATTAAGTTTTTATATGTGTATAATGTATAATAATAAAGGGAAAGTGGTCAGTGAATATGAAGTATCAATCAGAAAAATATATTACAATTGAAGAAAAAGCTATTATTAAACATTTTATGTCCTACATATAAAATGGCAGTATACTAAGTATGTCATATCATTTGTAACACTTAGGAGAAGACGTCGAAGACCCTATAAAGTGTATATAATATATTCTTGATCAACTGAAACGAACTAGATATGTGTGTCCACGTGTCCGTGCGTTCTTCTGTTGTAAACATTTCCGTGATTGTAAATTTTAAGACATTAAGCTGAACTTTTATCCTTTCAGTAGCTGAGTGAGTTACAACTTTGTCTTAGTAAACTGTACCCCCTGTACGACATGGGGTCAAATATAGCTAATACCACCAGAATAAAAAAATGATTGATGAAATGAATTACCACGAAAGTTGGGGTTAGTTCCACGGGCGAACGAAGATTTAAATTTGTAAAACGTCATACATTGACATTAAGCTGAAATTTTGTGCAGACATTTCTAGTTTCAGCAGGTTTTTTAAAAGTAGGCAAAATCACATAGCCACGCCCATAATTAATTTAAATTTTAAAAAATTTTGCTATAAAGGTGGTAGACATATTCACCATTACCCCTTTAATGGATGTACCAAAATGAGCAAAGCCGTATAACAGACACGCCCACAATCGACAAAAAACTGTATATTCGCCACAAAAATTGATCTAAGATTTTGAAATTTAATGCATTTATTTATAAATATCCTTTTCATAGATATGATAAGAATGTAACATATGTACTTTAAGATATACATGTGGGATTTAAGTGAACCAGAGATGTGATACACAATAATATGTCGTGATCTCTCATCTCTAAGATGTGGAAGGTAGCGGTTCTTCTTTTTTATGTATAACAAGTGGACGTAGAAAAAGTAAAAACGTGGAATTCAGTAGATCTATTAATTTTCAAGTTATTATATTAATTCCATAATTAAATCAAACATTTGAACTTTAACTTAAAAACTGAATTGATTGTAATTGATATTAATTTCGTAATCAAATTAACATGTAATTTGTATTTAAAACTAATTTGAATAAAAATATTCATTATCTCAAAAGCAAGATCCCACGTACATACCACACCCAGTCAGTTAAGGTTATTACGCCGTCAGCTAATATCATTGCAAATTTTTGCGTTTTCCTCAGTTTTAACATCTGAAATTGTCGCATGAAGCCTTGAAAGTAATCCATTGATGTAAAAAAATTTATTTATTAAAGCGGAGGCCCATTGTTCAAATTTCTTAATACTTCTAGAGTACGGTGGTATAAAACATAAACTATTTTTATGCCTAAATATTTCTCATCGAAAATTTATTACCTTTCTGTCGCAGCATATATTGAATTAATCAAAAATAAATTGGATTTGATTAATTTTTTCAATATAATAAAATGTTTATACAAACGACTTTTTAACAACGAATTTGTTCTATTTTTAAAATGAAGCGAATCTTAAATCATATTTCATTACGTTCCCTGCATATCTGCAGTAAACATTTCGATAAAGTGGTATCATCCGAAAAATTTGTTATTCAAGACTATAATCCAACTACAACTGTCGATTTGGTGCCAATCTCCAAATATGGTGGCGAAGTGGTGGTGACCTTGGTTAATGGCACCTCCTTAATCGGCAAACAAGGTGCCAAATATATACAAAATCTCGTAGGCTACACCAAAGTACCGGTGACCTTTGAAAATGTTGTGATTGGGGATGACAGTGCAGGCAAAGATAGCGGCCACATTCCGCATGAAGATTTGTATGCTTTACTACGTAATCGTACGGCGATATTTGTGGACTTGGAATTAGATTTGACAGAAAGAGAGAAACGCTTGCAATTGGTACGGCAATTTGATCTACATACGTGCATAGTGAAAATGAAGTCGCATCCCAGCATGGGCAGTAAATTTGATGATTTAGATATTTGGACATTTCGGCAGAACAATTTGGGTGATTACTCTAAGTTGGAGTACGAGCCACAACAAGGAGTTGTTGAAACTTTGCTTATAACCGCAGAACCAGTTTTAGTTCAATATTTAAATCTCGTTTTTCAATACGTTACAAAATATAACCGTAAAAAGATTACCTTTGCTCATCAGGCGCATCATTTCCCTAAATCGGAGGGACTTTTTCGTGAGTTATCCCTTGCCATACATGCTGATCAATTCAAATCATTAGAAATAAATGAAATGAGTATTAATGAATTGGTTCTGAAACTAATAAAAGAACCGCAGCAATTCGATGTGATTTGTACCTTGGCCAATTATGGTGATATGATTAATTCATTATTGAGTGGTATATGTGGTGGAGCTGGCCTCTTTTCATCCGTGGATCTGGGTGAATATTTTGCTGTCTTCAAACCATTGCAAACGAAATTGTCGTTAAGTGAGTGTCGCACGCTGTCGCCATATGGCATTGTAAAGGCTTGTATTGATCTTTTGACTTATCTGGATAAGATGGAGTGTGCAGAATTAATGCGTGACGAATTGGAATACGTCATGTGTAGTGGCATTAAAACGGAAGAATTTGGTGGTGATAACACTTCAGATTTCGTTATTTGTAGCATCGTAAACAAGTTGAAATGTCATTTTACTTAAATGTGTTTAAAAGGAGCCAAACATAAATACAGAATGAAATATATTTTTATTATTAGAAAATTGATTCTAATAATAATTTAATTGTATATCTGAATAAATTCAAATGAATTAATATGGAAAGAGAAAATTAAACTACAAAAAATTTCAAAATTGTTGCAAACGTACACAATTTCGGCTCAATATCTCAAAATGTACGGGCGCAAAACTTGCAAAAACAAATAGAGAAAGTCAACAGATAAACAGTAAACAGAGAAAAAAACAGATTGTAAGACCATTCAGTTTTTGGTGCTCTTAGTGATTGTACTTTGTAGGATCTTTGCCATTACCTTCTGGGAAAAGCACATTCCGCAAGTAGTAGCATAAACATGAAAATGCTAAATTTTACCACTACAACTGGTAAAGAGTGTTTGTTTAAATTTCGGTATGAATATATAAGCCAAAAGATCAGAGGAACAAAGAAACAGTCAAAACCTCAAAGATTTCGCACATGAATGCCTTTTGACAAGTGTTGAAGACATATTTGAAAAAAAAAACAGTAAAAACACTAAATTTGGCTTAGGTCAAATCTTAAATACCCTCCACATGTACATACAAACAAAAAATGGGCGTGGTTTGTATATGGTTACGCCCTCTAATAGTGTGTATTACGTATCAACTTGCAAGTAAAGTTCTATACTAAATATGGTTTTATGTAAATTGTGAGCGTGTCTGTTATCCAGTCATACCCATTTTTCGGCCATCAATGGAGGGCGTAATCATAAATTACATAAAATTTCAACTTGATAGCTTACTTTTTGTGGTAAATAAACACATTTTTTTATGGGCGTGGCTGTTTACCAATGGAGCTCACTTTAAATAGCGATATACTTACAGATACTAGAAGTTTTAAACAAAAATTCAGGTCAATGCCTAAAAATTAGCAACTTTAAATTGCTATTTAAATTGGAAAAAATCGGTCAGAAACCACGCCCATAATCGATAAAATCTACTTATCTGCCACAAAAATTGAACTATGGAGTATAAATTTGACATATATTAAAAAAGTAACCAACGATATGCTAAAAATGAGTATGGTCGGATAACAGATACGCCCACAAGTTAAAAATACCATACTCAACATAAAACTCGACTTGCAAGCTGATACAATTAGAGGGCGTAATCATGAACTTGACACGCCCATAATTTGTAGGCAGATGTGGAGAGAATTTAATATTTGATTTCGACCCAATTTAGACAATTTTTACTTATTTTCTTTTCCCGTTTTCATAACTTCATTTAAATTATTCATTTTTTGTTTTGATTTTTTTGAACACAAATTCATTTTTCTTTTTATTCCAATAACATATAAATTTGTTTTTTCGTAAACATTTTTTGTGCTTTAAAAGATTTATTTTTGTTTTGTTTTGTTTCATATTTTCCCGCATTTCGCCGTTAATTGTTGACTGTCGAAAATTATGCCAATAGCCAAGAAAAAATATCAAAAAGCCGACGTCATAGCTAATATATATCAGCCCACCGTACTGATTGGTAATTGGTTTGAAGAACGCTTTTCCGATAAAAGTGATCGGCATGCCATAACGCCGGGCATTTATGGTAAAAGTGGTTGCATTAATAGTGTGAGCTTATATAAACACGATTATATACAACCGGTGCCGGATAAGTCACGCCAAGCAGCTCAAGATTTCATTAATTGGAAGCAAGAGGGCTTTAGCAACCGGTTAGATGCTGTAGAAACCAACATTAAATTATGGGATGGCGATGCATTTAATAAAAATATTACAACCATTCATGATATTATGTATCGCATATTGCCGGCGAAGGATACAAGAATGGGTGAGCATGTGTTGAAGAAGCAACCGCGTTTGGATCTATTGGGCGGTTATGGTAATAGCACCAAAACGGGACTACTGCCGTGGCGCGCCTGCTTGGCTTATCAGGAGAAACATACACCCATCGATTTGTCGCATTATAAACATGTTTATAAAAAACCACCATATCATCCTAATCCTTGTCCAATACGGAGACCGCCTCAAAGAAAAACAAGTATAATTTAAAAAATTTTCTCTGAGATGTTAAAACAGAACAAGAATTCAAATAATAACAATTCTAACCATCACAAAAACCAAATTCTGTATGCTTCTGAACATGAATCAACTCAAATTAAAATAAAATTCATAATTCAGTGTCTTCACTTGAATCCTTTTAATATTAAAATAGTCGATAATTGTGCTTGTACATATGTGTACATACCAGCCATCTACTCTCTTCACCTAATCATATTAATAAAGCAAACATGCTGTTGTCAATTAATAATGAGCAAATGAATGAAAACTATTTATTACTAATTAATGTGGTGAGAGTAGAAAACACACACACATGAACACAATTTGCTTTTAGATCATTTAACTTTGTACAATCATTTAATACTAAGGAATTAAATACCGTATCAAGATAAGCGGACAGACAGACAGACAGTCAGACGTTTAGCTCCACAATTAATGACATAACACAATCACATACATGCATATCTAATGAATACCATAAAATGTAAAATTAGATTCAACATCCTGTACATAAAGATTGTAAGTGTGTTTAACATTTGTGGTCATATATAGTATGTGTTTGCTTAAGTTGATTTATGATGACAGAGTTAAGATAGTTGGGCGGATTTAATTAAAATCAATGCAAAAATGCATGAAATTAATCACATTTGTTAAACCTTAAATACATTTTAATACCAAAACTACCGGCAAGCATAATATATGAAGCTTACGTCATATCAAAGATACTTATGTAAGTATAGAATTTATGGAGTCGATTTACACCCAATTAACTATTATTAACAAATTGTTTTGTTGTAATAATTTCTGTTTTTTAATACTCTCCACATAAGATGGGGGATTTACTAAGTTTATATATAGTCAGATACCCTACAAAATGTGGATATTCTTGATCCGCATCAAAAACTGAGTCGATTTAGACATGTACGTCCGTATGTCTGTCTGTTGTTGATATGCTCACGGGCGTAAATTTTGAGATTTTGGGCAAAAGTTTTTTAAAAACTTAATTATTGCAGGTTTTTGCTATTTAAAATGAAAAAACTCGGCCCACAATCGATTGGTATATACTTTTACATTTACATCATCTATTGACGTACCAAAAATGGACAAGGTCGAATAACAGACACGCCCACGGTCGACATATATATATCTACCACAAAATTTTACCTATGAACTTGAAATTTGGTATGCTTATCTATAGTTATCCCATAAATCGATATGGGCGTGATCAGAACATGGCCACAATTTACAAAACACCGTACACCACATAAAAATCGACTTTCAAGCTGATACGTAATACATACACTTTTAGAGCGCGTAATCATATACCACCCACGCCCACCTTGTGGATGTGGAGAGTATTTATAATTTGGCCTAAACCAAATTTAGTTTTCTTACTTGTTTTATTTTACGTATATTTTGTAGTATATAGTGTAGCATTTTTTGCAGTATGTGATGTTTTTCAATAACGACAAAACAATGTTGTATTTTAACACAAACGCACCCTTGAACGTTTTTCCTGATTTGTCAACGTCAAAGGCAAAGTCATCAGGCAAAATTAAAATTTGTATTATTATGAAGTTTATAACATAGAAAATTATTAAAATTTTATCCATTTGGAGGTGCGATTGAACCATATTATTTCAACACGAAAATGGTCAATGCATCGAGCCATTTAAGCATAACACATGCACTGAACCTAAAATAAATTTCAGCATAATATCTCAATTATTTTGTGTTTTATTTATACACAAAATTATTATATCTTTATTGGAAAACCTTTTTACCTTTATACAAGGTGTCCGCCGGGAAGGTATACTACATTTAGTAATTCCATTGTAATCCTGGCTGTAAGTAATAAGCTCTTGTGTCAACTGAATCTTATATGGAAACAAATGCAAATCCTTGTACAAAATTGTGGCCAAAGTTGTTCTTTGAAGACCAAGCTCCTGAGCACGGCGTCGGATTGAGGTTGATGGATTGTTTTGAACACTTCAGCCGTTCTGTTTTCAGCCGATCTTGCAGTACGTTGTGGTCCATGCTTGGGCCTATCACCTACAGACCCTCTTTCTTCGAAATCATTCACTACACGATAAATAGTGCGTTTTGTTGGCACGTTGTTTCTCCCAAAAATTTCACGTAACTTTCTCATTGTCACAGTAATCGATAATTGATTTTGATAAAATGTTTTAACAATTAAAACACGTTGGTTTTTAAATATTTTTCCATAATAAATTTGCCACGTGTCTGCTTCACGACTGCCAAATGTGAACTGTCAAGACTAATGTTTACCAAAATGGCGGCAAAACAAAGTAAGTAGTATACCTTCCCGGTGGACATAGTTCACTTACGATATTTAATATATAAAAATTATTTAAATTTTGCTAAAATCTAAACAACATTTTATTGAAAACTATTTCAAGTATTTTTATGCAATAATAGAATGAAATGTTAAGAAGAATTTATGCATTTCCAAATGCACACACATACATACTAACCAGGCATAACTGTCAATCTCTATTGTTTAACATTCAATCACAGTCAGACATTTGCAAACTAAGTAGATGCTTTTATATACATGTCACACATTATATTATTACAATGACTTGAACTAATATTTGAGGTGTTTGTATGTATGTGCAATTGAGGTTACAGACACCATAAACTTCCTCTTTAAGGCATTAAACACAATAACCTGTATAAATGTGTAAGTGCATGTGAATGTGTATGTGGTTGGTACATATTCGGTATTATTCTATTGGTTAGTTAGAGATAACACATCCGTTTTGCTTTCATATATTCACACTTACTATTCTACACTCATTTATGCTGTCTATTGTTTGATTTCTCTTTGTTTTATTTCCTTTTTTGTTTTACATTCATATAGTGAATGGGAAAACTTTTACATTGAATAAGTGTGTTTATATGTATTGTATGTATCACATATGTTTATTCTAATAATTTACTTTGTTTATATAATTTCATTTTCTAATGAATAGAATTGTGTGATTGTTGTATATGGGAGAGAAGTCTTTACAAGGGAAACAAATTCACATGGAATTGTAATATTTGTCATGTGTTTTCTTAAGTGAATAGAATTCAACATATATGAAATCAGCTTCATCAAACAAGTAAATATGAATAAGTTATGGACAGACGGACACTTGCCCCTTAGAAGTTACAAACATACACTCTTTATTACCTTGGATGTTGAGTATAATTTATAGTGTCTATGACATAAGCTCTACATAGAGTAAAAAAAATTTAACACTCTCCATTAAAAAATCTCCACAAATTTTATGGAAATTTAAAGAATCTTCTTAAATTAAATGAAGTTTTTCTTTAAAATAAGAAAATTTACATTTATAATTAGAGTATATGTATGTAGATCTGATATATATTTATATTTATTAAGCAAAAGAAATATGTATCAGGGCGTATGAGTAACAATTAATTGATATCGTTTACGAATTAAATTAGCTTTCTTTCTTTCAGTTCTAATAAATGGAATAAATGAATGATGTAATAATAATAATAATTTTTTATTGAGAGGAAAATAAAGACTCTTCGGTTTACTTAAATTCACTATTAACAGTTGTTATGCTTAAGTCATTAATAATATAATGTTATAATGAATTTTAGTGATGAGGGTATACTAAACTTGTTCTTCCGTTTGCAACATCCAGAAGGAGGCGTCAGAGACCCTACAAAATATATATATTCTCCAGCACCAAAAACTGAGTCGATTTAGATATGTATGTCCGTCACATTCTCCCAGGCGAAAATTTTCAGATATTGAGCTGAAATTTTGTACAGACACTTTTAGCTTTTGCACGCAGATCGCTATTTAAAATGGACTAAATAGGTCAAAAGCCAAACCCACAAGCGACAAAAACCTATTTATCTGTCTCAAAAATTGTTCTTTTAAGTTGAATTCTTGTAGATATATATGTAATTATTCCGTCCATCAATGTGCCAAAAATAAGCGTGGTCGAATAACAGACACACCCTCAATTAAAAAAAAAAACTTTTTCAACATAAAACTCAACTTGCAAGCTGATACGTAATATATATCTGTCACACCAACTGTTGTAGATGTGAAGAGTATTTAAGATTTGGTCTAAGCCAAATTTAGTTTTCTTACTTTTTTTTTTGATATTTAGAATAGTTGGCATGAACTAAAAACTGAGTTTAAATTTTAATGAATTAAAATAATAAAAATTTATTTTTATCTATATTTTTTTAACGCAGACAATGACCGCCTAGTTGACAAAGAAGTTCGCTATGGTGGCATTTTGGAAGACTGGATTTGGCCAGAATTGGATGAACTTGCCATCAGTGATATATGGTTCCAACAAGTTGGTACCACATGCACCACATGAATTCCATAGTTAAATGTAATATATGTAGTACATCTGAAATAAATTTTAGCCCAAAATTTCAATGATTCTGTGTTTTATTTATATACAAAATTGTTATGTCCTTATTGAAAAACCCTTTATTTATTGTATTCATGGAAAGAAATTGTTGAATATAACAAACAATACTCTGCAACCATCTACTTGATATCAAATATAATATTATAATTTAAGTAGCTTTTGATTTAGTTTGTATTATGTCAAAAAATTTTCCTTCACTTTTTCTTTAGTTGTTTTTGCCTTTGCTTTTCATCAACATGTACAAGATTAAATTATTATAAATAAATTATCACAGGTTATGGGCCCAGGCCTTCGCGAATTATAGTCGAATTCAATTTATAAAAAGTATTTAAATAAAAAAAAGAAGGTTAATAACAAAAACAACGAAGATGAACGTGGCTGGTGTAAAAATTGAACCTCTGGGAAAGGATAATTTTGATGTTTGGAAAATCCAAGTCGAAGCATTGCTAATTAAGAACAATACTTGGAAATATGTTAATGGAAGTTATATAAAACCGAATGATGAAAATGAATCAGTAAAATGGGAAGAAGAAGATGCTAAAGCTAAAGCAGATTTAATTTTAACCATTGCTCCCACCGAATTAAAACAAATAAAGAATTGCAAAACGTCTAAAGAAGTATGGGACAAGTTACATAATATATATCAATCGAAAGGACCAGCCCGTCAAGCTATGCTCTTGAAATCTCTTATACTTTTGAAAATGCAGAATGAAGAAGATATGAGAGATCATATTCGAAAATTCTTTGATATTGTTGATAAAATCAATGAGATGGAAATGCATATTCTTGATGAACTAATTACTATTTTACTGTTGTATAGTATACCACAAGAGTATGAATCTTTTCGTGTCGCTATAGAATCACAAGAAAAATTACTTAAACCTGAAGTTCTAAAGATAAAACTTATTGAAGAATATCAATCTCGAAGGCGACATATTACTAACGAAAATAAAGAAGCTATGTATGTAAAGAAAACGAATAAAACTCACAAAAACCACAAATTTGACACTCAAATGTCAAATGAAAAATTTAAATTTACCTGTCACAGTTGTGGTAAATACGGCCACAAAGCTAAAGACTGTAAATCTAAATATTTTACGAAACCTAATGAGAAAAAAATCAAAAATCACGAACAAAGTCGAAATGCAGAAATAGCTATGACAGTCGATAATCAATGTAATAAATGGTGTTTAGATTCTGGAGCATCGTCTCATATGTGCTCAGAACGATCGAAATTTAAAACTTTAAACGCGTCAGACATGCAAATATTGCAATTGGCCAACAACAATTCAACAAAAATCGAAGGAACTGGACTCGTCAAGTTGGGCACGACATTTGGCACTACGGCAATTCTTAATAATACACTTTTTGTACCAGATCTTAGATCAAATTTACTTTCAGTGTCAAAGATGACGGATTATGGTTTAACAGTAATTTTTAACCGTGATAAAGCTGTCGTAAAAAATTCAACTTCTGGTGAAGATGTCATGGTGGCTTATCGAAATAAAAATTTATATTATGTTGATGAAATAAACGAAATTTGTAATTTAACGCAAGCACTTGATATTAAAGAATGGCATGAACGTTATGGCCACTTGAATGAGGTAGATTTGAAAAATATTGTACGACAAGAAAAAGTACATGGCATGGCATTAAATTTACATAAAAAACTACCACCTTGTGATATATGTATTAAAGCAAAGCAGTCTGTTAAACCATTTGGAAAATGCAACACGAAATCAGCTGAAGTCTTAGAGTTGGTACACTCGGACGTATGTGGACCAATGCGCGTCAAATCAATGAATGGTTCACGTTATTTTTTAACATTTATTGATGACAAAACAAGGTGGTGCGAAATTTATTTCTTGAAAAGCAAAAGCGAAGTTTTTGACAAATTTAAAGAATATAAAAATTATGTAGAAAATAGTACAGGCTATAAAATAAAAAGATTTAGATCCGATCATGGAACCGAATATACAAATAAAGTGTTCGAAAATTTCTTAAAAGACCAAGGCATCAAACATGAATTCAGTGCTGAATATACACCACAACAAAATGGTGTATCCGAAAGGAAAAATAGAACTTTGGTCGAGATGGCACGATGTATGATGCTTCAGTCTAATCTACCACCAAATTTTTGGGCTGAAGCTGTACTTACAGCGAATCACGTTCGAAATAGATGTCCATCCCAAACTCTCCGTGGTGAGATTCCTTATACGTTATGGACAGGAAAAACGCCTTCAGTAAAATATTTTCGAACATTTGGCACCATAGCATATATGCTAGATAAAACTAATAAGAGAGGAAAATTTGATTCAAAATCAAAAAGATGTATATTTATTGGTTACTCTATAAAATCAAAAGCTTATCGCCTCTGGGATCCTGAAAACAAAAAGGTATTATGCAGTCGGGATGTTGTATTTACAAATACATACGACTCAACAAATGCTTACGAAGACTTTGAAACACATGATAGTATGGACTTTAACGTGAATGTACAACTACACAACTTTTCGCCTAATAATAAACATTCTTTTGTGCAAGAAACACAAATACGAGAAGAAAATGGCTTAGATAATAATATAGAGGAAATCGAAAACTATAAAACACCACCAGAAGACGAGTTGGAAATTAACGAAGAACATTCTCCGTGTTCATCAACTAAAAGAGGCCCAGGTAGACCAAGAAAAATGTATACAGGGATGAGAGGCCGTCCTCGAAAAGTTTATAATATGATTTCAAGAATGTGTGTAACGGAAATATAAACGTAGAATATTTATCAACTGAAGAAATGCCTGCTGATATTCTAACCAAGGCATTATCAACAGAAAAGCATAATAAATGTATCAAAATTATAGGTTTAATAGATTTCAATTAAGATGATATGCAGTCATTGTTTGAGGGGACGTGTTGAATATAACAAACAATACTCTGCAACCATCTACTTGATATCAAATATAATATTATAATTTAAGTAGCTTTTGATTTAGTTTGTATTATGTCAAAAAATTTTCCTTCACTTTTTCTTTAGTTGTTTTTGCCTTTGCTTTTCATCAACATGTACAAGATTAAATTATTATAAATAAATTATCACAGAAATTATTTTTTTTTTATTTTATACAAAATTCAATGCTTTACCTACACTTACTTAGGCATGTATAACATACTGTTTAACAAATCCATTAACATTTTCCTTGGATAAATGTTTATTATGTAGAGTGTGTGTATGCGTGTATGGGTGTGTGTGTGTGTGTGCGTGTATATAATTTGCGGTTTAAATTAAATTTTAATTAAGTCGTTGTATGCATTGTGTCTGCACAGGTATTTTAACTGCAACTGATAATAAGGTATAGTGCAGCAGCACTTAACTGCCTAACAGGTGGACAAGGACAATTAAAATTGAAACATTATTATTATTATTGTTATTTTTATTGTTATATTTGAGCCATTATCGTCTGTTTATCATTATCTCGAATATATGTATATCCATTTTGTGCCTTTCCAATTGCTTTTTGCTGTACATATTACGATATATTGGTTGCTTAACACGATCATATACATACATTCATTTTAACTGTTATGTTTTCAATTCAAATATTGTTCTCACTTACTTTCTCTCTCTACCAACCCAACACCATAATGTTTGCTAGATATTACCATTTACATGTATATTGCTCAGCTAAGCAGGGTTTTTGTATTTTGTTGTTTATGCAGATTTTTTGAAATTATCGCCATTGAGTGTTTAGTGCCCTATTTTGCACCGCAACAGCTATTTGGTTGTAACACTTTCATGCCTGGGCATGTATTAAGCGAAAATTTTATGCACCCCCACACACATACACAAGTTGATAAAATGACAGTTACCAATTTCTATTTTCTGTTTTATAAACGTGTTAACTAATATGATATGATTGTGGATTACACCAAATGATTGATTTTATTCAAATTAGAAATTTTAGTTGATCCTTAAGAGTTTATCATAAATAATAATGATCTGCAAATTTTTTATATATTTCTCAAAATATTAGGTATTTTGATAAGGTTCAATCGAAATAGCCGGCCGAAATAGATTGAAAACCTAACAAGCAAGTCTAAATATATCGGTTTCTGCACTTAACATAACAATCGAACTGTGTTAACCTCAGTGCTGAGGGTATAGTAAGTTTTTTCTTCCGTTTTCAACACCCAGAAGTAAGCGTCAGAGACCCTACAAAGTCGATTTATACATGTATGTCCGTGTGTTTGTCTGTTGTTGGCATTCTCGCGGGCGTAAATTTTGAAATATTGATCTGAAATTTCGGGCAGGCACTTTTAGTTTTGCACGCAGATCGCTATTTAAAATGGGCAAAATCGGTCAAGAACCACACCCACAATCAAAAATAACTTCCACAAAAATTGAACTATAAACTTGAAATTTGGTATGTACATCTATAAATATTAGCTTCATCGATATGCCAAAAATAAGCATATTCGGATTACACTATTGTTAAAAAAAGAGGCGTGTTCAGATAACATACACGCCCACAGTGGACAAAAATCTATATATCTGCCACAAAAATTGACCTAGGAACTTAAATTTTAGTTCACTTATTAAAAGTTAGGCCATCCATCGATGTACCAAAAATGGACATGGTCGGATAACAGACACGCCCTCAATTTACGAAAAACCTATTCAAAGTAAAAGTAGACTTGCATGCTGATACGTAATACGTTCACTATTAGTGGGCGCAATATATATATATTTGCCACGACCACCGTTGTGGAGGTGGACGGTATTTCAGATTTAGCCTAAGCAAAATTTAGTTTTTTTACTTGTTTTTAAATAAATTCTTCATTTTAATATAATTTCTTCATTTCTTTTATCTAGGAGTCGTGAGATTGGCAGCGAAATGCTTTATAGGTATGCTGCTTTAAAAAAAAAAAAAAAAACAATTTAAAAATTGACGTTTATTTTTGTTTAAATGATATAAAACTTTTGTCCATCCGTCCGTTTAACATGTATTAATTGTTAGACTAATTTTCTCTAACTTAATATATAACATGTACTATATACATCTACATAGCAAATATTATGCTTCAATTCTCCACAAAGTATGAACTGTGGTTAATTAAATGTCAATTAACAAATTGATAAATCCTAGCTCTCATAGGTTAACCTGTATGCGTTTATTTTAATAAAATAAACTTTTTTGAATACAATAAAAAAATAACGCACTTTCTATTACCTCTTATTTAGTTTTAATTAATTTTGGAAAATAAAGAAAAGCGGACGTACAGACATTGCGAAAAGTACACTTTTAAAACCATATGTTAAGAAAGAAATTGGAAACTTTTTTTAGCACAAAGAGACAATTATGCAGTTTCTTCATTTAATTTAAATAATTACTTTAGTTTTCATTCGCACCGAAAATAAAAAAAAGAGAGATTGAACTCATCAATAATCAAATTGTCAATAAAGTAGAAACACATCCTTAACACTAGAAAGACGGAAGCTTTGTATATACCTATATTGACTAAAAGCAGTCAAAATGACTGCTTTGTATAAGAATAACTAATATGCAAAGAAATTTTTTTTAAATTAATTTTTAATATTTTTTATATTATTTACAGGTTTATAACAAGCTATTTTACTTGGAAAAAAATAATTTAAGCATTATTATTTGAACACTTTATGCAAATGAAAGTGGCAATCTTTTTATATGTACATTTTCCGCAAACAAACTTTTAACATTTTTCACATGTATTATTTGTTTTATTGTTGTGGCAAAGTCGTACTTGACAAATTTTGGCCAATAATTTTGTCGCGAGTGACATGATATTGAAAAAGTTATCGGTCATGATATTTCTTGTATATGGTATATGGCTCGACAAGTTTCAGATTCAGAACTACTTAGCACCTTACACTTTTCCTGGGCTCTCCATCGCTACCTTCAGTTTTAGATGTTTCACTTTAATCATTTTCATCTGTGCTTTAAAATGGTTTTTTATATAGCATAATGCAACAACACATACGTACAGCACATGTTTAAACGTACAGTTGTACGCATTATTCTTTGTACATCCTATAAACGTGTACTTGCAAAGAAGTTTTATTTAAATTGAGCTACAATTTACAGTTACTTCTCTAGTTGTTGAGAATCTTATTCTCTCTTTATCAAATACAAATTAGAAATATACTACATGCATGTGTGTAAGTATTTGCGTGAATTTGAATTATCTGATGAACGACAAACGACAGACGACAAACAAATTTGTTCTCATCTTATAAATTTCCAATTATTTATATTGCCATATATTTTTTTTCAATACATACACATATTTATCTTTACACTCAACCCTATAATGTATTATATATATATGTAACAAATGCAACAAACGCAGTTGTGTACATTTAAGAAAAAAAAAACCTTACAATATACGAGTATACTCAATAAATCGCTTCATTGAACTGGATATTGAATATTACTGTAATAGGGAAGAATTATTTTGTAATAAATCAACAATCGTAAAGTTTTTACATTAAAATAAGAATCGCTTCTCTTTTTTTCATAGTTTAAAACGTTTGTAGTGTATGTTTTAAAGTGATTAAAAGCGTAAGTGAAAATGTGATTGTCGGCCAAGGCCAACCCCTTAATCACCTTTACCACTTAGTTCCATAAATTATGCTACAATTAATGTAGTTGTCACAAGGAATTGCCGTATAAGTCACTTTGTGAAATATCATTATATGAAAAGAGGTTCTAAAAATGGTCCCATCGGTTTCAAATTTAGTACAGCCAATTAAATTATGAGTGGGTTTGTAGTTTAAGAGTTTCAAACATCCGCACAAACTTAATATAGCCTTTGCCACAAGTGGTACAGGGTATTATATACGGTAGGTAAGTTGTGTAAAGAGCTTAGTTGAAGCGTCATATAAGAGGACATACCTAACACATACCTTAGGCCCATAAAGCAAAATACAATAGGCATAAAAGTAATATAGAGTAATATAGATCATAAGAAGCAACTGCTGTACTGGCTATGCTACACTTATATTCTATGGAAAGTTATTTCCAATATAAAGCGTTGCATGAGAATATATTGACATGTTTGTTTCCAAAAGATTTGCCCCTAGCCTCTGCACATAAACCTGTCAGACTTTTATAAACATATAATGTTTTAACTATAACATGGTGTATGCCTTTAATATTTGCATTTCCATAACAAAAGTTATATTCTATGTGACAGTTTGTGTCTGACAGTTGTGTATCTACATCTGAATCCATAACAGCATGTGTTACTCTAATGTAAATATTTGTTAACTTTGTGTACACACACCTTACGGTCGCAAACATTTATTGTTTTTGGCACTTGACAAAATTTTATCTATTCCATAGTGGATGGGTTCAATAGAGAGAAATGGTTTATACTTTAAATCTAAGACTAATTTTTTTAAAAGTAGTCACTGTATTTAGTAAAACGTATTTTACATAAAATTTATAAAATATAAACAAATAGAGTTAAAAAAATTTTAAATATGTTCTTTTTTTTTAAATTTATGTTTAGTGGAGTCATAGTTTCCATACTGTCGAAATTTTCTTATTGATGGACATACGGACAAAAAGTACTTGTTACGTGTGTTTTTATACCCTCCACATAAGGTGGTGGATGCAAATTCCCACGGTCGTAAATTTTGGGATATTGAGAGCAAACTTTTCTACAAACACTTTAATTGCTAGATAGCTACTTAAATTTAAAGATTAATTTACCACAAAAATTTGGTATGCATATCTATAGTTATCCCATTCATCGATGTGCCAAAAATAAGCGTGGTTGCCTAACAGACACCCTCACCATTTACAAAAACCATACTCAGTCTAAAAGTCGATTTGCAAGCTTGATACATACAAAGTTAGTGGGCGTTGTATGTGCATGGGGAGAGTATTTTAGATTAGTTTTCTTGTTTCAATTGTTACAATTATGAGCAATTAAGATCTTTTAAAAATGTAATAGTTTCTTGTCCGTATGTCCATCAATGAAAAAACTTGATAGATTATAGAATCGGACAGACGGACATGCTTAAATCGATTCAGATTTTGATTCTGAATGGCTTTTAAAAAGTCAAGTGATATCCATAACAAGCTTTAAATTATTTTTGAAATGAATATATTAAATGAATGTATATGTTGTACATATTATCATATATCATGAATATATAAACATCATATTGGAGTCATCTTGAGCCCCTTATAAATATACTACGTATGGAATGTTATCCAACTAATTAGCAATTATCGTAATTTTATATAATGCTGCAACCACAGCAACAATAAAAGTCATTCCAAAAATTATGTCTATGTTTATAGAATTTTATTAATTGTTACATTTATTATATACTCGTATATACACACATATATAATGCAAATACATATTTTATTTATAATAAATATGCAAGCGCGCTTGTATATCTGTTCTATATTAATAGCAAGTGAGAAAACTAAATTTGACTTGGGCCAAATTTTAAATATCCTCCACATCTACATACAAAAATACATACATTCTCTAAAAGTGTTTGTATTACGTATCAGCTTGCAAGTCGAGCTAAGTGTGGTTTTTTGTAAATTGTGTTATCCGACCACATCCATCTTTGACACATCTATAGATAATATAATTTAAAATATGTAAACCAAATTAAACCTTCATATTTGTTGCAGATAAATAAATTTTTATCGTGGCTCAACCGATTTTGCCCATTTTAAATAGTGATCTGCGTACAGAAACTAAAAGTATTTGTACAAAATGGCAGCTAAATATCTCAAAATTTGCGCCAGTTAGAATGCCAAAAACACTTGTCTGCATCGATTTAGTTTTTGATGCTGATAAAGAATATATAATATATACTTTGTGGGGTCTCTAACGCCTTCTACTGGGTCTTGCAAATGGAATGACAAACTTACCTTAACTTCTATGTGGAGGATATAAAAACCTAAATATTTATAAAAGCTTGAAATTGTTACCAATAAACATTTGCATATATTAGTGTTTACAGATAATAACAATAATAAATTATTTAATTTGCTATTGTAACTCGACTAAACTGCAGCAGACAAATTGGAAAATCATTGAGAGACACATATATAATAGGTAGTAATGGGAAGTATGGTAAATAAAATTACAATAATGAATAAATTTTTACAATTAATATAAACATTTATTATTCATGCAGTACGCCAGGCAACTTTCATATATTAAATGCTGAATTTATAATATTATTTAAAAATGAAATTTATGGCAATTTTTCAATTTTTTCATAATTACGTAATCACCTAAAGTCCCGTTTATAAGTTAAAAATAGAAAAAAATTGTTTGTTTATCGACAAGTTTAATTAAAAATCTTTTAATTACAATGCAAAGAAGCTAGAGTTTCTTTTTTTCTTTTTTTCTTCACTCCTTTATTATGTCAATTTTAAATTAGTTTTCATGGCAACATGATACACTCCCCTGCAAAATGCATATACCTTGAGTATAATAAACATGGTAAATGTACCTTTTCAGTTAAGAACATTAAACCGTATAACAGATAAGGCAGGTAAGCAGGCAAGAGAATGAAGTTAAAGTTAATGTCAAAGCATAAGAAAAATTACAAGTAAAAGAAGTAAATTTGGCTTAGGCCAAATCTTAAATACCCTTCACATCTAAATACAGACGGTGGGTCCGGCAGGTATATAACAACGCTCTTTAATAGTGTATGTATTACAATACAAAGTTGATTTTTACACTGAATATGTATTTTCATAAATTGTGAGCGTGTATGTTAACCAACAACGACCACTTTTAGTACATCTCTGAATGAGGTAATTATGAATATATGTACTATTGATCAATTTCAGAACTTTTTTTTTGTGTCGATTGTGAACGTTATTCGACCACGCCCATTTTTAGTTCATCAATCGATAGAACAATTATAAATATGTATAACAAATTTCAAGTCCTTCTATAAATTTTTGTCGCAGATATCTTTATACTTTTGTTATTATGGGCATCCTGCCACGCCCATTTTTGGCACACCGATGGATGGGTTATATATACAAACTAAATTCCAACTTAAAATCTCAAGTAACAGATAAATACATATATGTCGATTAGGGGCGTGACTCTTGACCGATTTTGCCCAACTAGACTTAAAGGGTCTATATACAATTTCACCTCAATATCACAAAATTTACAACCGTGACATACATGTACATATTGATTCAGTTTTTGATGCATAACGAGAATATATATATTTTGTAGAATTTCTGACGCCTTTTTCTGGTTATTACAAACATAATACCAATGTGAAGGATATAACTGAAATCTAATAAACAACAAACAAATGAAGTGAAGTGAA
Source organism: Ornithomya fringillina (assembly GCA_963978525.1). Classification (NCBI taxonomy): domain Eukaryota; kingdom Metazoa; phylum Arthropoda; class Insecta; order Diptera; family Hippoboscidae; genus Ornithomya; species Ornithomya fringillina. Next base: position 12,355,085 of record OZ021694.1, read on the forward strand.
GTGAAGTGAAGTTTATATCATTTATGGCGAAAAGCTGTCAAATGATTGAAAAATTATTTATACAAATAATACCCTACAAACAAGTCGACAGATTATACTTAAATCGATCAAAATTGATCCTACATTGAATAGTATGATAAAAAAAAAGTATATATCAAATTTTATGGGAAATTAACGAGTTATCTAAAATAACAACTCTGTAAATGACTTAGTCAAAATCCTGATCTAAATTCACATCAATGCGGATTAGGCCTAACCTACACTTCACTTATTAAGTTTAGCATTGAAAGAAATATTGGGTCGTATATTATCGAATGCACGTATTAAACTTGTTGTTGCTATTGCAGTGCTAAATTAATAAGAAAAAGTTATATTTTATCATTGTAACCATAATTTATGCAAAATGTTGACTCGGCAAGGTAAAGAGAAAGATTTTACCACAGTTGGGCAGAGACACGGGCAAGGAAACTTATATCATGATATAGCGATTATAGAGATGAAGCTATTAAATCGCCATTAATGCTATTAAATTAAGTAATTATAATCATTTAGTAAGCTCTGTGTGAATCCTTTTAACACAATTATAATGAATTTTCATTTATAATTTTCTTATTTGAAGTTTAAACATTTCTTAAATGTCATAAATTTATGACCAAGGGGAAACGATAAAAGAAAATCGTAACAATAATAATGAGCCGGGGCATTGTATTCAATAACAATGATTATAAAAGATCATATTAATGTTTCTTAATTTTCATTTATATACTTATACAATACAACCACCAAACAGACACAATATCTACATAATATATTTCTGCGTAAATTTTTGACACATCGACTGATTTATATTCCTGCCATCCATTAACCCATAGCAGAATTTCTCACTTATCAGTTCAGTCCTTATAAAGTACCTTTAATACGTCTGTATAATATGGGGATGCTTGTACGTGTTGAACAAACAGGATTCCATATACATATATAATTTCCGTTTTTACTCTTCCCATCTCCCTTGAATTTTCACACAATATGAGAGATTTTCCTTTATTGCTGTTATTATTATAATTAAAATGAAAAGAATAAAATCAATGAGCTTATTTATTGGGTTGGCAAGTAAGTGATTGAGGATTTTAAATAGGTATGAAAATTCAAAATTTTTGCTTCAATATATAACTTTATTCAATTAGGTGCTGTGCGTTTTTGTTGATGACCTTTTGCCATCGCTCAGGCTGTGTCATTATTCCACATTCATAAAATTTCTAATCTTTGCTATCAAAAAACTGGATTAAGTGTGATTTGACATCATTAGCTTCATTACTTTGAACACGTTAACGAAACAAAAGAAAGTGTAAAATGCATCTCTAAACAAAATCTGCAATCACATAGTTGCCAACCCAATAGTAGTATGTGCGAATAACTCTTTTCCAAAATACACAGAAACAAACACTACAAGCACATTAATGAGAATAAATAACTGTCTTTAATGTGTCAAATGAAATGTGTAATATTATACAAATGCAATACTCACCTTTAATAAAACCGAAATATTTTAATCATGTCCCTCCGTCCGCTTATGTATTTCTTGTAATCAACCTATTTTTCATATTTTTAAATAAAATTTGGCACAGAAATATGTTTTAGATCAAACGCAATTATTATTGAAAATGCACCTGATCGACTCATATATAGCATTTGTCCCCATATAAAGGCATAATTTAAGATAATTCTTTTTGTGATGAAAATTCACAAGTTTTAAATTTTTTGAGAAAATTTTGTAAAAAATAATTAATTATTTTTAGAATCCCTTTCCATATGCACCTTTATTATATGATAATAGTTCTCACTCACTGATGCGAACAAAATAATTATTGCGCAAATTGTAATATAGACCTCTTATTTATTTTTAACTAGTCCCATATATACAATGCTGTGGTCTTCTGCATGAACTACTACACCCATGAGAATAAAGATATTTTCCGAGAAATACAAACCAATATTTTATAGTTCTAAATATAGCACCAAAGTACCCTTCACATCTACATTAGTGCACGTTTATATATTTACGCCCTCTAATAGTTTATGTATTACATCTGAGCTTGCATGTCGAGTTTTACATGGAGTATGGTAAATTATTAGCGCGTATTTTATCCGACCTCGACCATATTTATAGCATCGATGGAAGGGATATCTATACCAAATTTCAAGTTCATAGGTCAATTTTTTTTGCAGATGATATATAGATTTTTATCGATTGTGGTCTTGGCGATCTGTGTGCAAAAAAAAGTACAAAATTTCAGCTCAATATCTCAAAATTTATGCCCGTGAGAATGCCAACAAGAGACAGATCAAGAATGTCCACATTTTGTAAGGAATCTGACGCCTCCTTCTGCGTATTACAAACGGAATGACAAACTTAGTATACCCCATATCTTATGTCCGGGCTATAAAAACACATTTAAATAAAAAAATAAATAATACTTTACAATAAATACTTAAAATATATTAAATTTTTACCAGCAACCGTTCATATTTTATATGACCTACGTCCCATAATTTCCACTTGTCTCCCTAAACCAGAGTAAGTACATAAGTAAGACCTCAGACATAAACTCTGCATTGCTGCATTATTCAAAATTATAGTTAAGCGCTTGCATTTAAATACTCTGAAGAACAATGCTTGCATGCGTCGCTGCATTCACATCCATACACAATACAATGCAAAGTATATATTTTGAATTTTAATGAACGCACCAATATAAAAATTTTAACTTCGTAGCTCAATTTTTGTGACTAATATATAGGTTTTTATTGATAATGGGCGTGCGACTCTAGAAATGTACAAAAATTCAGTTCATGTAGAGTCTCTGACGTTTCCTTCTGCAAACGGAATAGCAAACTTAGTGAGCCTTCGTCATTAATGTAGAGGTTATAAAATTGTAAAAATAATTTTTGTTAGAGGAAATAGTTTATGAAGTGCACTCTTGGTGACGCTGTGTGTGAAAAGAATATCATTCATTTTTTTTGTTTTTTTTTTTTTTTTTTTTTTTTTGGAAAGTGGAAAGAAAAACTTTAATACCAAAATTTTTCTGGTTTTTTTCAACATTTTTTAAACCAGAAATTTATGACAGTAACAGAACAATAGTTGTTGCTGTTGCTTTCACTTTTGTTTGTTTGAGGTAAAAGGACGCTAAGCTACATGTAATTTCCGGAGTATATGCCATAAAGTAAGAACTAGATGGTATAGAAATACACATACATTCACATGAATGCAAAGGGTATAAAGAGTTAATTAAGAATTTTTATTAGTTTGTAAAGAAAAAATTTTATATTATGTGTTTAAATAAAAGTCTTTAAATAATTTAAATGACAGTAATACAGAACAACAGCTGGTTGCTTGACATATGCAAGCATTTAAAGTTTTCCGTAACAATGTTAAACGTTAAGGGGGTACATAGATATACATACATTATGATCATTGGCAAACTCAATCGTGTGGCTGCTCAAAGCAAATTTGTACATTTTAGATGAAGCACAATTTTGTTTGCTTACCATATAAGTGTGTGTACGTCTGCCATACAAACCTCCTCCCAAATAAACTTATCTACACACTATAGGCGTACGCGTGATAATGTGTGAGGTTTGCATCTTATGGGCTGTGTAAGGATCTGCTTGAACAAAGTGGTTAAATATGCGTGATTTGTGTAACTTTTCCTTACTTGCTCTTCTCCAACATAAGGCTGCCTAAGTATGTTTCACAAATCACATCGTAGTTGTTTAACAATTTTGTTTCAGAGCTATTCTCTTAAAAAAGGACTTTGCTGCTGTGCTGCGGAACTGAATTCTGATTATTTTGCTACCATATGCAAGCGTGTGTACCATTTATAACAAATTACACGTGAGAGAGAGTTGTGCTACTTTATGATTTAATGAACATCTAACCAATATGCAGTAAAGTTAAAGTAACCAGAGATTGTTAAATTTTTGTCCACTTTTGTTGTAAAGTAAAGCGCAACAGAATTGTGATAATTTAGTATATACGCTCTGCTTATAAAGTATAAGCCTGACAGGTACCGAATGCGTGCCCTTGCAACGACTACCAAAGAATGTTACCAAATGGAGCTTTCCTTAAACATGTGGACGTGTCTATAATACAGTTTCAATACATAGTTAATTTACATGTTACAGTCTGTCAGTCAAATTTCAAACTCGCCTCCAAACATACTTATAGATAATTATGAGCCACTTAAGTAGCATTGCTCAAAATTTAAATAATATAATATTATGTAAAATGTAGTGTAAACATTTTTAGTATCTGTATATGGGATTTCATATAAATCTAGTGAAGTTGTAGTCACGTATCACGCCGACAATTAGCAAAAATCTTTCAAAGTAAGAAAACTAAATTTTCGCTTGAAAGGCTAAATATTTATTATGTGAACTGAATTTAGACTTTGTAGTTAAACTTACATGGTTAATAGATAGGGATTTGTCAATTGTGGGCATGGCTTTCAACCAATTTTTTCCAATTTATATGGCAATCTGTGTACGGACTTTCAGCTTTATATCTCTACATTTACAACCGTGAAAGTAACAACCTTCGGACGAACACACAGTCAGACATGTATGTATATATATTCTTTTGTAGAGTCTTATATTCCTCCTGCTAAGTAAATGAAATGAAATACCAAACTTAGTATACTTAGTATATCAATTATATATGTATATAAGGTATAAAAAACTTTTTTGTTCACGTTTTTTTTTTGCCAATATCTAAAAAGAATTTCTTGTTGGTATGTTAAAATAATAAAAAAAATTGCATATTCCAGTTATGAGGTAAGTTGGGGGTGGTACTCATAAATCAGTTTTAATTTAATTTACAATTCCACCTATTATTCTATTTCAACAAGCAATTGCACAAGTATTATAAGAATTATAATGTATGGCTTTTCTGTTGTGTGTGTGTGTACACATAAATATTTAACAAGAAATTTTCGTACATATACATATGTATGTTTTTTACTCCAGTCGGTCGGATATAAATTTTATTTTTCGGCAAGGGCACACAAAAGACAACAAATTCTATAAAATTTATATTGCTTGTTCTCCGTTTTCATAGCATGGCAGGATTTAAAATTGCAATTCATTTGACACATAAACATATATAGTATGTGTGTGTATATGTGTGAGTGTGGGTGTGTATATATACACAAAGGCAATGCAATGAGAATGCCGTTAAAAAGTTATTTAAAATGTTCTAGAGTATCGTATGAACATACAAAGCAAACCACAAAACACTCAAGCGCGCACCTCTGCCTCTCCTTCCCACTTCCCCTTTCCCAATCACACAATAACCACATACATACACATACAAGCTCCAATAAGTGTACAAATAACACAATCGTAATAGAAGCCACAGGAAGAGCAGCAATCATGTGCTGTTATGCAATTGCAGACAATTGTTACTGTTGTTGTTGTTACTGTTGTTGTTAAAAACTTTTACTTATAGCTGTCATGAGGTAAGCTGCAATGTAACGTTACAATACTAACACATTCTACTGGCATTCGTAATGACATTAGGATTTCTGTATTGTACTTTATACACCTTTACAACCGATTATACGTCCGTCCGTACATCCGTCTGTCCATATGCCAGCCTCTTACATTACATGCCAACCAACAACTAACCGTCATGTGTGGAAATACTATTACACCGTTAAATAAATCTTTAAATGTAGTGGAAATGCTTACACACATATAAACATACAAGTACTTGTATATTCATTGTTATTATAGACTTTTATGTATCCTCACATCACAGTACATACCAACATATACAACACACTTAATACTTTGATAATAACAATAAGCTAGAGGAGTATAATGAAATCATAGATAACGCACTCACACATTCCACATTAATGCACCGCAGTATTCCCAAATTGATTATTAAAAATCTCTCTATATTCTGTTATAATTATAAAATTTTAATTAAAACAAAAACCAAAAAAAAAATAAGAAGAGAGAGACATTTAAATTTTATTTTCCATTTCTTAAACAATATGTGCACGATTATCGTTTGGAAATGGTACATAAGTGCGCAGTCAGTTAAACACTCCATGTTGGGTCACATTCTAGTGTTACTTACCTAGCATTGTTGTTGTAAGTAAAATGTAATTTGTGCAGATTTACTGTGTCAGCTATTACACAACTCATTTAACACATATAATAAGAACAAAAAAAAAGTCAACATATGTGACGTATACTCACATACACACACAAACGCTTCTATACCGTTGTTGGGTTTTCTTGCCACTCATGTAACTCAAAAACAAATTTATTGCAAAACTCAACCAACTTTAAGGTTTTTCTTCATATTTATAAAAGTTGGTTGATGTTTATTTTTTGACTAACAAAAAAAAACAAAAAACATTGGGTAAATATGGTGATGCAAGGATATCTACAAACGTTGTAAACACACACACAATTACTGTCTTACATATAAGCACAGATTAAATAGGAAATTGTGTGGGTAGATCCCCATGATTAAAATAATATAATTATGAAAACAGATTTTCTTATCTTTGTACAATTAAAAGTTTAGTTTTATCGTTTGTACACATTTTATAGACACACCATAGACAACAAGTAGTAAAAATTTAACACTTAGATCAAATCTAAAATACCCTTCATACGTACATTGTGGACGTGCCATGTGTTGAATTACGCCCTCTCTTACTGAATAAGTAATATTCACATTAATACATATTTTTGGAAAATGTAGAACTTCTTCTTCTTAACAAATCGATGCACAAGATAAAACCCCACAAAGTATATATATTCCTAATCTGCATCAAATTCTAAGTCTATCTATCCATGTCCATCCGTATGTCCATGTGGTGTGTGTTGTTAGCACTCTCGTGGCCTTAAACTTTAAGGTATTGAACTGACGTTTATAAAGACAAGTGTCTGCACACAATTCGCTTTTAAACTTGACAAAATCACATACACAGTTAAAAACCGCGCCCACAATTAATCAAAAATTACGTATTTGCAACTCTCTGTTTTATTTATAATTATACCATTTATCGATTTTCTAAAAATGGGTATGGTCGTGTAACAGGTTCACCCAAATTCAACAAAAAACGATTTAGCCATCACAAAAATTGTGTTAAACTTAAAGTTTGTTACACGAATTTGTAATTATCTTATGCGTTGATGTGGACGTGGTAGGATAATAGACACTCCCACAATTAACCAAAAACTATTTGCCACAAAAAGTGAGCCAAAAAGTTGACATTTTGTGTACATATTTATAATTTTGCAATCCATTGACGTGGTTCAATAACAAACACGCCCACAATTTATAAAAAGCCGTTCTCAGAGTAAAATTTTACTTGCAATCTGATGCGTAATACATACACTATTAGAAGGCGCAATCATTTATCTGTCACGCCCATTGTGTGCATATAAGTTATTTATATTTGCCTTAAACCAAATATAAATGTTTTACTTGTTTAATTACATTACTTAAGAACATATTTTAACTAAGTTTTAGCAAATACCGGACACAAGGTCATTTTTAAATCGACATTTTGTTGTAATACTTACATAAAAGACTGCATATTTTGTGCGAGCGAAGCTATTGAACGTCTCCTCAATAGCCGAGTTGGTTAAGGCTTTGTCTTTGTAATAAATGTTCTAAGACGTGGGTTCAAATCCAGCTAAACATTAAAGGAAAAAAATGTTCAGATGAATTTTGAACTCATCTGCTAAGCCGGATTATCCCATTGAGGTCCGAGTTGGTTCGAGAGACGAATAAACTGTAAATTTTAAGGAGTTCAATGTTAGAATTGCTTGGTGATAATGCTATTCACATTTGGATGGTTTGGTTTGGTTTAAGTAGCGAAGATCAAAGGCAAAGAGATATTCACTGTAAAGTGCTTCCTACATAAGTCAGCAGTTAAAGCTGTTAGATAAAGTGTGAACCAAACGACATCTGTGTGGCAAAATATGAAGCCATAGTTAGTAATATTTTTACTCTCAGCAACGCAGAATAACTCTATTACGTACTTTCAGCAAAATAAATCCCTTACACCCACAGTCAAAGACACTATTGTGGGCGTACCGGCGATCGGCTGTATGAAATTTTTTGATACGGGCTTTTGATATCTTAAGGATAACTTCTGTATTGCAAAAATATAATTTAAACCAAAACGACTGCGTATAGTAGGGAAAAATATTTTCACTTTTCGGTTTTTTGTATTTCTGGTGTTCTTGTACATCCTGGGCCAAAGGTCGTATTTTTTCTTTTTAATAAAAAGACATGCATTTTCTTATTTGTCCAACGTTTCGTTTATTGTTGCAAACTTCTTCAGGGACTTTTATTTACTTTTATTGTGCTGTAATTAATATAAGTTTGATCTATTATATAAATATACAAAAAACTGATTAACAATATACAAACAAAAAAAAATTTCACTTTTCATTTGATAAGAAAACTACAGAAATTATTATTTTAATAAGCAAGAGAATAAAGATCAAAATAGAACATCTTTTGGTTAACAAATCAGACGTTCTTCTCTGTACCATTATAAATACTGGAGCATTCATATGCTCTATATATTGTAGAACTCCCAGTTTTTCTAAACTTTAAGAAAAATTAAATACATAGTATAATAATTATGAAATCATAAATATATTTAGTTGTACATTCTTTGGTTTTATTTTTATTTTATGGAAAAATTCTTATAAAAAACTTAAATATTAAGACTTTGTTGTTTATTCTTTATATCATATATTATATGATGTAATATAATATTTTAAATAAATAGGAATTATAGTTAGGTTTTTTTATTTCAATTTAATAAAAATGGAAAAATTTCCCAAAACTTTGCAGAAATATAAATTTCTTCAGAGCCACCACAGATGCTAGGTGGTAGAGATAAGACAGAACATTAACAATGAACTTGGCTAAGGCCAGAAATTAAATACCCTTCAAATGTGTAAACAAACAGTGGGCATGGCAGGTACATGATTACGCCCTCTAATAGTGTATGTATTGTGCATCGGTCATTCAGCCACGCCTATGTTTTGAACTTTATAATAAATAGATTTTTGTCAATTGTGTTTGTTACCTGACCATGCCCCTTTTTAGCACATTGATGATTTTAAATATGTATATCAAATTTCAACATTATAGCATAATATTTGCAAATTTAAGTTAAATATATGTTATATGTGGCTCTTGAACGATTTTTCCTAATTTAAATGTACGACCCTGAGAATGCCAACAACGATACATATGTCTAGATTGACTTTGTTTTTATTGGCCTCTGACGCCTCCTTCTGGGTGTTTCAAACTTAATATAAGAAGCAGAAAAGATTATGCACGTATATACATATACATATATATATACAACCGCAAACATAGCACGTTAAGGGACTCACCTATGAATGACATGAGTGTTGTGTACCAGCACGTAAGTATGTAGAAAATTACAATTAAGAACGCAATACATATGTAAAGAGTTGACCAAGTTGGGAAGCCAGCGCATAAGTTATTGAAGAGTCATCATTTTTTTTTTGCAAGAAATCCGCATAAAGTCACGTCCTACCAGGGATTTAATGCAGCAGCAATAACACTCATTGCAAACTAATGTCATTAGAGTAGGATGTGGAGGTAGCAACGGTAGATGAGCATGAACATGGCGACATATTTGTAATATTTTGATGTATTATTGTTGTTGTTGTACGTTGGTAACTCGGTTCATTTGATTCCATATCTGAATCATGCTGCAACATCTCGCACAAGGCCATTATATAAGTTTGTGCCATTTGCAGCGTCTCAAATTTGGATAATTTCTGCTCTAAAGCTGGAGTCGGTACGACTTTACGTAGACGATCGAAAGCTTCATTTAAACCATTCATTCGTTTACGTTCACGTGCATTGGCAGCCTGACGTCTGCGCTTCAACACTGTCGGACTGGGCGGTTTCAAGTTTGCACTTAATGTTTTCTTATTACCTGTACTATAATCTTTGTTTGATTTTTTCGAAATTATTCTTTTATATGGATCAGTTATGGAATCTGTATGGTTGTCAAGGATTTGATCACTTAAGGCGGCATCATAACAATCTGCTGCAATATATTGTGCGCAGCAATAATCAGTTGTTGTAACATTAAATTCTTTAGTGTTATTAGACCAATCATCTATAAACCAATTCCTATTATCCTGCAATGTTTTTGTTATTTCCGTTGTTGTTGTATTTAAGGTTTTATTAACTAAAGTGGATGGTGGAGAATAGACTGAAAAAGAGGAATAGTTGAAATTTTCGTCTTCCCTTGTTAAGGGAGTGTTGACAATATTATTATTATTACTGTTGTTGTTATTGTTAACATAATCAAATCTTTGCAAAGTCATTGTTTGATTGTTATTCTGATACGATGACAAATATTTACTTTCACTTAAATTCATCCTCAACAGCCAACATCAACTTTAACATTATTCAATTATTTTGATGATTTTTTATATGAAAAGCAACAAAAAAAACATTTGTGCGATCCTCACGAATAACTTTACAAGACTGCCACCATCACAATCTTCTATACATATTTTGTGTAGTATGGTGAGTTTTCCTTTTTTTTTCCTCATACTTCACATTTGTTAACGTTTCGAGGATAACAAAAAAAAGATGAATTGAATAAAATTGAAATTAAGGCGTCAGTTGTTGCATTAAAATGTTGTAAGTGTTTTATAGGTTCGTACAAATTAAACCAACTGGTCAAGACTTTGGCCATGTGGCGTGTGTTAAACACGAGTCAACAGTCAACATATTAACAAGCAACACAACCATTTATTTTTATACCCTCACATAAGATGGGTGGTATACTAAGTTTGTCATTCCATTTGCAATATGCAGAACTAGGTTTAAGAGACTAGCATCAAAAACTGAGTGGATGTAGGAATGAATAACCGTATGTCCGTCCGTTGTTGGCCCTCTAACAAAAGTAATTTTGAGATTTCCATCTGAAACAGACATTTGCAATTTCAATTGGGAAAAATCGGTCAAGAGCACGTCCACAATCGACGAAAATCTATTTATCTGCCACAAACATTGTCCTATGAAGTTGACATTTGAAACATATATTTATAATTATCTCAACCATCGATTAGCCAAAGAGGAGCGCCGTCGGGCAACGAACACTTCCATAGTTTATAAAAAACTGTATACATCTTAAAACTCAATATTAAAGGGCTTAAGTAGATATCTTATTATTATTAAAGGGCTTAAGTAGATATCTGCCACGCCCACTATTTGTATGTAGATGTAAAGGATATTTAACATTTGGTCTTAGCCTAATTTAATTTTTGTACTTGTTACGTCTTTGTCTCTCTCGATCACTCTCTCTCTCTCTTTCTCTCTTCGATCTCTCTCTCTCTCTCTCCCTATATTTGCCTTTATAGGCAAACACATAAAAAAATAAATTTTAACTATTTGGTTAATACAGGGATAGTTCTGTGTTTTAATAAGGATCATCATTTACATATTAACCGTTTCAAAAAAAGATCATCAATTCATACGTACGTACGTCCTATTCTATTTATTGGGGTTGATTACTTAGTCTAACTTTGTTAAAGTGGCGTGCGGCAGAATGAGTTAAAAGTAAGTTATGCTTTGGGTATTCCTATACCCTACAAAATAAATGTTGAGGATTACATGAGTCATATTCAGGCTTTTCTAAACCAGATCTTAACTAAACTTTGCCACACCCTTAAAACAAAAAAAACACTAAAATAAAGTTACAAATAATTCGATAAATATTTTTAATTAGCTTATATATTTATATAACGAAAATGGGCGTGTTCGTACCACAAAGTAGGAAAAATTTAATTGGCTGAGAGTGTGACTTATAACTTGACACTAAAGGTCGCAATCAAGTACCTATCATGCCCACATTTTGTTTAGAGACTATAGGGTATTTAAGATTTGGTCTGAGCCAAATTTGTTATTTTTCTTTCAAACGGGAGTAACTGAAAATAATTATTCATTTTTTAATGCATTGTCAAATAGCTACTATCACAATATACGATCACTCCACACCAAACTCAACATACTCAAACATACAACATTTAGTCAGCATTGTGCATTAACATTTAATTTATAAGTTTTACTGTTTAAGGACTTCAAACCCACCTAACCGATTTTACATTTGAAGTGACCACCAAAACAGTTAGTTAGGACGTACATATATGTATATGTAGAACTCTCTCAAAACCAAAATACAAAAGAATAAATATAAAATACAAAGCAAAAACCATAAGCAATGACCATATGTTGCATATAAACGAGCAACATATTTACATAAACTTGTATGTATTTGTTTTAATTGTAATAAAAAAGAAGAGTCCTTAATATGCAGGCAACTTCAAACTATAGTCATGACCACATACATAAAACGAGTTGTAGGGGTGAATATAATGTATGCATTAATATATGTATCATAACACATTTATGACCGTTTGGCAATAAGGTAACCAACCACAACATGTTGCAATTAACAACAAACCACAGAAATAGTCACCAATACAAGTAAGGATATTCTTAGAAGTTGTTGAAATTTTAAAAACAGTCATACATTCGTACACAATGATTAAGTCATAATCATGTACATTAATTATGAGAAATTTCTTATGGGAGAAATCTCACTCAGTCACAGGCAAGGAAACTGTATATGGCTAAGGTCAAATCTTCAATACCTTTTACACGTACGTAGCGCGTACGTAATTACGCCCTTTAAAAGTGTTAAAAGTTTCAGCTTGTAAGTCAAGATTTAGGCTGAGTACGGTTTTTTATTAATTATGCGCGCATCTGCTATTCGACCACGCTTATTTTTAACACATCAACAAAAGAACTATATTTTTAATAAATAATTTTATCAAATTTCAACTTCATAGCACAACTTTTGTGGCGGATATATAATGACTTAGTGTTGATTTAATCACTGCCACGCCCTTTTCTGGAGTATTTATGGATGGGGTAATTATAAATACATGTGTCATACAAAATTTCAACTTCATTGGTAAACTTTGTGGCAGATAAATAGATTTTGATCAATTATGGGCGCGGCTCTTGACTGAATTTTTTATTTTAAGTAGCAATCTGCGAGAATATGTCTGCTTCAGCTCAATATTTTAAAATCACTTCTGTGAGAATGCCAACAACAGACAGACACCCGGATACATATGTCTAGAATGACCCATGTCTTAATATACTTGTAGAGGCTCTGTACCTCCTTCTGGGTGTTGCAAATGGAATAACAAACTTACTGTACTCCCCATCTTATGTGAAGCGTAAAAAAATATAATATATAATTTTCAGCGTTTATACACAAATGTAGATGTTAATCAAGATTTGGTTTAAGCTTGAAAATTTGATTCTTTATTTTTCAAGTACAAAACTTGATTCTTTTTATATTTATCACCCTACACACTCACAGACTTTTGTACAATACCACAAACACTGATTACATTAAACGTATTGTAAACCATGCCAATATTATTGCTACCATACCGCATCTATACGATAATTGTAAACGCAATGATTGTACCAGAAAATAGGTTAAGACGTAGGCACGTACCGTAAAAAGTAGCACGTTTTTGAAATGTCACAAACACTAAAACTTGAGGTAACAGCAATACCGTTGGAAGCTTAAATCGAATTTATGGATTACAGCAGTTTACTTGACACATATAAGTACATACATATATAAAACATATGAACCTTTTCATCCTTTTAAGTTCTCCAATATTATTTAATAATATTTATATTTATAGCTTATAAGAAACGTAAACTACAGATGACATAATGTTTCATAACAGTCATGCTTACTACTGAAGAAATAAATAAAATATTTGGCTTCAACAAAATCTTGGAAAATCTCCACCTTATAGCATCTGAGTGACAATAATGCTTTTACTATTAAAAACTTCAAAATCGACCGATTTTGAACCATTTTCAAAATTGATATCTTCGTGCATACAGGCTAAAGTATTTGAAATCGATATAAAAAATTATGCAGCTGAGAGAATGTTTAGCATAGACAGACGTACAAACATAAAACGATTAATAACGTAATTCTGATCAAAACTATATATATACTTTATAAGCTTCCTTTTGTGTGTTCCAAACATTTTGACGAGGTGATTAAATTTCCAGCTTCACCGTTAATCGAGAGGTATTAGGAACTTCTACTTTAATAAACAACACCTTGATACTCTTATCTAGGGTTGTCAAGCATTTGATAATAGCCTCCTATTGAACACATCTGCTATTTTATACTTCAATATCAAAACAAAACTTTTTATACTCTCCACATAAAATGGAGGGTATACTAAGTTCTTCATACAACATGCAACACCCAAAAGGAAAAACCAAATTGGAGACCCTACAGAGTATATATATTCTTGATCAGCATTCTTATATGTCAGTGTGTCCGTGTAGTTGTGTCTCTGTTATTCTCATAACCGTAAACTTTTAGATATTGAGCTAAAATTTTCTACAGACATTTCTAGTTTCTGCATACGGATTGCTATTTAAATTGGGCAAAAACTTTCAAAAGCCACGCCCATCAGCAACAGAAACTACAGAGATATTAAGTTGAAATTTGGTAAAAAATTTTATGGAATCATGCACCTGCCGCGCCCCCCGTTTATATGTATTTGTGGAGGGTATATAAAATATATGTTGGCTTAGGCCAAATCAAGCTTTTTTACTTTTTATTGTTGTTTTATATAATAGAGGAGACGTCACATACACTGCACGACAGCACAAAAATGGAAACAGAAACAACACTTAAAATATATACAAGTACTACACATAGAACGCATAAAAAACGATGGCGCAACTTAAAAGCAAATAAGATAAAAATAGGCAGAGATAGACAATGTCATAGAAATTTTTAGGTACGTACATTCAAGGCATTTGTTTTAAGTCCAATTTAGCTTTTTTACTTGTTCATAAAATGCTAAAGATTACCAACTAGGTTTCAGATCAAATTGAATGAATTCAAACGAAGTAAATTCAAAAATAATTCATATTTTACGATTTTCATAGTCCCTCCCCCCAATGCCTTCTGAAACAAAGTCTCTATACCAGAATTATACTATATATTTATTTTCTAATAACTTTACGCCTTTGTATGACTTCTATTCATTATAAATATGTACTCCCTAATAGCGCATGCAGTATACAATACTTAAAAACTTTTCCTATAGCTTAAGGTCAAAAATAAAGTTATCCAACTGTTGTCTTAACTTCAGAGTGACTTTAAGTTGCTGGCAGGCGTTTCACAATAGAAAACATTTTTGGAATGTTAGTTTTTGTGGTATGTGCCCTTTGTTGTAAAATTGTTATGTCTTAACACCAGTACATATAATATGTATACAAGTACAAGTACTTTACCAGCAATATTTTGTTATTTGAAGATACACTCCTTTGTTCCACACCTCCTACAGCAACACCCCTCAATACAACACTTGAGTTTTCATTTTATTTTTACACTTTTCATTTCAATAATGGGCATACTACGTATAACATTCCATTAGTATCTTTCAAATGGAGAATTCAATATTTCGAAGAAGAACATAAGAGTGAAAAACTTTAACGACTTGAATATATTCGTACGACCAATGAATGAAATGCCGAACCGAATTATCCATTATTCATTTTGCATTTTAAACAAAAAGATAGGACAACAAAAGACAGCGAAGACAGAGAAGGCTACAACGGCTTACATTATAAGTTTTATTATCTTAATTATTAATAAATCCGGTCTAGATCGTATGTATTTGATGTAGGGTAATAAAAAGTTTTTATATTTACCTCACTTGTTACATTTGATTATCTTTTTTTACATTCCTTAATCACTTACTCAAGCATTTACCAACACCACTTACACTTTTATACAACGACTTTATTCTTGGTCTAAGGTTGTTCAGCTTGTACAATCTTCGTGGCCACCACCAGTCTTTTGTGAGAGTGCATGCTTATTTCTTTTTATACCCCGTATCACTTGCTCGAAAAGGTATAATATATTGAGTTCTTGCTAATGGTTATAAATCTTAAGAATTATTTCGGAAGAATCACTTTTTAAAAAGGTTTAATTGTGTCTTGCTTTTATCGCTTCATGTAAATAAGAGACCTACCTATCCTATTGAAAAATAGCAAATTGTACCATTTCGAGAACCCTTATAGGGTACTATTATGAAGGATGTACTCATTTAGTAAAAATTTGTAGTTCTTAAAAAAATGGTAATTGTTGAAAGGAATTGACAAAATAATAAACCGTGCGGAATTTTATGCCGGCTGGAGATAATTTGTAATAATATTTTAAATATTTACATATTCTAAATTAAGGCAAAATCTGACTATTTTTAAAACCTTTGTCCCTGTAAAAAAGTTTCAAGAAGTAACTTTAAGTCATTATTAAACTTAGTAGCTTTGCTTTGTAAGGTATTAAGGAGTCGGACTTTTCACTCGATTCATTGCAAATATTTGTACTGCACAGTTTTTCAATGGTATTAAGTGGTTTGCTTACGTTGGTTTACTCTCTGTGTGGGGTCCAGAATTCGTGTTATATATTATTTTGCGATTGCATTTTTGTCTTACTCTTGATTAAGTGTTTTCGGTCAATTTTCTTAATTGAAATTTTTTTTAAACCAAAAAAAATTATATAAAGTAAAAACAAATACTTACACTTACAATACGCGTATAATTGAAAAAAAAAATAACAGGAAAAATCAACTTAAAAATGGATGTGTTTTTTTTATTCGATTTCATGTTCATGGAATTGTGCAAATAACTGCGAAATCTTTGATTTATGGTACGAACCTGTATAAAACAAGTGTAAGCGTAAGTCAAGTCTTAAATACTCTATACAAGTGCATGCAGCGGGCGTAGCAGATACATGAGTACGCCCACTAGTACGGCATGCATTAGGTATCAGCTTGCAAGTCGAGTTTTACTCTGAATAAGTTTTTTTGTAAATTGTGCGCGATTCTGTTAACCGATCAGGCCCATTTTTGGAACATAAATACGTGTACCCAATTTAAACTTAATTTTTTTGACAGATATATAGATTTTTGCTGATTGTGAGCGTGTATGTTATATGACTGCGCCCATTTTTGTCACATCGAAAAGTAGAGTAAGTATAAATATGAAAACCAAGTTTCAACTTTATAGCTCAATATTTTTGGCAGATATATATGTGTTTATATATGGGCGTGGTTCTTCCGATTTTGCCTAGTTCCGATTTTGCTAAGTTAAATAGAGACATGCCTGCAGAAACTATAACTGTATATGTAAAAAAATTCAAGTCAATCTTTCAAATATTATTACAATCCTGAGGGTGCCAATAACAGACAGAAACGCGAACACGCACGCGAACACGGATATACTCGCTTAGATCTAATTAGTTTTCGTGACTAACCAATAATATATATACACTGTGGGGTCTCCGACACTTTCTTAAATTTTTAAAATGAATATCAATTAAATTTCGAAGTAATATAAGAAGTACATCAATGTTATTTAGAACTTTCAACTTTGTGTGGACTATTCAGTGATTAACCAAAGCCAATAGAAATATTTTTCGTAGTGAATTTCTTTTTTATCGTTATCCTTTAGATTATGAAGAGATTTACACTTCACGAATTTGAATTTTTTAATATATCTAGCATATACAGCTAAGATGACAGAGTCAGAGAGGTTTGGTTTAAAGCCTTCATTGTGTGTAATAATAGAAGGCAAAGCAAGTGAAAATATTATAGTCGGTCAAGCCCTACCAACAAATACCGTACACCACTTGATATATTATTCAATTTAATTTTTTTCTTTGATAAACGAAAAACTTTATTTTTTTTATACTCTAGTATTTTTAAAAATTTCAAAATTATACGTGTCATTTTTTTTTATTTTTGTTTATTTATGATATAAGTATTATTTATTTATATGAGAAGGGGTTCTAAAAATGGTCCGATCCTATCCATTTCCAAAGGGGTTTCTTTTTGGGCCATTTTACCAAAATTCATTAAAATATCTCAAAAAATTCGACCTGAAGCTTGCGCACAAATTTACATGGACACACAGGAGGACAGATGGACACGCAGACATGGTTAAATCGATTCAAACTTTGATTCTGAATCGATCGGTATAAGTAAAGGTGGGTGTGATATATGCCGTTTAGGAGTTACAAATCCGCACACACTTAATATACCCTTTTCCACAGGGTGCTGCAACCCTGCATCTTATGCTTCTACTCATAAAGAAGCATAAGATGCCGTCAGAATACATCAACTTAACAAAAGCATGTAAGTAAACTAAGTCTGGCTTAGGCCAAATCTTAAATACCCTCCACATCTGCATACAATAGTGGGTATGGCAGGTATATGATTACGCCCTCTTTTATTGTATGTATTATCTATCAGCTTGAAAGTCGCCTTTTATAAGGAGTGTGGTTTTTTGTATTTGTAGGCGCGTCTGTTATACGATTACGACCATTTTTAACACAACGATGCATAGAATAACTATAGGGATGCGTACCAAATTTCAAATTCATAAGTCAATTTTTGAGTGCCATCAACAAACAGGCACACGGACGTACATGTCTAGATTGAGTCAGTTTTTGAAGCTGACCAAGAACATATATACTTTGTGGGGTCTGTGATGCCTCCTTCTGGGTGTTGCAAACGGAAGAACAAACATAGTACACCCCCATCTTATGTGGAGACTATAAAAAACTACAAAAATATATCCTTCTTCAAATGTTAATTTCCTTTGAACAGATGTTGTTGTGATGTTGTTCTACATTATACACTATTTGACCAATTATTATTGAAATTATTAAATTAACAGCTTCTCATTAACTTTACAAGGGCGTTCGTTTTATTATTTATTCACCCTTGCACAGCCACTCTTGGTTCCTAATCAATTATAAGGAGAATTTAATGAATATCAATTAATTTACCATCACATACAAACTGTGCACATCAACGAATGTAACGTAAATATAATAAGAGTGGGAGAGGAAAACAGAGAATCAATCAATCACTTAAACACATTATTATAAACGTTATGGCTAATGAAGCGGAACTGCCGCAGCTACTTCACTAGTTCTTCAATACTAACTGTTTATATTCATACAATATAAAGCAGGGAAGTACAAAGTTGTTAAAAATAAAGAGCGCATTAATTTATAATGATGCATTTTAAGTCCTCAGCTTAAGTGTAATAAACGGGTAGTTTTGCGATTTCGTCCAACTTAAATCAAATGGCATAAAAATACCTATGTCGCCTCTCATAATAACGGGGTTGGCTTTAAAATTTCATTACAGATTGCGTAATTCGAATACGAACACTAGGCGTGGCAGGTACCTCATGTAATACGTAACTTACCTCAAGATTTTACAAAAACAAGGTGTACTCAATGATACGTTGTTTACTTAATGTTACGCAATGATACGTAATCATACACATAACGTAATGCATTATTGCGCAATTTTACGCAAACTTACGCAATATTACGCGTTCATACGCTATTTTGCGTAATCCTTATGCAATGTAATGCATTCTCTAACATTTCGCGCAATTCTAAGCAATGTCAGGCAATATTACGCAATATTTAACATGTTATTTACATTTCTCGACCATTTCTTTACACACATATAATGTTTTGTTATGTCACGCAATGTTACGTTATGGTATGCATTAATAAATAGATACATACATGCACATACATATCTATAAAACCATGCGAGATGAAAAACTTGAAAATTTTTAAAAATTATTTGTATCCTCCACCATAGTGATGAGTCTGTTCTTCCGTTTGCAACACCCAGAAGGAGGCGTAAGAGGCCCTACAAAGCATATAGTTCTTGATCAGCTTCAAAAACTGAGTCAATCTAGACATATATGTCCGTGTGTCCGTGTACCTGTCTGTTGTTGGCACTTCATGGATATTGGTTGTTGGATATTGAGCTGAAATTTTGTACATTTTTTTTTTTGCAAAATCGGTGAAGAGCCACGCCCACAATCAATACAAATCTATATATCTGCCACAAAAATATATATATTTCCTTCACCAATTTGCAAAAAAGGGCGTAATTGCATAACATACACGCCCACAAATAACAAAAATTCATATATCTGCCACAAAAACTTAACTATGGAGTTGAATTTTGGTATACATATTTATAGTTATTCCCGTCATCGATGTAACGAAAATGGGCGTGGTCGGTTAATAGACGCGCCGACAATCGACATAAACGTTTATATCTGCCACAAAAATTTACCTATGAACTTGAAGTTTGATGCACTAATTTAAGGTTAGCTCTTCCATCGACATGCTAAAAATGGGTATGGTTAGATAACAAGCATGCTCACAATTTCCAAAAAAACATACTCAACGTAAAAGTAAACTTGCATGCTGATACGTAATACATATACTATTAGAGGGCGCATAATGTATATATATTTTTACGCCCACCGTTGTGGATGTGGAGGGTATTTAAGATTTAACCTAAGCCTAATAAAAATTTTATTTTATACACTATTGAATTATTATAAATTTCAAAATGATTAAATTGTCACAATAAATTTTTTTATTTGTTTTTTATTTATATTTTTTATACTGATTATTAATTATTTTTCACGAAATTTTGACAAAAATTATACATTGAGTATATTCGTTATAAACCGGTTCTATTTATAATAAAACATTACTGTAGAGGAGTTCTAAAATTGGTCCGATAGGGCCCAAGTTGGGCACAGTCAATCATTAAACTAATTAAGTATTCTTCACAAATATTGTAGATATATTAAGGATTGTTACTTTTTGCCGCAAATAACCGGACCTTATATGAAGAGGGGTTCTAAAAATGGTTCGGTTCTATCCATTTTTGATATGGTTCTTTCTTGGGCTAATACATATTCTAGTACCAAATTTCATCGAAATATATCAAAAAATGCGACCTGTAGCTTGCGCATAAATTTACATGGACAGACAGACGGACATTGTTAGATTTAGACTTTGATTCTGAATCGATCGGAATAACTGAAAATGAGTGTGGCATTTGCCGCTTGGAGTTACAAACATCCGCACAAACTTAATATACCTTTTGACACAAGGGGTGCAGGGTATAATTATTAATTACTATTATAAAAATTTGTTTTCTTTTACAAATGGACAACGATCATACATATCCCTTGGCTCTAGTATAACTTTTTTATTTTATTTCTGGCACCAATTTATACTTGCTTTTATCTGCTGGAAAAACACAGGGGCCATATGCTGCACATGCCTGCAATAAACCTTTTATTGATAATTTTTTAAATTTTCATAACCATACTAACGTTACTTTGCGTTAACACTAATATGTGTATGTGCACGAATGTATACTCAATACAAAGTATAGCGCCCTTGGTATGGAGTGATATCGTTTGATTGCGTTCATTTATCTATTTTATTATGTACACGATAACTTTATACTACTATTTAATTCTTCTCTTTGTCAACGCGAAATGACAAAACAAAACTAAATTTAAATGAAATGAAATTTTGAGAATTTTAGAAATTAGAAGAAAAGGGAGATACTCATTTTAATTCCATTCACATACAGTTCTATAAATAGTTATAAATTGTGAAATATAAGTCGGAACGTTATGAAAGAAAAAGTCAAATACATCCATCCATAAAACATGGAGAAGGCGCAGAAGAAGAAATCTGTGTTAGAGCGGAGTTTTTAATTAAGTTTGCGACTTACGTGAACTTGTCATATCTTTATTTCTCACAATCATAAGAATAATTCATAGGGTACGTTAAACATTAACATACAGAAAAAGATTAAGATGAGACCAGAGGATATTATTTTTTTATACCCGCCAATACAATATGTGAGCATACGGCTTTTGTTCAAACTTTTGTAGCACCCAGAAGAGAGGCGTGCCAAACCATATCTAAATTCTTGCTCATCATTCACATCATTTTTTGTGTCCTTCCTTTATAGCGATCGTGAGCATTCCAACAACAGACGGGCACGACTCAGATATTGATAACGATTTAGAATACAGCGCATTTTTCAATAGCAACATAACAATTTTGTATTTTAATACGAGCGCATTTTTGAATGTTTTTCATGATCTGTTAATGTCAAAAAGTCAGCTAAGGTTAACATTTTTATGAGAGTGAAGTTTGCAAACGAGTAAGATGTTATTATTTCCTCATATGGTAGCTGCTTTTTTACTAATGAACAGATGATGACGGTTAAGATCGTGGCAGAAACAAAAGTTAAGAATCTTGACATCAAATAATAAATAAATAAATACATAATGCTGTATTAACTTAAGCATACCACAGAAAGAAACTGGTGAACTACATGCCTCTCCTGCTTAGGCAAGTAGAGTCTGTGGATGTTGTCGATAGGAAAGCAAAAACACGTAGGAGTTTAAGCTCTATTTTATTTCGGTTTTTCTATATTATTTATACAAATTTCTAGCCTATGTTTTCTACTATATTTAAAACTAGGTTGAATTACGTATTTTACAATGAGCATTGTAAATATGATATTCACAAGTGTTCACAATTTATGAACTAATTTCATATGATATTTTATAATAAACTAAATATATATATATAAGATATGGGTGATTACACTCTGAATAAATTGACATGGGTGGTTACATTACGAAGGTTTGGAAATTATTAAAATTTATTATCGCAATCCTGAGCATCTTTAAAAGAGCTTACTTCAATTCTTAACAACGTAACAAATCAATTCGGTCTTAATAATCAAACCACCGCAAAGACGATGCATGCTGTAAATAAATTCGAGATTTTGTGCTGGGACAATGCAGCGATTGAAGTACCCTAAATATTGAAGGCGTAAATCCTTTATGAATGTCCAGTTCAAAATCACCCAAATCAGTCCATTACACACCCTTCAATGGAATTAGGAATCTCTCAAAGTATATTGGTGTGAATTTTACATAAATATCAGCCTTACTTGATCAAATAAAGTCAAGAATTGAAGCTGCTTGATCATTTGAAGCGCCGATATTTATGTTATGTTCTTATTGAAAAACCCTACTTTAAAGATTTTGGATTTTACAAACAGAAAAACACACTTGATATACTACCACCTTGTAGGTAAGGTCCAAAGAAGAAATTTTAAAAATTTTATTTAACAAACTCACAAAGTGCATTTTCAATAACTTTTATGCAAATGTATTATTATTTGTTCCGCTGCTTGTTCCGGTTATATGTGTAGATACATAAGTTAGCATGCGGCAGCTAAAACAACAACCTAATATCATTTACATCCTAGCTAAAAGCAAACATATATAGCTGCATCTAATTGAAATTAGTGCCAGCAGTTCGAATATGAACGCAAAATATCACAACACTTAACAACAACACCAATAACAACAATAACATGACTAATAAAATAAAAATAATAAACAATGCTAAAACACCAGAGAGAGAACAAAACTTCCATTGACATCGTAAAGACAGGTTTATGGGCATGTAAACAGGAACAATAACGAGGGAGGTTCAATAAGCGCCTGGCCGGATATCAGAACATATTTCTACCTATACATCCTCGATGTCCTGCAAAGCAATAATAACAGTTGTATAAATAATCATAACACAACGATTGGCCTATTCCTCTCTCTTTCTCTCTCCATCTCTCTCTAATCTCCCGTGAGAAACATAATTGCAATAATCATGACGATGGTAATGGGAAAAGCTTCAAATGAAAACATACATACATGCATACATGCATATAAACAATTACATTTACTCAAATAATATTTTATGTAAAACTTTTATTAAATTCATAGAAAATTGTCAGTATTGTTTTTATAGAAAATCAACTTAATTCAATTAAATATGCATGAGATGCACTCACACAGCGCTTAAGAACATTAGTTATGAAATACTAGCTTTGTTATGACAATGTTCATTGTTTTTATACCCTCCACCTTAGGGAAAAGGGTATATTCACTTTAATCATCCATTTACAACACATCGAAGGAAGCGTCGGAGACCCCACAAACCATATATATTCTTAATCAGCATGAAAAGAGAAATCGTTTGAGACATGTACGTCCGTGTGTCCATCTGTTGTTGGCACTCTCACGGTCGTAATTTTTGAGATATCAAATTGAAACTTTGCATACGTATTCTTAGTTCAATTTCGCTGTTCCGTATTGAAATTGGGCAAAATCGGTAAAGAGACACGCCCACAATAAACGAAAATCTCATCATACCTCGAAAAAAAATTATCTTTAAAAAATTATATATCGCACAATACTATGCCTATCAAGTTGAAATTTGGTATAAATATAAGTGGTACCGTTATTCAACACTGTGCCAAAAATGGGCGTGATTGAATAACGCAAACGCCTATAATTTTTAAAAATCACCACTTGCGTAAGTACTTGAAATTGTCATATACATAAATATGGTAATAGGAACTTATTTTTTAGAGGACTATTAAAGGTGGAGGGTATTTAAGCTTCGGTCTTAACCGAACTTTTCTAGCTTGTTATATTTCGGTGGGCGCGTCTAATTAACAAATCAGTCCATAACAGGATGTCTGTCCACTATGTATTTATTGTGAATTATGCATGATATCAGAATTAAAATTTTTGGCACAGTGTTGGATAACGGTACCACATATATATTCACAAAATTTCACCTTGATAGGCATAATATTGTGCGATATATAATTTTTTTAAAGATACAATTTTTTCGAGGTATGATGAGATTTTTGTTTATTGTGGACGTGTTTGTTAACCGATTTTGTCCAATTTCAATACGGAACAGCAAAATTGAACTAAGAATACGCATGCAAAGTTTCAATTTGATATCTCAAAACTTACGACCGTGAGAGTGCCAACAACAGACAGACATACGGACGGATATGTCTCATACGATTTCTCTTTTCATGCTGATTAAGAATATATATGGTTTGTGGGGTCTCCCAGGCTTCCTTCGATGTGTTGTAAACGGATGATCAAAATGAATTTACCCTCTTCTCTAAGGGGGAGGGTATATAATTTAAAAAAAAACTTGGCTTAGGTTACCCTATATTTAATATACCCAATTGTGGGTCATAGACTATCACCCAGAGGTGAGAATAAGGAGTTGCACTGACACACCTACAATTCTAATGCAAAATTCGAAACAAGTAAAATATTATTAAAAACTATTCTCATCACAAAAAGTCTTTCCAAAAGCATGACAAAATTAATAGCGTGGTACTTGACCGATTTTGCTTGATTTATGTAGAAGTCTAACTACAAGACCTAAAAATGTACAAAATTTTAACTCAATGATTCAAAATTTATAACAGTAAGTAATTTAGTAATAAACGGAGATTAGTATGGACACAGCTACAGGGGATGGATAAAATAAAATCAACACCTGAAATATACTGGTGGTGCTGGGCCACCATTTTTGAACTCCCGCTATACTGCTTTTGTCGAAACAATATTACTCAAGTGAGTGTTGAGTTCTGCTGTCTCTTTTGTCACGATAGTTTTATGTCAAACAATTCAGCTGTTTTGGCCATAGATGCTCCCGCTAACCGAGCACCAACGATTTGCCCTCTTTTGAAGTCTGAGAAATCACACATTTCACCGATCGCTAGTTTTAACCGACGCAGAAAGAAGCATTTAATGCACTGTAATATAACCTACAAGAATTGGCACGTAACGGAAGCAGTGCGGTCAATATGTAACAAAATAGTACATCTTGCATTGCATGGTGTTCATATTATTTTGTCCATACTATGCAGATCAATACTTCGTTCTAGGTGTTGCAAACGGACTAACAAGCTTAATGTACTAATACTCTCCCTACCTAATGTATATTATATACGTACTTACGTATAGTGTGTTTTTATCTATATTAAACGATATCTCTAGTAGTGGGCTGTGCTACACTTGATAAAAATCATAATATACTGACAACAGATTAAATAGATTAAAAAAATTTTTAAAAAAATTTTCAATATGTTCCACATATATAAAAAAATTTTTAAAGAAAAAAGTTTTGATAATAATCTCTCTCTCTCTCTCTACTCTGTTCAATTGTAAATTTTTCGTAAATATTGGAAAGTTTCATTTCATTTTTTCAGTACAAAAGAATTATCCTTCAACTATATCAATATTATGGTATTTAATATAAACCAAAAAGTACTTGAAAATATAACAGGTAAGCTTGTTTATAGTACAAAAGTGTATTATTACGTAAGTGTATAATATTAAGAGTATATCAATTACTCTTTTAAAATGTTAGTTAAGTTCCTTAACTACGGAGAGGATATGATGTTTTAATAACGATTTTCGATTTTAACAAGTTGTACTAAACCTAGGTTTGCCATTGAGTTTGGGATTTGAAAAATAAATGCTAAACAATTTAGTAAAATAAGTATATGGATAGAAATACATAAGCAGATGGACTGACGGACGGGCATGTTTTCTTACAAGCAGCTACGCAGTTACCAAGAACGTGTAGTGTACAGTATAAAAATTTATTTTATACACACACCGCATACATCTACGAATTTTATATATATATATTGTGTATCTTTACACCCTCCACCTTAGTAATGAGGGTATTCTAAGTTTGCTATTGCGTTTGCAGCACCCATAAGGAAGCCTCAGAGGCCCTACAAACTATTTATATTCTTGATTAACCTATAAATCTGACCCGATTAGACATGTGTGCCTTAGTGTGTTTGCGAGGCATCAAACACTTGATCCGTCCACCAACGTTTCGGTCTACCTCTTGCAAACACCACCCTAGCTGAAGAAATGACTTAACCATCGTAGGTGTTGAATTTTTATACGACGGACATTGTCAATGTCGGCGTAAAGCTCATTCAGTTCAAGATTCATTTTAATTCAGAACGCATCGCCAACACGTACCGGGGCAAAGATCTTTCGGTTAAGTCAAGAATTTGAAATTTCCACCAATCCATTGAAGTGCCAAAAATGAGCATGATCGGTTAATGTACAAGCCTACAATTTATAATACAATAATACAAGAAATATTTTTCAACATGAAAACTCTACTTGCAAGCTGCTGCTTATTATTTGTGTGTATTATTTGGGTATTTGTAGGATATTTAAGATTCGCCCTAAACCAAATTCAGTTATTTTACTTGTTATTTGCTGCACCACTTACTGCAAATTAATATTGTACGGATGTTTGTAACTCCTAAACGGTCCACCTTTTAGAATCAAAATCTGTTTCGATTCAACCATGACCCTCTATCCGTCTGTCTGTTGTGTATCCGTGTAAGTTTGTCCGCAAGGTTTTGGTCACAGTTTTTAAAGATATTTCAATGAAATTTGGTACAATAGTGTGTCTTAACTCAAAGATGTACGTTATTGAAAATGCTCTAAATTGTTAGAACCCCTCTATTTTTTCCCCAAAAATTTGATGGAGAATATTAGCTTAATAGTTGACTGTGCCGATCGGACCACTTTTAGGACCATTCTTCCATATAATCATATTTAACGAAGGGATTTACATAGTCTCGCGCTTACCGAGGCAACTAAACTAATTGTAGCATAATTTGTGCACCAGTAACTGGTGTAGGGTAATAAGTGTTTGTTTTTCTTTTCTTTTTTGATACACATTTCCCCCTACAACGTGTTATATTTTTATAACCTTATACTAAGCATGTATACACACATTCTTGTAAATTTGTAAAGAAGAATCTTTAAGACTTTCATTATTCATGTACAAAAACTTGCACACGCGACATATTATTATAAATCGAGGACAGACATATAAAAACGTATGGCTGGGATATGAACAGCAATAGAATTTAATGTACTAAAGAAACTCTTGCAATATCTCAAGAAAACCCATATGTATGTGTATGTGTATATAGTGTTCACATCGAATCGAATCACTTTCAGTTAAGGTTTTATGCCTTCATTGCTTTATACTATTAATTAAGATATATTTTTTATTTAAATAATTCCCATATAAGCATAAAAAATCCCATAATCCCAGTTTATCTGATGATGATTATTATTGACTTTTATGAAAAAAACTAAAATTGTATGTGGATGTGATTTTGTGATGGTAGAGAGCCAAGTATAGTTTTTCTTGCTTGTTTTCAAAGGGAACACCTATTATCTGGAATAACTATTATATGATTTGTTTTTATTGTTTTACAGATAAATCATAAAAATCAATTTCATTAGATTGTATTACTAACAATTTTATCATAAAAACGAGAAAAACAAGTAAGAAAACTAAATTTGGCTTAGATTAGGTCAAAATTTAAATACCCTCCACATAAATAATAAATTGTGCATGTCTTTATTATTCGGCCACGCCCATTTTTGGTACATCGGTGAATAGGGTAATTATAAATTCATAGCGTAATTTTTATAGCAAATAAACAAATTTTTAACACTTGTGGGCACGTCTATTATCATGATCACGCCCATTTTTTCCACGTCGATGAAGATAATACTTATTAATATCTATACTAAATTTCAACTTGATAACTCAATTTTTGTGCAGATATATAAATTTTTGTCGATTGTGGGTGTGACTCTTGACGAACTTTGCCAAATTCAAACAGCGATGTGCATGCAGAAACTATGTAGAAGTGTTCGTACAAAATTTCACCTGAGAGTGCCAAAAAAAAAGCAGGCTCATGGACATAGATGGAATCAGTTTTTAATGTTGATTAATATATAAACTTTTTTGGTTCTCTGACGCTTCTATTTGAATGTTTCAAATTGAATGACAAACTTAGTATTTGTTTATGAGGGGTATAACTACAAAATTCCCCCACTATAGAAGCGCAATTGATTTATACTTAAATGAATTTTTAATCATAAAATGGAATTTCCACCTTTCACAACAACAGCAGATCATCTTCTTTGAATAAAGATTACATTTCAGAAAACTGGTTTTTCACATATCATTGAAATCTGAGAATTTAGAAATGATCAGAATGGTAGTCATAGTAAGAGTGAGAGAGAAGGAGAGACAGACAGAGGGTCAGTTAAGTACGCGTAATTAAAAAATAAAAAAACCCACACATTATATGAAGGAAATTTTTGTGCATAAACAGTGAAATAATTGAAAAATTTCTCATAATCATAACAGCCATCTCTCTCTCTCTCTCTTATGTGCTCTTCTCCATATCATTAATAACTGTTTGCGGTTTATTGAACTGTTTAGTCATTTACAGAAAACATCATCTGTGGTGACATCTGACAAAGCATCAAAATGAAAAAAAATATATATATGCAAACAGGTGTATAAAAAATAACCGAAAACAATAATAACAATATAATTTCATTTAAGGTATACTTGATTGATTAACAATACAACAAATCAATGATATAAATATGTATGTAAAATAATAATAACTTGCTTATATTGTAACTATCATAACGCGAACGGCATGTTCAATGACTTACTTGATAGAAGGTACATGAATATATATATACATATATATACATATGTATATATCCTTGTCACTTGGTGAAATACTGTTATGTGGAAAGGGTTATAAAAGTCGTCTGATCGGATCCATATTTGGCACAGTCAATTATTAAGCGAATTAACTCCTCTTTTCAAAATTTTGTAGAGAAGTATTAAGAATTGTGATTTTTTCGATATAAATATTCACTATATTATAGAACGTTATAAGGGGAAAGGTTCTAAAAATTGTCCAAATTGAACCATTTTTATAAACTTTGTCTTTGACTTCAAACGTGTTCTTATACCAAATTTCATCAAAATATCTTAAAAAAGCGACCTATAGCTTGTAAATAAATTTATATGGACAAACATCTACAAAAAGTGTGAACTTAACCCCTTCTTCGCCACTCAATATATAACGGTCTGTTTAGGGATTCTAATTAGTCGGTGCCAATCATAAAATGCTCAGAATGTTTCACGCAATAAAGATAACAACCAATATACCGGTCAACGATTACTAACTGAGCATTCCTACGGTTGTTATCCAAACAGAGAACACAAAGCAGGCACAAACTAATAACAAACTAGTAAGAATTGTAACGTTTAAGTATAAAGACGTTGAAACGACCATCAGGTTTACAGTTGGTTAATAAATAGTTGGTTGGTTTGCATTTCAGTTGCACAAGGATTTTAACATTGACAATGAATAATAATGAACATATAATAATAGCAACTACAACAACAACACCTA
The DNA here is from genome assembly GCA_963978525.1 of Ornithomya fringillina. NCBI lineage: Eukaryota > Metazoa > Arthropoda > Insecta > Diptera > Hippoboscidae > Ornithomya > Ornithomya fringillina. Next base: position 12,385,355 of record OZ021694.1, read on the forward strand.
CATCAAATTATGATCTGGTTATAGCCAAATGTTCAGCGCTGATATCTATGCTGTTGTTGACCTTATTGGCCGGATCCGTACCACACCTCTTGAATTATCACTTCCAATGGACAAGAAAAGAGGAAAGTGCTCACTCGTCCAAGGTGGTGCAGTGTTTATTGCATTTCGGTGGCGGTGTATTGTTGGCCACAATTTTTATGCATTTATTGCCCGAAGTGCAAGAAATCGTTCAACATTTACAGCAATGCCACAACTTGAGGGTATTCTCCTTCCCTTTGCCCGAAGCTTTAATGTGTCTGGGCTTCATATTGATGTATTTGATCGATGAAGCGTTGCACGCCTTTTTGCGTTGTCGGCAAATAAGAAACGATCAACAGCAACAGCAGCCGCAACAAACCAATGCTTTTATGCAGACATCTCTTCAAAACGGTTCTGTGAGCTCAATATCGACAGAAAAAACATACGATGGTGAAGAGAAATTTTACAATAATCAAAAAAGTAACGGGTCCTTGCAGCATCAACATAATGATTGCGAATTACCGGTGGCTACCACCGAGTTTACTGCTACCACGGTTTCATGCCAGGACAGTTGTCATGCAAGACCGGGTCACAGTCATTTGCCCAGAGCATGCGACACCGGTAAGGGTATCTCGTCCTCGTTTCGCGGTTTATTTATAGTGTTGGCCTTATCACTGCATGAGATTTTTGAAGGTCTGGCGATTGGTTTAGAAGACGAAGTCAAATCTGTATGGTTTTTATTTGCCGCTGTTTGCGCTCACAAGTTAGTGTTGGCCTTTTGTGTGGGCGTTGAATTATTAGTGGCACGAACAAGACTCACTTTAACTATAATTTATTCAGTTACGTTTGCTGTGGTGAGTCCGATAGGCATAGCTATAGGCATGCTGGTCACACATAATTCCACTTTTGGAGTCGATAGTCCGCTTTCGGTGATACTGCAAGGTTTGGCCTGTGGTACACTCATGTATGTGGTGTTTTTTGAAATACTCTCAAAACATCGCAGTGGTCTTTTAGCCTTCGCCAGCACGCTTATCGGTTTTTGTGTTATGTTCGGTATGCAACAATTGGGTGAGTTCCAATAAATAAACAATTTTTTTTTTTTTGATAACTAACATAATATTACACTTTATTGGTAGCAATATAATGATTAGCCTTGCTTTACAATGAAAAAATACACACCGCATCAAACAAGAGAATGTTACCCACACACATACATATGTGTTTATATAAATATGCATTTTATCAACTCCAGACATTGGACTTGTATTAAAGTCATCGCCGAATATGTTCATATATTTGGCTTTATCTAAACTAATACATCAGACATATATGTTAAATATCAGATCGAACAATATTACCATTTATTGTGCATGTATGATAAGTTTTATTAATTTTTTCTTACAGGGCACGATCATGACCACAGCCATGATGATTGTACTCATGAACAATATGCAAAACACGCTCACAAACATTGACGAATGAGCACATGGACATGAGCCACCGCAGAGGTTTTTAGGTAGTATTTAAAAGAAAATAGAACAGATACAAAAATTTATATAAAATTTGATTAACAAATTGAAAGAAAGATATAATTTATTCACAATGTTTTTGCAATAAATTATTGTTATTTACATTAATTAAAATAAATATAATTTTTCGTTATTTATTAGACACTGTGCCCATATAAAAAAAACACCCATATAAGACATTTCATAAACCTTTTTACAGAAGACAAACCAACGGACATAGTGAGATAGTTTCACATGACCATGCTGATCAAAACTATTAATATACATATAAAAATCGAAACTATTAATATACGTATAAAAAATTATAAGTATTCGACTATATATAGAGTATAAATCTACGCACAATAAAAAATATATTTATATTGAATTGTATACACAAAAATCCATATCATAACATAATTGTTGTTTAGTTTCTGTTAATGCATTTTTAAAAGATTCTCGTCAAAAAAATTTTCAATAATTATCACAATGTAACAATTAGTTTAAATGAAATCAGCTGACTGATATGTTAAGCATCCCCGATTTAATAATAAAATAAATTTTACACTATATGGAGTTTTATTTTTATTATGAAGTTTTTTTATATTAAATATCATTGTACAATATTTAACGCAAACTAAATAACACTTATAAATAGCAAAGTGTTAACAGTAATAAAGAAAAACTTACTTATTACATTAGGTCTAATTGATAACTTAATTAATAAGCTCTCTTAAACTAGTTTTTGACAAACAACATATGTTTATTAAATGTAACAAAAATAATAACAACAGCAATTCATATAACTAGCAATTTTATATTGATTAAATAAAAACATTTAAAAATCATTTTTATTGATTCATATATATAAATTGTAAAATATAAAAATAATATACATAAGGTAAAGCATAAACTTTTGTGTAGTGGTGAAATTATAGATATTAAAGTGAAAGTTTTTTTTTTACCAATTGGAATTATGTATGTGAACGTAACAAGCCCAACACAATTAAGGCCACAAAAATTTCTTACCATAATCCTATTAAGAACTGGAGCAGTAATATTTTAAGTAAAGAAAATACCAATTGGCATCTTTAACAATTTACAATTTATTTAATATGTACAAGGCACGCGTGTACTACTAATCAGTAATAATTTGAGACTCGAGTCTAAATATGAATAGCATACTATGCGTATGTGTAAACTTCCTATATGTATGTTATTATAAGATAATATAAACATTTGCATAAGATAAGAAAGGCAACGTTATACACAAATATTATGCATTTAATTATTTTGTATAATATGCTTTTAATGCCACCTATTTGTATGTGTTGTAAAAAGAAGAAATGAAAAGGAAAGTTTCCCCATCTCCACAGCTTATTTAAAAATGTGATTATACTCCCAACCTAAGGATATGAACGTATTTAAAAACCCTAGAAGAAACACCCAACAAATTAACAATTTTTTTAAGCAACAGTCCATGTAATCGTGTGTCTGTCATAGAGTTCTTGGTAGTTTCTGGACCGTGGTTGGTACTGAAATTTTGCAAAAAGGACAGACGCGCCCACATTATGGCAAACAATTTATATTTTAATGCATGAACAGATAAAATGTTCAAAATTGATAATTATCCCCCCTAAATGACTTCGGTGCATTGGTGGTGTACAAGCTTTAGCTTGTACCAAATTTATCGTTTTTAATTGTTTTCATTCATTTTAAAACTGCAATTATTTAAAATTCAATAACATATTGTTAATACGTATGTATCGAAATGTTTGCAAAGCCCAGACTAAAGTCAATTTATTCTTATCAAACAAAAGTTTTAACCCAAGGCGACCTGCACGCCATTTAATTTTAAACATTTAAAAATAAAGTGAATTTTAATACACATTATAAATATAAACATAAAGAGAAAAGATTAAAGTATTCAGATGTATAAAAAGGGTGAACAACGAATCAGTCAATATTATTGGACCATATAACACTCATCAACGAACTTGTTGAAAGAAAATTTTGTAATTAAGTGTGGCTTACTTTCATTTGCCTCAGTCCAGTCAAAGAGTTCATCATAAGCAGTACTAAACGCTCGCCAGTTGAAACGTGAAATAAATTATTAATTAATACATTTGTAAAAGTAATATAAACAAAAGGTATTTATAGCTCATGATACAGCGCGTGTATAAATTATTCTACCCAAAAGATAAAGTTTACTTTGTTCGGAGAGAAAACCAATATGTGTTCTTCATAATATTTAACCATTTATTTGCATTATTTGTAAAAAAAACTGTTTTTTTTTTCTTCAATTTAACATCATTGCATATATTACAGAAAAATTATGTGTTAACTGGAAATCTAACCAACCATTAAACGTGCTTTTCAAGTGAAAGTTAACAGTGCCTCTTCTTGTTACGTTGGCAACATAACTTTTACCAATCATTACCAAATATTATTACACATATTACTGAAATAGTTGAAAAATATTTTTCAAATAATAAAAACGTTCTCTCTAATTTTAGCGGGTTGTTATACTTTTTCCATAATCTGTACATTGTGTGTGTGAAAAATGTGGCCAGAAAATGTTGGTATATTAGCGATTGAAGTATTGTTTCCCTCTCAATATGTGGACCAAACGGAATTGGAGCAATATGATGGCGTGTCCCCAGGCAAATATACAATTGGTTTGGGTCAGGAGAAAATGGGCTTCTGTTCGGATCGTGAAGACGTAAATTCTTTGTGTTTGACGGTAGTGTCACGCTTATTGGAACGCCATCCAATTAATCCAAAGGATATAGGACGCTTAGAAGTGGGCACCGAAACTCTGGTGGATAAATCAAAATCCGTGAAAACGGTACTAATGCAACTATTTGCTGATAGTGGCAATACCGACATTGAGGGTATAGATACAACGAATGCTTGCTATGGTGGCACAGCCGCTTTATTCAATTCAATCAATTGGTTAGAATCGTCCAGTTGGGACGGCCGTTATGCCATGACTGTATGTGCAGATATAGCCGTATACGAAAAGGGTACAACAGCCCGACCAACCGGAGGGGCCGGGGCGGTGGCTATGCTAGTGGGGCCAAATGCTCCTTTAATCTTTGAACGCGGTTTACGTTCCACGCATATGGAGCACGCTTATGATTTTTATAAACCGGATTTAAGTTCTGCCTATCCTACAGTAGATGGCAAATTATCCATAAAATGTTACCTGAGTGCTTTAGATGCTTGTTATCAGCTGTACCTTAAGAAATTTGCTGCCAAGTATCCGCAAGAAGACGTGGCAGATGTTGAAATATTCAATGCCATGTTATTCCACACACCATTTTGCAAATTGGTCCAAAAATCAGTTGCGCGCTTGGTGTTTAATGATTTTCTTTTGGAAAAGGACGTCACCAAGAGGGCCAAGAGGTATCCTTTAATGGAAAGATTTAACAAAGCCACTCTAGAGTCCACATATTTTGATCGGGATGTAGAGAAAGCTTTTATGACCCAATTTGCTGATGTTTTTGCACAGAAAACTAAACCATCATTGCTTTTGGCCAATCAAGTAGGTAACATGTATACACCGTCAGTATATTCGGGTTTGGTATCCTTGCTGGTCAACTCAGATGCCAGCAAACTTTTGGGTAAACGTATTGGTGTGTTTTCATACGGATCAGGTCTTGCTGCCTCTATGTACTCAATAATGGTAACCACAAATGCTGAGCATTTACAAAAGTTAACATCAAAACTGGATTATGTGTTGCCTTTGCTAAACGCTCGGGAAAAAGTTAAACCAGAACTATTCTGTGAACTAATGGATATACGAGCGAATAATAGTCATGCTGCCCCTTACACTCCAACAGGTAGCACAATTTGCTTATTTCCTGGCACTTATTACCTTAAAAGTGTCGATGAAATGTATCGACGCACTTATGAGCGCATACCACCACAACTCTCCAACGGCACACACTGTTGATTAACATTCACCCATAGCTTAACAATACAAAATCAAAAAAAATGCAATACTATGAGAGTTGGTCATAGTTTGAGCTAACAAAGAAGCAAGGCTTTAGGACAAATATGAGTATGACGAGTAAAATAAATTCCTTGATTACAAAAAAAAATGCACTAAATATGACAATAATTTTTAGTTTAGAACTTTCTCTTAAGAAAACTTAAGAAAAAACACGGCACAAAGAAATTCCCAAATGCTCCTAATCCCCAGCTATATACAATAAACAGAAACGGTAAGAAGATATTTATATATAAACGAAAAAGGAAATTGTAAGAAAATCAAATCAAGATACTGTAATTTAAGCATAATTAAACATCATAGCCGTTGTTGTACAACATTAGTTTTTTAAACTAAGCCTGCTTTAATAAAGACTTTAAAAAACTACTATAAATATTAAAGTTGATAAATGTACATACATATATAAATACATATGTTTATGTGGAGTAATTATTGATAAGGTGTGTGTGTTTATTAAAAAATGAGTCAAGTTCAAATTACCACAATTTTGTTATAAACCCTGCCTCAAATGAAAATCTATACTAATATTATAATAATAAATAAAATTATTTCCCACATTATTTGAATGCATTAACGGCAAATACAACAATAATATGAGAACACATTAAAGACATGAGAGAAATATTTTATAAAATTTACGGTACACTCCTTTCGTGGTTTGTTTATTAAAGAGACAGCTAACGGTAAATATCACATGTAAGTAATTGGGAATGGAGAAGAGTTTGCTTTCATTATTCAATTAGTTTATTTAAAAAAAAAATACTTTCAAAAGATTTTATTGCTATACATACAAAATGTTATATTATGACATCACTACTTGAAATTCAGTCAACTATACATATGAGATAGTCTTTATGCTGAAACCGTAAACTTGTAGAATGTTACACCTAAAAAAGACACATTTTAAAAACATGTAAAAAGAAAAGCTATATTTGACTTAGGCCAAATTTAAAATACTCTCCACTAGCATAGTGGGCGTGGCATGCACCTGATTATGCCTTCTTATAGAAGGTATATTGTGTTAATATACGAGTCAAATTTTGCACCAAGTAAATTTATTTGTAAACTGTAAATAGACGATGGAAGCGCAGAATTTTGACTTAGCCACTACATTTGTGTGGTTAATAGGTAGATTGTTGCCGTTTATAGGCGTGGTTTTCAAACAATTTTGCTTAAATTAAATAGCGATTCGTGTTTTGATTTAAAATTGTGCTAACAATCGACGGACACATGGGCAGACATGTTTAGATTCAGATAGCAAAATTAGTATACTCCCATCACTAAGGTGAAGAGTATCAAAATAAAAATTTCTTTCTAGTACCATTAGGATTAATGCGTGTTTTAAAGGCATCCAGCGGTTTAAATAAACCAACAAATTTGTTTTCTGCATATAGATCCTATTAAAAAAAAAAAGAATATAAACAAGAACGATTCAACAAATTTCATCGTCTTACCGTTACATTATAACCTTGCACACATAGCAAATCTAAATCTTTTAAGATGAATTTTATGGCATAAGGTGAGCCATCAGCTCTGCGGCTAACAAAAGCTACAGCATATGAATAATTACCATCGGATAGCAGTGGAGTAATAGGTCTCGACCAAACCTGTTCATTTTTCCACACAGTTAAAAAAATATTTTGAAATTTATAAAAAAAATTAACATGTACCTCGATTTTATTTTTCAATAATATGCGACGTCCTTGTATACCCAAAGGATCCTGATTGACCGCTATTACTTGTCTTAGGAAGGAAAAAGAATTCAATTTTTTCAATATTTTTTTTTTCAAGCAAGAAATTTACTTATTTTGTAAAATCGATTTAATATTTGAGTCAACATATTGCAAATCATTGGACATTATTAAAGGTGCCGCCAAAATCGACCATACTGCCATTTGCAATTTACTTTGATCTAAAGTTAAACCATAGTTACCCAAAATTAACTAAAAAATAGCGGAATTTATAAAATAATTAACAAATGTTTATATAACTAACTAGCTACCATATCAGGATCATTCCAATGGCCGGGTCCAGCATGCGGTTGTATACGTTCTTGATTTTTTGAGAAATAATCCATTATTTGAAATACCGACTCTAAAGAATCATCAATATCCTGCCAATTGCGCCACAGATTACAGTGCTCCTTCAAGGCCTCATAATTCGGCTGCAAGTAATAATTTTTCACAGGTGCTCTTATATCAATAACAAAAACAAAAACCAAAAACAACAACAACAACAAGTTTACCAATTTCCCTTTATCTTCTTGATATACGGGCCAACTGCACGAATACACCATCGGACGGCCAGTTTTATTTAATAATCTACCAAATTCCGGATAGCCTACATCCATTTCATCAATATCTGCATAGCAACCATCTAATTTAACATAATCCACATCCCAATCCGCAAAGGATTGAGCATCTAAAGCCATATGTTTAATGATGCCGGGATAACCGGCACATGTCAGAGAACCAAAATCTTGATATAAACCAAATTTTAAACTTCTAGCATGAATCTAAAAAACCAGAGATTGAACTTGTATACAAACATCCTTACAAACCTAAATCTCTTTACTGAAGGTGGGACGTGAAGGGTAAAAACAAAAGGAGTTCTACATACATAATTGGCCAAAGCTTTTAAGCCAGTGGGAAACCTATGCCGATCTTCTACCAGTTTACCAGTTACATTATCGCGCTTTTTTTCCAGCCAACAATCATCTATAATAATATATTCATAGCCAACAGCAGCATAACCCTCTGATACTAACAGATTGGTCATGCGTTTAAATAAATTTTCACTGAATTTTTAAAAAAGAATATAATAAAAATTTATTTATTTTAAGCACAGATTTCTAAAATTAAAATTTAAATCACCTAATACACTCCTCGGGGTATGTTTCACAATCAACTATACAACGAAAACGTTCCCAATGCATCCACCCCATTGGTGGAGTACGTGCCAAACCATTATCTAAAGCATAACCGCCATTATTAAATAGAAGAGAAAAGATCAACGACACTTTCACAATATTATCCATTATTAATAAACTGTTTAACTTCATAGTTAACTCAATGATATATAACTGTAATCACTTGCTAAACTTATAAAGCATTTAAAGTCAATTCTGTTTTTTAAAATTTTGCAATTTCTTTGTTGTTAAGTAATCAAATTGTTTGAAATACCGGAATTTTTTTTTTTTTTCGTTTTATATTTACTCTTTGATACCGCTTATCAGTACCTGTACATGCAATATACTGAGTGAAAATTTAACTTTTCATCTTACTTTTGATGAGCGGTATGTATACTATGAATGAAGGAAATACCAGTTGAAAGTCGTTTTAATTAAATTAGAACCACTTATATTAGACCAGACAACGCAACCTTTCTATGCTCACATAGAAGTTCACTTAGAAAAATACAGTAAAAGCCGGTTTGATAAGAGTAGAATTCTCTCTGTTTATATATCTTAAAATGTATAATATATACTTTTAACATATATACATACACGTTATGAAGCCTTTATCTTGGTAGAATAGAAGGTATATGAAGTTTGTTATTTCTTTTGCAATATTCAAAATATAAACATTTTAGTCAGCATCAAAAACTGAATTTATTTAACAAAGTCTTTATTACAAAATTATTTTTAGTTGTACAATCACAATTACAATTCCATCAGATTATCAAATACATCACCTAAAATTTAACAGATATCCTAAATATAAATTGAACATAGACAGCTGCGTTTTTAATATAACATGTGGCAACATTGTCTATCACGTGAATTTGTGCAATTCTTTCTTGTACTTGTCATTCACTTTTATACGTACGTCATGTTTTTCAGTCTTCAGCACAAATTATAAAGTACGCGAAAAAATATCATTTTGTACAAATATTCAATAAAAATATTCATTAAAAACAGATTAATTATACTCTTTTAATACGTAAAAAACCAGTTGTGTAGCAAAATTAGAAAAATGTAAGTGGCAAATGTGAAAAAATGATTAATTGAATATCCTCAGCTGTGCTCAGCTAAGACAGCAAAAAAAAATCCTTATAAGACAATAACTAAAACCAGAAATACAAATGCAATTATATTATCCATAAAGCTAAGATCTACATATCGTGATAATTGTATTCTATGTGTAGAAGGTTTTTGGAGTGAATGAATGTATATATGCTAATAGATTACTGTTTAAGGTCATTTGTTTTAAGCTATTGTTGAGAAGTATTGCTAGAAGTTGGGAAAAAATTCTCGCATTTGACACAATTGTTGTATAAATAATTTACCGTATAAAAACTGATTAATTCCTGTGAATTTGTGAAAATTTCAGTTTTATCGATCCAATTCGTCATGTGACCTGTGATCAAACAGCTGATTATAGCTGAAGAATATTACAATAAAAGGAAATTGAGAAACATTATTAGCGGCGCTAATCAGAGTTGCATATTTTTATACTTGAGATAATTCGATAGTTTGTATAACGGTATATATTTTTAAAATGTGGATGTGATGAAAAAAAAAATTAAATTATGTATGTTTTTATAGTTGAAAATTTAAAAAAGATTAAATTTTTGTATTAATATATTGAAAATAAAATATTGCCAGCAAGTATTCTCTACAAACTGTTATCGTTTTTGCATAATATTTTGTAACGTTATTGGGTCTATGCCGACTCTAAGTTTAGAGTTATTTGGCACCTAGATCAGCACTCCTCACCCTTTCTGGCGCATGAAATATATGTGTTAAGTAACGTGTAAAGAGCTTGTTAAAATAGCAAAATGGAAAAGTGATGACTAATGAAGAATTATTTATTTATTCAATTATACAGAATATTTTAATTGTTTAAATTGTCCTTGATAACTATAGAATGGTTACAGTTATCAACATTATAAGTTTCAACGTCAAATATATAAAATTGATGACTGCTCCTGCACTATTTGTCGGCATAGAAAAATTCACATACCCATCAACTTTTTATTATATGTTTGGCTATGTAATAATATAACCTTTTTCTCCTTGATTATTTATTCAACTAATTAGGGGTTTCGTAAGGAAATAAAATTAAAAGATTCATATACTTTTTACAGAAATCCACGAAATGTCTGAATATTGGCTTATCTCAGCTCCTGGCGATAAGACTTGTCAGCAAACATTCGATACTATGAACAATCTAACGAGTAAACAACATAATTTATGTAATAATTATAAATTTCAAATACCCGACTTGAAGGTAATGCTTAAATTTTGTTGAAAATTTTTAAAAATTATTTAAAAGAACTAACATTTATTCTTCGCAGGTGGGTACTCTGGATCAGCTAGTAGGCTTGTCTGATGATTTGGGAAAACTTGATACGTATGTAGAACAAATTACACGAAAAGTGGCTGCTTATTTGGGCGAGGTGCTGGAAGATCAGCGAGATAAATTACATGAAAATTTGTTAGCCAACAATTGTAAGTTGTATATTCGTGAATTTTCATATTGATTTGTTTTTTTATTTTTTTTTATTTACTAATGAAATTTGAGAATGGAAGGTTTAAAAACTAACTAACCTACAGTTTTTTTCGATTACGAACCAACTTTTCTTTATATTAATTTAACATTTATTATACTCATCATGGTAATGTAATGTATGGGGGTATAGAGCACCTTGTCAAGACCCAGAAGAAGGCAATAGAGACCCTACAAGGAATATGTAATGTGTCATTTTTTAATACCATATACATAGTATTGATAATGATGAAATTTATAAAGCCATCTTGTTGTGAATGTCTGTCCCGTCTCCTAATTGGGATTTTAGTAAGATAAGTCTGTTCATGGTGGGTATCCAACATTTGCGACTTGATCATATAAAGCTTTTTAAGTACAGTACTATTTTGTTATGCTTACTAGAAATATGATTATTGTTGTTTTATGTAACTCTACGTTATTAAATTTCTTGCACAAAATAACACTTATAAAAAAATTATTATGTTATCGTTGTTTATTTATTATGTTATGAAGTGTTATTCTAAGTTATTGAATTGAACTGTGATTATGATTAATTTGCAACAAAACATTTCTTGTATAAATGAAACTTTTTTTATAATATTTCCATTCAATTTATTCTTTTATTGTTTTTAAGTCAATTCGGTTAATTTTTATAAAAATTAATTTCACGTTTAATAGTGAAAAAAATGTTATATACCTACCTGTGAGAACAACACAATACGTTTAAAGTAGAAAAAAAGTGAAATTTTATTATATAATCTTCTTAACTGTTCAACATCAACTAAAGGCCCTGATCCACCAGCAGATAATGCATCAAAGCTTTCCTACGCAACAAAAACGTCAAAGAATTTTTTAAATAATGATGACTCTACAACTCCCCATACCAATGGCTCAGCTAAGCTTAACGCTGGAGGCCAGTGTACACATTCCGCAAATAAAATGAAGTGTTTAAACCATCCCTGTTGTTATTTATCGCCCAACAACTGTAAATATGACAGAAGTCATGAACATTTTACCACTAGCACCTCATCAATCGTTAAGTTTGATGAACAATGCGATAGTTGTGCGGATTATGATTTAGAGGCTTCGGAAGATGAACATTTTGCCTCTTTTTCCTCATCAGCAAAATTACTTAATCGTATTGTTGATAGTAATAAGGTGCATAGAATTAATCAAAATTCTACCAATACCACATCAACTACGTTATGTAGTTTGGGTAGCATTAGTAGTAGTTGTAATAGTGCTCAATTCTCGGAAATGAATAAAATCTTTAACCAGCAGATTCATCAAAAGTCTCCGCATACTATCAAGAAACATAAAACACAACAACAACAACATAATGAGCATGAAACGAAGTTCAGTAAAGTTTGTAGGAATAGTCTGGGACAAAAGGAAATAGAACGCACTATAGAGTGGTGGTTACGAAAAGAAAAGAAATACACAAAGAAGCGAAGGTAGGAATAAAATCTTCGATTTGCAGCAGCAGCCACAGCTACAGCCATTTACTGCTTTATAATAACACCTCAATTCACTTGGCACTTCAAATGGCACTCGCTTTTGCACAGCATCTCTTTCTTGCTCTCTCTCTCTCTCTCTGTCTATTGTATTTCTTCTCATTATAAACATTAATACTATTTGTATATAGCGAATAATTCAATTTTCAATGTTGAATTTAATTTCAACTACTTCGCACCTTCCCATAGATCAACGCCAGTTAGTAGTTGTTGTGGCGGTAACGGCCGTTCCAGCCCTAATAATGATATAAACGTAGCGCCAGGATTACCTGCAAGTCCACATCCAGGTTAGGTGGATACAATTATCTGTACAAAAAAAAAACGCAACGTAATATCTCTGAGAACTGTTGCTTTGTTGCTTTTTAGTTCTGGTTTTCCCCCTTTTTTTTATACCCACCATCATATGCTTAGGGGAGGAGGCTTTATTGGAATACCCTACAAAGTAAATCAGCATAGAATGCGAAGTCAATCTAGCCGTGTCCGTCTGCCCACTTGTATATGTTCTGTGGTTCTCTCCTGGTCGCAAAAATTTACATGCTCCTAAAATGCAACAAAAATGGAAAAGGAGCCATTTTTGACAAAATTTTTCGTTTTAATTATAAAGTTCAGCAAATATATACTCCTCGGGAAGCTTTGGTGCATCGATGGTGGGTATTCAAGATTTGGACTCAGCCAAATATAGTTTTTTTTTTACTTTCTTTGAATATTTTTACTTTTGTTTAATAAGTTTTCACGTACCAATGTACAATTGTGTGTATAATTAAAATACTTGATTCCATGCTAAAAGTTGCTCAGTGAACTTAAGTATTATGTGTGCAAAATTTAATATCGATCAAAATGAAAAATCATATTTTGAGTTTTAGCGTGATTTTTGTTTTGACAGACGTTCGAACTAAAATTATACTTTTTGCTCATGGTCTGTAACTCCTCTGTCCATATACAATCGGTCTGTGGGCAAGCTACCGGCTGCATTTTCTGAAACATTGCGATAAATTTGGTGTAAGAGTATTTATTGACCCCAAGAGGAAACTCTATTGAAAATGCACCAAATTGAACGATTTTTAAAACCTGTCCGTATTACCCTCTAATCCTATTAAAATAAAAAATCTTCATGTGAGGAAAACTCGCAATTCTTAATACATTTTTGATAAAATTTGTTGAAAAAAGTTAATAGTTAATAAGCTTAATAACTGGTTGTGGAAAATTTGGACCCGATCGAACTATATTTGAAACCCCTTTCCAATCTTAATTTTTTTTTAAAAAACTTGGCCAAAAATAGTTAATTAGCTTAATAATTGGCTGTGCCCAATTTGGACCCGATCGAATCACTTCTAGAACCCCTTTCCATATCGTGACATTTCACAAAATGACGGTTTGACAATGCATCAGCTGTGCTGACATAACTATAATAAGAAATAGTATAATTGGTGGAATATTAAAAAGATGGGCTTGACACCTTAACATTATCACTACAATATTTTTATAATTTTCTTGAATAATTTTATTTAAACTACACACATTACTAAAGTCATATATACTCGCAATGTAAAAAGTGCAACACAGGACAAGCGGCCATTATTGTACCCACATACCCTACAGCCGAACTTCCTTTTATGCTACAATTATGTTTCTATATTTCAAGATCATGTCTATACGTCTGTGTTATGTTTTATGGTACAAATGTATTTGTCAACGTGTGTGTATGAATGTGTAATAAATATATAAAAAATTGGTTATATTATGTTAAAATTAATAAAAAAAAAATCAATGAATTAGCGTTGAACATATATTTTTGTTTTTCTTAATCCATCTATTTTATGTAAGCCGACTTATCAGCGTACATAACTCGTTTCCAATGGGATATGGCCAAGTATCCTATTAAGCAATCATTGCGTAATATAGCTGATATTATATCGAAACAGGTGGGCCAGATTGATGGCGACCTAAAGACCAAGGCGACGGCCTACAATAATTTGAAAGGCAATTTACAAAATTTGGAAAAGAAGCAAACGTAAGTAGTGCGATATATAATGAACAGTTATAAAAACCTTAGAAATGTATTCTTGACGTTTGTTTTAGTGGCAGTTTATTGACCCGCAATTTGGCCGATTTGGTTAAAAAGGAACATTTCATATTGGACTCTGAATATTTAACTACCTTACTAGTGATAGTACCAAAGTATTATATTTACTATATATTATGGCTTATTGCGGTACATTGGGAATTTTTCTTTTCACAGAATGATGGCTAATGATTGGTTGACCAATTATGAGAAGATTACCGATATGATTGTACCGCGATCGTCCACTTTAATTAATCAAGATAACGATTATTGTTTGTTTAATGTAACGTTATTCAAAAAGGTGGTGGATGAATTTAAATTGCATGCACGTGAAAAGAAGTTTATTGTACGCGATTTTGAATACAATGAAGAAGAATTGGCGGCTGGTAAAAATGAAATAACGAAATTGATAACTGATAAAAAGAAACAATTTGTAAGTTGATTATTGATTATTAAATGCCACACCCCCTCTTCTCCGCCTGGCTGTCCAAGTAATTGTGTCGGCAAGCTATAGGTAACAATTTTTAAGATATTTCGATGAATTTTGGTACAAGGACATACATTGGCTCAGGGACGAACCCTATTGAAAATAAACCGTATTGAACCATTTTTAGAACCCTTCTCCATATTACAACCTATTATAAAGGAAGTCTTTATATAGGAAAAAATCGCAATTCATAATATATTTTTGCAAAGAATGGTGAAGAAGAGTTAATTAGATAAAAAATCACGGTAACAAATATGAATGCGATTCAACCCCTTTCCATATAATGATATTCCACAAAGAGGCATATGCGGCAATGCCACAATACTTCTTGGAACTAAGAGGTGTAGGATTTTCAATGATCGGGATGTACCGGCCATAATATTTTCTCTTATTTGTCATAAATAATTATTGTTTATTAATAGGGCCCTCTGGTTAGATGGTTGAAGGTGAACTTTAGTGAAGCATTTTGCGCCTTAATACACGTTAAAGCGTTGCGTGTATTTGTTGAATCTGTTTTAAGGTGAAGTTTAAGCATTTAATACATACTTCTATTTTTATTATTTTTCATAATCAAACACTTTATAGGTATGGTTTACCAGTCAATTTCCAAGCTATACTTATTGAGCCCTATAAGAAAAATGTGAAACGTTTGCGTGAAATCCTAAATCAATTGTATGGTCATCTGGATGGCTCCTCAGCTGGTGCACAGGCTAGTGGCTTGGATGTAAGTGTAAAAAAAAATTATATTATATTAATTTTTATATGATTTTTAATTAATTTTAGAATGTTGAAATACCCGGTTTGGGTTTTGGTCAGGCCGACTATTTTCCTTATGTATTTTATAAAATCAATATTGATATGATTGACACAAAAGCTTAAAAGTAATTAAACAAGGATTTTTATAACTGTACTATGTTGAACATATAACACTCCAAAAACTGCGGAAGGGAAAACCCCTTACGAAAGAAAAAAATTATCACTTCTCAATTAGTTAATTAAAAGCTACGAAAAATAGCTGTAATGTAAATGTAAATGTTGTCCCAAAAAGAAACAAAAAATATTCCTTAAAATATATAACTTTACACACTTACATACATTAATGTATAAATATGAAAAATAGAAAAGTCAAAGTTAGTTCAGTCTGTAAATCATTTATTAATGTTTGTTACGTTTAATTATATATATATATATATGTAATATACATGCACTTAAACAAAATTTCCCTTCAAAAAGAATGTGAAACTAAAAAATGTTAAAATGTTTTAGTTTAGTTGGGTTGTGCAACACCTTATAAATATGTGTTAATTTACCAACAGCTGCATTGTGAAGTATATGTGTATTTATAACAGTATTTGCTTAAAAAATTAAGAAGCTTTTTTCTTTTTCATTTTTATTTACTTTATGAACAAGTTTGTTATCCAATAATAATAGGTAATAATTGTAGTCGGCTGAGCTCGACTACTCAACGCCCTACATTTCTTATTCACACACATTTCTTATAGTGTCCATAATAAATTAGAAAACTACAAAGATAACTGAATCATAAAACAATTGGAAGCTGAAAACTGTTATGGGAAGTTAAGTTGGATTTTATGAAACTCTATACCAATTAATTCGAACAAATGAGAAATAGCTATATTAGGCTTACGCCAAATCTATAATACGCACTCCCACTGTCCTCAAAGAACAATAGACTGGAAAAGCAAATTAATTTTTGTTCTATTGGCATTGTGGGCATGTCCTTGGGACGATTTTGTCCATTAAATATATCCGTTCACATAAAATTTCGACCAAATGTTTCATAAAATTCACACAAACCTACGGACAGACAGAAAAGCTAAATCGACTTGGCTATTGATGCTGAGCAAGAATATATAAACTTTTTTGGGTGTGGCCCGCCACACTACTAGGGGTCATAAACAATTGCACAAAGCCAATATGTATACCCTCATATCATTAAAATGATGGGTATAACAAGAACGAGGAAATGATAAAAATTCTTGAGAAACCGTTATCATTCCAAAGTTTCAAAAACTAACGGCGAAAAATATTCCGATTCGGTGTATTTCCAACATAGTTCGTCTCATGCTCTTGTACAAAATTTTATCAAAATATTGTAAAAAGCTCCATTCTGTACATTAAACACAAATTTGCTTGGACATACGGACATAATTGAATCGATTTAGAAAGTGATTTTGTGAAATAATATTACTATAATAAGCAGTAAAAAACTGTACTCAGAAGCAGAATCTAGAGAGATTTATTATCCATCCAAGATAGTCCGTTATGTTTAAAAACTGATAAAAGTCATGCCATTATTAGAAGTGACACCTATTTTGATTTTTTGCGACATATTTTAGTCAAAATCGATGAATTATGGTTTTGGGCAATAAAAAAAAAGCATTGTTATATATTTCTTTCTTCTATTATTCATTATAATTTTGCTGTTATATAATTCTTATTATTGTAAAATTATCATAAAATCTGTGTAAGTCTTTATTTTTGTGCAAATATGTAAATAATCATTGATTCTTAAACACAAATTATTGGTGAATAAATAAATAAAAGACAATTAAAAAAGAATTATACACGTATGTAAATATTTAAGATAATTGATCATGAAATCGTGTTGTATATAAAAGAGAAAACCCCGCTGCAGGTCTGTCACTGTGAATAACGTTTCAACCTTTATTCACATGAAACGACTTTCTGTCACATTATGCTCTTCTTGCATGATTTTCTTTTTTACCAGATGACGTTGACGCAAATTGTGGAATAAGCGCAATGAAAAAAAAAACAAAAACTCAATAAAACTTAAGCTGGAGATGCCCATGAATAAACCGAAAATGCCACCACAATTGGCAATCAGCGTGGACACGCCGAACATGACGGTACGTTTAATGGCGGTAAATTGGGATTCTTTAAAATACACACTCAAACGTGAATTGTGAGCACTGCAATCATATGCATCAGAATATATTTACATGGCACCACAGCACACTTACTTATCATAGTCCAGTTCTTCACGATAAGCTTTAACGGTCGCCCCGTAATCATAAAAAGCGGCCGATATTTCATAATTGTAATCCAAGGAATTACACGCCGGCATACAGTTGCACATGATTTTGGCGGTAGCATCTGCAGCTTTATGTTTTGTCTGATTTTGTATAATAACATTTAACTCCTCCTCAGCCTCATTGTAACATTGAACTTTTCCCAAGCCACAAACGGGCACATCGGCTGGTTCTAATCAAATAAATTTTGTTTACAAGTTTTACTTTTATTTATAATTCATATATATAACTAGAATGTACTTGGCATCCAAAATTTCACGCAACCGCATTTTGTTATCGTAAAATTGGTTAAACATTCGGCTTGACAGTTACTTTGCGAATAGGTTTTGAAAAAGCGTAAATAGCGTTCATCGGTGAAAAAGCATTGGCGCCTTACATACAATAAAAGTGTCTTATTAAGTTATTTAATTCGGATGCTTAACTACCGTCTATATTTACTTACTTATGTGGCTCAAAATCGTGTAAATTTTTTGTAGAAATTACATATTGAGGTATAATGCTGACCAACACTTCATTGTCATGTGGTACTAAGATATAATTGCCACTAGTAGTTGATGGTATACTTTCGGGCGAATTAAGAAATACCTTAAAAAAGCACACAAACGCATTCACATACACATACATAGAGTAGTGAGTTCAAATAGTTTCTATGACAACTTTAAACGCTCAGATCCCTTTCATCTTTCTTTTTTTAAATTAGCTAAAGAATCCATTAATTGCGGTATGACGATCCCAAGATGACCCATTTTTGAAAAAAAAAAATAAGTTATAAGTGAAATAAGTTATTGTATTTAAATGGGCAGTGCTACGCCCCTAAGATATATGTCATTGTAAAACTGAAGAATTTTCCAGTTTAGTTTAGCTAAAATCGGTACAGTGGTGAAAAAATGAATTTTGCACAAATTCTCTTAAACAATAACAACAATCACGCTAAAAAGAAGATAATATTCTCTTGTTTATAACTTTTTACCCACAACTCCGATTTTGGTCAAATTTTTGGCAAACATTTGGAAATATATGTAGCTTTTCGGAGATCTTATCTAATTTGTGGGCGTGGCCCTGCCCATTCGCTTAGGAAATCACTTTTTAAATTAAATGTTGTTTATTAACTAAATGGGTGGTGCCACGCCCATATTAGTCATTTGAAAGCTGAATTAATTTTAAAGCTTTCAAAAAAAATTTGAACAAGAACCGTTCCTAAGTAAGGCTTTAAAAAATATGCTTAATCAAGATTGTCTTACTCAGCAACTCTGGGATCCGGGCATTTTTCACAACTTTTTATATTTGTGTGATTTTCAAAACTATTGCTCCGACTTTGGTCAAATATGTGGCAAAAATGCAAAAATCGGAAATTTCTGCTAACCGACCGCGCCCATTTTTGACACATCAATGGATGTGGTAGCTATAAATAGGTGCACTAAAATTCAACTTAATAGCCAAATTTTTGTGGCAAATAAATAAATATTTATCGATTGTGGGCGTTCCTCTTGACCGATGTCCAATTTAAATAGAGATCTGCGTACACAAGTGTCTGTACAAAATTTACAACCGTTAGTAAGTCAACTATAGTCGGGTACCGGCACATACATCTCTATATTGACCCAGTTTTTGATGCTGATCCAGAATATATATACTTTGTAATATCTTTGACGCCTCCTTCTGGGTGTTGTTAATGTTATGACAAACTGAGTATACTTACTTTATAGCCCTGCTTAAAACTGCGACAAGTATAATCGAAATTATGCTCAAAACCGGTTAGAAAAGCGAAAAATCCATTGCTAGCAGATGATATTATTGAACGTTGAGGATATGAATTAAAGCCCTGATCTTGATAACCATTGTCCAACGACCAAGTTCCGGTTATATTATTCAATTGGGGCAGATCTTTATCAAAATACTCATTAAAATCGATAGGTGGCTGATCAGCAGTGTATTGGCCATAACTATATAAACATATAAAACACATGATATTCAATCGTGCAATTCAATCAATCATTGCTTAGTTACTGAGCATGCCGATAAAGATCTTTAGCTTCTAGTCCATTGAATTGATAGCAGACACCTTCATTGGTTAAAACATATTTAACCAAAACATGACAGAAATAAAAGCGATTATTCCACTTGCAAAACGGCATGGTTGTGTTTGCATCTAGCGCAACGTCTCTTAAATTTTGTGACACATCCATGTTCAAATTTTTGGAAATGTTCCAAGCAAAACGATTAAACACCTCATTTTCGCACAGCTGCAAAGTGGCCTGAAAGCGAGCCAAACTAAAGTTTTCTTTAAGTATTAAATGCTCAAAATCTAAGGATCAAAGGATACAAACTCTTCTTCAGTCAGCTTTGCATTATTGGCAAGTCGTTGGGAAATATTATGGAAATCAAACACGAGAGTGTCCATTTTAATTTCCGGACAAATGGTTATGGTGGGAAATGGTATGCGATGTATAGGCACTAGAGTTTCATCGAATCCAATAATAACAGGTGAATCCAACCACTTCAAGTAAGTGGCCCACATTAATGAAATGGCGAAATATAAAGAAATACTCATAAAAAACAGCCAATACAATCTAAGAGGAATAATGAACGGTTGTAAGACTTTCCTTTTCGCCCTTTAAAATAGAACACAAACTTCTCATAAAAAGGCCGATGCACCTCAAATATATAACGTATACCATGCACCGAAGTACTTTTGGAATATTCGGCCAAGACGGCTTTAAAAGCTGTCCAACGACTGCCGTATTTGATGCGCGTTTTAATTATTATCTCACTGGGTACATCACTCAATGCTTGAGAACCAACACTTATACTACACTCGTCACTGTCATCGTCCGCAGACACACAATTTTCATCTGGTTTTGTAAACATTGCTACCGTTTAGCTCACTGTAAATGTTTAAACTAACATTTCATCAAACACATTTCCACCTTTTATAGCCAGAGAGCACACCACACAAAAAAGGAGAAGTCTGCTTAATTAACAGACAATCCCCACGGGTCCACTCTAGGGAAAAAACACATATAAAATTATATTTTTATACCCTCCACCTTAGGGAAGAGGGTATATTCATTTTGATCATTCGTTTACAACACATCGAAGGAAGCGTCGGAGACCCCATAAACCATATATATTCTTAATCAGCATGAAAAGAGAAATCGTTTGAGACATGTCCGTCCGTGTGTCCGTCTGTTGTTGGCACTCTCACGGTCGTAATTTTTGAGATATCAAATTGAAACTTTGCATACGTATTCTTAGTTAAATTTCGCTATTCCGTATTGAAATTGGGCAAAATCGGTCAAGATACACGCCCACAATAAACGAAAATCTCAACATACCTCGAAAAAATCGTATCTTTAAAAAATTATATATCGCACAATACTATGCCTATCAAGTTGAAATTTGGTATATATATAAGAGGTACCGTTATCCAACACTATGCCAAAAATGAGCGTGATTGAATAACGCAAACGCCTATAATTAAAAAAAAAAAACACTATTTGCGTAAGTACATGAAATACATAAATATGGCAATAGGAACTTATTTTTAGAGGATTATAAAAGGTGGAGGGTATTTAAGCTTCGGTCTTAACCGAACTTCTCTAACTTGTTTATAATTAAAATTATGTTTTTTTTTTTCCTTTTAACAAAAACTAAATTAAATGCTTACAGTTTAGTTTATCTTAACTATGACTTTTTAGAGAAAAACGATGCAATATTTTTGGTGCCTTTGGCACCTTTTGCCAATGACTTTTCTTTGGCATTTAAAACGCGCTCCTTTTTAATAACCACTGGTTTAACGAATTCCTCCTCTTTAACATTGCCTACTAATTCTGCACCCTCTTCTCCGGAATCTTCTGCTGAATTCTTCGCATCACCTATATGCTTGACTTTGCCATTGGACAATTTTTGTTTTTTATCCATGCTTTCTTTTTGACTTTTACTCGATTTCCGTTTATTACTTGGAGCGGGCAATATTTGTAATGGAATTTTCAAATATTTAATTAACTGCTCTTGCAAATCCATTGTTAAATAGCTGCCCACATAATCACAGGCAACTCTTAGATAATCCATTTCTTGTATAGTTTCATCTGTACTCATTACACTGGGGGTATAATTCCGCGATATGGCACTCTGGCCACAATAAATGCCATTTTCTTTTAACGCTTGCACAACTCGTTTAGTTTTTGTAGCTAACCATAGTAATGTTTTCTCTTGATTATACTTAAAATAATTGACTCCATATAACGTTTTAACATCAGCAACACATGCTAAGAAGTTAGGATTAACAAAATATGTCATTAGACGAACCACAGTTTCATCATCCTCATCGCGTATATTATCTAATGCCATTGCTTTACTGGTACAATGCTTTCGCAGATGAGGCAATGCCAAAAAGGTGGCATCAATTGGAGTGGTGAAGAAAATGCGTCCATCTGAACACACTTCATCATCCAGAAACCAACAGCGATGCTTTTCATTATGTTGTATTACCTCCATTAAGAATCTATTATCGCGTGTCATAAAGTAGGTGTGAGTTCCTTTACCTGGATGGAAAAATTTCTCTAATATCAATTTTTGTGTATCGTCTTCTAACATTTCCTTGGATATGAAGAAAACTTTCTGCAGCGCATTTACAAATGGTTTCGCTTTCAAGCGGGATTTTATATTTTTGGTTTCATCCTGCTCATTACTTAAACTGGCATTTGAACGGGTTGTTCGCGTTGAAATCATTTTGTTTATATTAATATAATATATAGTAATAAAATAATTTAATATAAATTGTTCACAAATAAAAGCCGGTAAAATATTTAATTAACAACATAATGGTCAACAAAATTGCAGCGTTCGTAAAATGTTTTAAAATATTATAAGTGAAGTTAACAAACAATTCATTAATGAATACAATTTCTCTCTTTGTTAAATAACGGCATTTTTATCCCTCATCTGGTCACGCCATATTAATTGATGTTGGATTATGCTGAGTAATATAAAAGAAACCATTATGAAAACAATAACAACTCGAACACACTCAAAGAATATAGAAGTTAAATTCTCTCAAATAAACGTTTGATACCCACATACAAACTTTCTTTCATTTTATCAGCGTCCTAGTTGAGCGCATTTGGTTAAATTTCTTTGGACGGATGGGTTACCTATTATGCATCTCTATGCAAGTGGTATTGCGACATTCTATGATATTTGCATTTTAATAGTAATCGATTGAGAGTATTACAATCGATTTTATCGACCACTTCCCCAATTTATGCTATAATTAGTTTAATTGTAAGAGTAATTTAAACTGGCCACTGAAGAGAGATAGAAATGAACAAATTTTTAGATAAAAATATTTTCAATGACCTCGGACCAAAATGTGACATACATTGTATAAAAAAATATCTCTTTATCCCCTTCAAATTTTTGTAGCATTACTTGTGTGGCGTGGCTGTAGTACGAAATACACGAGCGGATATTTCTATTAATTTTTAAACACTTTTTGCAAAAGCATTTTTATTGAAGATTTCGAGTGTACGTGTGTGTATGAGTGTTCATTATACATAGAGTTCTTCTTCTTTCATCTTTTGTTTTATTATTATTTGGTTTTAAATAGAATTATTTTAGGGATCTTTTTTTTGTTCATATAATAAGTAAATATGTATATATATGTATGTATCTATGAGTACATTAATAATATGAAGTAAAGATTGGGAGAATTGTGTTTATAACTGTGTACAGTAGTTATTGTTTGTTAGGTTTAATAATTTCTTTTTCTTGCAAATATTCTCAATCGGATTAAGCGCATTAATAAACAATCTCCTCTGTGTGGTAGTGTATACAATACACGTGTAAATGTGTAGAATTATATTATTTTTTTATTTATCATATATATATATACATATATATGTCTGTATAGTGCTAACGCTCAGCAAAGATTTTTTCAACGATTTCTTTTGCTCTAAATGTCTTTGTTTCTAATTAGGCAGATCTCTCTACGATTTGCAACAGATCTCTATTGCTAATGCTATAATGAGTTAAAACAAACAAACAAAAAACTAAAAAAAAAACAAAAACTTATGAAATGAAGTAAAAAGAAAAATGTTCATAAATATTTCATTTGGGATTTACTGTTATTAAATATTATTTTATTAACATGTTAGCGGTGCCGGTTTTGTTTGTGAAGTGACAAAAGAATATTTCTTTAGAATTGGTTTTAATGGGTCGTAACATGTTTTTTCTTTAATATTATTTTTTATTTGATTTAATTTAAGCTCTTTTATTGTTTTTGCATGTAAAGTTGAGCTAAAAACGTCCATTTTCTGTTCTTATTTATTTTTTGTTTTATCCATAAAAAAAAATCGTTTGTCTACATACTTTGCTGGCCTTTTTTGTCATATTTTTTAAATTTTTTTTTCATTAAGTTTGTTAAATTTTTTTTCTAATACATTTAATTACTATTTTTCTTTTTGCGGGTTTCTTTCAATGAGCGTGTATGTGTCTATAGTTACACTAAGATAAGATTTGACGTGTTGTTGTTGTTGCTGTTGTTGGTTTTACATACTTATAATTAATACAATCGATTTTAAAAATGATTTCGCTTTACTTGTATTTCATTTCTGCTTTGTTTTATTTTCATTTGATTTTTTCCATTTAAATCATTTTAATCATAATTCTGCTGGTATCAAATCGGTTGTTATTTCTTGTTTTGTTTTTCAATATATTTATCCTTTTTAGTGCTTTAAAATATTTTCAAAATTTTTCCTTCATTAAATTTCACTTATTTTCTTTATTCTTTTGTTATCAAGTGTTTCGGTTGGGAGATCTACTCCTGCTTTGTTATCAAGAAAATCATAATAATTAATTTAATAATACAATACTAATGAAATAATAATTATAATAATAATAATCTAACTTGTATGTGATGTTTGCAAGCGTTATGTTTTTGTTGTGTGTATATTATATGTAGTTGCTAATTTTAATTAATTAAACGCATTTTTATTTATTTTTATTTTTTTTTGTTGTTTTTTTTTAAGCATTTGTTTTTTCTTCTTTGAAACGAACTTTCCTCTAAATTTTTGTTATATGTATTTTTTCGAAAAAAAAAACCATTGAATAGTTCATTTAAAAATTCCTACATATACAATAATTAATACCTGTACGGTGTAGGTTTAGGTGTGTGTGTGTGTGTGTGTATAAGTATAATATATCGTGTGATGTAAAGTGATTATTAGGAGGGGATAATATTGTAGTTTTCTTTGCTCTGTACCATATTACTATCTCTCTTTTGTTGTTCTTTTTGTTGTAATAATAGAATCAATTGAAGTTTCTCAATACTAACATTATAAACTGTGGTTGTTGTTGTTTTCTCTTTATTTTTTTTTTTTTTATTCTATTTATTATTATTATTTTTTTTTTTAATAATAGAAAACTTGTCCCGGTTTTTGCCTCTTACGTTCTTCGAGCTTGCGACTGATTTCTTGTTGACGTTCAATTTTACTGAGAGCACGAGCAACATATAAATATTTGTCACCCAATTGCTTACCATTTAAAGATATAACAGCATTTAAGGCCGATTGGGGACTTTCAAATGCCACAAACCCAAAACGTTTAGAACGTCCTTCTTCATCGGTCATGATCTGAAAAATTCAAATTTGAGACACCTCATAAAGTGCATATATATACATATATGTATGTATGTATGTGTCTCTCTCTCTCTCTCTCTCTCTCTCTCTCTCTCTCTCTCTCTCTCTCTCTCTCTCTAATCGCAAAAGCTGAGCCATCGATTCCGAAACTTGGCAGAAGTGTTGGTAGTTTTTGCTATTATCACTAATTAGTATTAAAACCGGACTCAAGCGGTCAAGCGACACATCCCGTGTGCAACAGAAACTGATAAAATCCCAAATTTTTATACCCTCCACATTAGGGAAGAGGGTAAATTCATTTTGATCATCCGTTTACAACACATCGAAGAAGCCTTGGCACAAGTATTCTTAGTTTAATTTCGCTGTTCCGTATTGAAATTGGGCAAAATCGGTTAACAAACACGCCCACAATAAACAAAAATCTCAACATACCTTGAAAAAATTGTATCATTAAAAATTTATATATCGGACAATACTATGCCTATCAAGTTGAAATTTGGTATATATATAAGTGGTACCGTTATCCAACACTGTGCCAAAAATGAGCGTGATTGATTAACGCAAACGCCTATAAGTTAAAAAAAAACCCTATTTCCGTAAGTACATGAAATAGTCATATACATAAATATGGCAATAGGAACTTATTTTTTAGAGGATTATAAAAGGTGGAGGGTATTTAAGCTTCGGTCTTAGCCGAACTTCTCTATCTTGTTTTATCAGTCATAAAACTAAATTTGGCTTAGACCAAATCTTAAATACCCTTCATACCAACGGTGGGCGTAGCACATACACATTACGATCTCTAATAGTGCATGGACAACGTATCAGTTCACAGTTTACAAGTCGAGTTTTACGCTGAGTAAGCTTTTTTGTAAATTATGGGCGTTTATATAACCACGCCAATTTTTGGCACATCGATAGGTGGGGTTATTATATATATGCATATATATAAAATTTCATAGGCGTTCATAGGTGAACTTGATTGGGCCCTGCCTGCAGAAACTAGTGTCTACATAAAATTTCAGCTCAATATCTCAAAATTTACGACCGTGGCAGTGCGAATAACAGACAAACACACGGACAGACATATCTAGATTAACTCAAGAATACTTTGTAGGCTCTGATGCCTCTTTCTGGGTTTTGCAAATGAAATGATAAGCTTCGTACATGGACGGTATACTTTGGAAGAAAATTGTGACATAGAGTCCTTGGCAAACTTTAGTGCTTCGGTGACGAGTATTTCGGATTTGGCCCAAGCCAAATATACATTTTATTTACTAGTAATTTTTACTAATTATAAATTTTGTACACCTTTAACGTCAAGTAACGTGACATTAAATGACATTTTGAAGATCTACTGAATGCTCTTTGTCCATTGTTGGTGTTCTACATAAGCCGAGTTACCTATTAATGCATATAAAATATCAACGACTCTAACTGGTACAAATAAAAGAAAAAACTACAAAGAGCAAGCGCAATGAGTGTTTACACGTAAGGAATGAGAGTAAGATGGATTTATTAAGTTTGAATTAAAGCACAACAATGTTTTGTGGGTGCTGTGTGTGCGCTCATCGATACAACATAAATGTAGGAACATTTTAACACATGTTGACGATTCTAAAAACATAGGACAAACATGCACTCGAACACAAACAGTGCTTTAAATAAAAAGTGTCTCTGTAGTGTACTTGTGGCATTAAGAGTGTTGGGACTAATTTCCACTTCATTCCTCCTACCTACCTTATGACTGGTTATACGTCCGAACGGTTCAAACATTTCCTTCATGTTCTGTTCCGAGAAATCTTCGTTGAAATTTTTTACATACAAATTTCTAAACTGTGTAGCCTTCTCCTGTTCGCGATCACGTCGTGGTATATACTTGACGACATGTACCTTTTGGCTGTTGCACAGCATACCATTTACTTTTTCGATGGCAGCACGGGCCGCCTCCTCTGTGTCGAACTGGACAAAACCATAGCCACGCGAGTTGCCGTGCTCATCCTTGGCCACGTTACAATTCAAGATGTTACCGAATGCCGAAAACGTGTCGTAGACAGCCTTGTTGTCTATGGAGCGTTCCAAATTTTTAATATAAATCTTACCATTGTCCGAGGAATTGGAGCTGGAACCACTTCCCGAGGAGCCGCTACCTGCCGAAAGGTGCGGTGAAATCGAAGTGATGTTGCCAGTGCCCATGCCCATTGGAGCATGAGGCGTACGGCTTAGAATGCTGCCAGGCAAGTGGTGGTTGTTGTTGGCACCAGCATGGTGTCCACTATGTGCATTGAGATGATGGCTCAAGGGGCCAGCCTGGCCGGTGGCTGCAGCAGCATGGTGATGTAACTGAGCCTGCTGCGTAGCGTGATGAGCAGCGGCCAAGGGGTGGCCCGCTGCAGCCGCTAATGAGGCATGATGATTTATAGCCGATTGTTGTTGATGATAGTGATGATTTGCCGGATTGCTACGGAACGTCATCGAATTTACAAACATGATGGGCAAAGTGGGGGCTCCTGGTGTGGCTGTGGCTACCAATGGCTTTCGTAGAACACTATTTGGATGAATTAAATTGTTGTACACCGTATGGCTATTATAGATGAGAATTTTGACGGATTTTCACAAACTGCTTCACACACAAAACTCTAACAGCAGCAATTAAAATTATTTCTTATTTTGCCAATCGAAAGCCACCTGTATTTGGCTCTTAATCTTTTATTTTATATATCTTTTTTTCTTCAATTTATTTTCGTTGATTGTTGTGTGAAAATGTACTGCTTATTCGTATTCCGTTTTTCCACCAAAATCGAAAAATTTTACCTCTTGCTCTCTCTCTTTGGTTTTATAATTCTCCGTGCTTATATATTTATGTATATTATTTTTATCTCACCTTCTCTTTGGCTTTACCAATGTACGAAAATGGCTTTCACTTTTTTAAGGGTTTTTTCTTATACGATGCACAACTTGCTTTTTTCTTTTTCTATGTATTAAAACAAAGTTATTTGCATTATTTTATATGAAAATAATTTGAGTAAAATTAATTTGTATTTTTTTGTAGAAAATTTTAACAAACATGTGTAACATTTACTTAACATTTACACAAATTACAAGAGCAATAATTTTGGCCTACGCAATGAGAATACAAAACTATATAATACAACACAGGTCTTGGCAAAACGGAGAAGCAAAACTCACCATACTTATTCACACTTTGCACAAAACAACACACCATACATAGGTGCATTAACATATCAAACCGAAATGTTACAAAAGAATTTGTATTTTTGATTTATCAATAATTTATTTATTTATCGCATTCCTGGGTTAACACTCTGATAAATTTAAATTTAAATGCCGTCTTTTAAGATCAAAGCAACGACTTTAAAAATGGCAGTCCTGTAAACGTACATGGTTGTATTTTTAAGAAAGAGAGAAACATATCGTTAATCCAGCCTATTACCAGAGACATCTAAATATATATTTAGAGGTCTCTGCTATTACACTAATTTTCAATTTTTTAAGAGCTTATTGTGTTTCTATTATTTTTTTTTTACACTAAATGCAAAACAATTTTATTAAATAATTAATATTTACTTAATTAACATGTTAGAGGAAAGCATTGATTCTAGTCCCCATTCGCACTCGTCCACTCACAATAGAAGATTATTACGCAAGGGTAATTATAAGACAGTGCAAGAAAACAGTCCTGGTGAATTAAAAAACCTATTCTTAGAAGCATTGTACCACAATTCCTGTGAAGAAGACTCTTTGGAAAGTTTTAGCAGTGCACACAAAAAAGGGCCGACAATAGTAAAAGATTTTAAACCATTTGAGGCAGAAATGTGCTTAGTTTTAGCTGATCGATGTAGTACCCTTAGTCAATCTAAACTCACAACACCCGCTTTTCATGTCGAGGGATTCGTGCCTTGTGAAGAATTACTTAAAAATGATTCTAAAACAGAAACAAATAATCAATGTGATCTTAAACATAAAGAACAAATAGATATGTGTGATATTACGGATTCGGAATTGATAAATTGCTGTGAAAAAGTAGAAACTCTTTTAAATGTGAATACTCAAATACCAAAACCAGAAATTCCACATGGAAGCAAATCAGTGGTAGAAGCTATTTTAAAAGATTTTTGTTCAAGCCCGTATAACAGTCCAACACCCAGTCCAGAGCGCCGTTTAAAGTACCTGGAACGAACACCTTTATTTAAATTATTACATAAGCCTACGCGCTTTTATAGCAGACGTACTAAAAAAACAGCTGGAAAGTTGGAAGAACAATTCCAAACCCACAGTGGTGATGATGTTGATCGTGTGTATCATGATAATATCAGTTTAAGTCCCTCTCCAATATCAATACAAGAAGACGCAATGCCTGATAAGGAAAATTTTGAAGTATTTATACCCAATACTTCCCAAACTTTGTGTGACAATCTAATAAATTTAAGCAACTATTTTACCCAAAACTCCCAACCACTGCAAAACAATGAGGAATTGAAGAATGACAACGACTTATTTATATCTGAATTCGTACCAAAATTACTAGATCAGGTGATTTCATTAAGAAAGCAACATCCTCCTATCTTGGCAAAAGATAGTTGCAGTTATGAGGAATTTAAAGGCTTCCCTGAAACGCCAAAATGTAGTGATAATATTTCGGGTTTGTTGAATGTTACCAACGACTTGGATGATACTCTTATTGAACCGGATATATTAAAATTATCCGAAGAAATTTTTCAGAATCTTTCACCACATGGTAAACATTTTCGAAGAGTTTTGTATAATAAATTTATCAAATTTTTATTATTTTTTAGTTTCAGATGAAGAAAGTGAACAAATGTCGCCATCATTGCCTAAAGATATTGAAAGTAAGATTTATTACACATTTTACAACTTGAATTCGCACATCACACTCACTTTGGGGTTTGTGAAGAATTTTTCACATTTTTTCTGCATTTGAATTAGAAATGTGTGAATATAAGTTGGAATAGGTGTTGTTGGACCTAAGTGTTGTAGCATATTAAGTGATTGATTTTAGTAGACTATAAATTTGCTATTTCCTCCTTTTTAGATTCTGATATTTTGCCAAAGAAAGATTGGTTCGACGACGATGATGATTTCCTTGCCTCTTTCACGACCCAAGATGTTTTGTGGAATAAGGCCAACGCAAATACAAATCGATGTGATATTGAGGAATTTAAAAAACTTAATAACACCCAACATGTTGAGCTGCTGTCTAATTTATACGGTAAGTTACAATTTCGTATCACTGCATAAAATGGGTGCTACACTACCCATGATTTGTTTATACATGGGATACAATTTTCTTAAATTTTTTAAATATTAAATATTTTCGAATATTTTTTTTTTTGTAGGATTTCGAACAGCAAATGGCAAACAAATGTGTATTAGTGAAGAAAGTATAAAAAGAGTTGAAGATCTTATAAAAGATTTTAAAACAAGTGCTACTCTGCCGGATATTGAAAATGATTTGAAATCAATAAAAAATAAATGTTTAGTAAGAAAAGCGAATGCTAAATGCATCAAATCAATTAATGAAACAGAGAATCGTGAAGTAACTCAAAATACAAGTAAAATTCGCAACGAAGTACCTAAAACTACTTTTGAGGGCTTCAAAACCGCTAGAGGTACGAAAATTGTTGTAAGTGAGGAGGCGAAAAAATCGGTGGCACACTTGCTGAAAGAATGTGAATTAGAGAACTATGATTATGCCAACGACTTGTTAGAACTCAAAAACAAACGTATACAACCTCAAACGAATAAAAGTAATTGCTTAAAAGACGCACCAAATAAAGGGAGTGAAAGTTCGCAACCATTGCTTTTGCAAGTAATGTCCAAACGGAAACATTCAATTGATAACAAGGCTATATCTTCGCCTTCGCCCTCACCCTCAGATCACACTCCGTTGCATAAATCGAAAACGACATCACAAAAATCTCTCAGGTCAACACTAGATGAATGTAAAGAACAACAACAACAGCAACAATTAACTGCTCACTCTAAAAGAATAATAACACATAAAAATGTATTATCATTGAACAAACATAACAGAAAACAAAAAATATTACCAAGAAATTGCGACGATGACACCAACTCATCACCTGTAAAGAATGTAGAATGCGAAACACCTGTTAAAATGCAAGCAAAACAAAAACAACAGCAACTTTTTAAATCAACTAAAACGCCTGCCACTCCTAACATGCAAGAATTCTTTTTACAAGCTGGACAAACCAGCACGCCCTATGTGAGTGATGAAGTTAAACAGCCACAGCCAACCGACGAAATGGATAATGGCTTGAAACTGATACCGTGGGATAGTCATAATGATTCTTCAACTACGAAAACAAACAGTATAACAGATTCCAATATAACACCGCAAACATCCAATCTTACAAAACTGATATCCAATGGTCGCCCATATGGCTTAAAACGACCACGCAACAGTCGATTAAAGAACACTTTCTGAATGGTGTAGGTTTTTGTTTATACTGAAATCGAGATGTATATAATATATGTAAGTGTTGGCATGTACGTGAATATTATTCTTTATACGTTTTCGTTTCTGATTGGTTGCTTTGCGAATTCATTGTTGTATTTTCTTCCCGTTCTTTGTTTAGAAGTAATTATCGGCAACTTTAATTTACCACAAATTTTTAATTCAAATTATTGTTAAGTTTATCACAAAATCGTCATCATCATCAATGAGACGAATGTATTGCAATATTATTAAAATTTTTCTCTTTAATTGGAAGAAACAAAAGAAAGAAAAGAAACCTATAAGTTCACTACTATTTCGAACATAAATACGTTTATGTAAAATTCGTTTTATACCAAATGTAGAGGTACCATGTGTTGATTCAATTGATACTCCCATAAACAATAAACGACTAAAAGCAATTACTGCGACAAAGCGTTAAATAATAGAAAAATATTATATCAGTTGTTATAAATTTTTTGTTTAAAGCGCACAGATATAGATTCTCAACCCAATTATATTATATTTAATAGAGGCGGTAAGAAACATACGAATACTTAAAAAATAATCAGCATAATAATAATACGTGGCTTTCGTAGTTAGTAAACATTTTTTAAAATGAGTTTTTGTTGGAAATAATTAAAAGTGTATAAAAGCTAAAGCCAAATCCTTGAAAACCCACCAGCAATGCACAGCTTTCATTTACAATATATATGTCGAGTTTCAACTTTGTTCTTCCGCTTGCAACACCCAGGAGGAGGCGTCAGAGACCCTACCAAGAATATATTCTTAATCAGCATCAAAAAATGAATCGATTTAGACATGAATGTCCGTGTGCCCGTCTATTGGCACTCTCACGGGCGTAAATTTTGAGATACTGAACTGAAATTTTGTACAAACACTTTTATTTTTTTGCACACAGATCGTTATTTAAAATGGGCAAAATCGGTCAAGGGCCACGCCTACAATCAACAAAAATCTATTTATCTGCCACAAAAATTGAGCTATAAAATTGAAATTACATTTATTACAAAAAGATTAATCGATGTGCAAAAAATGAGCGTAGTAAAATAACAGAAGCGTCCACAATTTACAAAAAACCACATTCACCATAAAACTAGGCTGCCAAGCTGATACGTAAGCCATGGACTATTAGAAGGCGCAGTATATATATATATATATATTTGCCATGCCCACCGTTATGGATGTGGAGGGTATTTAGATTTGAGCTAAGCTAAATTTAATTTTCTTGTTTTTTTAACATGAGTGGTATGAAAAGCTTTTCAGTTCTTGTCGCACTGTGTGACTCTCTCCTAATATTACTGCCACAATCAACAAAAATATGCAACGTAAAGTGTACTTTTATTGGGATGGGAATCTTACACTGTCCAGTTCTTTACTTTCATAATTCTTTAAAACCAACGGTGATAATGTAGAAGTACAGGTCTCTTAGATCGACTCGTAATAATAAAGCGATTACTTACTAAATTTTTCTAAACTAACGCAGAATAACGCGCAATCCTTTCATCCTTCCATTCAGTCCTTGTCAAAAGGGCACTGAAAAACGATTTGCTTTATATTAAGGGCAATTTAGTAAAAATCTAAAGAAATTATTTTATAAACCTAAATAATATTTCGATAGTGTCCACAAATAACGTTTTTTTGTAATAATTTCCTGAATACAACGCTGTAACATTTTTGCATAAATACTTTTTCTTTACTTTCTTCCTTATTTATTATTTGACTGCACCTCTTGCTTGCATGATTATTTCAGTATTTTTGTTTGTCGGAAAGTCGGAAATTTTGTTATAATACGATTTTAGATGTAATATTGTAAAAAAAAGGCTATTACACAAAGAAAATCATAAAAATAGTATGTTCTGCATATTGATGAGTAAAATATAAAGTTACTAACGAGGCAGAAAAGAAACAAATCTATAGTGAAGTTTGTGAAGCGAATAAATAATAAAAGTAACTGTGACATATAAAGAAAATAATCATTAAACAGCAAGTGGTTGATTATTAAAGACTAATTTACTTGGGTATATATTAATGTTTGTTGTTCCACAGAGAAAGTATGTTACTTTAATTGACATTGCCAAGTTGCAGTTGTTGTGTTTTGTTGTGAAGTGCATCCAAAATATCTACATTTATTAAACATGTAGAAATATACGTTTTAATATATTACGTAAATATATTACTTATTGTTAAATAAAATAATGAATATTTACTGCCACACGTCATTTATAGTAGCAGTAAAAACATAGAAATTAATCAGTTTATCTGAACACCACATACATTTTCTCTGCCTTTATTTATCTGCTGCATTCGTACGCACTTACGTGTGTACATATAGGCATATCCGCAATTGAAAACAATACATACTTGCGTACATTCTTTACTAATAATATTGTGATAAAAAGGGTATTAGGTCATTTCTTGTTATAATAACAATTTTAGCATTGCTGCTGGCAAAGAATACTTGTAATAATGTAAACAATAATAATATGAACGTGTATAACGTAATGGAAATTTAAATAACTTCAACTGAGCGCTAGTTGATATTGAAATTAGGCAATATCGGTCCAGCGTTACGCCCACAGTGCAAGAAAAACTAACAAATCGTCAATTTTTGTGGATTTCTTCCTTATTACTTATAAAATAAAGATTTAAGATTTGGTCTAACTTCACACATTTGTAATTTAAACTATAACTAATAATTTATTTTGAAATATTTTTACAGCCCGAATTAAAACTGGACCATTCAAGATGTCTGATGAATTTGATGGTTGTGAATGTGTGTGGTCTCATGAATTTGCCATGCGAAGGTTATTAGCTTTCGTAAGTTATGGTTTAACATAAATAATTAAAATTTTTATTTATATGATTACATTACAGATACGACAAAATCAAAATGAATGTTCCGACACCATATGTTTGGATGGTGAGAGATACATATTTTATTAATATTACTCACACCTACACCCTACACCATTTATAAGAGGGACTTAGTTAAATGAAATCTTCTAATTGTGTGTGAATTGTGAATTTTTCTGTATTACGAGTTAAAAAATCTAACCACAATGGAAAATTTTGGGAATTTGATCAAAGAAAAAAAAAAAATGCCAAATTAGTGTCTCAATCTTGATGCAGTATTGATGCAGTAGGGTAGCAATATAATTAATTACATCATATCATTTGTATGATTTTTATATTCTCCACATTACAATATGTGGTACATTAAGTTTACTAACATGTCGAAGAAAGCAATGTTCCAAAGACGAGTCATTGACATGTAGTTTTGTTTAGTCATCAAATTCAAAGCAGGTTCAATATTCATTTTAGACAGAATCGGCCAAGTGCCAAGCCCTTAATCGAAACTATCTCACCATAAGTAAAAGTAAAGCAATACAGTTGAAATTTTATAAACATATATATATTATCGGGTCATTAACGGATGTGGTAAAAATGGGCGGAGTTGTATAACATTTGCGATACTCTCTGGCACAGAATTCGACTTTTGAGTTGGTACGTAATACATAACACTATTCGCAAGTGTAAGCCTCTACCTGTCACCTCCACAGCATTCTTATATACAGTGTGTGGAGGGTATTTTAGATTCGGCTTAAGCAAATTATATTTTATTTACCTATTTCTGTTTTTCAATTTTGTGCAGCACGCAACAACTTGCCGGTGTCCAATATGTTGGGTCATCCCACTGTGGGTACCGATGATGGTGGTAATTATACCATGATGACCATGTTAATGGTATTCGCCTTGGTGTTGTATTTTATACGGCCCCAATCTGTTTTGTCACTACGAAGTAAACGTCGTGCCACAGACGCCGGTGATCGTGGCGATGGACCTCCACCTGCACCGCCAACGGTAAATTAATTGTTTACAACCTAACACATAATAGAAAGTGCTTAAGTTGGAAGAACTATACACAAATAATGCCACAAAATTAATATAATAGTTCGTGATCTTACAACACATTGCCTTTATAAAGATTTTTAATGTAAATGTGTTAGTAAAAGAATTCGTACAATAATGAAAATTGTTTTGTTTACCTAAAAAAATTATTTTCCTTTTCATCATCACTCCCACTTATAGATTCCTTGGAGATACTTGTATCGCTTTTCCTTAAAATGTTTACTTTTTTGAATAAATATTTTGAATGTTTTCCTTTAAAGTTATTGTAAAGATTTTTTTTTTGTTCTTTGCGAATTAAGGAAGGAAATTAAAAACTTGCAAAATTTTATAAAACATGAACAACAATCTATTAAATGTTTATTCTCAATAAAAAAAGTGTATATGGTGAACTTAATTTAATTACAATCAATGCAAACATCTCTGGAATTATAAAAAAATATCGTACAAGGAGTTCTCCTATTTATCACCTTCATGGTGCAATTTCTGTACAGCTTGACGCACTTTTGTCAAAACCTCTTTCATTTGTTCATACTTGCCCGTAGAGTCTGGCAGATTTTCAAAATTGATTACATCACTTACGCCAGTCTTGAATTTCTCACCAGTTGGTAAAGCATCGTAAGGTGAGAATTTTAAAAGCGGTACACCCATGTGTGACTCCTTAATAACGTCTGCCAGAATGGCATCATTACACGGTTCGGGATTGTTCCCATTGTCATTATCACTTGAACCTATCGCAACGGGGATCTCTTCCATCCCTAAAACATCATCGATTAGAGAATCATCAGTTTCAATCAATATAGTGCTGTTATTAGATATTAGTTCTTGTAATAATTTTTGTTGCTTAGCCTCCAACTGCGCTAAACTAGGTGAATTGGAACCTTCGTCTTCCTCTCTAAGATCAATAACACACGTTGAGTCTAAAGATGTAGCGGTAGGTGAAGAATCGTTTGTGAGCTGCATAACTGGTGGAGATGGAGGCGGGAGCGGGAGTGGGATTGGTGGTGGGGATGGTTGTCTGTCACTACCTGGTGGTTCTTCACTTGGTGGTGGTGGTCGTGTAAACTCCATCTGTTCGGTTAAACTAGTATCAGAGTCTTCAATTTCCATATCTTCCAACTCTACGGAGGTGACATTATTAATTGTTTCTTCGGTTGTACTACCAGAAGGCAAATCTCTCAGTTTCCTACGTTTATACCCATTAACTACACTATCGCCCAAGGTTTTAATGAATTCTGATTTTAGTTGATGCTTAGCAAAGGGCGGCACGTTGTGGAATTTGTAATCCTATAGGGAACGAACACATAACAATTAGCGTTAATTAACCAACTGAAGCATTTGATAATTTTTTACATCATAGAAATGTTCTCCCGGTTGCTGATTGAAGCCGGGGAAATCAATAATTTTTTCCGTATTGTATTTATGTGTGCAGCTCTCAATTTCATCTTCATCTTCATCAGATTCTAACACTTCGGTACCCTTCAAGTTAAAAAAAACAGTTCAATTAAAAGAAATCTCTATTCAAAGGTTCATCTTGAACTTACATCAGAATTAAAAAGAGTCATACCAGACTTTTCCATTTTGGCATCTTCTAACCACGCTGGGGGATAGCCCATAGTACGCATGCGATAGAAAAAGAATGGTAGTTCTCCTCTTCTTAAACCCAATGCCTCTCGCAATTTATCACTGATATGTCCCGGTTTAAAATTGGAAAATCGCTGCTCTGCATCGATGTGATAGCGTTCTGTTTTATTTATCGTTTTTATGGCATTTTTAATGCGTTGTTGTTGCCGTGGTAGGCGGCATTCCCTTAAACTATGACTACTTTCACCACAATTAAAACATGTATTGGTAGGTTTTTGTCTACTAAAACTGCTTTGGTCTAATTTTAATTTCTTCTCTGTGGCCGCCTCTTTATCCAGCATAGCATCTTTTATAGTCCGCTTGTAAGAAGGTACTCTATCAGAATTCAATTTCTCGTCTGGTTCGGTGTCAATGGCGAATAATTCAATAATGCCGGTAAGATCGGGTGATTGTTCCTTAAGCAGATCCCGTTGCCTTCTCTCTTCTACTTTACGTTGTATTTCATTATCGCTTTCGTTTACCTCTACGTCAGATTCACCGCTAATATGTATTAATATTTCTTCTTCTACCTCCTTCTGTTGTGTATTTTTTATAAACCTAATTGTAAAATTATTTTCAACGGCTTCGCCTGTTTGTATACAACAGTCAATTTGTAAATCAGGATCCTCACTCGCACACGGCAGTTCTTCCTTTAATATATTAGCAATTAATGTTCCATATTTATCAAAATTCACCTTTTTATGGAAATGAATTTCAAATAAAACGTTATCATCTTGAAAGGATTCATCGCACACTTCACCATCTTCCAAATCACGTTCGAGTTGCACTTCCGTATCGTGTGATGTATCAGCTACCGTAATGGTACTTAAATCTACACAATGAATCTCACAATCACTGTCATTGTCCGTAATTGTTTCCATTTCAATCAAAAGTTATTTTGTAAAACTATACAATAAAAAATAAAAAATTTTGTTAAAACTTGTAAAATATTATTGTTTTGCTTATCGTGCTTCTTATTATTAATGTAAAGCAGCATTGACTATTAACATTTGAATTATGAAAAACTGGGTTGTATAAAACTTTATTTTCAACTCGATACGTTTTCATTGTTTATAATATGTTGGATTTTCAACTAATTTTTAGTCGGTGGTGGAATTTTTACTTTAATGTTTAATACTAAATTATATACATCTGCATTATTTATATTTTAGATAAAAAAATATCAACATATACATATATTATTATACTAAATAATTATTTCACCTCATTTACAAATATGTATTTTATTTACTTTAATTTTATATTATACTTATACCCATATCATTTTATGCAATCGGTTCCAATATTAATTTGTTGGAAAATGATTCCATACTTAACTGATAACGACGGATTGGTGAGCAAGAAAAAACAAAAACGAAAAAAAAGTACCTCATCAACTTCGAATGTAGTTCAAACTGCTATAAAAAAACTTGAATCTTATTGATTGTTAATTTATAAATAAATCAAAAAGAATATCGCGGTCTTATAATCAGATGGGTACGTCTAACACGTTATTTACAATTTTCCAGTTTTTCAACTGGTTAAGAACTAGTTTTTTTTTTTATTGTATAATTGTATTGAACTGTTGAACTTGAAAATTTAGCTGCAATCTGATATTTTCCGTCTTTTTTTTAAACTTAAAAAAAAAAGAAAATACTAATAATAAAAATATTATAATTTAACGTGATGTGTACGAAATATCTAAAAGATTGTTTTTATTTTATTTGTATTATATATCTCTTATCTTAATGGTGAATTTCGGTCTCCCATAAAGATAAACAATTTAATTTGCAAAAGGATGATAAAAATAAAATCTGAATGTTTTTGTTTATTTGTATATACTTGGAGAGATATGAATTGAGTTTAGAATATCAAGTGACCAAGTAATGTAGAGTATTTGCAGTCGCATTTAACTTAACATAATACTTTTACTTGTTTAATCTTATAGATGTAAATAATCATTTCTTCGGTTAAGCGCAGCACTGGCAGCACGGCACTAATATAAATAATTTCTCCATATGGAATTTCCGTTTTATTAAATTTTAAACCATTACAGTGAGCAGGACACAAGTTTTAAAGGTCGGAGTTTCATTGACTATTTAAATTAAAAGAAAAAAGATATACAAAACAGCGCAATAGCATTTTGGTAAGTTTGCCAAATGTGCATAGTGTGCGTAAGCTTAATGTTTCCGGTATTGTTTTTGTATAAATTATTCACTTACTGTATAAAATAACGTCTAAAGTCCATTATAATAGGCAATGGAATTTCGTACCTGGTGGAAAGTTCTTCTTGTTCAACTTTTGAGCCGGTGCCTTTTTTAAATTGTTATGGTATATCACGGCAAAGGGGGGAAATAAGCTGAGATTTTAAATTGCAAGCTTATTTGTTTCTTCTTCTATTTAAAGTAAACGCTTCGATCATTAGATTTATCTATTTTAAAGAAGAAATACTTATAAGTTATTATACTCTGCTATACTACATATATGTTATAATACTGTTACATTTGTTACAAATTAATATTACTGTATAAAAGACAATGTCTTCTTCTTATTGAAAAAATATCTGCAATCCATCTACATTAAGTAGCTGTGAAAGCAGTGAAAGTGAAAACTTCAAAATTATTTGATTGTTTATAAAAATAAAACTATTTTAAGACAAATTCCGTAAAAGTTTATATTTTACAGATTGTCAAACAGTATGTATTTTGTATTTAAGTATATCTCTATTTGATATCCTTTGGACAAAACATGTATGTATGTAAGATGTGTCATAAAACAAATAAGAAGCGTTTATTACCTTGCTGTAGGGTATTTTTAAACAAACAAATAAATACAATACAAACTATTACTTGTAGACATTTTTGAAAAATCACGACTAATCTATCGTTACATTTTTATATACAAACCAATAATAATAAAATGTATAAATAGATATTAAAAACAAACGCCACTTATAAGTGGCGTGAGGGAGTTGTGCGTTGTGTTGAAGTGCTTTGTGCATAATTACATCAATATTGTTTTCTTATAAAATTACGGATTATTTAAATTTAAAATATGATTGTTAAATATATCGATTCATTATACAATATACCGGCATTGTATAGAAAATTATTAATTACTATTTATTTTCTACTAAAAATTGTGTGTTTCTTGTAGATTTCGTAATCGTAACAAGAGAAGGAAAAACAAAAATTTAAGAATGGATAATGATTTAAGTGAAGTACCGGACGGTGGTTGGGGCTGGGTGGTAGTGGCCGCGGTAGCTTTTATTAATGTAAGCTCTTTTGTTTCATAGATAATTCAATAATTCATGCTTACAACCCAAACTACAAAATTCCCGTTTAGATGACTAATCAATCGATTTTATCAGTATTTGGTTTATTATTCGGTGGCCATCTGAAGCGTACAGATCAGGAAACATTTACGGCGGCTTTGATAACCAATCTAAATAGTTTGGCTTTGAATTTTTCCGGTTTATTTATAGGACCGGCAATTAAAAGTTTTCAGCCGCGTAATGTGGCCGCCTCGGGTTGTATTATGGTTTCATTGGGTCTACTGGTATGTGCATTTGCTACAGAAGGCTGGCATTTCATTATAGGTTACAGCTGTTTGGTAAATTTGTTTAAATAATATTGAAAAAATGTTTCTAATTTTTAACTTTGAAAGGTTGGTTTGGGTTTAGGCGTGATAGCACCCTCCACCTTTATGTCGATTAATAGTTATTTTAGTACAAAACGTGGCCGTGCCGTAGGAGTGTCATTAGCTGGTGCCGGCTTAGGTCAAGTTATCATACCGCACATTGTTCGCTTCTTTTTGGATGAATACGGATTTCAAGCGGCCGTTTTAGCCATGTCTCTCTTATCGTTCTGCGGTGTAAGTTGAAAAGAAAACTCTAAAATTTGGCTGAAGCCAAACCTGGAATACCTTATACATCATTTATACATAAAGTGTGGGCACCTAATATAAAGGACAGTGCGTTCTGTTAATTTTTTTGTAACTTGTATGCGTGTCTGGGATAAACTTGTTTAAATGAAAAGCTAGGAATGTGTGAACAAAGTTTCAGCGCTATGTCAATTTTTGTGACCACGTCAACATACCCACAAATCTTCATGTCTACATTAACTCAGATTTTGAAGCTAATACAGAATTTATATACTCAGTAGAATCTTTGAAAAACAATGTCACTTTACGGCAAAACAGTGCAAACGGACAGACAAACTCAATATACTCCTACTTTTAATAAAGGAAATGGTATCAAAAAAACAGTAGTGTTAATATTTGCATTCATGGTTTAATGACTTGTTGTTATTATTACAATTACAGCTTCTCGGGGCCCTTATGTTAAAGCCGTTGACTCTAAGCAAAACACGTTTAAATTACAACAACAGGCAACATGTGAAATTGTTACTTGATGATGATGAAAAAACAAAGGAAAATACCACCACCGTACTGGATATAAAATTTATTCACAATAATGAAGAAACCGATAAGCAACTAATTAACCATAAACAACAAGACGTGTTATTGAATTCAAAAAATATGAATCAACAAAATTCTTCAAGTAAATCAACTAATCCACCAGATGATAAGTTATGCAGCAAAATGTGTCATCGTTTGGTGCAGGCCATGGATTTAGAATTATTACAAAATCCGGTATTTTTGAGCATGATTGTAGGCATGGCTTTGGTTTATACATCCACCATCAATTTTACCATGATATTTCCACAGTTTTTACAGGTAAAATAAACCAAGTACTTTTTCAAAGCTCGCGGAATTGTTGATAAATTGTTTTTTTTTGTTTATTTAGTACTCCGTCCACTTAAGTACCACCACCACCGCTGCCTGTATGTCAATTATGGCCGGTGCTGATATTGTGTGCCGCTTACTATTGCCTTGCGTAACGGATAAATTAAAAATTCCCTATCGCCTTATATTTCTAATGGGGACAAGTGGTCTGTTAGTGTCCCGTGCAGGTAAGCTAAATGAACGAAATGGAATGGAAGTACTACTGGGTGGCATACTAAATTTTCATACTCTTTAGCATTGGCTGAATCTAAAGACTTCACAACAATTATTGTTATGTCCATATTCACGGGCATGACCAAGTCGGCAACGGTTCTTAATAACAATCTCACCATTGCCGGGTATTGTACACCGGAAAAGTTGCCCGGTGGCTTGGGGTTGAATATGATTTCAAAGGGCATTTTAGTAATAACTGTTGGTCAATTACTGGGTTGGATACGGGATTTAACCAACTCGTACGTTTTGTGTTTACACGCACAAAATACGTTACTCCTGTTAGTGATCGCTGTTTGGGTACCAGAAATGTGGTATGGTTATCATAAACAGAAGCGTGAAAAGAAGAAACGTTTGCCTGCTGGACACGCCAATATAGGAATTCCTGCAGTGGCTTAACCAGTTCAATTGTCAATCTCCCTAAGACTGCCAGTGTTCTCTTACTTTAAGTTATTTACTAAGTATTATATTCTTTATAATTAAGGTGGTTTTGATTAAAAAGGTTGTGATATATTATAAAAAAAAATATATTGATTTTAGATGAAAATGTCGCTTTATTATTTTAGCAATTTGACACTAAAGCAAAGGGTAAACCAAAAACGCAAAGTCTCCACTCAGTGGCCTGAAACTACAGGCTCTTCAGAAAGAGTATTAAAGAAAACTTTACGTTCAATTCCATCACTAGTGATAATACCGATGCGGACAACACCACCCGAACTACCGTCGTGATAAATAGCATGTCTGACAGCTGCAAAAAATAAATAAATAAACCTGCACCTTTTTTCCCATTGCGCTGAAACTAACCTTTTTTCACAAATTCAACGCATTCGTCTTTAGACATACTGGGACGATGGAATTCCCGTACAAATCCATATATATATGAAGACCCCGAACCGCCTATTGTTACGGATTGACGTTTCATCATACCACCCACGGGTACGGAGTAAACTTGACCACCGAGTTTTTTATCCCAACCAGCCACTATAATGCCAGCCGTCAGAGAATCACGATAATTATAGCAATAATTACGAAATTCTGAAGCAGCCATTGATACTAATGGTTCTTCACCGGTTTGATTTTCATGATAATTCAAGGAATATGCTACGATATCAGCTACGGCTTGTGTATCAGCCGCTGAACCACTTCGGCAACAATAGATTTTATCCGAAATGCGTGTCAATTTGTCGGTAACACGATTGGCTACATAAATGCCACTGCTGGTGCGAGAATCTGCACCAATTACTACACCATCTTCAAATTCCACTGCCATTATGGTGGTCTAAAAGTAAGGATTTGGTTAGATTGTTCATGTTCCTTTTTCAACTTTTTCAATAACAAACTTACACCGGTGCTAAGAGCAGCTTCCATCCATTCGTTACCAAAAACCATTTTTATATTTGTTTTTTCTTATAATATTTACTTGATTAGGAAAGGATTATTTATATTAAGTTTAAGCAAATTACAAATTATAAAACACCAAAATGACAACGCTTTTTTACTCGTATGTAGTCTTCTTCTTTTAAACATTCAACATTCATTGAGGGTGGTTTACTCAAAATTTTTACTCATGGTTAAGAGAAGAAGAATGCGCACTACATGTGGAAATTGGAAATTATTAAAATTAAATTTTAGAAATTTACCAAAATTTAGTCGAAATGGCCAATGTAGCTCTAAGTGAAGCAGAGAAAACATTTATATTACATGGTGTAGAGGTAAGGAGTGATGTTTTATTATTATATTTTTATATACATATGTTTTTATTGTTAATAGGATAATTTCAGATGCGACGGACGTTCCAGGAGGGACTACCGCCCTATGGAATTAGAAACAGAAGTCGTAAATAATGCCAATGGTTCAGCACGTTTGAGACTGGCTAATACGGATATTTTAGTAGGTGTTAAAACGGAAATCGACAAACCAACAGCAATGTTTCCTAATCAAGGAAAAATTGAATTCTTTATAGATTGGTTAGTAATCTT
Source organism: Ornithomya fringillina (assembly GCA_963978525.1). Taxonomy (NCBI): domain Eukaryota; kingdom Metazoa; phylum Arthropoda; class Insecta; order Diptera; family Hippoboscidae; genus Ornithomya; species Ornithomya fringillina. The sequence goes on from OZ021694.1 coordinate 12,430,206, forward strand.
CCGAAACTGAATCAATGAATTTCTATAATATTTATACATTCACAGTTCAGCTAATGCTACTCCCGAATTCGAGGGACGTGGTGGGGAGGAACTGGCTATAGAATTAGCATATACTTTAACTCACGCTTATGAATCTTCATCGGCATTTGATTTAAAGCAGTTATGCATTCTGCCGGGACAATATTGTTGGAAACTTTATGTGGATATATTGGTTTGGTGAACATTTTCTTATTATTGCATCTCTTAAATTAAAAGTGGAAAATTTTATAGATTTTAGAATGTGGTGGTAATCTATTTGATGCAGTTTCTATAGCGGCAAAAGCTGCTATTTTCAATACACGTATCCCCCGAGTAACATCTGCTTTAATGGATGCTGGCGAAACTGATTTGGTAATCAGTGATGATTCCTACGATTGTACACGCGTACAAATCGATAATATACCGATTTTGGTGACTGTGTGTAAAATTGGAGACTCATGCGCGGTCGATCCCTCGGCCGAGGAGGAGCAATGCAGCACTGCTAGTGTAGTAGTGGCCGTATCAAAACGGAATGACAAAAGTAAGCTTCATTTAATAAAACTACGAAAAATGATTCAAAAAAAACTATTTTCCAGGCTTTGTGTCTCATACCCATACTATTGGCGAGGGTTCTTTGCATAAAGATACCATGTTTAACTGTATTAAACTGGGAATATCAGTAGCTGAACAATTGAATGATGCTTTAGTTAAGGCCTTGTTGCTGGAAGAGAGTAAAATTGATGGTAGAAAACGAGAAGCAGTAGGCTTTTTAAAGTAATGCCCGAATTTATTGCTAAATCTGTGTAATGTGCATATATTTTAAATTAAAAATATTAGCTATAATTTTATTTATTTTATTATCTAATATGTCCGTTTGACTGAGCACTAGTTGCGTTTTTTAGTTTGCTTATTAGAACTGATTTTCTTTTCTGCGGGTTTAGCACCTCCAGCAAACAATGACGTAAACATTTCGCTAATTTCTGGCATATCATTATTGATTTTAGGAAATTGAATATTTTCCAATTCTTTTTTCGTCTCTGGATCATTTATCATTTTCGGCAAGACGCACAATAGAAATACGGGCAATACCATCATTAATACCATAGGACTAAACAGGAAATCGGTTATCTGTAGGATTGGAAATTATCTGATATTGTTTTTTTTATATATTTATTTTCGCACAAACCTTCCACTGTTCCCGTTTTTGGAAATACTTATACTTATACCAAACTCTCATCTTTAAAGGATAAGGTACTTGTACGACTTGAGCCGGTTGCAAATAATTGACTCGGCGAGCTCTAAATTTACCTTTGGGATTTATTTCCACCCTAGCTGGCTCATATGAGTAATCCGGATTGTTAACTTCAATTACGTAACTACCGGATGGTACTCCACTAATAATAAATGTACCATCCTCACGAAGAAAACCTTTATATTCATCACCGTTAATTGTCACGGATGTGTCCATCTGCCACTTAACTTTGGTATTATTAAAGCTGCCTTCATCAGTCACCTGAAAATTCATGGGCACAGTGTTTTCCGGTGGATAAACTTTACCCTCTATGGTATATAAATTTTGTGTTTCCTCCTAAAAAAATTACATTTATAAAAATGCACATATTACGAGTGAGGCGAAAACTATACAAACCAATACTTCATCCTGGATTATTATATCACCATTGACCAATTTTATTAAGAAGATAATATAGTTTATATAATAAATAGTTTTTAGAATCATTTTAAAAAATTTTTCTAGAAATTTATATTATTTTGTGTATTTTTTTTGATAATTCTTCCAACTATTTTCATTTGATTTGATGTTTTTTTATTTTCATTCATTGTCACATGATTTCAGGGAAATGGTAAGAAAAAAGATACAAGAGGGCACTTATAATAAATATTTGAAATTAGGCAGCATTTATCTATAAGCTCATTTGGCAACAATTAGAACGACAAAAACGGAGTGGGCATTTTTTATAAACCAGTAATGCCAAGTTTAAAAATGATTATGTAAGTAATTAATGTCCCAGCTAACACAGATTGATTTAAAAATAATAATCGTGTGTGAAAAACTTTATATATAATGCGGATTATCGAAAAAGGCGCAAAAGTATTGTTAATAATAACAATGGATTCTAGTTACTTTGTTAGTTTATAAAATTATGTAAAAAAATACCTGTACCCTTAAATGTATTCATCCAAAATGAAACAGGCTAGCGTGCCAAAAAGAAAACAGAGGCTCATATAACACTTGTAAGTAAGCGTCGAAGAGAGCTTAATGTTCAACATTAGAGTGTCAGTGCTGGAACAAATTATTTAACTCTAAGTAATAAAGCTGTAATTATTTAAGTTGTTAATTTGTTTTGTGGCATATCAAGTTTTCATACAATTGTGAGAGTTTTAGTTGAGTCCGGTGTGTTATTTGCGAAGGTGTTAACCAAAAATCGCATGGTTATTAAAATTTATTATAAAAGTGTGAGAGTGTGTGTATATGAAAATATACAAAATTGTTAGAATACGAAAATACAAACTAATTAACAACATTAAAGCACATAGTGTGAGTGTTTTTTTTATGCCCTTCAGTTTTGTTCGTTATTTTGTATGCAAACACTTAGAAGGAGGCGTCCGAAATACTACAAAGTATATATATTCTTGTCCAGCATTAAAATCTGAGTCGATCATGTCCGTGACTCTCGTGATCGTAAAAATTGAGAGATGTGCCAAAAATGGGTTCTGCCTACTACCTTGATTTATATTACACGCATTATTAAAGGGCGTAATTAGGTACTTGTCACGTCCACTTTTTGTACATAGACTAAATCAAATTTAGTTTTTTTTTGTTGCTACTTACTATTTTTCCATAAAAACATTAATCATTAATGAGCTTAAAAGTGAAACTTGCAAGAATGCTGTTCGTCCGTAAAACACTTAACAGTCAAGAGATACAACATATTTTTATTACAATACAATTTTTAGTTAATTCGTTATACAAATACAGACACAGTTCAACCAGTTTAATGAAAACAAAAAATATTTTATGAAAAGAGAAAAACAGAAAAACCGGAGATCCCACCAAACAAGTCCAAAACAACAATTTCTTTCAGCAAAAACGGTGCAATGGAATATGTGTAAAAATCACTATTAAAAAATTGAAAACAGCAAAAACAAAATTTCTTCATTGCGTGTTATTCTTCTCATTACTGGTTTTATATTTCTTCTTCTTCCTTTTTTTTTGGAGTAAATAACTGTTGTAATTACTGTAATAAACCCTTTTCTCTTTTTCACAAAATAATGTGTTACTTATTAATGGGATGGATTTCGTTAATTCCAAGTCATGATTTTAATAATCTCCCACAATAATTATAAATATAAATAATTTATATAAATAATTACAATTAAGTGAGAATTTAAATTAAATCAGGCAAAAATACAAATGGATGATGATCACACAACTGCCTACAGATGCAGATAAACATGTGCAACTAAACACATACTTACACATGTAAACAAATATCAAACAGGCTGACTGCTTGAAATATGTGACATTGGGAGTATAATCCATTGATACAAATTTTAAGTAGTAACAACAACAGCAATAAGACGCTGCTGACCGTTAACGTTTAATTGAAAAATTTTTTGCTCAATATTTATTAACATATAAATTATTCATAAATAACATTGTACTCGTACGTATACATTGTTTTGGTATCAGGCACTTTTTCAAAAGCTGTCATTTCACAAGAACGATGACCTGGTTGTTAAAGAGGCCACGCATTCATAAAATATTAATAAATATAATCAAGTAAAAGAAACTAAATTTGGCTTAAGTCAAATTTAAATATCCTCCGCATGAACTTACGAACGATGGGAGTGGCAAATATGTGATTTCGCCCCCCAATAATGTATGTATTTTATGGTACAACAATGAAAGGGGTAAATATAAGTAAGTGCACCAAGTTTCAACCTAATAGCTCAATTGTTGTGGCAGATAGATAGATTAGATAGGGCGTGGCTCTAGACAGATTTTTTACAATTTATGTTTTTGCCACTTTTTTTGAAAAAGTTTTACTGAAATCGGAGAAATACTTTTTTTTTTCCCAAAAACCTACCGTTTCCGAGATATGAGCGTTCAAAGTTTTCTTAGAAACTGAACCGAATGATTTCCACACAACGTCGCGTCGTGTAATGGAATGACTTCTTTTTGATACATTTCCAAAATTAGGCGAATTTTTGAAAAATTCTCTGGGAAATAATCACTATATGAAAAAATCCATACTTCTTGATATTTTCCAATGGAACTGGTCACATTTTCTATAATTCCATTTATCATTATAAAAGCCTTTTCAGCCGTTTAGGATGTAAAAACTTTATACATGAAATATTTTTATATGTACCTTAATAATATGTTTGCAGTAGCATGTACTCTAATTATTTTTATTCGTTTATTTTATTTTAGTTGTTAGCATTGGAAAAGCAAATACCCGTGAACTCAATGAATGATCATTATATGAATCATTCATTCATCATGGTAGAATTTAGCTTTACTCCATTTCTATACCCTGCACCACTTGCGGCAAAGGGTATATTAAGTTTGTGCGGATGTTTGTAACTGCTAGAGATAGATCCACCTTTAATTATAGTTATCGATGTTCGTCTGTCCGTCCATGTAAATTTGTGCGCAAGCTACAAATCGCATTTTCCGAGATAATTCGATAAAATTTGGTACAAGGACATGTCTTGATTAAGAGGAAAACCTTATTGAAAATAGACCGAATCGAACCATTTTTAGAATCCCTCTCCACATAAGGTTGTACTATAATGGAAGTCTTTATATAGCAAAAAATCGCAATTCTTCTGGTGAAGAATAGTTAATTAGATTAATAATTGGCTGTGCTAAATTTGAACCCGATCAGATCCTTTTTAGAACCTCTTTCCTCCATAGCGATTCGATTTCGGTATTAGATACTAAACAAGTTTAGTATTACTATAGATTAGTTTGAAAGATAAACAGTTTCAATCTAATAATTTTATTTATCGGTACAGGCGTCGCATATCAGAAACGCTTATTGAGTGTCGACTTCGACCGCTGTTGTAATATGGAGGGCATTCAAGATTTGCCACAAGTTATATAGTTTTTTTATTTGTTTCTTTTTATATTTTATGCAAGCTTTCACTTTTTTCTTTTCTAAGATTTTATCACACATTTGCCATTTAGCTTCATCCTAGTGTTGGTAGTTATTAGTAATTATCATTAATTTCCCGCTTAGAAATTTACTTACTTTTCAAGTCACAGTTGATAGTTGTTTGTAACTGTGTTGGGCTTGCATTTTAATTTAGGAAAATATTTAAAAGTATTTAAAAAAGTTTTAGTTTTCTATTTGGTAAAGTCTACACGTCTGACACTTCGAAAGTTAATTGCTTTCGGAATGCGTACACTGTATACGTCTAATAGTTAAGTGAAAAATCGTGTAAATATTTCTGTGGGACACAAGTATTGTTTAAAGAAGCAAAGAAAAATAAAGAATATAAACTCATAATAAAGGTTGCAATATAATTATAATGCTTGAACTATAAAAAAACAGTTGAATTCAAGTTGAGTTCAAGGTAAAAATATATTAAACGAAAAAAAAACAAGAAAGAAAAGTTCGGTTAAGACCGAAGCTTAAATACTCTCCACCTTTATTACTACTCAGGTCATTTTTAAACAACAAATAGTGTTTTTCTAATTATAGGCGTTTGCGTTATTTAATCACGCCCATTTTTGGCATAGTGTTAGATAACGTTACCACTTATCTTTATACCAAATTTCAACTTGATAGGTATAGTATTGTGCGATATATAATTGTTTAAAAATACTATTTTTTCGAGGTATGTTTAGATTTTTGTTTATTGTGGTCGTGTCTCTATAGCCGATTTTGCCCAATTTCAATACGTAAAAGCAAAATTAAACTAAAAATACGTATGCAAAGTTTCAATTTGATATCTCAAAAATTACGACCGTGAGAGTGCCAACAACAGACGGAAACACGGACGGACATATCTCAAACGATTGTTCTCTTCACGCTGATTAAGAATGTATATGGTTTGTGGGGTCTCCCAGGCTTCCTTCGGATGTTCAAAATGAATATACCCTCTTCCCTAAGGTGGAGGGTATAATAAACAAAAGTTAATACAATAAATGAATAACGTAAATAAACTTAAGTGGCTAAAAACGGATTTCAAGTACCCTTCAATTCTACTAAATGTGAGAAAATGCCACATGCAAGGTGCAAGATTCAAGGCAACGAACTTAGTATAAGTTAAGTTAGTATAAGTTTGTTGCCTTGCACCTTGCAAACGTAATGCAACATTGAAAAAGATGCGGAGTATATATATTCTAAATCTTTATGAAATTCAATGCTGACATCGATATCAATTCTTATAAATTTAACTTTTCATATAATCGTTCGAAATCATCATTCAAGATAGTTGTACCTGATGATCATTTCGATACAATAGTCAAGTTTTGGCCTGCCAAAACATTTGTACGGGAATATACATATAAAGAAAAGCGTAAACTATCTGATGTTGTACGTTTGCCTTCTGCTAACCAACAAAATTCAAAAAACTAAGGTGGGTGTCTCTGTCTATATCATATCAAAACGTTCGGGGATTAAATTCCAAACTATCGACATTATTCTTAAATAGCTACTCATTTAATGATGACATTATAATCTTTACTGAAACTTGGCTATCATCGTCTGTATTGAATTCACAAATTTTTGGTCCGAATTACAATGTATTCAGATGTGACCGGATGAACAGGCGTGGTTCCAGGCTTTGTTCCAGTTTAGTTGACACAAGGTTAACTAATGATATCGAATTTATATGTGTTGCTGTTAAATTATTCAATATCACTGTATATATTTCTTGCTCCTACATTCCACCTAATGTATCCGCTTCTTACTATTCAAATGCGCCACAAAAAGTATTACCTCTTTATTAAAACGTGATGATGTCGTCCTTACCTTCGGTGATTTCAATTTACCTTCAATCTCATGAATTAGAGCTGAAGATGATATATATATGCTTCCTCTAACTAATGTTACATGGACTAATGAATTACTAAATGAATTATTTGAATTAAATTTGTTTCAACTAAACAATATTAAGAACGTTTTGAACAGAACACTTGATTTGGTTTTTTCTAACGTTACTTCTAATTATTCTGTTAAGCAGTGTCCCCCAATTGTGTACCCAGAGGATAAATTTCGTCCAATAGTATCATTGTCATTGGATTTATATACCTGCTCTAATAAAAAAAACTCAACGAAATGTTATCGCTATAATTTTAAATTAACAAATTATACCAAACTAAATAAGTTACTTTTTGACGTAAATTGGTCATTTATACCTGATGGATCATCAGCAATTTCGAATGCAGATCTCGAATCGATGGTTGTTATGTTTTATGATAAATTGTTCGATCTTTTTTCTCAAACCGTGCCTTATACCGCTATCTCAAATATGTGTGGACCACCCTGGTCAAACAAAAGACTTAAATATTTAAAAAACAATAAAAACAGTCTCTACAAACGCTATGTAAAGTCCAATTCGTCTACTGACTATATGAATTTTATGAAGGCCCGCACAAAGTATAACTCTTTTAACAAACTTAGTTATACGAACTATATGCAACAAGTGAAAAATGATATAATAATTAATCCTAAATCCTTTTTTGATTTTGTAAATTTAAAAAAGAAATCTAGCTCCGTCAATGAAGTACAATAATAATGAGTCCAGTAACGATAATACAATCGTAAATATGTTTGCCGACTTTTTTCAGTCTGTGCATGTGTCAAACAATGTGCAAAACATTAATTATTATAACTCAGTGTATTCTAATAATATCTATTTTAATCTCCTTAACCGTGACAATGTTCTTAAAAGTATGCTAGCATTAGACGATAAACACAATTCTGGCCCTGATGGTGTGCCGAATTGTATATTAAAAAATTGTGCATCACGTTTATATCATCCATTAACTAAACTATTCAATGCCTCCATCAAACAATCCTACTTCCCCAACTTGTGGAAAAAATCCTTTATTATTCCATTATTCAAAGCCGGCTATAAATCCGATATCTCTAACTATCGTGGCATTGCGAAATTAAGTGCAATTCCAAAGCTTTTTGAAAAACTGCTGTCTGATACTCTATCATCTCAATTATCACCTATAGTTTCTGATTATCAGCATGGGTTCCTGAAAAAAGGTCTACCACAACCAACCTGTTGGAACTTGCTACATTCGTTAATGACGCATTCATTAATGGTGAACAAACCGATGTAATCTTTAGACTTTAGCAAGGCGTTCGATACTGTGAACCACGTAATTCTGTCTAACAAACTAAAACATATCGGCTTTTACGAAGGCAATCTTAAATGGATTTACTCGTATCTTACTGGACGTACCCAACGTGTCTTATTCAATAATGTACTCTCCAAAGAAATTGAAGTTCACTCTGGTGTGCCGCAGGGTAGCCATCTTGGTCCCCTTCTATTTTTACTGTTTATAAACGATCTGCCTAGTGTTATTCTACATTGTCGTATACTAATGTATGCTGACGATGTTAAACTTATCTATAGTTACAAGTCTGTGCGGGGTCAAGTTTTTATGCAGGATAACATTAACCGGTTCGTTAAGTGGTGTTCCAAAAACTTAATGTCCTTGAATGTCAAAAAGTGTAAGCATATGACCTTCTGTCGTAGGGAGGTGATAAATACAAACTACATAATTAATAATGTCCCAATTGAAAGGGTATCATCCGTTAATAATCTCGCCGTGCTGCTGAACAGTAAACTAACTTTTAATGCGCATATTATTACAACATGTAATAAAGCCAACAGAACTTTAGACTTTATTAAGAGATGGTCGAAGGAATTTCAGGACCCCTATACAACCAAACTTCTTTTTACCTCTTTAGTAAGGCCTATTTTAGAATACTGCTCTGTAATTTGGGATCCGCAATATGAAGTGTATACCAACCAGATTGAATCTATACAAAAACAGTTTTTACTTTTTTGTCTTTGTGGTCTGTCACGGAGTCCTTCCCTCGTACACAAGTCGACTTGCTTTGATAAAACTTCCTACTCTCAAAAGCAGAAGGACAATGTTGAACGTGTGTTTTATGCACAATTTACTTAATAACTGTATTGATTCAACGTTTTTATCGTCTAACATTAATATCAATATACCTCGACGCGCTTCTAGATATTTTCGGTTTCTTTGCATAAATTATTACAAAAATAACTATAGCAATAATAACCCGTTACGACGGTTATGCAAGACCTATAATAACAACTATCATTTAATCGATCTGTGTGAAAATGCTGATATAATTAAAATTAAATTAATAAAATATTTAAACTCTGTCTAAATTGTACTTTCATCAACTGAACCATGATTGTGTAGCTGATTATTCATTTCGGTTGTGGTGTCGGTGTCGCGATCTGCAATCTATCGCAGATATATCCAATCCCGTTTATAGGATTGGAAGGTCGTTCGTTCGATCCGGAATGGCGATGATGATACTGACACAAAAATATTAACACATACTTTACTTAACCGATCTGAGCCATTCATTTATCATTCATATATCAATCGTTCTTTGAAGTTGACATTTGGTATATATATTTATATTTACTCGTTCTATGGAAACGCCAAAAAAATGGGCGTGCTCAGATTATAGACACATTCAAAACTAACAAAAACAACCATTAAAAAAGTTATTATATATTATAAAAACAACCATAACCACCATAAAAATTGATTTCTAAATAGAGGGCATAATAATGTATCTGCCACGCCCACTGCTTGTAAGTAGTTGCACTCTCCACATCTTAGATATGGCTTAGACTAAATTTAGTTTTTTTGCTTCTTTAACAATAATTCACCGAAATATTCCTTACGCTGTATATTTTGCATTGTTTCAGTGCATGTTTTTATTTAAACATATAAAAATGGATTATACACTCCTCTGAACGGTAAATACATTGAACTTGAATGTTAGTCGAAAAAATATAATAATAGTAATAAAAATAAAAACATGCAACATAAAGTCATGCTTTAACAATTACGAAAGTTATATAAAACCATAATAAATATTAGATGGGGGAAGTCAACTACTGCGGACGTTAATATTTAAATAAGTTTCGAGGATATAAAATAAAAACAAAATCTACATGATATAAAAAACATGTGCCACAACTAAATTTAGCTTAGGCTTAATCATAAATACCCTCCGCCTATTTGCATACAAACAGTAGGCGTGGTAGGTTCATAGGTTCTTATACTGTATATATTACGTACTAACTTCCAAGTCGATTTTCACGCTAAATAATTTTTTTTTAATTGTGGGCGATTTTTAAAGTATCTGTCTTCAATGTCAGCTTAATATCTACTTCTGGGTCGCAATTAGAATGACAAGCTTGGTATATCGGTCATCTTATGTGAAAGGTATAAGAACCACCAATTAATGCCTTTTTTATATTTCCGCATTTATAAAATACCGTTTTCTTTTCATATGTACCCGTATGAGTCAATTTAAAACGTTTTAAAAGATTTAAAAGCTTTACACTTTTTGAAAAATATGACTTGAATCATTTTTTATATAATTATGGGCACATATATATTTTATTGTACAGTTGAGTCATTTATCTGTATTTTCTCTTAATGGAGTAAGAAGAATGAGATATTTTCTGTGGTAGGAAGTTGCTCGATATAAATCATTTAGAATAACAGTGGAGTCGAGTTATTGTGATTTAATGATTCATAAAATCTTGTTTTTTTTTTGTCTTATATTTATATGAATTTTTTACATTCATAAACTTATTAAGAGTTGTTCTTATGAAAGTATGATTAAGAGATTAAGTACATGGTAAAAAATGTGTTGTTTTTTACCCTATTTACTCTATCTATTCCATTCTATTTGCAACATTCAGAGGGAGGCGTCAGCTTCAAAAACTGAGTCGATCTAGACTTGTCCGTAGGTATGTCTGTCTTTTGTTGTCACCTTCGCGCTTGTATATTTTGAGTTATTGATTTTTGCACAGACACTTCTAATGGAGATCTCTACTTAAATTGAACAAAAACGGTAACAAGCCACGCCCGAAATTGACAAATATCGATATATCGTTCACAATAATGAGTTTATAAAGTTGAAATTTATTTTACATATTTATAGTTACCACATCCATCGATGTGCAAAAAAAGGGTGTGATCGAATAACAGATACGACAACAATCGATAAAAATCTATCTATCTTTCGGGCACAAAAATAGAGCTATGAAGTTCAAATTTGTTCCATATATTTATAATTACCACATTCGACGATGTACCAATAATAGGCGCGGTCGTTATGATGAATTCAATGTTGAATACATACATTATAGAAGACGCAATTAAGTACATGCCACGCTAACTGTTTTCATGTGATGCTGAAGAGTATTTAAGAATTGATCTACATCAAATTTAGTTTTTTTTTACTTATTGAAGCTACAATACTCCCAGTATTGTAAATATTTTGACAAAAAGAGAATATCTCTGGAGGGGATAAGGAAGTGGGTTTATTTAGAAGTTACAATGTATTTACATTGATCAAGCGAACCACATTATAATCACATTTAAAACGGAGGTTAAATTTTGTAATTTCCCAAGCATCGCTGTCATTGTTGTTTGTTTCAACTAAAAACAAAAGGTTAATTAATGCAAAAAAAAATAAATACTATATATGGTTATAAGAAGCGCTTTTTGCATTTCATTAATAACATTAATAACAATGACACACATGTCACCAACATAACTTAATGATTGTTCCAACTCCTCCTTCAACTCAAGGCAACTAACGTGACTGATTAGTCAGATGCACAGTTATAAAATGGAGTCCGAAAATTGGAGATCTCGATTATTTTCTTTATTATTATGAGAAAATAATAATAATAATCTATATTTGTACTGAAGTAGCCCGAGCTTATGCTTGAATACTGTATTGTTTAATTTTTAATAAAGAACTTGAAGAACTGGAAAAACTATTTAATTTAAATTTAAATATTTCTATTTTTAGTTTATTACGGCTTATACTGTCACCCAAAGAAACAACGGTCACAACTCCTTCAATTATTGAATCATGCTCAAGTACAAAAGTCGCATTAGTAGTTGGAGCAGAATAATTGTACGATTATACGTATATGTAGCAATAAATTTGATATGGATGCCTTATATAAGCTGTTTACCACAAGGAGCCCCACCATCAGTATGCGACACTATGCTACCATTTCATGGGGGCGGTATATTGGCACAAAGTTCGTTGCCGCCTTTTCGAATAGAACCGTCCACTACAGTATTGGCTCAGGGACAATCCATGCGTATCGTTTTAGTCGGTGTACCGAATGGTTTAACTTTCGGTGGTTATATGATAGAAGCGCGCAATCGTCAACAGCCCTATGACATTGTACGTGTTTTAAGGAGAGAAACTCTGTTCATTTCCTTTACATAAATAAAACCGGTTTAGTTATCATTTAAATTTTAGATTGGACAATTTAGACCCTCTGAGGATGGGCGTTCTCAGTTAATGAATTGTCATAATGTGGTGGGCGGTGCGGTAACACATACTAGTCCGGCTCCAAAGGCTAAAGTTACTTTGGAATGGCAATCTCCAGCAGACTTTGAAGGTGAAATTACTTTCAAGTAAGTCCGTACAGACTTTTACTAAATATTTACATAAAATAGGAATTTTTTCTTATATCCAACACTCCTCGATATCACTTTTAAAAAATTTTAAGGCCCGCTAGCATTTTTTTATCAATTGGCTTCAAAATGTTTATAAATTTTGATGAATCAAATCGTATTAATTCGGAATAAGCCATTTTTTTCAAAATCTGTAAAGGTATAATATATATATATAATATATCAAAATATTATAGTCGGTCAAGCCCGACCATCGGTCGGTCAAGCCCGACACAACTTGATATTATTCAATTTAATTTTTTCTTTGATGAATGAAAATTTTTATTTTCATTATTGCCATACCCACCTTCAATTATACCTATCGATTCAGAATCAAAATCTGAATCGATTTAACCATGTCTGTCCGTCCATCGAAATTTGTGAGCTAGCTACTGGTAGCATTTTTTGAGATATTTCGATGAATTATTAAAATTAAGTGGTTAATGTCATGCCCATAAAATACATTCCATTATAAAGCTGAAAAATATTCCAGATAAGGGCAGTTCGTTTGGACTAAAGTCGTTTAGCAGTTTAGTTGAATTGAACACGAACAATGTGAACAAATGGGATAAAAAATGTTTCAACTGATTTTGTCAAATTCTCCAAATAATAATCATAACGGGTAGTGCCACGCCCTTCGAGTATGATTTATTTGAAAGTTGAATTAATTTATAAGTTTACATAAAAAGATTGAACAAAATCCGTCCAAAAAAATATGTTTAAGATTTGCTTACTGAGCAATTCTGGGCGCCTGGTGTTTAAGAGGGATTTAATTAATGTTCCACGTTTTGCTTATTTATCAATGGGGCTTCTAATAGCACATAGATTGACTCATAGGAGGTGGTGGGTTTCCAAGAGTTCGACTAAACAAATTCACCTTTTTAACATGATTGTTTTTTATTTTTTTATTTAAAAGAACGACAGTGGCTCAAACCTATGATACCTTTTGGGTGGATTTTCCTTCAGAATCGATACGTATAGTAAAACGTGATGAGGCCATTTCAATACCTGTACAATCGTCCACACCACGTCACACCTTTTCCCCAAATACAAGTCGAACTGCTTATATACCAAAATATCAAACACCCAGTCCAACGCCCAAAGCGGATGATCCTTTTTATGGAGAGTGCGGAATAGGCAAAAATTGTTTTGGTCTCCCGGACGGTTGTGTAAATGAAAAAAATTGTGATTTGGTAACAGCAGTAAAGGTGCGCGGTGACATTTATGAATTTGAAATAAAATCCCGCTTGAGTAGGTTATTTTTTGGGGGAGTTGTAAATATTTACTAATGAGTGTTCACTTTTTATGTAGAAGATGCCGCCTACGTGGCCATGGCTCTTTCTGAAGACAACAAAATGGGTGATGACTTGGTAACGGAGTGTATACCACAAAATAATGAAGTTCGTATGTATACATCATATACGTCCGCACCTCCTAACAAATATGGAGCTAGTCGACAAGGAGTGGTAAGTCAAGGGAAAACAATAAATAAAGATGTCTTCTACTCTTGTTCGATGACTATGATTACCTTTTTTTTGGTATTTTTTATTCAAGCCCCAAAATACTGCTCGTCTTGTGGAATCCTCAGTAATTAATGGTGCTGTCTATTGCAAAATTGTACGTGATCAGATAACTAAAGTGAATAGCAAAGTGTTCGATTTAGTTAATAATAAATATAGTTTACTTGTGGCGGCTGGTCGCAGTTTAAAAGGTAGTTCACGACTTTACTGATGTATGACACGACTTTGGGTACTTACTTACTGTTGTATTGTGTTTGGAATATGAATAGAAAGTGGTGTTGGGTATCATGACATTGTTTATATGCCATCTGAGAAATCATTACAATTGTCTCTGGTGGAGAGCAGTTTGGAGGGTGCTTCCAATATATTATACCGTTTACATGGTGCTTTTATGATTGTGGCCTGGATTGGCACCACATCGCTGGGTATTGTGCTGGCGCGTTATTTCAAACAAACCTGGTCCGGCAGACAACTGTTTGGTAAAGATCAGTGGTTTGTGGTAAGTGTAAAAACAATTGCACCACATTCAATATCAAAAATTTATTTTGTTTTTGTTTTCTAGTGGCATTTCACTTGCATGGTTTGTACATGGTGCTTAACGATGGCGGCATTTATTATGATATTCGTGGAATTGCGTCGTTGGTCAGCGGAAAATAATCCTCATGCTATATTAGGCTTAATAACTACCATAATATGCTTCATGCAACCGATTGGTGCTTTTTTCCGGCCATCGCCCAATGCTAAGCGGCGTCCAATTTTCAATTGGTTGCATTGGTTGGGTGGTAATGTGGTTCACCTTTTGGCCAGTACGTTGTAACTAATAGAATATGTTATTTAACGAATACCAATTAATGTGCTTGTTACCGTTTATGTAGTTGTTACCATATTTTTTGCGGTAAAATTGACCAAAGCACAATTGCCTGACTGGATGGATTGGATATTAGTGGTGTATGTGGCCTTCCACGTAATCGTACATTTGTTATTCTCAGTAAGTATATACTAAGTTTGCCATTCCATTTGTCATTGTCAACATCCGGAAGGATTCGCCAGAGGCCCTACAAAGTATATGCATTCTTAATCAGCAATAATAACTTAGACGATCTAGATGTGCATGTATGTGCGTCTGTCTGTTGTTGTTAGTACTCTCACTATCGTAAGAGTGAGTTAAAATTGGGCAAAATGGGCCAAAAACCTCGCCTATATTTAATAGAAATCTATTTATCTGCCTATGATGAAGTTGATATATGATTATCTATGAAGTTGGAATTAAGTTCATATATTTATAATTACCCTATTAACCGATGTTTTCGAATCGTTTTGGGTGAAAGCAAATGAAACAACAAACTTAGTGTACTCTTCACTTGATGGCCAAATAACTTTTTTAATTGTTTTGTATATACAGATATCAGGCTGTGCCTCTGATCGTAAGCAATCAGATCGTGTTAATGTTTTTCAAATGGGTGATATGAGTCATCAAAGTTTGCGCAATAGTATAAAGATGGAGCGGAATAAAGAATCACCAGTAAGTAGAAAGCAAAATTTTTCGAAATAGAAGTTTTCATATATAATGTTTTTTTTTGTTTCTATATAATCTTTCTCAGTATGCACTCTTCCGTAAGGGCTTACTGGCCATATATATGGTGGGCTTAATCATATTAGTGGTTACCTTAACGGTATTAGTGGTATTGGCACCTATTGAAGACTCTTTTCAGAAATTGCGTAAAGCTTTAAATTAATCCATCAATCCGTCCATCAATCTCCGGTTCAGCATTTATCGGGCAAATCATCGAAAAAACTACATCAGCATTGGTTTGTTTGTGTACTTTATTACATAATATTTTTCTTTTAATGTATTATTAAGTGCTACTTATAAATATAATTCACTTATTTATTTTTCCTTGTTTGTTTGTCACACATTTTTTGTTTCTGTTTTGTTTTTGTAACTGTAAATTGTATTCTTTTAATATCTCTGAATATTCATTTCATGCATATAAAAAGTTTCTTATATGGGATGTACGCATAAACATATTGTTGTTGTTATCATTGTTATATGAAGATAACAGTTTCTATTCGTATCATTCATTTATATTTTGTTTATAATAACGGTCTAAGTCAAATTTAGCGGTTTTATACTTGTTTATTTTGATTTCGTTTTTTGTCTTTGTAAAATATTTTTTGTAATAATTTGAGAAAAATAATAAAAACATAAAAAAAATCTCTACTCTTTAACCACATTAAAATATTTAAATTGATATTGAAATTTTTATTCAACCCAAGTGATCTTTCTTGATCTTGAGTATTTTTTTTTTTTTAAGTAATTGTATTAGAAAAAAATATCCATGACTATTCTTTTAGTATAAAAAATATAAAGAAATTTTGGTAATTTATTTCGTTTTTCAATTTGTTATAATAAGAATAATTTCGAAACTGTTTTTTTTACAAATATTTGCTAACAAGCAAAGGAAAATTTTTTTTAAATAAAAATTAAAACGAAAAGATTAAAAAAGCCAGATTAGAAAGACGTTTGTTAATAAGAGAGTGAGAGAGAGAGAGAGAGAGAGAGAGAGAGGGGGAAAGAGGGTCAAGTTTTACATATAAATTTGGAATCATCGTTCTTCTAAAATCACCGTTTCTTGCGGATACAATTTCAAAATTTGTAACGTTTTAGAGGCGTCCAAAGCGGTCAAATCTCGGCGTGGCCAACTCGATATAAGTTTGTAATCTTCAATTAGGAAACCATGCGAGGCGGCAAAGTTTAATAAATCCTAAAGGAATGTATCCAAGAAAAAAAGTAATTTTATTAAGAGCGTATGTGCAGTTCTCGATTAAATTAATTTACGATTTTTAAATTATTTTCATATTTATTCAAGTGTAATATAAACAAACCCGTAATATACTCTCTTAGGAGAACCATTTCAACATTTTTTAATTGATATAAAAACAGTCACCGTGTCATTAGCATTTACCTGTAATGTGTTATCGCCATAAAATCTACGTTCCACAAATTCTCCAGTAGGCTTGCGCATTCGTATTTTAGTAGTATTTGATGCACTCTCCACAGGCTCATCAGGCAATGATTGCTCGGCCTACAACGGAAGATAGACGGAATGCATAAATATGTTGTTGTTGTAACATTTAGAAGTATATATATTTACCACTACGCGTATAGATTCCCTTCGAGCATCTTCTTCGGCCCGTTCTGAGGCCAAACGTTGACGTTCAGCAGCTTGGGCAGCTTCTTTTTGCCGTTTAGCCGCTTCCTTGGCCATATCCGCTTGTAATGTCTGCTGATAGGCTATATCTTGTTCAGCTTTGACTTGATAGCGTACAGCTCTAGCATCTTCTTCGGCTATTTCCACTTGTAATTGTTCATTATACATTTCAACAGATTCCAATAAACGTGATAATAAATCATCTAAGCCCACATTGCCTTAAGGAAATTGGAAAAGCATTTTAAAAGTTAAAGCATTTGGTTATTTCCATATATAATTACCATGAATCACAGATAACACTTCGCACGATGTACGACCCGATAAGCGACTCTTCCCAATAATCAAAATTGATGGTAATTTATCAATGGAAATATTACGCACAGTCAACGAGGCTGTATTACTAATGCAAGCAGTAACCGATGACAGTAATCTTTAAATTTTAAATAAAAGTTATTAGCCGCATATTATAGAATTGGAAAATATTTGTTGTAGTAACTTACAAATGTTTGTTGCTTTCGTGGGTTAAATCCCAACCGTAGACAATGAAATTTTCAGCTAATGTTTGAAGAATGCTTTCGTGTTTCATTAAATGATCACAGAAAACATTTGTTAGAATACTTTCACCATGATGCAAATAAATAGCCAATAATTTACGCTTGAATGGCATAATAACAGAGAGAGACAGAGGGAGTGATAATTAGAGCAAAACAAATTTTTTATATACTTATTATACTTACCTCACGGGCAGGTCGGTGACAAGCTTCCTTTAAAGCATCCTCCAAACTTCCCGTAAAAAACACGGGATGCGGTTCACCAAATCGTTGTCTGTAACTCTCAGCAAACTGTATAGAACCGGTGGTTTCATTATCCGTGTTATTGGAAACTAAAACAATCAAATTAATTTAATGAGAATTCCTTAGAAAAATATCAACTTTAATTTACTTAAGTGTCTGTTGGCTGGTTGTACTGGTGGTGTATCAGTAAAAAACTCTTCACAATTATTAAAATCTGTAGCATCTTCAAACTCATCTGTTGAACTGTCTGTATCTTGCCCCATTACACTAAATATTGTAAAATTACATAAGAGATAAATGGATCGCAAAAGAAATAAAAAAGTTGTGTTTGGCTACGGCCAAAACTTGCACACCTACCACCTTGAGGCACTAAAATAAAATTTATGTAAGATGCATGCTTTTCCATTTGGGGCATTTTTAAGTAGTACCTTGATCTTGTTTTACTTTATTATCAACAAAATTGAAAAAACCTTAAAAAGCCAATTTGTTTCCCCATACTTTCTCTTGAGATTGTCTGCTCCATTTAATTTTGGGAAGAATGCAAAAATCTTGCAATTTTTACCTTTTTATATTATCCAGTTTTTGGGTAATATGAAAAACCCCTAAGTTTTGGGGGCGTGACCTTTTAACGATTTTTTCCAATTTCAATACTGATCTGTGTTTCAAATCAAATTTAGAGAGGATATCTCAATTTTTGCACAAATACACATAATCAGAGTCTAATCAGAATTTAATGCTTATCAACATTATAAAGTCCCTGAAGTCCCTTTTTAGCTAACGTGTGTATATTGCACAAGGAGGTGGGTATAAAAAATTAAAGACTTCATACTTAGTAGGGCGTGCAGTGGTCGATGTTCCCGTTGTAGCTGTAGTTGTGATCGTTGCTGCATTTGCAGTAAAATTGTTAGTATTATTAGTTGTAAATTTATTGGCTAAATTATGCAATATAAAGTTATGTGTTAGTTGTATGCCCGATTGCTGAAAATAAAAAATGAAAAGAAACAACAAAATTTATCAAAAATTGAATACAATTTAAAAGTAACCTACTGCCAAAGTGGTGTCATTGTCGCACCCATATGGCCAACCTGTCCACTCTTGAAATCTAACTGGTATATCTGTGACATCGTAGACATTGGTTTTTACATCTTGTATTGTAGTGCGTCCGGTAAAGGTTAATTCATGGCGAGTGCCTTCCGGTTGCAGTACAATTGTCAATTTGAATAACTTGTCCAAACGTTCAGTAACCTCATCGCTACAAGAAAATAAAGCACAGATAAAAACGAAATGAGTGGAGAAGTAAAAAGTTAATCACTTTTCGAAATCCATATAACCCTCTTCAGTCAAATCAATCAGAATTAATTCATTTTCAGCGGATAATCCCAAATTTGATAACTTTGTTGTTGATATTTGGGCCTCGGGAAGTTTAGCAGGTGGCCAACCGCGTATAGCTTGACGACATATCGGTACATTTGTTGCATCGAAAATTTTCTTTTTTAATTGATCTAAAAAAAGAAACGAGTTCAAAAATCTTCAAAGACTCTTTAAGAACTTCAAAACTCACCAACGGTAGCATTAGCAGGCAGTCTGATATCGTAAATTTGCTGATCAAAATGTATATTAAACAGTATTTGTTTGATTGTATTGGTTGACGACGAAGGAGATGACATACTGGCTTCTACGTTTGTGTCTAACGATACCAAGTCAATAATATCATCATTTGATGATGTATGACGCACTATTATAAGTACAATTAATGACATATATAAATATTTACTATTAATTTCATTACATACCCGGAACAAAAGCACTTTCGGCTGCTGTATTATTTTTCGTATTCCTACCATTTTTTAACCGATGTGGATAATCACCAATAGATGAAGTCGCTGTTGTTGAGAAATTATTTAGAGTGGTAGACGAGGTGCCAGCATTAAAATTAAGTGGAAACATTGGATTTTCAATATGAGTTAAGATGGGCGGCTGTGTTAAAGATGGAGCTGTTGCATCGTTGTCTTGTGGTATGACACGTTGTATGGCAGCCTTATTATTAGATATTTGCATTTAAAATATTTATTATTATGAAATTATCTAACAAAACTAACCATAAGATCCCAGTTGGTGTCTTCTAAATGGGAAAATGCCTCTCCGACATCCTCAATACCTGTTATACTCTACGTGTTATCAAAAAAAAAAGTATATTTATAAAACCACAACACAATAAATGTAACAGTCACTTTTTTATATAAAAAAAAAAACAACTATTACCTGAAAATTGGCTAAAATTTCTTCTTTATTCTCAGACATTGTGTCTTTTTCTTTTTACGTATTATATCTTTTGTTCTGTGTTGGAGTTTTAACAATTTTATATATTGACAAAAGTCGTGTTTCTCTCCAATGAGATTTCAAATTTTACTAAAGAAGACTAAGAAGTGATTTGCAAAAAACAAAGCACAACAAAACAAATTGATTGGTGGTGGTGTTCGTAACATAGACCAACTCAGACAAGTCACTCTCATTCGTTGCATGGAGTTGATAATCAAAACACTATTTTTAATTATTAATTAAAAAAAGTTTATTTTGATTGTATTTGCCTTTGTCTATTTTGCACAATTTTCTGATTATATTTTATTGTTTCTTGTATTGAAAAAATCCACCGAATTGAGTTTAGAACTTTTGTAATCACCACGAAATGTCGATATGTTTTTATTAAATAAGAAGTTAGAAATTTTTGCCTCTTCAACGAATCAACAAACACAAAAGTTAATGTGTGAACTTAACAAAGTTTTTACTGAGAAAGAGGCCAAACAGAATGACTATTAAAAGTTAAAAATTATCGAACTTTTTGTATTGTGATGCAGTGCGTTGTTAACTACTGTATATATATATATGAATACGAAAGCTGCAATTTACAAAACTTATAAAAAGTATTGTCATTTCAAGTTTCACATAATATGTGAATAAATATATATGAAAATGCTGTTGATATTTTGGAAAAAGGATTTGTGAATATAATTTTCAATGTGCACAATTTATAAAAATATAAACGGAATTAAATATGTACAATACTTATATTATTTGTGGTAAGTGTAAATAATTAATTTAAGCATTTGAAGCTTTTAACCGGGAAAGTGATTGGCCAATTTCGAAGAAGGAAATTCGGTTATGAAAAAGACTATCGCGAAGGTACTCGTTACCCGTTACATATAACAGATGGCAAACTCATGAAAATTGATACTCTACCAAGAGACAAATGATATCCACGAAGAATATATATGTTTGAACGCAAATAGTTATGCAAAATAGAACGAACACAAATGCGATATCTAACTTAAAAATTCTCATTGGTTATATATTCCAGCGTAGAGAGTTTTGAAAAAAGGTTTTCTTCCGTTACAAAACATTTTATATATTTTACCGAAAATTTTTAGATTTTTGTGATTATTTAAAACCCAATATATACTACATTGTAGAGCATACATCTAAAACAACACAAATCTTATAAGAATTTATCTTTAGCTTATACGCACATATAAACATGTAGTATAATTTATACACATAATTCTCACTAGATCTCTTCTTAGTGTTAAATCAAGTTAAATGAGCCACCATGCACTATTAGTCAAACTGAAAACACATGCATACACATACACATACACAGGTAATTTATCATGATTTGTATTTTAAATCAAGGCAAGCAATGCAACATACTAATTCTATTATCATCATCATGACCACCATCATTATTATCAAACTGTATATCATTGTTGATGGTAGGCCGATGTTTCAAGTTAACAAAACCATAGACAACGCATTAAAACCTTTGTAGATTTTGAAGTGAAATGTTGTTTTTACGAAAATCTCTCAATTTGTACACAAAATTGTGCTTAGTTGTAGTGCTCTTGAAACTATTTCAATGGTATGGTGGTGGTAATGCTCATCATGTTACACAGCCAACATATGTCACAAAAACACATTTAGTGGATAAAATAATGAAATTGTTAACAAAGTTGGAGCAAAGCAATGAATATAATATGAATATAAAATTTGCAGTTGTATTAAGTGGATTTTTAATCAAACGTAAATATGGAATTTTATATATATACACATATATACACATATATACGTTTCATCATCTCAATAATCAATTAATCAATTCTCTAATACTGTATAATGTATCGATTGATTGAAAATTTTTAAATTACCTTTCAGAAAAAGTTCGCTTTTATGAATCTACACGTTATGAGGAGCAACTGTTTTATAACCTATTCCAGAAACTTTTTAAAATCACACAAAATATGAACAATGGCTGTAACTCTACCCTTTCGCAGGATCAACAAATAAGTAAAAAACATTTCATTTTTAAGATGTATAATAAATTTTTATCTACCATCAAGCCGATTTTGCTCTATTTAATGGCATACAATATGATTATTTTAAATAGGGTTTCATAAGTGACTTTTTAAAGTATTGTATTTTGACAAAGACGAAGCTACATATATAACATTTTCACATATTTATGTTTTTAATGATAGTTTTAAAAAATGTTTTCCAAAAAAATGTTTTACTGTTACCGCCAAGTCTTAAATGGGATCGTTTAACTACACATTTGGACTATAAAGCGTTAATGGAAAATTATGATCAATTAAGTAAAGTGGGAAGACCGAATAAAACGGAATCTGGTATTGAGTATAATGCAGTAAAGACTTTAGAATAAAAATATATTAATAGAATAATCACTTAAAATAATAGATCATTGTTTAGCGGGGATAACCACTTTGGATGCGAAAAGCTGCCAATTACTCGACACGTTTTGTTTACTTACCATTTTTAATGATTTGCCAAATTATGGTTACCAGCGTACACATCAGTAAATATTATAAATGTGGTTTAATTGCACTTAATTATTTTAATGTTTTCTTTTTGTATTTTGTTAATTTATGCCTTACAGAGTATTGATATTATATGTGTTTACACATCATTTGTGTTCTCGATCCTTGGAGACGCCCTTTACCTACGGCAAACTGGCACATGAAAAATGTTCTCAAGTTTATAGAGAACAGAAGGCTTTGCAACATCTTGGCTTGCCTAATATTTATCGGGATTTATATTTAGAACAGAGTAAGTGTGAAATGAATGCTTACTTATATAAATACTGTATAGAAACTCATTTGGATGTATTTAAATATAATTATCAACCTCAAAATGTCACCACTCTCTCCCTCTCTCTCTTTCTTTCATTTATTCACAATTTTCATTTGATTTGTAATTCAATATTTATTACAGTGGTGGTCTGTGGCCTATTCGGTTATGTGGAATTTCTAAATTGGCCCAACATGGCCAGTGTTATGCATTGGCCACAAGAGGATGATTGCTTGTGTTTGTTTGTGGATGGTGAACGCTTGATTGATTGTAATTGTACTAATCACATAAACAGTTTACTGCTTGTCCATTATATTAATGGTTTATTGATGTTGAATTTTGAATGAGTTGCTTACAGTTTTCTTTGTACTATAATTTAGATCTAAGCATAAATATTATGTATGTGTAACCAGCTGAACATATGTTTATATGCTTTAGGCCGCTCTCTCTTTCAACCAAAAATGTTGTAGTGAATATATTTAGATGTCGCTCCAGCTAGGTTTTCTATATAAATTATATTAACAATATTTTTATACCCTCCACAGAAGAAGTCCACATAAAAGGGGGGTAAATAACTTTTTTCATTTCATTTGTAACGCCTAGGAGGAAGAGTCAGAGACCCTAAAAAGTATATATATTCTTGATCAACATCAAAATCCGAGTCGAAATAGACATGCCCGTCCGTGAACATTTTAATTTGTAAATGTTGAAATTTTGCACATATATTCTGTTTGCAGTTTGCTACCTAAGTTCGGCAAATTTAGTCGAGAGCCATGCCCATAATCAATAAAAGTCTCTTTATGTGACACAAAAAATTACCTATAAAGTTGGAATTTGTTATGTTTTTTAAATTTATAATGACTCCATCCATCAGTGGGAGTGGTTGTTGTACCAGACAGGCCCACTTTTCCCAAAATAACCATGTTCGGCGTAAAACTTTTTACTTGTTTTACTAATTATTTATTATGGTAAATTATTTTTTATTGGACCAAAGGATTTATAACAAACTGTACAAGAAAATATTATGCACTTACAATGATTATAATAAATGAAATATAATACATTTTATCTAAACTCTTTACCAATATAAACGTTATGTTTTACCCAACAATGTGTACACTTTATATGCAATTACTGTATAATAGTTTCCTAGTTAATCGAATTATTACAATACATATAATGTTTTTATTGAACTTAATTAAACGTAAATGTGCTGTGTTATGAAGAATGATTTGCTCAATGTTATTATTTGAATTTATTGATTTTCCTTTTTCGTTAGCAGACCCAATATTCGACAAATAATATTATTGCTCAGTATTTGAATAACAATTCTTACTAAATTATTATTAAAAGTGTTTAGGAAAAGAAGAGTACTTAGAAATCAGTTTTGTCCGGCAGTTCTTCCTTGAGTTTTTGGAAGTGTTGGTCTAGTAATAAGAAAAAAACTAAATGTGTCTAAGGTTTTTTTTTTTTAACGAGGAGGAAAGCATTGAAAGCCACAGGTCAGTGTGGGGCCTTC
This sequence comes from Ornithomya fringillina, assembly GCA_963978525.1. Lineage (NCBI taxonomy): Eukaryota > Metazoa > Arthropoda > Insecta > Diptera > Hippoboscidae > Ornithomya > Ornithomya fringillina. Next base: position 12,455,168 of record OZ021694.1, read on the forward strand.
ACCAACTAAAACCTCCTCGAAGGTCCGACGGTGCATCTCCCGGGACCACCGTTAAGTATTACGTCGGGAGAGCCGTCTGAGCTTAAGCTCAAATCGTCAGTGATGTGGTCTCTGTCCTATGTCGTTCTGAGGCGGCTCATAACAGACGCACAGACATTATTGACGCATTGGAATACTTCAGCGGAGTTACTCATGCACCAGCACAATCTGTTTGGACTGATTTCTTCACCTGTTACTTCTTCAATCAATTGCCGTTCGACACTGAATCTAGGGCATTTCAGGAGTACATGTGCAGCGTTTTCTTCCTCATTATTGCACGTTGGGCACCAGGGTTCCGTATCATGCTTAAAGCGATATAAGTAAGTCCGAAAGCATCCGTGACCACTAAATATTTGTGTCGAGTAGTAGTCCATGCAACCTTGCTGCCTGTTCAGCCATAATCCTATGCTGGGCAAGAGCTCGTATGTCCATAGGCCTCGTGGAGAGGCATTCCACTTCATTTGCCATTCATTGTAGCTGCTCTGGAGTATGGCGTTTTTCTCGGCGAGCGTAAGCTTTCTGCCTAACTCTTTCCTTCTGTCATGCATCCTAGTGTGCTGTAGCACCATTATGTCTGGCGGTGCTGTGCCAGCCAATGGTACGAAAACCACAGCATACTCTTAGGGCTGTAGCACGCCATAGTTTATTCAGGCTTTTCGCATAGCTTGGATACTTCTGAATACGGTTACTCCATATCGATGCGGCGTAGAGAGCTACTGAGAAAATCACTTTGGCCAATAGTAACTTTCTTATTTGGCTAGGGCCGCCAGTGTTTGCCATTATACGTGCGAGTGCTGTATATATGCGAGATGCTTTTTCGCACACTGTATTCAAGTGTGGTAAAAACGATAGTCTTGCATCGAGTGTGACTCCTAGGTATTTGATTGCCTCCATAGTGGTCATCTCATATCCGCCAATATCTAGCTGCAGGGTTTCTCTCTTCTTTCGGCTAGTGACTAGTATCGCCTCCGTCTTTTGCGGCGCAAGCTCTAATTTATGATCCTTAAGCCAGGTTGTGAGTAAGCCTATAGTAGTTCTGCAATCGGATTGTATATCTGCGAGTTCCTTGGCAACGATGGTAATTGCTATATCGTCAGCATAGCCAATGATACTCACTCCTGTTGGCACTGGTAGCCTTAGGACTTCATCGTATAATATATTCCAAAGCAGGGGTCCAAGTATTGAGCCTTGTGGGACGCCCGCTATTATATTATAGTTACATAAGCCTGCGTCAGATTCATAGAGCAGGACCCGCTGTGACAGGTAGTTTCTTATGATGTGCGCCAAATATAGTGGTACGTGTTTTTTCCACAGCGCCTCGATAATATGGGGCCAACTAGAAGAGTTGAATGCATTTTTTACATCAAGCGTTACTATTGCACAGTACTTTTTAGTTCCGTTTTTCCACCGTGTTCCTTCGATAGCCTTTTCAGCGATGTTTTTAACATGCATTATTGCATCGATTGTGAATCGCCCTTTACGGAAGCCATATTGGTTATTAGAGAGGCCACACGTACTTTCAATGTGATGTACAAGTCTGTCGTGTATAATTTTCTCAAGCAGCTTACCAAGTGTGTCTATCATGCATAGGGGACGATAGGACCCAGGTTCTCCTTCAGGTTTATTCGGCTTTGGGAGCAGGACCAATCTTTGCCTTTTCCATATGCTTGGAAATAAACCGCAGCTTAGGCAGTTATTGTATACGTGCAGAACCAAATTGGGGTTACGCTCTGCAGCGATTTTAACGGCCTCATTGGGTATGCCGTCAGGGCCAGGGGCTTTATTGTTGTCGAGCTTTTCAACTGCTCTTCGCAACTCATTAGTTGTTATACGCCATGTAAAAGTGCTCGTGGGTACTCCAAGTGCCCTATTAGAGTCAGTACTGTCAGACCTACCTAAGGCAGACAATGTCGTAAGGAGTCTACCGGGTATTGCCTCATGCTTTGGGAAAAGCGTTTCAACCACCTTTTTCATGAATTCGGCGTCTGTGGGTACGTTCCTTTTGTAGCATTTGACCTTGGCCATTACGGTTTTGTAAGTCCCGCCCCAGATATCAGAGTCTGCTAGGTTGCAAAGCTCTTTAAAGCATCTGCTCTTGCTGGCCGCTATTACTTTCTTAAGCCGCTTACGCGCTTCAGTATATCTGTTTCTATAGGTTGCATATTCTGTGGAGTGAATAAAACGCTGTGCTCTGCGTCTGGCAGCTAAGCACTGTCGCCTCGCATTATCGATCTCGCTATTCCACCAATATACTGGTTTACGATTGGGGAGGTTCGATCGTCTGACCATAGAAGCGTCGCACGCTGCAGTAACATGCTGCGCCAGCTTTTTTGCTTGTTCTTCCACTTCTGATGGTAGTGTTACATCATCCGCAATCATAACTTTGAACACATTCGGGTCCAGAGTTTGAAGTTTCCATCCCCTACCGCAGTGCTTACCAGGCGTGCTTGTCAGCTGAGTATGTCGGCATATCCTTGTAATGATAGCATAGTGGTCGCTCTGAGTATATATGTCGCTAACGTGCCAGTCACAATAACGCACCAGGCAATCAGAGACGAATGTTATGTCAATTTTCGAGCCTGCACCATTCTTCTCGAATGTGTTTTTGATACCGTCGTTTAGTAACATGACGCCTAATGAAGAAAAGGCTTCTATTATGGTTTCGCCTCTCTTATTGGTATATCTACTGCCCCATTCCATGGCCCATGCATTAAAATCGCCCGCGATCAAGGCTGGTTTATGTGTATTTATATCCTCTGCAATCATATCGATTATGTGTTCGAACTGTTCTAGATCTAGGCTGGGTGGTAGGTAACAGCTGAAGATAAAAATGCCCATTACCTGCACAACCACGTAGTACTGCTTGTTCTTTATGGGAACACCCTGAGTTGTAAGATTTCCACAAATCCATATTGCCGCTTTGCTTGTGGGGTCTGAGATCCAGGATCCCCTAGTATTTATACTTCGGTAAGGCTCTGATATCAGGACCATATCAACTCCTTGCTCCAAGACAGTTTGTTTGAGTAGGTCTTGTGCAGCTTCACAATGATTTAGATTCAATTGCAATATCTTCATTCTGCTTTTTTCGAGTTTGCTGCTAGATAGGTTGGGCACCGCCTACCACCTATAGGATGGTCAAAGCCTAAACCTTTATTTGCACATTATGCGCACTCCGCCTTGTTCCCACACTGTTTGGCTATGTGCCCCGGTTTACCGCAGTTGAGGCAACACTTGCTCCTATCTACACTACTCTTACAGGTTTTGGATATATGTCCAAACTCCAAATATTTGAAACATCTCGGAGCTGAACTTTCCCGAACTCTGCAGACGACCCATCCAACTTTGATTTTGCCTACTTGTAATAAATCTGCCGCAAGCCTACCGGGTAAGCTAAGAATGGCCATTTGGGTGTCGGCAAATGCCTTCTTAATGGATTTTATTGCAGTTATATCTTTTTTATATCTTTTGAATGAGAGTTTATGGCCTCTACTATTTCATCTTTGCCTGTGACTTCATCAAGGTCTCTCAGTAGCACGGTTTTCTCGTTGCCGATGAGCTTTACGTTCGCCTGAGTTCCCAGCAATTTCACAATATCCTCTTTATATTGTGTGGGGTTGCCGGCGCGTTTTCTTTAGTTCAAACATCATTTCTCCGTTCTTAGTTTTACGGATTTTTACGATGTCCTCGCCTAGTTGACTTGACTTTTTTGAGAATGTCACTATATGACATCTCCCCAGCTTTACCTATTATTATGGCTTCTGGCTTTACATATTTGGGCTTATTGCTGCGCTTATTTACCGTCGTAGCTTTGCCGGACATAATTCCTTGTGGCTCTTTATCAGCAGTATTGGCCGCTGCCTCCTGATTAACCTTATTCTCCTTAACTGCTTTACGCTTAGGGTTAGGAGTCCCTTCGTTCTGGTTCGAGTCTCGTCTTTTTTTAGGCGCTTGCTTTAACCATGGGGATGTTTGTGAGTGTCTACTGTTTCGGATAACGGTTTTGGCTTCGTCATCATGCATATTTATTGCTGATAATTCGTATAGAGCTCTGATTTTTTCTATGCTTTCGCGCATAGGTAAGTTTATGGTGCGCCTTTTTCCATCTTCTAGCATATCCACAAGTTTCGCAATTTCTGCACCCAGTATATAGAAAGGTACGCCATCATTTTCTGTTTCCTTCTTATCCTTTCTTTCCGTCACATGCCGTAGCCTGCGCCACCGGGGTTTCATTTGTCCGGTTGCTTGCCGTCTGTGGCGGCGTACGTTTCAGACCCATTAAGGAAGCAAAAGCGCAGCCAAGGGATTATCGTGGGAGTAATATTCGGCACTTCCACTAGCCTTGACCGAGGTTCAAGCTAGGCTGTGCCACAGGTACAACGCCTTCGCAATGTAACAGTAAGCAAAAAAGAAGAAAATTCCTTATTTGCTTTGTCACAAGTATTACTTTTACTAAAAGTAAGCTTATGTTCCGTTGCTTACACGAACAAAATAAATACTATGCAAAATATTTCTGCACCGTTAGTTTTTTATTATTCACCAAAGAAAATAATTTTTCGTTATGCGTAATATGTCTGCACAGCTTGACTGCTAAACAGAGAATCCCCAAAATGTGTCTAAGGTGGGAAGAACCTAATTACGCCCTCTAATAAGGCATGTATTAGGACTCAACTTGCAAATCGTATTCTAAAAAAAAAAAAAAAAAAATTGGTAACGTAAGTAAATTGTGGCAGTGTTTGTTATGTGACTACGCCCCTTTTTGGTACATCGATAGATAGAACAATTTATAAAAGTGTATAACAAAATTCAACTTTATAGGCAAATTTTTGTGGTAAGTAGACAGTTTTTTCTCTATGGGTAGGTGTTATGTTATATTGCCATGCCCTTTTTTTGTACATCGATATATGAAGTAATTATACCGCAACATTTTTTCATAGGCTAATTTTTGTGTCAGATGGACAGTTTTTTATCGATTGTTGGCGTGGATTTTAAGCGATTTAATCCAATTCAAATAGATATTACAATAGTTTATATAAAATTTCAATTTAATATTGTGAAATATAGCATCGTGAAGAGATTACAAATGGACGAACATGTTTATGTCGGCTCATTAATGCTAATCAAGGATATATTTATATACTACACTCAGAAAGAAGTGTTAGTGTAAATCCCCTTCTTATGTGTATACCTAAAGATAAAATAAAAACGACCCATACATTTCTTAGAGGAATTGATGGGTATATAGTAATTGGCCCAAGCAGTGGGAAAGACATTTTAATACTTTGTAGAACCTCTCCAACTTTTCATAATGCTTTAAAAAAATGATGATAATCAGGAATAAAAAGCCATATCTTCCTGTAACTGTTAATACTGCCATAAGTGTTATGCCATAAAAAAACGTCTAACAAGTTATTAAATAAATAATAATGCAAAACGAGGCATTAATTTGTGTTGTTGTATACTCCGTTTAAAATGTTCACAAAGTAAATATCAGCACATCATTTATTTATTATCAAAGTCTGTCACATCAACGTTATGTATCGTATATGGTATATAGGGGAAGCATGTAAACTTACACGTGTATGTACTTAACGAAGCATAAATTATATGTAAAGGGGGTTGGCTTGTCTTGAACGTGAACTAAACACTTGCATGACGTACAACACAATACCTAGTAAGTACAATGTTGACTCTGTATATATATATTACAATGACATACGTTATAACATCTTTGACATGTTTTGTATACAAAATATTATTATATGAGTTTTATGCATATATATACAGGTATTGCATTAGGTTTTATAGCCACCACCGTAAGGTAAAGTCACTTTGTCCAAACGTTTGCAACGTCTGGATGGGGGTCTTAGCATCGAATGTCGTTTGAGACATATATGTTTTCTTCCAGTTTATAGAAGTCTTTCTTCGGTACGTAAAAATGTTGCGTAAAAAAATGACTGGCCTTGAGAGTAACAAAAACTAAAATTTTTTCTAAGATTCTTTCATTATTCAAAGGAAATTTGAGTTCTGAGTCATTGGTGCTGGGTGTTCAAGATTTAGCCTAAGGCGATTTTTTTCGGGAACTTAATACATAACTCCATGAAAGTTTCAAGATAACGTTCATATTTATTTATAACAACATATAAAGAAAAAACAAGTAAGAAAACTAAATACCCTCCACGTCTACAGCGATGGGTGTAGCAGTGTAGTGTAGTGTGTAGTGTGGTGTAGTGGAATATAGTGGAATCAGCTTCCAAGTCGAGTTTTACGCCGAGTATGGTTTTTCGACCGATTTTGCCCGTTTAAAATAGGGACCTACGTGCGAAAACTAAAAGTATCTGTACAAAATTTCATCTCAATATCTCAAAATCTTGAGAATGCCATCAACAAACAGACACACGGACATGCACATCGAGATCGAGATCTGATATACTCGTATATGCTTTGTGGGGTCCCTGACACCACTTTCTGGGTGTTTCAAACGGAATGACAAACTTAGTACACTCTCCATCTTATGTGTAGGGTATAAAAAGAGAAGAAGAAAAAGGTAAAAACAAATGGAAAGTCAAATATTTTACGTGGCTTTATACATATGAAAGGAATGTAATTTAAGGAAGTTTGATTAAAATTTTATTTTAAAGATCTTGCAGTTGGAGGGTGATGTAAACCTTTTTCCAATGATTATATATATCACATAAAGTATATAATTATTTGTCACTCATACGCCCCGTTTACCTCGTAGAGATCTTTAATATTTTTAAAGAGAAGGACATAACATAACATAAAATAAGTTTTGATTTGATCAGCATAAAATGATCAATAGTAGATATTTTAACTCAAATTTGACCACTATACCATGCACAGTCTTTCTGGTGGAACAGCCTTAGAGATGCGAGCATAGACTGAACTCAGCATTATGGTAGTAATTTTTAATAATTTCCAAATGTTTCTTGTTTATAAATTTCACGTGATTTCAAATAATGTTAACCTTGACGTTTTGGATTTGACAGATCATGAAAACATTCAAGGGTGCGGTCATATTATAATACAAAATTATTATGTATGTATTGAAAACTCCTTAAATAAATACGTATGTAGACATGATTTTTTAAAATAATGACTTCACATTTTTAAGTTTTTTGAAATCGAACAACTTTTACAGTTTTGCCCCTTTGTAACAAAATATTTCATCAAAATCGAAGCAGCGGTTTTTTTAATTTTGTTTTTTTATGTCGAAATTTAGCAAATTTTACGATGAATGATAGAAAATGACCAAAGGAATTGAATAGTGTAAATTTAGGATTAACGAGACCAATGTGACAACTTCTGTGATGCTTTTAAACTACGATGAAAATCGTGTTTTTAATTCTTCTAGAGAAGTGGGACTCAACTCAATATGAATCGCACGCATAACATTTTGTATTCATACGATTTTTAAGATTATAAGCTTTTCAGCTGATATTCTTATAGAAATGTACGCTTATAAGCGCTACATATAAAATTAGTTACCAAGATGGAGGTTAAAATTATATATAGATTATGAAAAATGGCTGTATTTGTACGTTAAGGTTAACGGAAGTACATTCAATTCCATTTTGAAAAATAATATTTAGTAAAATTGAAACATTTTCTCGTTCTTCTTGGAAGCATAACAAAAACTCTTTTCAATGCGTATGCAGGCACCAACACCCAACCACATGTAAATTTATACAAATCACCCTAAATTGCCACTAAATACTTTACATCTATATTGATTGTGTTTGAAAACGAAACTTTTTGTTCACGTGTTCTATAAAATCCTTGTTCTTAAAATATTATAGCATGACAATGTGTGTAGCATTAAAAGCCCATAAAAGTGTGGAGTTTAAAGTGTAACTGTAAGTTTGACTGGTTTATTATATTTCCATTACATATGTCCCTGTACACACACACATATATATAGACTGAACTATATATATATATAGATGTATACCAATACTATTGGACGCGTTTTTATACCCTATACATAGTACGGGGGTATACGTAGTTTGTCATTCCATTTGCAACATCCAGAAGGAGGCGTCAGAGATACTATAAAGTATATATTCTTGATCAGTATAAAAAACTGAGTTGATTTAGACTGTTGCATGGAGTAATTTTTGAGATATTGAGGTGACATTTTGCACAGACATTTCTAGCTTCTAAACGCAGATCCCTATTTTAAATAGGCAAAATTGGTCAAGAGGACAAAAATCTATTTATCCCACAAAATCGTAGGCATATCTATCTATAAATATTTAGTTCATTGGTGTGTTAAAAATGGGCTTGGTCGCGCCTAATAATCAATAAAAACCATAATATTTGACAAAAAATGGACCTATGAAATTAAAATTTAGTGCACATATATATGATTACTTCATCCATCGATATGGCAAAAAGTGGGCATGGTCGGATAACAGATATGCCCATAATTTACAAAAAACCATACTCAACGTAAAATCTAACTTACAAGCTGATACGTAATATCTACATAATATATATATGTATATTTGCCACGCCCACCGTTATGGATGTGGAGGGTATTTAAGATTTGACCTAAGCCAAATTTAGTTTTCTTATATGCTTTTTCTAAGTCGGTCTGTAATTTTATAGCACACAGAACTGTTCATTATTTTCACATCAAATGTCCCCGTTTTACTTTTTGGTTTGTTTGTTTTGAAGGGAAGAGAGAGAAAGAGTTTTGTTGTCTATTTACCGGTATCAGTTGTTTATGTTTTTATGTGTATATTGTTACACTTTTTTTTGTTGCCTTCTTTACACTTTACCTTATAACGGATATGTACAAGTGTTTCTAAACGTACACAAATACTCACTTATATCGCTATTTCAATGCTTGTAAAATTGCACAAATTTTATAGATATGTGTGTTGCGTACATATTCTGTATATGCGGTGGCAAGTGTTAAAGGTTTGTAATGCTCAACACACACACAATTAGAGGTGCTTACTACTTTTGTTAACTTTACGGCTAAATGGTAATTTTCTAATTGAAATCTACTGTTTCACCTTTATAATATGTACGACATATATATATATATATATATATACGTATATGGATGTAAAAGTATACAATAACCATCACTCAAGTTCTCACACTATTGAGTCTCTTTTTATAGCCTTCACATAAGGTTCAGCAGTAGATTATGAATCGGTTTACTCATGGCCATCATGTTGGAAACATTTGAAGTGTTGTAAGAGATCTTTTAAGTTAATAAATTGAATGGAATCTGCCAAGAGCCGCTTAAACTATAAACATTTTTTCATAAATAAATTAAAATTTCCAAGTTTTATAAATAGGTTTTTATAACTAGATCCATCATCACTGTTTTTCAGATAAAGGGCGTGCTTTAACGAATACACTTGCTTGTTATAAAAAAGTCTTATTTAGTGAAAAGTTGCGATAGTTTAGGTAAAATATAATTCAGTACTTTATGTACATCGCGCCTTTAGTAGGCATATAAATGGGTAGAGCATTCTAGATTTGGCTGAACTCCAATATATCTTTCGCTGTTCACTTTTATTGCAGTTGGAATAGCATTAAGCTTTTATTCTTGTTATTCTACTACTATTAATTGTTGTTAATCGTGGATTCTGTCACTAACACTCAAAATTGACAATAATATGTTTTACAAGTTTTTTGATAAAATATGTACTCTCTTCATTCAGAAGTGATTTCATACTCATGCGCTGTAGTTACTCTAACCCATTGTCAGAGACCTCTAAATACAGAGACGGAGTATCGCCCATATCGTATACATTTTATATCCCGTAAATTTATACAAGTAAAGTTTTCAAACGGACAGACAAAAATCGTAATTTATTACACTGACTTGTGTTATCAAATTCAGCTTATTTTTACTGGTTTTATATATTAAGAAGTCTCTGCATATAAATACTATAATGTTAGCGTTGGATGGCTCACGTCGTTCTGTGTCGTTTCTCTCTCTGGGTCTTTTAAGATTTGTAGAGTTTATGCAAATAGATGTATGGTACCGTGGAAAGTAAAGTAAAGTAAAGTAAAGTAAAGTAAAGTAAATAAAATAAACTGCGGTTAACAAAACGGTTATGAGTACCTTCACCGAAAGAGTACGGCAAAGAAAACCTTATGCAAGGTAATGAAAATATAAGAGAAGAGAAATAAAAATAATTATCTACTTACCACATATAATAACTCTCATAAGCACTGTAGTGAGGGTTCATCACTGATGGCAATATCCGTTCAACATTGATTCGTTGTTCTCCCGTCAATTAGAGTGTACCGTCACGCTGGCACTAAACGCATTACATTAAAATAAACTAAGTGACAAAAAAAATTCTAAAGGAAAAAGTAAATCCCAAATATTCTCACTTTTAAAACCCAACAGATATATAAATTCACGGACAATTGTAATATTTAAAAAGCAAACCAATAATTTTTATGTGTTAATTTGTTAAAAAAAAATGAAATATTTTATATAATACACAAACGGGAAAAACTTATATGTACACGAGAAAGTTACATCCAAAGATATCAAGTAATAATATGAAAAAGTGAGAAGAGAAGGAAGTAAAAACGTATATAGAGGAATAATTGAAAAACACACATTTTCAAGATAACTTATAAATATCAATTAATTTGTTTATAAAGAAATTTTGAAGTTTTATAAGTAAAGAAGTTAATTTTACTAATTTTTAACGTAAAAAAAGATTTAAGAAAAAAACTTATAGAAAATGTGTAAAGGAAAACAAGGAAAAAAGAACACTAGAAATAAAAAAGGAAATCAGGAATTTACTCTCTTTACTTGTAACGTTGAAGGGAACACATCTCTCTGTTTGCTATTATATTGTTATCATTATAGTATTACTGTTCCTTTAACAAATATGTTGAAACCTGCACCTGTGTGTTATTATTATTTTTTGGTTTATACTGTTTTAAATTTTCCAACTCTTCCTCCTTGAATATCCATAAATACAAATATCGTATTTTTTATACAATTTTTTTTGAAATTTTTTCTCATTTTCAATACCTAAATGAATTGTTCTATTACGTTTGTTATTGCTTTTGTAATTTCAAGAACGATTTTTGTTTTTGTCCGTACGTTCGTAGGGTATATGTGATATTTTGCAATACTCATCACCATATTATAAAAAGGGCTCTTGAGCTCAAATTTAACTTTGTTTTTGTTTGTATGGATAATTTTTACATAATGAGAATGGAATCGCTTCCAGTGCATAATTACCTATGTTGCTATAATGTGGAATTCATATCACGCCCAGGTTCACATTCCGTTAAAGTCTGCTGTGCTGCATTTTTCAAACCTCAAGCGCCGCTTCAAGGGCGAAAGCGAGTACAGTTGAAACAAATAAATATTTTGTGCACCTTTCATTTATAACAAGTAGCTGAACTGTTCTCTTTTTATTGTGTACCAGTTGTCACCCATTTTATCTGCTTTCTTTCAACCTCAACCACAAGTAGTTCTCCCCAATTCAATATCATACTATAAGTGCAAATAATTTTATTAATTGCCACATACAACAGAACTTTATTACCTAGACTTCAGCAGTCAATATATTTCGTAAGCCTTCCACTTAATTTGCGCCATTAGTACATCCATGTGAGTCTTCGATACAAGTAAACTAAATTCCTTTGTTCTGGCTGTTTGCAGGAGGAGTCCGAGTAGAAACATTCTTAAAAAGCAACTAAAACTGATTCCATCTAAGCATGTACGTCTGTACATCCGTTTCATTGTAGTTTTAGTAGACCGTACTGGCTGTAAATTTTGATATAAGCTGAAATTTTGTAAAAATATTTCTATTTATTGTATACTATTTAAAATAATAATAAAAATTGATTGAGGGTCACGCCCACAATAAATCTGCTAAAAAGGTTTTCTTAAGAAGTTAAAGAATTTGATACAAATATTAATAATTTACCCCATGCATTAATGTACCAAAAATGGGCGCAGTTAGGTAACAGATAGGCCCATACTTTACAAAAATCTCTATTGGCATAAAATCCAATTTACAAGTTGATACAAGTAATATATTAGAAGGCGTATACATGCCACGCCTTTTATTTGAGTATAAATGTGGGGGATATTCAACATTTGACTTTTTCCAAACTCAATATTCTTTTTACTTAATTTCACATATGTTCAAATGTCTTCCATATCGATTTTGTTTGTAATTCAGCGTGTATAGGAAATTTAATAAGTAATTGTATGTTTGTTGTTGCTTACGTGTATAATGATATATGGGTTAATAGAAAATTGACACTTATCACGTATAAAAACAACTTTAGTAATTACAACACTAACAACAGAACCAAAAGAGTGAAAACAACATTTCTACCACACAAGTTGAACCAGCAAACTTGATTAAAATGTTATGTAAGAAAGGAAAATCGAAATGGAACGAACGGAGAGCAAGAAAGAAAGAAGAAAAGGTATATTGACTAACTCTGAGATACCTTCCATATGCACATAATTCGATGACAATTGCGCTCTTTTTAATGATAATTAACCAATCGTTACATATTTTCACTAGAGTACAATTCTGCGAGGATTTTTTCTGACGTATTTTGCAAATTTTGAAAGCGCCTGTCATCCGATTCCGCAAGATTTAATATATCGGTATATTATGTATTTCGCGACCTGGTAGACATAGTATATTGATTAAATTGTCACAATGCCGAGCCAATTATGAATTTTATCCTTCTTTAAGGATCTTGTGTTCGAATTTTAATAATTCTTATTACTTATACAATGACCAAGTTAAATATAAAAATTTAATATTGGGATAATGAATACCGAATTGATCCTGATTCTTAATTTTTTTTTTGGTTGTTTTTTTCCTTTCCTTTTTATACCCTCCATATAAGATGGAAGATATACTATGTTTTTTAGAAGGAAGATCCGAGACCCTACAAAGTACTTATGTTCTTGATCAATATCAAAAACTAAGTCGATATAGGCAAGTGTGTTACGGGCGTAAATTTTGGGATAGTAAATTTTGTACGGATATTTCTAGTTTTTGCACACAGATCGCTTTTTAAAATGTGCAAAATCAGTCAATAGCCACGCCCATAATCGTATAAAATCTATATGCATGCCACAAAAATTTACTTACGAACTTTAAATTCGGCATATCTATAATTATCCCAATTTTCTATGTACTAATAATGGGCTTGGTGGGATATGTTAGCACGCCTAAAATTTCGAAAAAACCATACTCAGCGTAAAATTGAATTTGCAAGCAGATTCATAAGGCAAACACTTTTAGAGGGCATCATCAATGACCTGCCACGCCTATCTTTAGTATGTAGATGTGGAGAGTACTTAAGATTTGGCCCAATTACTTAAATTATATTGTTAAGCTATAACCTTACCGGGTTACGCCTTATAATCTTAGTCCATAGTTGAATTTTATTAGCACAACCAATTATTAGGCTAATGAATTGTTTTTTATCGAAATTTGTTAAAAATATATTAAAAATTTTCTGTAAGAAGATTCCTATTGCAATAAGTAATTATATGGCGAGAAGTTCTAAAAATGATCCGATTCGGTCCACTTTCAATAAGGTTCTTCTCTAAGTCAAAAGAGTCGCAAATTTCATTTAAATATCTCAAAAAATGCGAGCTACAGCTTAAGCAAATTTACATGGATAGACGGACGGATAATCGATTTAGATTTTGATTCTGCATTGATCGGTATAATTGGAAAAAGGTTTTAAAGTCTGCATCAACTTAATTAACGCTCCGCCACAAGTGTTGCTAGGTATAAAGAAAGAAAATAAAAACTGAAATAAAGAAAAGTAAAACGTGATACAAAATCACGTAAACAGTAATTGTTCTATATTTTGTTTGCCTTTTGCTTTATATATACGTGGTATGTGTGAATCTTAAGGGAGAATATGTTATATGCCTTGTACTAGAAAGAGTGCCTCAAACCTCAAACACATAAAATAAGTCCGCATTTATATGGAGCCTACATTAAAGTTACGTTACCCTTTCTTACCTGCTTAAACATGCACCGACATTATCAGAAAATAATTTTATATTTAGATAGATTTTGTACTTTAGTTTACTATTTACTTCGATTATTTATTCAATAAATTGTTTTATTTTATTTAATGTTAAAAAGCATAATATGGAAGAATCACGTTTTTTGGGTATAGTATATTAAAAGCTTTTATTTCAAAAGTAAATGTGTTTTTTCAATATTATGAATTAAGCCTTTAAGCCAATCACTTTTATAATTAATCATTTGTTCAGGGGAATGACTCAATCATTAATTCCTAATTACCACTTAAGTTGCAGGGATTTGTTTTTTACAAATTTATTTTTTTAATAAATAAACAGTGCATATAACAAGTAAGCAAAAAAAATTTGTCTTAGATCAAGTCTTAAATACCCTCTACATCTACTATAGTGGGCATGGCGAATATATAATTACGCCCTTTAATAGAGTATGTATAACCTCACTGAGTTAATCTTGATTACATATATTTTTTGAAATCTTATAACTTAGAAACGGTTAAAGGAATTTTGTTCAAACTTTCGGTGAAAACTTGCAAATTAATTCAGCTTTCAGACGAATCATATTTTATGGGCGTGGCATTACCCATTTATTTAAAAAACCCACGTACTTTTAAAAAGTCTTCTTCTAAGCAAATGGCCAGCGTCACTCCCATAAATTAAACATCCCCGAAAAGCTAGAAAAATGCAATTTTTTCATATTACTTTGACCGTTAGAGAAGCAGTGCTCATTTGAACTCAATGTGAATAACACACATAAAAATCCGAATCCATACGAATTTTAAGGCTGTAAGCTTTTAAGTGGCATAAAAATATTGCTCCTACGTTAATTTTTCGTAATGTTACAAAAGATACAACTTTTCGTCATGGTGATAAACTACACGTTTTTTTACCATTGAGGGCCATATTAACCAGCAAGAAAGGAGTCAGCACAAGAAACACTTAGGAACCACATGCGGCCTCGAGGTTGTACGTTCCCCACCTATGGTATATATTACAGTTAAAACAGAATTTTTGTATATATATATACAAACAAGCAACTTGGAATACATGTATGTAGGACTGCGTATATACACTCATGAGACTATATGTCCTTCGATTAACGCCAGTGTTGATAGTGTTTTATAAAATAACACATTAGACATTTCTTAGTGGTGTAGAATACATTCTAAACATTCCAGCACACGTACATGCATTGTAAAGATATTTTTTTTTATGTTTTTTTTTTTTTGGTTTCAAAACCATTAACATTTCCCACCATTAATGCTCACAGTAGGTATTGTTGGTAGTCATGATGGAAATTCTTCAACTGAAACTTTCGAACCACTTATTGTTTCTGCATACTTTAGCAACAATGCTTATTTGCTTTTATGCATAATACACATATGAGGAGTGGGTTGCATGTATTTTGTTAAAATTACTTTATCTCTACATATATAATTATCCGTATATACACTTACACCTCCATTTTTATTAACATTTTGCTGCTTGCACTTTGACGAACCTGGTGCATAGTTTCATGTGCAACATTTTGATTTTTGAAAAATGTTCAAGTATTTAAATGTTTTGCTTCTGCTTAAAACTCTAAAAAAATTTCATATGATAAATTAATTGCTCGAGTTTATAGTTAAAGTTTCGCTGTTATAATCAGGGAAACTGTTACAGTCAGTTATAATCTACCATAAAATGCCCTGCACCACTTAGCTCCTTAAATTGTGCTGTTAATTTAGTATACTCATGGTATTGCCATATAAGTCTTATCGTGAAATATCATTAAATGAAAAGGGGTTCTAAAAATCATCCGACCAGATTCAAATTTGGCTAATTGACTATTTTTCTCCAAGACATGTCCTTGTACCAAATTTACATGGACAAACAGACGAACATACGGAAATGGTCAAATCGAATCAGATTTTATTATAACAATTTAAGTCCGCATGATATTTACTGCAATTTTAAAATCCAATAGACAAATTTTGACATCGATCTGAACTTGGTGGGTATATAGTGAAAAGGCACTTGACTTTATTTCAGTGTAATTTTTATTGCTGCTGGGTTTTAAGAATCATCTGAAATCACAATTGGTTGCTGCTTTGAATTGTTAGAATTACAAAACAACTAAACTTTTTATTTTTCCCAAACTTCTATTTGGCTGTTGTTAGAATTGTGTAACGTAACCTAACGTAAAGGAAGCATAATCATTCTAATTGTAAAAATTTCTCATTTTATAATCTTCACATAAGATTCGTGAAATAGTAAGGCTGTCATTACCTTTGCTATATTCTAAAGGGGCGCCAAAAATGTTACAAATAAATACTTCATCAGCATATATATGATTTCGTGTGTCTGTCACTTCCACTTGGGCCCCGCCCTGAAACGGAGTACCGGAATAGGTGCTTCGTCCAAGGATCATGGGGCAACAGTAATATGCTAATGATCCAATTATAAATAGATACCATGGACAAGATCCAGGTATCAAAACATAAATCGTAGCAAATAAAATTCAAACGGGACACCAGCCCGTGGGTAATAGGCTACCTGAATCTGGGAGACCTCTAGGGGTCGACAGTCCTACCAAAGACTAAGTTTGGTACCGCGGGGTACTGGAGCCCCAAGAACTAAGGTTCTTGCCAGTACGTACTTTTGGGTAGGCCCCCTTGTGGGAGCATCGCGGGGGCTGTAAAATCGCTGGTAGTGCATGGTTGAAAACCCTGGTTACCAAGGGGTGAACTCTACATAGCCTATGATGTAAGTTCTAAAATTGGGACCTCCTTTGGGGGGGGCGCCCAGGGACGCTCAATTCCCTTATAAACGTCCACTCTATGTCTCAACGATGGGTATTGGACGATAAACACATAACATACATGTCATTTCCACTGGGGGACGCTTAATTCCCTATAAAACGTCTAATTGTGTCTCAACGACAGGTATAGACGTAAAACACATACATACTGTCACTTCCACTGTTTGTTTATTGTCGTACTAGAGGTATTTAAGATTCCGTCTAAGCCAAATTTAGTTATTCTGGTTGTTTAATTATACCCATCGACATGTTTATAAAGACCCATTTATGATTTTTGCTGCATTCTTAGGTTATCTTTATGATAGACCTCAATGCAAAGCTTGACTAAGCTAACAACAGTTTTCGCTTTATTTGTTACCATATTAAAGCAACAATTCTTGCACGAATCTATTATTCAACTAATATAAGTCATTAGAAGCTTTTGTTGAAATTCAATCCAACTGCAATAGAAATGAATTAAATTTTATAAAGAGTTCATGGGGGAAAAAATATATACATATGATATAAATGTTAAAACTATATATACTTCACTGGGTGACTGTGTATAAAATGAAAGCCCAATAAAACAAGTGATCTCATATATATATAGCGGAAGGCGTAAACTATATATTTGCATATTTTCTATGGTGAAAAAAGTAGTGCTAAAGGTATTTTGGTTTATACAAGGAGAAAGTTAATCATTACATGTGTAAAAAAAAACTGTAGGATATGGCCCTTACACCCTCACCCACGGAGATGGCTAGAAGAGCTTATAGTTTTTTTGTCTTTCAACTTAAACTTGGGAAGATCAGAACTGGAGAATGGGAAGATCTCAAGGGAGAGATGGACGCTCATCCATTGAATTTGGACTTAATATGCATGTGGCAGGCGTGTTTTGAAGCTTACAGGCTTACTGACGGAGATGATTAGATGGGATCAAAGGGAAAGGAAGATGTTCTATCCCAGAAAAGTCTATTTTTTCTTCTTTTTGAGTTAAAATAACAGAATCTAACATAAACGATGTACCAAGCGATTTAAAAGAGATTAGGATCACACTACTATCGCCCTCTTATTCCATTTAATATAACACCGATTTTATACAATGGTTTAGTAGGTTATCGAACTGAATAGTTTGATAGAGGTTTTCTTTCCTGTCCTTTGTTTGTTTTTAATTTTTCCTCTTTTTCTAGTAACAGTTTTTTTCTTTTCCGACATTCATTTGCCTTTATTGTATTGTTTTAAAGGAAATACAAAAAGAAGAAGAAGCTAATCAGAGTGATAGAGAGGGAAAGAGGGAGAGAGAGTGAGAGAGGGAGCGAAAAACCGGCACGAAGAACTAAAGAAAGAGCCATTAATGAAGTCGGATATTAAATGCTAGGGACATAGCAATTAGGGGTTTAAGATAATTGAAGGGATGAAGAAAGAGAGAGAGAGAGACGTCGATTTTCTTTCTTGTTAATTATGACACTCACGCACATAGATGTGGTTGTGTATGTAGATTAAACAAATTGGGAAAATATATAATTAAAGATTATATGGTTTTAAACACATGCGAACTTACAGATACACACACACACACAACGCAATATAAGTGAAGATGAAACAAATTGTTTAGTCCTGATGTTGATGAATGATGTTTGCCCTAGGGTTGTAGACATGTTTATAAAGCATTTAAATCCTTTTCAAATGTTGTTGTACTGTATACATAAATATTTACCAAAAAGTGTCTGTGAGTGTTTCGTTCTGGTCATACTTAAATCTGTTTGGTTTGGGGTTGGGATTAAATATTAAGCTTGAACATCTTGCACAATCTTGTTGAATTTCCAATTAAGGGGTAGGAATCTAACAGGGAAAGTGTAACGTACATAGGGTTAATGCATTTTGATTACATTGATTGCAACGGAACCGTAAATACCGTAAACAGTAATACCGTTAAACGGCCTTAACTCTTCTTCATTATCATACTCACTATGTAATTAATGTTTCAGTTAATCATACGATGTTTACTCAAGGCCTCTTTCATTTATGCCCATACATGCATGTACTTTTAGGTATCTTTTCCAAGTTTTCTAATAACGATGAAAGAAAAACTTTATCTTGTTTGATGGTGTGTGTTTAAATCATCGCAATAAATCAATAATAATATAAAACAGAAACTAAAATCATCAATCACTGAATACATTTCAATGTTTTTACATCTATACATACAGAGATAATATTATTTATTGGCATCCTTGTCCGCTATTCGTATAAGACAGAAAAAAGAAAATTTAATTCAATTTCTTTTAAATTTACTGTAAATGTCTTTTACTGTTTCTGTCGCTCCAGTTGCACACCCAGAATCAATGAAAATCAATCACAGCCATAATAAAGCAATAAAGTTTATATATGTATAAATAATGGATCTTTCAATAGGGACATAACAATTTTATATTTTCGTAAAAACGCATTTATAAATGTTTTTCATAATCTGTTAGCGCCTAAAGGTCAGTAAAAATTAATTTCCTTTTTAATGAAGAAGTTTATAAGCGACAAACGTTTGGAAATTATTATATATTAGTAACTTTAATAAAACTTACTCTAATTTTTCTTAGTGATCATATGAACGAAATCGTGAATTCCATAGTTTAATGTAACATGTGCTTTTTGTTTGAAATAAATTTCAACTCAATATCGCAATTATTCTGTATATCTGAATTCCACCATTAACGCAAATTGTAAAGGCACATAATTCCAGAGTCATTTATGTTTGCAATGTCCCCAGTTTATCTACACATATGAAGCGTAGCTCAGATTTGTGCTAAGTGCAATATTTGGATAGACACACACGTGGACTTTTGTCAAACAAAATGACATATAGTACACACCCCACCTTAGATAGAAACTACAGAAAAGAAAAACAAAACTAAGACTCTGTGAATAAAAGCATCTTATGCGTTAAATTCTTTAACCCACTGACAGTCATTATCAATACCAACAAACCCACTAAGTACTTATGCATACAGCCGACTTTAATGCACATGCAAGTTTATATAACAACCTGGTGTTGCACGCATGCATAATATTTAGTTATGCTTATGTGATAATGCTTCTTTACATTGATGTTGATGGCAAGGTTCTTCATATATAATATATTATATACGAAAGTACGATATTTCTTGAGCGTTTTTTTTGCGTTTCGTTTTCACATTCGTACCGAACATTGTGTGTCTTATCTATTTGTAAAGGATTTTAGATGTTGGTTCGCGTTTCTTTACATAACTGTATGAATTTTAATATGGTTATGGTTCGATGAATCTTTCTAAGCTATACGATTGCTATATTATTGTCGTGACTACCTTAAGGCGATATTATTAAAAAAGCCCTTTTTGTGATTTTTTTAAATTTCAATTTCATTTAAGGCGTTAAAATATTGTGACTTTTTTCACTACCATTGTCACAGGTTTAAGTATAAATATATGTATATAACGAAGCAGCGGACAACAAAATTTCATGATTTATTTAATCAAAGCCCCTTCTTCAGACATTTTCTATTGATTGGCATCAAAATTTTAGATGCTGATAGAACAAGAAGGTCCAAAATTTAAAACTTTGTTAAAAAAATGACAAAAAAGTAAAAATCGTCCGATTGCTCTGAAGCTTGTCTTAATTGAACATTTTAGTAAATAGACTCTGAGAACTGTGCCAAATTTCATTTAAAAATATGAATTGTTGATTTTTTCCATATAACGACCTTTTCCTAGACTGCCAAGTAAAGTTTTTCACAACAATAGAAAGTTTGAACAGCTGTTATACTGTGGAAGACAAACATTGAAAAAATATTGAAATTTTTCAAAAATTTGATCAATTCAATATGTACATACATATATATAAAAAAGTTAATCCGATGGCGTTGTGTAGAAAACATTCAGATTGTTTCTGTGAAAATTTTGAACGTTTATATCTGAGAAGATATAAGTGAAAATAAATGATAATGATTATTAAAATATTTACATAAAACTCTAAGTGGGAAATAAAAGTTCATAGTTGTTTCTGCATTGGGCCAGGTGCAACGGAAAAAAGTATCTTGACATCCTAGAAGGGACATAGAAATTAATTTGATTCAATAAAAATGGCGATGCAATATAACCATTAATGAGTTTGTGCAGAAAGCAGACGCCAAGTACTAATCTTCTCCTTTCAAGACTTGATAAATAAATAAGCAGAAGACGATGCTCATATGGAGGGAGTACCCCGTTCGGGTCCCACCCTAACCCTCGCAGGGCAAACAAAAGGAATTGTTTCTGTACTAAACGAATCCATAACTAGGAGACCATATTACAGAGGCATACTCCAAAACTGGCCTAACTAGGGCTGTATATAAATTCTTGGTTACATAAGGGTGATTAAACTCTTTTGACCACCTTTTTATAAAACCAAGGGATGATTTAGCCCCACTCACAACTGACTGAACATGGACATTAAATGTTAGTTTAGTGTCAAATATAACACCGAGATCACTAAAAGAGCAGACAGACTCCAAAGAATAATCCCCAATGACATATGCGACACTTATAGGTAGAACTGAAGGACATTGATTTGCATTTTTTTATGTATTGATTCATGCCATTAACATTACACCTTTCAACTATTGATAAGAGATCAGAAACTAAAAATTTAAAATATGTAATATTATCAGACGAATACAAAAGTTTTACGTCATTAGCGTACATAAGTATTTGGGAATACATAACAGCATTAGGAAGGTCCTTAATGAATAAGATAAAAAAACAGAGGACCTAAATGACTCCCTTGAGGTACCCCAGATTTTACACTAATATTATTAGACAAATGAGATTTAAAGAAAATTTTTTGAGTACGATTAGTAAGATAGGATTTAAACCATCTTACTAGTCAAAACCAATTCTGCCCAATTTATATGTTAGGAGGTCATGAATAACTTTATCAAACACTTTACTAAGATCTGTATATATAACATCTGTTTGCTTACCAGCCTTAAAAGAATTAAAAACACGGCATGAAAATTCAAAAAAATTAGTTACAGAGGATTTACCACTAACAAAACCATGTTGATAAGGCGATACAACGGATTTAATTGATCTGACCAGTCCACTAATTATGAGTTTTTAAAAAAGTTTAGGTAAAGCGGACAAATCAGAAATATCCCTATAATTTTCTACGGAATGTTTACTTCCACTCTTATGAAGTGGTAAAATAAAGCTATTTTTCCAAACACTTGGAAATACGCCGCTCAAAAGAGAAAAGTTAAATAGATATGTTACTAGTCTATAAAGTGTCTCAGCACAATAAATTAAGTTGCATGAAGGGATTCCATCAGGCCCAGGCCAGTATGAAAATTTCAAACTGCGTAGACCATTAAGAACCTCCAACTCATACAAAATAATATTTGGACATATATCATACGTATCAATTTTGTATGGGTGATGGCGACAAAGAATGAGTATGGCAGGAGTACGATTGTGCAAAAAAGGTAGCAAATAAATTAGAGATACCCTGAGGATGATTCTCTTCGGTATCCCCAAAACGCATATATGATGGAAAGCCATCATTTTTACATTTAGAGTTCACAAATTTATAGAAATATTTAGGATTATATTTAAAAGTGTATTTCATTTTACTAATATAATCATCATAACATTTTTAGCTATTAACAGAGAATTTATGTTTAGCTTTCATATAAGATGCAAAGACAACAGATGATTTACTCAATGAAAATTTTTTAAGGAGTCGCTTTCCTTCATTTCTAACTCGTTTTAATCCCTTCGAGAACCAAGGTGGACAACGAGATATATTACCAGGTGAACGCAAAGGTATACAGGCGTACACATTGTGAACAAATGGGTTAAAAATATTTCAAATGATTTTGCTAAATTCTCACAAACAATAACAACGACCATATTAAAAACAAAGGTAACATTGTTTTGTTTATAACTTCCAACGACAATTCCGATTTTGGTAACATATTTTGCAAACATTTGGAAATTTTAGTAACTTTTAAGAGAGATTGGGCATGATGGACGTGGCAAGGAAAAGACTTTTTCAAAAGATATGTTGTTTATTAACTAAATCGGTGGAACCACGCCAAAGTTTTCGCCAAAAGTTTGAACAAATTGCGTTAAGCAATTTTTGAGTTATAAGATATAATATATGTGTAAAATCAAAATTTTCTTACTGTGAACGATTCTGAGCGCCGGGTATTTGTGGTATTTGTGTAATTTAAAAATTACGGCTTTCTTGGCTTATAATTGGAAAAGTACTGCTTCAATTTTGGTGAAATATTTTGTTACAAAGTGGCAAAAATATGAAAATCGTGCCATTGCACTCTATGTGCAAATTTTATTGCAAAATATCAGGAATTGTGAGTTTTTGCTATATAACGATATTTTTATTAATGTTTTCACCTCAAAATAAAGTTTGAACAGTTGCAACATTTTAATTTTAGGAAAAATATGTATCTATTGATTTTTCAAAAATTTAAAAAATATCTTATATATACAAACATATGTATGTGGTTGCTAAGTATTATACTGGAATGAATATGGAACATAGAACTAAGAAAATATGTGCTGATGTTTTTCTTGGCACTTTCAATATGAAATTTTATACCTTTTTATTTATATACATACACATACTATAATAAATATGTTTATTCCAGAGTGTATCTACATACCTAGGTTTATTTAATATTTTTAAATTGTGAGAAAACAATTTAATGAATTTACTAAAAACAAACTTCAGAATATGCAAGTGATTGGAAGCAATGACTCATAAATTATATATTTAAACCATTTTAAAAAGGAAAGGTAAGGTTTTTGTAACATAAAAGATTATATATTGTAATTCCACTATAGGAGATATTTCAAATTGAAAGAACAAATCTCTTTAAGGCCATTTACGTTAAACTTATGTACGACTTGTGTGTTAGTAAAATAAGAATCATAGACGTTCTACTTTGTTCAGTTAAAGTTCCTTAGCTTAAGAAGTATTACGTAATTATTGTAAAAGTTATTTCAAGATTTAATTTTACGTTAATACTTAATAGCCTTCGCATATATTTCCTTACAGTTTATGTTATAGTGGTAGAAATAGCCTCGAAAATCCTTCAATAACTCCTTGCCAACAACTTATCAGCAAACTGTAATCTTACTCAATTTAAATAAAGTCATGTCATATGCTAAGCGTTCACCTTGTAAACTTTTCAAAAAAACATTTTACCTTTACCCCCAAGAAAACGTACGTATTCCTTTATTTTTTTTAAACCTAGAATCAACCACTATACCTTATGCTATACTACGCAAGCACGGTGATGGTTCGAAAGGATTAGAGGAAGGAGTAAAGAGAGAGTAGTGCTTATTAATATTTGTGTTGAATGCGGGAACGTCAAGAATTGTGGGGAAGTCTTCACGTAGTAAATTGTTTTTGTCGGGGCAGCAGAATAATTAAAGGCAATCATTATAGGGAAGAAAAGCTTTTAAGGGAGAGGGATATGCGGACGTTATACAGATATGCATAAGCGGACCGTTAAAAATATTTATAATATTGTTACTAAACTCAATGAAGACCTAGCTAAAATTGCTAACTGGGCCATCATCAATGGTCTGTCCTTAAACCCATTTAAAATCAAATGCATTGCATTTCACAAGTGGGCTGATCTAGGTGACATTAGGATCAACTTAACGGGGACAAAAAGTCGAAATAGTAGACTTGGTAAAAATCTAGGAGTGACATTTAATCGAACGCTGATCTGGAACAACAACATCAACATTAACGTCGGAAAAGTCTATGGTATGTTAAGATCTCTTTGGCACTTACAGTGGTTTATACCATTAAATATTAGAATACTTTTGGCCAAGTCCTGTTTAATTTCAATGATGTAAATTATTTGCCAATTGTGATTTCATATCCGAACAAAAACTTAATGAAGCAGCTAATTGCAAAGCTAGATACGCGTTTGGGCTGAAACGACATGATCGAGTCTCTAGACATACCAGGTCCCTGTTATCAGTAACTCTGCATGATATTTTCAAATCACGCACATTGTGTTTATTACAGAAGATCATAAATTCTCAAGAACCGAGTAATCTGTTTAACAGACTTGAATTTTCAAAATCAAATCGGAACCGCAATATTAAACCGTTACGACACATTTCCCTAACGTCTGACGTCAATTCCTCATTTAAGCCATCCGCTTATGGAATTCCCTACCGTACAGTCTAAAGACTTTGACGAACGCCAGACTATTTAAGAGGGAGATTGTGTTGCACTTCGCAAATAATTATACGAATAACACCATAATCTATAGGTGCAAACTCCCGCCTCATTATAAGCCTTGAGCTGAAGAGGTAGGAGGCACACACTCTCAAAAACGCTTGTTTCTTCTTAATTTAATAAATAAATAAAATGAGAGGTTTTCGCTATTTTCACACTCCAAACCAAGACTAACTAAAAACTCATAGATAAGCTTTTTATTATCCTTGCAATCCTTTCAATAGGTAAGTTGGCTAAGGATTAGTCTTTGTTAATTTTGAGAGCTCTGAGACAAGGGTTAAAAAGTTTTTGAACTCGTCGTCGGGTTAACTGGTAACTGGCAAGGCTTCGTCTTAGTAAACTCTGCACGCCGAGAGAGACGAGTTCAAATTCTGAGAAAAAAGTGTAAGTATCTTTTCAGATGGAACTTAAACTTATCTGTCACGTTTAAGGGGTAGCTCACTAACATAATCGTGAAAATTGAAGTTGCTTCTTCAGGTGAATGAGGTTCTAAAGCTTATATGCTTATGTAATCCTTGCGTTTAGTCTCTTTTCATTTCATTCCTTTCAAAATTTTTATAATATTTTCTTTACAAGTCCCGTTTGATGCTTTATGAATTCTCATCGTTAAATTTAAACTATTTGAGATGCAAGAATGGTTTAGTGAATGTATAAAATGTTGCATTGCTATCTACTGCAAGGGTCTGGCCAAACTCTGCTTCAACTGTTAAATGAAGATAGTAGGTAAATATACTAATGTTGAGCGAATGTAAGACGTTGATACTTTCTAACTTTGTCTGTTTTCGTTCTTTGCCTTCCTCCAAGTCTCTAAATAATGAATGGTTGTCGAAATCGGCAGTTTTATTATCAGAAGCACCCCCTAAGTGGTGGGTAAAAAAAGAAAAACGAAAGCAATCTCGACCTTTATTTCTATATCCATAACAGGGATCCTTGATAGCGTCAACAACGTTTGCTTCACTTCCTGGTAACTAAGCGACACTTTCTGTTATGCATTCCTTTAATATTTTAGTCAAGGAACGTATGGGTATATTATTTTCCATGAAAATTAAACATATTTTATATATATTATATATTTGGTGTATGACATTTTGTTTGCTTTTGTTTTTTGGTTTTTGTTTTGCGTCGCATATAAAGAAGCGAGAGGAGAATTTTCTCTACGAAATTGTCGTATAAGTTGTGGGTCTGTTTGTAGCTGTAAATGCTAGGTTATGATGTAGTATGATACACTTGCTGGGTCTTCCCACTTTCCAGTTGCCTGCTCACTTGCTATTGTGTAAATACATTTTATGATGAATGTTTTGTTATTATGTTCGTGTTTTTGTTGTTCATTTTTCCACTTTTCATACCCTCTCTCATACCACCCTCCGTCACCTTTTGTTTATTATGTATTCGAGTCATGCATTTAGTTTTCATTATTATTACTATTTTTCTACGTTTGCCTTATTGCGGTTGTCATGACATTTTATTATTGACTTTTACCCTTTTGTGCACGCTGAGTTTGTTTGTTGTATTCTCTTATGTGCTTTAAAAGGTATAGGATACTTTACTTCACTAGGGTATATACTGGCTTCTAACCCAACATATACATGCAAAGCAAACTGTTATGGTTGATATTTTTAAAAATCACGAATTATTTGTACACGGCTTATACTATATGTACACAAGCATGCATATATTTATAATAATGGATTATTATACTTTCTCTCTCTCTCTTACATCCATCCTACTTATAGCTTATTGCTTTGAGAAACGGAACGAAATGATGAAATGAAAAAATAAAAAAACAAAAATATAACTAAAAGCTTAACATGTTCATTAGGGTCAAGGGTTAGAAGTATGAACTTAAATTTCATAATTTTATAGTAGAAACTTTTCACTCATCTCTTCAAAAACCGCAATAAATTGAAATTTTTTTGAGGAAAGGAAGGAAGTATTAGGAGCTCCTTAGAATAAGTAGGTTTAGGAAAAGTTTTATTAAATACATTATTATGTTGCCTTGTTGATTCTATTGTTTCGAATCTTAAAAATAACTCATAAAGCAATTTTTCTGTAAAGATTGGATCTCAGCAGATGTCTTCTACAAATGCATAAATGTATGACACCGATATTATCCTCCAATTAAGTAACATTTTCCTTTTTTTAAACACCCCATCATCCCATACACGAGTTCGACTGTTATAGGTATGGAACTATAGTGTTAAAATCTGAACCGAATTAACCATGTCTATCTGTCCGTGTGTCCGTGTAATTTTGTACACAAGGTTTTGACCTCAATTTTTGAGATATTTCGATGATATTTATAAGGACGTGCACTGAAAATGGCTCAAATTGGGCCAATTTTAAAACCCCTCCTCCTACAACACACTTCTTTTAAATAAACCTTTATATATTTATGACGAATATACGACTGTGCTAAATTTGGACCCAATCCAACCATTCCCAATGTAACTAATTGTAGCATAATTTGTGAAAATAAGTTGTCGCTTATAACCGACTATGACATTTTCCCTTATTGAATATTTCAACGTTTGCCTAATAAGTTACATGAATATTCGACCTTCTGACTTCAGTTAAGCAAGTGAGTGTATTATTATACATATATTCCCAAATACATTTTGTTTTGGTATTATATTCAAATATATTTGTGTCGCAAATACGTGAGAATTTGCCGAAAACTTCAAGTACGTGACCAAGTGTACTAAAAAGTTGTTTGTTGGCATATACATATGTATACAATAAATAAATATTAAGCTGACACAGAATTTATTGTTCATTGCAACTCCTCATCATCGCCAATTCATATCATTAGTAGTTGTTGTTAATTATTTTATGCTATTTGTTTAATTGTTTGTTTGTTTTTCTACCAATTATTTGACACTTTCATTTTTTTATAACTAGCATACCCAGCAAGCAAGCAATTAATGAAGTTATACAATTAAAATTTTTAATAAATTATTATATATATATACACATATACACACACGGTGGTTAATGATAAAATCCAGCAAATTAAGGGAGCCTTACATACACTTATAAATATACATGGAATGCAAAAGTTGGTTGAGACCAAATATAGAGTACTCTCCACTTTCTTACGTAACCAGTGGGTGAGATATATACGAGTATGGATTTCTTTTTAATGACTATTAAAATATAGGCTATATATCAACGCGAAGGTCTTTGCGTAAGTGGATGCGGTAGTTATAAATATGTTTAAGAAATGTCACGCGAACATACGTTCGTATAAGAATGCTTTTGCCAATTGTGGGCGTTGCTATCATCTCATTTATTAAATTATTAAATTATTAAATTATATAATTAAAACTCAATATCTCAATTTTGTAGATATAGAATATAACACGTGGACATGCGGACATTGCTAAATCGATTAAGAGCGACTGAGATTTTGATGATCATCATGAATAATGTCTGTGGAATGAAAATGTCTTCTTTCAAGTGTTACAAACAGTATAACCAACAGAGTATACTTTCCATTTTATGTAGGGTGTATATAAAATGAAACCACATGATTCATAAAAAAACAATTATGTAGAATAATTTTTTTATGAAATTAATTAAAATCGTCTACAGGATGAGATGCATTGAGACCAAGCACCAGAACTTCAAACCCCCAATTTTTTGTAATGTTTATATAAACGAGTCCAAATGAGAGAATAATAAAATTGATTTGTTATTTCACCTCTAATACTAATTAAACCCGTTATCACATATCCAATCGCTATTCTAAAGTGTTCTATTAAAACCGAAAAAAAAGGAAACAAAACAAAAAATAAGGAAACGCGCCTAAATTGTAGACAAACATTAAAAAATACTTATCCAAACTATAAAGCATATCACCATTATCATTAACATCACACGGCCCAGTAAAGATGCAAGCTTAAGGTCTTATAAGTTAGACAAACGGCGAACGCCAAACGACCCAACAACAGTTCCAATAAAATTACTGACAGCAATAGAAACAACAACAACAATATGAGAAAAGCAAAGAGTAACATGTTCATGCATGGTTTTGTATTGTTATCGATATTGGCAACAGCAAAAAGTGCCGAAGCAGAAATAACGATAGAGGCCGCATTTCAAGGTAATTGAATTTTTCACTTTATTTCACTTTATAGGTTATGTGATGTGCGTGTATGTGTGCCGTAATACCATTTATACCCATCAAAAAACACATCACCCTCCTCTCTGTTCACTTCTATTTCGCGTATACACACGTTTGTACATTTTTCACATATTGAACCACTTTGTGAATATTAACGTTTTGATTATAGAGACGTTGCGACATTCGCACACAATTATAAGCATGGGATTATAATTTTTCACTTTAGACTAAATACCTATTATGATATAAACATAAAAAACTTTGTTTGCGTATTTTCATAATATCACAGACAGTAGTGTGCATTATATGAGAACGCCATAAAATATTTCGAAGTTTTTTTTGTGTGAAATTCTCATTACATTTACAAAATCATCTTTACTAAAGTAGTGGACGCTTATTTTATATAAAATTATAGGTTCATAATACATGCAACTTCACCAGCTTACGTTCCACTTTGTTATAACAAAATTTAATTCGATTCAAAATGTGTCTGTTTATCGTCTCCGCTCTTTTATAAATTTCCATGATTGTAGGTACTATATATATATGCACATATACGTTTGTAATAAGCCGTGGAACACGATTAAAATTACAATGCACAATTTTAGGTATTGGATGAAGTCAACAATTTGTCTATCAATAAAACTATTAAAAGTACATGTTGTTACAAAAACCGGCTTATAAGTATTTTAATAATGATATAATCATATCATGGCAAAGGAAACAGTTACACCATGGGAACTTAAATTAAACAAGTTCGGTTAAGACCGAAGCTTAAATACTCCCCACCTTTTATAATCCTATTGCCATATTTATGCATACGACTATTTCATGTACTTACGCAAATAGTGTTTTTTTTTTTAATTATAGGCGTTTGCGTTATTCATTATTTCATTACGGAACAGCGAAATTAAACTAAAAAAAGTATGCAAAGTTGAATATACCAAAAAAACTAAAATTGCTTGTACAAAATTTCAGATTAATATCTCAAAATTTACGCCTGTGAGAATGCCAACAACAGACAGACACACGAACACACGGACATACATATCTAAATCGAATCAGTTTTTGACGCTAATCAAGAATATATATACTTTGTAGGGTCCTTGACGCCTCCTTCTGGGTGTTGCAAACGGAAGGACAAACTTAGTATACCCTCATCACTAATGTGGAGGGTATAACAAGTAAAAAGTTAAATAAGTGGAGGGCACCAAAACTAAATCATGTGGAGGTTATAAGAACTTTAAAAAACCCACTCCATAAATAAACCATAACCGAAAAATTGTGCCATTGCTATAATAAATTAAATTACGTAGAAGATGCTCCCACAAACTTCCAACATAAGTTTTCATTCTCATAATAGAATGGGAAGTTTCTGAGAAAGTGTTGACTGTTATTGCTTAAGAAAAAGTTGTGATATGTGAATGAATAATTGAGTAAGTGTGCCTGCTCTCCATATGTGCATATAACGAGTTGTACATATCTTACCTTTATGAGCAAACATAAAAATTTTAACTTTAATAATATTATTTAATACATCCAGCGCAGATACTTGTATGAATATATATATGTAAGTTTCTTAAAAAGTACTAATGAAACGTTAGCAATCAATTACAATACAATTGAATGTTGAACAATTGATTTTTGCATATGTCAACACCTATAATACTCATCATGTACAGTGTGGTGCTCCTATTCAACATGTTAATGCTAAATACCACTCGACGATTAACATGTAATGGTCACATGTCACAAGCACTCCATATATGTTAACATTGTATAGCTATTATTGCAGATGAATATTGCAGATCATGTACCAGCAAAAATAAATAAATGTAGCAATTTTTGTTGGTTTAACATAAAGTTTCATAATGATTTTTACAACAACATTTTGTGAGCATATACTAAAGGAAAGTAGTAATATTTTGTTTTTGGAAAAGTTGTTTGTTCATTGTTATGCAAACTACATAAAATGATTTGAGATAAATTCTTTACAAAATCGTATTGTTTTACTTGTTGCTTATACTTATACTCCCTTGTAGAGTATAAATATGAGTTTTAGAAATGGAATTAAGTTTTTTGGCTATTGTTTATGTGTCATTTGACCGATATTGCCCAATTTCAATACCCTCCAGCGTATATAAAATACCAACACTTCCTCCAAGCTTGAAATCGATATTTCGATTTTTGCCACTTGGAGAATGATTTCTACATGCAAACACAAATGCGGACGGAGAGACCTGCTTTATTGAGTGTCCGTTGCCTTTTAGAGGCATAATAAAAATGAATAGACATCATGATAATTAATAATAAGAATTTTTTCTTTTCTTAAATAACTATGTTACTCATACGCCTCCAACCAGCATTAGTTAGCATTAAATTAAATTTATAATAAATGTTTTTTTTGAAAAAAATATTATTATTGAATTAATATGGATGTTAGGCAATATTAAAGGGCACAATCGAAACATGCCAAACCCACATTTTTTATACATGTGTGGGTAGTATTTATTGTTTAATGGTAGTAATGTTACGCAAAAATGAATAAATTTGGCTTAAATACCAACTACAGGTAAAGACAACTTATGGGCGTGGCAGTTATTTGATTACGCTCTTTAATAATGAACAAACTGTAACACGTGTTAGCTTATACGTTGGATTCTACTACAAAAAGTTTTTTTTTTAAATTTGTGGGCGTGTCTGGGCAGAATAATGATTAAATGTATACTAAATTTCAACTTTATAAACCAGATTTTATGGTAGATAAGTAGATTTTCGTCAATTGTGGGCGTGACTGTAGATCAATGAGCACTTGAACAATAGCCAAATTTGCAATTAAAAGAAATTTTATTAAAAATTTTCTGCTGAATGTGTTTGTTTTTAAAATAGGTTCCAAAGATTCTTTCCGTGCCATACAAATGCAGTGTTAATCAATATACGTTTATTTCAAGGTGATGGGTATAATAAATTTCGCGTTAACAAAATTTTTGACATTGATATGTTCTGCTATCAAAGGAATGTTAATAGTAGTGCGCAAGCAATTTGTTTAACTCACATGAGTCTTGCTACATGTGACAGGAATTTTATAAATAATAAATAACAAAATATTTCCCCACTCTCTCTCACCCTTGCAGCCCATCATTTCTATGTCTGGTATAAAATGAAAGTTGTAAATTCAATTTAAATATTTGTGTTCAATTCATATCATGGAAATGTTTCGGAATAAATTGATATTTTTTGCGACTGTTTTGTTTTTGTTGATTGTCATATCATAAAATTTTTCCACCATTGTAAGTTATGTAATAGAAAAAACAAATATTTTACATTTCTCATTTTTTAACAGTTTAGTTTATTCCTTCTTCGTGCTGCCTTTATAACAGGTCTTTTAATAGGGACCTAACCACTTTGTAATTTAATAAAAATTCACCCTTTAACATTTTTCATAATCCGTGAACATCAAAACGTCAGTCAAGGTTAATATTTTTATGGTGAAGTTCACAAAGTTAGCAAATTATTCAAAATTATTATCGCAGTTCTGAGTCAGTGGCGGCAACACTAAGAGCTTTCCAACAGACAGGCTGTGCGTGCTATAGTGAATAAATTTGAGTCAAAAATTTCACTGGTGAATATTCTCAAACCAGTGAGATAAAGCAGCGGTCGTAAATATTGTAACCGTAAGTGTTTCAGTTTCAAAATAAGCCAGACCACGCCAGACCATGGAATTAAGGATATCTCCAACTACATTGTGGAAAACATCCTAATTTACTCCCTTAGGAGATCAAATTTACTTAATAACTGAAGCCTTTTGATTATTTGAAGTATTGAAGCACATGTTTTGTTATGTTATTGAAAATCCCTTTGTCTTCTTTCATAATATCATCGATTTCTGTTTTCCAAGTGTTAATTACTCTCACACACCTTTATGTGTTAGTTTATTTGTATATCGAAATAATGATCTAAAATTTTATTCAATTCTGTTTCAATTTATTATACATTTCATACAATAGGTGGGTGTGAGTTTGCTGTCAATTTTCTAGTTATACAAGACAGCAAAAACGAATA
The DNA here is from genome assembly GCA_963978525.1 of Ornithomya fringillina. NCBI lineage: Eukaryota > Metazoa > Arthropoda > Insecta > Diptera > Hippoboscidae > Ornithomya > Ornithomya fringillina. The sequence continues at coordinate 12,488,513 of OZ021694.1, forward strand.
TAAGGCATACTAAGCAAAGTTTGTTGTTATTATTGTAATTTGTGTACTATTTGAAAATGGGTGTGAAACGAAATAAATTATGAGAGGTAGGTCTGCACATGCTACATATTGTTTACTACGATATATAGTATGTGTGTTTGTTCTCTCGCAGGTAAATTTACTTTGAGTGGGGAATGTACTCATTTACATTATAATCTACAGTGACATTTAGAATTATTGCTAGGGCGTATTGGTTTCGCCTGTTTTTGTATTATTGTGTTATGTTAAAAATTTAATAGAGATTTCTATCAAAGATCAAGGTTTACTGTTAAGTTAAAAACTTTTATCCAACTCTTTATGGATCGAAAGGCCAGCAGGTATAGTGTCCACTAAATGGCTCTGGCAGGAGCTGCAGAGATGAGGAAGTGGTTGAAACCGTGAAGCATCTGATGTATGAATGCCCGGCTCTACAGGAAAAAAAATCACAAAACAGTCAGATTCCCGTAGAGTCTAGGGTTACAAGCAGATGCGAAGGTTTTCTACCTCATGCGATTTATAACATCCTCTGAATGTCTCTATTGAGCACTATGGTACATGGTTTTTTACAAGTAGCACAATGGGCCTACATATATTCCTCAAAGAAATTTTGTGCTTCCGCAGTAAGTATTTAAAATTAGGCTTTAAATGCACTTGGTATCAAAATGAAAACTTGGTGTTTTATTATAGTACATGAATAGTGTGTGTTTATCGTCCAAAACCCATCGTTGAGACATAGAATGGACGTTTATAAGGGAATTGAGCGTCCCTGGCGCCCCCCCCCCCCCGAAGGAGGTCCCAACTTTAAAACTTACATCATAGGCTATGTAGAGTTCACCCCTTGGTGACCAGGGTTTTCAACCATGCACTACCAGCGAATTTACAGCCCCCGCGATGCTCCCACAAGGGGGCCTACCCAAAAGTACGTACTGGCAAGAACCTTAGTTCTTGGGGCTCCAGTACCCCGCGGTACCAAACTTAGTCTTTGGTAGGACTGTCGATCATTTGATCTCCCAACTTCGGACAGCCTATTGCCCATGGGTTGGTGCCCCATTTATGTTATGTTTGCTAAAAGGTAGTTATGATCCCTGGAAATTATCCAGGGGATCTTTATATAATTTGCTTTTTGCAATATTACTGTTGCCCCGTGATCCTTGGACGAAGCACCTATGCCGGTACTCCGTTTCAGGGCGGGGCCCTTTATTATAGTACAGTGTAGCATCCACTGTTATCCACAATTACCGCATTATTGTACTTCTTCAGTAATGCTTTACCGCCTACATAAATATAATCAAAAGCAAAATCACAATTTGTTAGTTACGACCATAAACTCATGTCAGGTTAGGTACACATAACTCGCATAAGGCACACCACCACAAATACTCATGATATCATGAACATACCGTTCATACATGGTTATATACATGTTATGTATATCTATCCGCCAAAGCTTGTGTCCTTCTATTAAACTCGAGCATATGGTTTTACTTGTACATGTAAGTATGTGTATAAAAATGAATGCAAATGTATGATATTTACATGCAACATATAGTGTGCCAGGGCTGGGCATTTAGCTTTTGATTGAATAATTTTAATTTGATAGAAAACCCATTCAATCGTTATGAGAGGAGAAACCAAATTTTTCTGTTCCCCAATGTAATACTATTTTCATTCTTAAATTAGATCATTTCCAGATAATTTCCATGTACCAAATAAGACTGAAATTGTCTTAAATCAAATTTAACTCAATATGTGAAATTTTGCAACCGTGAGAGTTTCAGCCGTATTTGCAGAGTCTCTTGTCCTATTAGGTATAATTTTTATAGAATTTTTTTTTAATTTTACCCTATACTTCAGCTTTTCCTAGCATGTCAATTTATTCACTTAATTATCGAATAAAATAATTATAGCGGGAATGAGTAGAGTATAGTGAGAGCGTTATTTGCAATATGATTTAGAGGCGCCCGAAATATTCAAAGTTGTATTTGTCCCCCAAGGTTGTATTTATATCCCCGGATGATGTCATGCGGCAGTGTTAATATTTTATATTGTTATTATTATTATTATTATTTTCGTTGCTGTGGTTTTTTCTGCCACTTTAAATGGTTGTTGTTGTTGTTCTTACGACAACGACAACGACAACCACCACCACCACCAGTAGTACTGTTACTTCTACTCCCAACATCACTGATTTAATTTATCGCATATAATACGCATGTATTGTCTGTTCTTAATATTATTCTAGGACACTGTGGTCATACCAGCCCTTGTGAACAATTGTGCTACGAAATACATGATGGCATGTACGAGTGCGATTGTATCGAAGGTTATGAACTGAATAAAAATGGTTACAGTTGCCAAGGTATGTAGAATTTCATACGTATAAGTAATCTTTGTGCATTGTATATACATTGTTAACGTGTATAAATAAAAAATTATATTTGGCTTAGGCCAAAACTTTCATATTCGGCCATATAGGACATAGGGGGTAACGTTTTTAATATTGTTAGATTAATTTACAGAATGTAAGCTTTTAAATGATATACAAGTTTTTCTTCTACATTTAGTTTTCGTAGCGTTACAGCCATGTATCGTAGTAAAAAACTTCACTTGACTTCACTATGAAAAAAAACGTTATATGGAAAAAATCCATAATTCTTGAAATTTTCAAATTAAATTTGGCACAATAGTTCCACTTTATATATAGATGTGACAAGTTTGAGAGCTGTCGTATGGTTTTTAATTTTTTAGTGCAAAATCTTTGACCAAAATCGAAGCAATAGTTTTCTAGTTAGAGGTCAAACAAACCACACATTAAGCCAATAAACAACGTCTTCTTTCAAAGAGTCCTCTCTTAAAAAAATGGGCAGTGCCCCGCCCATAAATTCCAAATCTTTGAAAAGCTACACAAATTTCCAAATTTTCACGAAAACCCAAAATCGAAATCGCCGTTGGAAAGTTATAAACAAAGTAATATTACCTTATTTTTAGTGTGGTCGTTGTTGTTGCTATTGTTTGGAGAATTTGAAAAAAATCTGTCGAAATGTTTTTTATCCCATTCACACTGTTCACGCTGATCGTGTTCAATAGCGTATAACTTTTGAACAGCTATACGCATTTAGTTCAAACTAACTGCCGTACCTGGAAAATTCTTCAACTTGAAACGGACTGAATGATTTCCACACAACCTCATCGAGTAATGGAATGAATTTTTTTTATATATTGAAAGAGTTACGTTTCTGCAAAAATGGCTCATTCCGTTATAATATGAAATATACACGTAAACTTCTGAATTCACTCAAATTTAGAGAACATCGTCTTTTAAAGGGTAAATTCAAAATTGGTGAATTTTTCGAAATATTTTTTTTACAAAAAATTCTATAACATTCCCCACCATGGGGCATAGGTTACAAAAATGAAATTTATGAGTGAAAAGGTGCTTTTATATAGAGAGCACAGTCTTGATGTCGTTTTGAGTGAAAAATCCCAATAAAGCATTGAACCTGTTTCAGTTTTTACTTTTTGTAGGTTTTTGTGGTTCTTTTAACCCATTTTATTCAACATTAATGCCAACCCGTCAATTTTAAATGCGTTGCTATCGGGAACATGTTTATTACAGACAAGCGACATACCTTAAAGCTCTCTATGTCTCTCTCTATCTCTGTTATGTTAAAAAAATTAAACATTTAAATTTTTCACCTTTGTAAACTTTTTGTTTGTTTTTATATTTGATTTTTTTCAAACATTCGCTTCTTCACTTCTTACGTAATGTGACAGTGATAAACTCGACCAACTCGAGTGATGGCCACAGTAAATCTGATGAAGATGTTTTGTATCAGAAGGGCGCCTTATTCAGTGCTAAACTGGCAAATGGTAATGGAGAGGCCGAAGATAGTGGTGGTGCTGGCGATCTACTGAGTCCCCAATATGATGTCCCAGCTGATTTGGCCAGAGCATCATCTAACTCAGCCTCCTTCTCTTCTGAAGAGCTGCATGATGATTCTAACTATTTAGACGTTGGTGATAATAATGGTGATGATTATGATGATAATGATGATTCAACAAATTCTAAATCTATGCAGCAACAATCAAAGCAACCAATTAGCAATTCCAATGATTATTACATATCACAAGAACATAATAACTATAACTATAACAACAACAACAACAACAATAACAATAACATAAATGATCCATATGATAAATATTATAATAATTATGATGTTAGTGAAGCGAGGAGAGACGATAAAAATAACAACAATAATAATAATAATAATAATAATAACAACAACAATGACCAAGATAATTATTACGAACATGAAAAAGTAATGTACAACATGCAACAACATTTCCCCAAAGCGTTCCGTTTATTAAATTATCACAATAAAAATAAAAAACCAGTTGATGAAGCAGATATCGACACCTGGCAGAGATATCATTTACGACAACAGCAGCAGCAGCAGCAGCAATTAATGAAAACGTCAACTATAACAAAGGCACATACAGCAACAGCAACGGCAACAACAGCAGCCGAAGCATCTATTTTAAATGTTAATGACGGCAAAAGTTTGAATGATGCGGTGGATGTAAACGATTATTATGTGAATCAGGACATGTTTGTCTATGATGATGTTAATAATAATCAATTAAACTTAAGACCCTTAAGTCATTTAACATATCAACCACCATCGCCACTGCATAAGCAACAACAACAACACCAACACATGGCAGCAACCATGAATAATTTGAACACTCGTATAGATACTAGAGGCAGCAATAATTACACTCTTCAGCAAACACTCAATAACAATGAGGCAACAAGTACGGTTGATGGTTACAATAGTCCTTACAAAATTAATGCGGCAACAACTGCCAGCAACAGCAACAGTAGTCGAAGATCTGGTACCAATAGCGTAAATAACAATAAAAGGAATAATAATACAAAGCAATCTTTAATGTCAACAACAGATGCTATAGCCAACAGCAATTATTTAATATCAACAAACATATCACTAGACTTAAGTAAACTACAAGCGACCACCACCGAGTGAGTATAAACAATGAATGAAGATTTATAAATTAACTTCGTTACAATGTGTTGTTTGCATCTTCATTTTACTGCAGACTGCGAAAAAAAAATTTTCACATTTGACAATTTCATATATAGTCTGAACTGTAGATATTATTTCGGAATTGTTTGGTGATTATCATCAATTCTCCTCAACTTTCGTACATAATGTAAAACACAGAACGAGGATAACTAGTCCTCTCCAAATTTTCAGTTATATGAAATTTTCCACCATGCATCTGTTTGAACGGTTTTTTTTGAAAATACTTAAAGGAAATATTGCTTGTAATTGATAAAAATTCTGCTTTTATTAAAAATCCAAAGCCCGAATGAGACTTTCGTGGGAAAAATTGTCTAAATTTGGCTAAGCCTAAATTTTAAATTCGCTTCACATCTACATACAAGCGGGGTGGGCGTAGCAGCATATATCTGCTATCTAACCGCCATCTGACAGTGTATGTATTACGTATCAACTCGTATCAATTATTTTTAAAGCGTGCCTCTTGTTTGACCATGCCTCTTTTTGGCAAGGCGTAATTATAAATAGGAATGCCAAATTCCAACTTCATAGATCAATACCTTTGGCAGATAAATATATTCTGGTTCGCTCATTTTTGACAGAGCGATGGATGAGATAATTATAAATTTACCGAATTTCAACTGCACAGCTCAATTTTTGTGGCAGATATGTAGTTTTTAATCGATTGTGGGCGTGGCTCTTGATCGATTTTACCCAATTTAAATAGCGATCTGCGCGTGGAAACTAGAAGTATCAAAAACTCAGCTCAATATTTCAGAATTTATGACCGCAGAAATGCTAACAATAGACGAACACACGGACACACTAGATCGTGATGGTGATTAAGAATATATCCTTCTGTGCATTGCAAATAGATTGACAAAGTTAGGATACTTATGGGGTGCAAAAATTTGTATTAAATCAACGAGACGCTCTTCCGAGGTACTTGGTGTTTAGTGTTTAAAGAAAATGTTGTCCCTTCCAAATTTTTATTATTTCATTTACGTGCCTGATATTATTAAATTTATTTTGAGGTTCTACCCAAAGGAAGTTTTTCTCTTTAGTTATTGTATAGTATACCTTAAGGGGGGATGGAGAATATAAAATAGACCTTATTGTCTTGAGGTGTTGTATGAACAAACGTATCGATGCTGTAATATCAAATATGTTTACTGCACACAGTGTTGACTTTTCCTCTTTGTGGTAGTGAAGAACATATACACATATCCAAAAATATATGTGCTGCGTATAAATTTATATAATTTCCTTTCATTTTTCTTCTTTTACAGATCCCTGTGTGGTTTAGATTGCGGTGTAGATGGTATATGCCTTACATTGGAGCGTGCACCCCATTGTTTGTGTCCGTTTGGCAAAACTGGTCATAAATGTTTAGAAGGTTAGTCTGAATACCTAGATAAATAAATATGTAGAAACTTAAGAGTGCTTTCGAGAAAAAAAATTATATATAATTACGTGACAGCACGTTGTGCTACAAGTGCAATATTATTATATACAAACGTAAACAACAGTTCTTGTATGTTTAGTAAGAGAGAAACGTGATTTATTTAATTTAATTGGACTTTTTTCTTTACCTTTTATATGTATATATATTGATACTTATCTGGCAGATGTGAAAGTGCGTATACCGAAATTCTCGAAACATTCGTGGTTGGCGTTTGCTGCCTTGAGAGGTGCTTATAAGCATGTACAGGTTAATAAATGAAACTTAACATTTCAGTTTAATTTATATTAAAAGTTGTTGTTGGTTTTTATTTATATTCATATATGTTTAGTTACGTGTGGAATTTCGTCCAGAGTCCTTTAATGGCATAATATTATTGAGTAGTGAACGTGATGACTTAACCGGAGACTTTATGGCCTTATTGCTGAATAAAGGTTTTGTGGAATTTTGGTAAATTGAAGAGAAAACAACAAAATAAAACTTAATTTATCTTAGGCCAAACCTTAAATACCCTCCACATCTACAATGGACGTGACATGGTTACGCCCTCTAATCAGCTGGCAAGTCAAGTTTTGCACTAATATAGTTTTTTGTTAGTTGTGGGCGTATCTGTTATTCGACCACGCCCATTTTTGGCACAACAACGATGAAATATGTATACCAAATTTGATAAGTCAATTTTTGTGGCAGTAAAATAGAATTTTGTCGATTATAGGTGTGGTCTTTGACTGATTTTTCCCAATTTAGATAGCGATCTACGTGCAGAAACTAGAAGTGTCTGTAAAAAATTTCAATATCCAAATTTAAAACTAGTGAGAGTGCCGGACATACATGTCTAGATCGATTTAGTTTTTGATGCTGACGCCTCCTTCTGAATGTTGCAAATTCGAATGAAAAACTTAGTATGCCTAAGTACACTTGGGTGGAGGGTATAATGAATTGATTTTGATTTAAAATACTTTACAAAATCATTCAAAATTTGCCTTAAATTATGATTTCTTAGGTTTGATTGTGGCAGTGGGGTGGGAAGTGTGCGTTCACATGAGACGATTTTATTAAATGAATGGAATTCTGTTACTATTTATCGTTATCGGTGGAATGCTTGGCTAATATTAAATCGTGGCAGTAAAGTTCAAGGACGTTCAAATGTAAAAAAAAATATATTGGAAAAAAATCTTAAGAAAAAATCTTATTTTATACTACTTAGGGTTTATTTTCTCGCATAACATTTCGTGAACCGGTATTTTTGGGCGGTACTGGAAACATTACCGGCTTAAGTAAACGTTTACCTATCACCCAAGGCTTTGTAGGTTGTGTACGACGCTTTGTAGCCAATACTCATGATTACAGATTTCTGGAATATCCCTTGGGCGATGTAATCAAAGGATTTGATATACGTAAGGACGATCATATAATTAAATTACCCGCACAATTGTATTAAAAGAAATATATATGAATTTCTTTTTAAACAGAGGATTGTGCAACCGACAAGTGTTTTAAATATCCATGTCAACATGGTGGCAAATGTTTACCCTCCGATCAGGGTGCCATGTGCTTATGTCCCATGGGTTTCGTGGGTGATTTATGTGAAATACGTATGGATCTGCAGGTATGTATGATTTGATTGTATGATTGATTCACCCTCACTCTAATAGCAAAGGGCTTAGGTGCCCTCATTTAATGGTTCGTCTTTTTTGCGTTATGCACCTTTGAGGGATAGTGCTCTGATTTGGTTGGAATTAAAGGTTTGTTTTTCTGGCTTTAATTTTTTTCAAATTCTTAGTATGTTTATATATATGTTAAAGGTCATACTGAAGCTTGAACATTCCGAAGGGTTGATTTTATATTCGGGCTCTAAGCGTCTGGGTGATTTTATTGCTTTAGTTTTAACCAATGGTTTTGTGGAATTTATCTTTGATTTGGGCAGTGGTGCAGCTGTTGTAAGGTAGCTTTGGAATTCATTCACTTTTACTTAATCCATATATTGTAATATTATAATATATTGTAATATTTTGTAATTCTTAAACAAAAAGAAGTGCCGAACCTTTGACTATAGGTCAATGGCATACTATACGGATATCACGTACTGCCCGTTTGGCTGTTCTAAAAGTAAGTGGACTTTTCAGTTCGTTTAGTTTCCTTTCACATTTTTGTCATTCCTCATCACTTTCGTTATTAATTTAGGTTGACCAGTTGCCCGAAGCAATGACCATATCTTCAAATGGCTTTTGGCATTTATCCTTGCCGGAAGATTTATTTGTTGGTGGTGTGAATCATGTCGACAAATTACCTTTAAATTTGAAAAGCAAAGCTTTTCTTAATGGATGTATACAACGGGTAAGAAACAATGCACAAAAAAAAGAAAAAAGTAAACATTATACACGGTGCAGCTACAAACCAAAGTGGTGGTGGCACAAAAGTAGAAGAAGATTGATAAACTAGCCAAGTGACTCATTCCATTACCTTATTTACTGCAACTACTGCTTGTGTCCAATTTGTTGCTTTTTGGCCTTTAATCCACTTTTTTTTTTGTTTTTTTTTTTTTTAGATTGAGATAAATGGGCATTCATTGGCAATTATATCTGAAGCCTTGGGTGGTAGTAATGTTGGAAATTGTCCCCATGCTTGTGTGGCACGGCCTTGTGGCCCATTGGCAGAATGCGTACCGCAAATGGAAAGTTACGAGTGTAGTTGCAGTGTGTACAATATGCAGTGTCGAGAACAGGTTGTGCAGCCCCAACACAAGGTCTCTGTCAAGGATAAAAATAACAAAAGGGCCACAGCTCGAACACATTTTAAACAGCATAGACGGGATAATGTAATGCAGCACAATGATAAACAACTAGAAGTGCAAGAGTCGCTATCTAAAAAATCACAAAGGAGTCTAACAAAATTGCACCCCAGCTGGCATTTACGGCAACAGCAGTTGCACCAGTATGGGGTCGGCACAAGACAAGAAGCATTGCCGTATGACATAACAACACCAACCACTTCTATTACCACTACCACCACAACTTTACCAACAACAACAACATTCCGAACGGCAAGACAATCGATAAATTGGCAGCCATTCAAAAATGGGGACACATTAGCCTTCATGCCATACCCAGAGAATGAAGAAGAAAAAGAAGAGGGAGGATATCAGGCAAGGCAAAAAGAAATAGAAGAAACGCTTAAGACAGTTAGTGAAAATGGTAAAGCAATGATCTTTCAAAGTGAAGACTCAAAAGACACCACAAAAGACAATGTAGAACAAACCGAGGAGGAAGAGGATTTAGATGAATTAGAAGATGAAATAATATTCGAAAATGTGAAAGCCTTACTTGATCGGAAAAATGAGGTAGAACAGCGGCAACATATGCTCCCACCAACAACACAATCCTCCGATAACTATAAAGCAACGGGAAAAATAGATCAAGAGTCCGTCTTAAGCAGATCAAGGATTCGGAATAAACAGAAAAAGACTAAACCTATAAAAATGAAAAGTCATTATTCAAACATCAATCCTCATTCCCAATGGCTACATCCATATCACAAAACCTCCCCACTACACAAATTAAATCGCATACCAACTCACTATGAAAGCTTTCAAGCCAATACTGGAAGTGATATTTTAACTTTCGAAGATCCGGTAATACTCGAAACTGAGCTAAGAAAATACTCACAACCAGATACAATACAAATACAGAATGATGAGGAAGTTCACGATGCACAAAAAGGTAAAGTTAATGACGACGAGGACGATGATGGCGATGTAGATGAAACTGATTTAAAAATACAAAACTCAGATGATAATGATAGTCAAACATTCGCAATGGATCAGTCTTTATTCGATGATAACGATAGCACCGAAGAATATCAACGCAAACAATTACGTCAGGATATGCAAAGAATAATGGCGAATACGAGAGGACCTTATATTCCTAAAATACCCAAACTAGTAATTAGTGAATATGATTATAGTGAAGAAGATGGAGGAGTTCATACCGATGTACCACTAAAACCGAATGAACTTGATGATGAAATGAAAGAAACTCAAAATAATAATGCTGATAATGATTTAATTGGCCCGGTTCGTAATGAGTATAATGCAAATGTTTTATCAACTACCGGAAATGATAAAGATGATGAAGACGACGAAGATGGAGACAGCGACGTTGTACCATCAATTTCCGAATCCGAAATTTATAGTAATAAATTTACATCAACAATCAGTTCAGTGCTACCGACTAGCACTCAAACTCACACCGATTGGAGTTTGTTAAGTAAATTTGATTTATCATCTGATCAACCCCATCATACGATAGGTGTTCACAAAAATGTTGGAGCCTGTTTTGCTGGTCAAGATAGTTATTTTCATTATAATGATGCCGCCACCATGTCTCAGATTATTAGCTATACGATCGATTTGAATTTAAGAATTAAAACCCGTTCAGAGAATGGTGTTATACTGTGGACAGGAAAAGTTGGATCAACAGATCGTGATAGTGATGATTACTTATCATTGGGTACAGAAAAAGGGTAAACGAATTTTCGGGAAATCATGTCAGGATTTTTTTAAGATTTTCATTTTTCTAGATACCTACATTTTCGCTACAATTTGGGTTCAGGTGAAGTGAATATACGTTTTAATGGCACCAAGATTAGTGATGGTTTATGGCATCGTGTGCGTGCCATAAGGTAATTAATTCAATGCTAGCTAACACACAACAGCTTGTAACGTTTATTAAAGTGCCATGCATTTTACTTGGTTTATGTAGAAACTCTCAGGAGGGTCATTTGGAAGTGGACAGCCGCAAAAGTAATACACTAAGATCTCCGGGTAAATTACGACAATTAAACACTGACACGGGACTGTATGTGGGTAAGTTGGCAATTAAAACTTACTTTCAAATATATGATACATAAATGGCCCAGGTACTAGTAGAGGATAGCATTTTAACATAATTTTAAGCTTTTTTAATGAAACTGTTACGTTTTAACAGGGAAACCACTGATACATAAAACACCCTAAATGTGTAAATTTTTAATTTTTAATTTTTTATACTTTGTAATTAATTCGAAAATTTCATAATATTTTTTGACAAAAATAGCATAATAATTGGCTGGGCCGAATTTGGATCCGATCGAATCATTTTTGTAACTACTTTCACTTAACTAAACTAATTGAAGCATAATTTAAGGTGCACGGTATTAAGTAGTCAGGCTTGAACGACTATCAAATTTAGTGAGAATAGCTAGTTAGCTTATTAATTAACTGTGTCTCCCCCTTCCCCCCTTTCTCATTCCTTTTCTTTCTATTTTACTTTGTGCGTATAGGTGGTATGCCCGATGTCAATTATTTTACACGCCAACGATATAGTAACGGTATTGTTGGCTGCATTTCAGAAATTGTGTTAGCTGGAGAATTGAAAATGAGCTTTGATCCGAACACTGTCGGTACAGCACATAATGTGGAAACGGGTCTACTCTGAAACGTTCTCCCAGCTATATTGAAATCCTGATATTAAATCTCACTTTACAATTCATTTGATAATTAAATGAGGCACACGAGAGCCCAGCATGAATTTGAGTTTGTAAAAAAGAAAAGCTTTTAATTAATTGATATAACTTGAAAAAAGAAAAAAGAAAATATATATAAATTTTTATATCAAAAAGTAAAATAGTGTACTTTACATTTTAAACACAACAGATGAAAAAAGCACATACACTGTGTACAAATATACGAACACACTTAATATAGAAATATAATATAATAATATTACAACAACAATAACTAATAATGTAATTATACTTACCAAAAGAAAGAACACAATTTACTTTACACAAAAGTATGATGTACTCTAGATATACTAGATTATATATACACATCAAGAGCATATTGCTTCACTTTAAGAAAACAACGCCTGTGACTGTCAATATACATACATACATAAATATTTATTATTATAGTGTACACTTATTAGTTTATTTAACTAATTAATGTTTTTTAGTAACAAGAAATATTTAATAAACTACACTTTTCTAGCAAAATTCCAATACATCACACCACACTCTCAACTAAGAGAAGATAACGAACGAAGTTTTTATTGAACTATAACTAATTATAACAACACATTATATCACAAAAGTATACTACACTCTTTTAACGAATGCCTGTTATAAGAATTTGTGGCGTGAACACTATTACCAATAATAATGGTAATTAAAAATAACAACAACAGCAATTGGAATAACAGCAAAAAGTTTTGTTTTTAAGTTATGAGCACATACATCATAGGAATTATTACTGCGTATATATATGTGTGAAAATTTGTTTTAGACAAAAGCAACAACAAGGAAATAAACACAAGCAGAACAAAACAATAGTTCTATCTATTTAAGGGTATATGGGTGAACATAAGAAGAAAAATTTTTTTAATATTTTAATTAATTTACTTTTTCTTCTCGACACACTGCATTACCAAGCGTTATTTTGGCTTTTTCTTACACGAACATGAAAACAAAATAACAATAAAAACATTGATAATTACAACTTAGCGTTAAATGTAAAGACACGTAACTAAACAAGTTTAGCAAAATAGACACAAAACAATAAAAGAAATAAATAAAATAATTAATATAAATAAAATGACACAAAAAGTTTATACAACAAACACTTAAAAGTAGAAAGAAAACTAACCGAAAATCGTAAAAATTTGTCTTATGAGTCCACAGCTAAATGCCACTAAACCAAACTAATATAAATTATTATTAATCAAAAACGTATTATAAATAAAAGCGAAACTAAACAAAAACTAAATAGAATCACATGCAAACACAACCACCAGATATAAAATGAATTATAAAACAAACAAACAAAAATTAAATCGGAATCATAACAATTATTATAAACAATAAAACACTTTGTGTAGCTTATTACGAAGAAAAGAGAACAAAACAAGAAAATTATAAGGAAAATTCAAATGTAACACAAAGGAAGTGAATGTATAATTTCTTATAATGTAATAATTTGCTAAATAAATATTTAAAAAAAGACACAAAATCCAAAACAGTTTAATTTAATTTATGAAACCGGTAAAAAAAATGATTCAATGTTTTATATAGTTTCGAATTATCGATACACTGCAGCTGCATTTTAGTTCATTAAGGTCAGTCACGTATCATACATCCCCGGCTTTATATTTCATATATATAAAAGCGAGTATTTGCACTTATCAAATCAGAATTTAAAAGATTATTAAGGGTGTTGTCGGCTAATATAATTTTATTTATTTTCTATATATAATTTGTTGTATTTGTCGTAAAATACATTGAATTTGTTTACGAAAGGTTTATTCCTTAATATGTCTTCCTTACCCAGTGAATTAAACCAGTTGTTTGAGTAAGTACATACAGTGCTACATATACGGAACATGAAATTCATATATTTTTAATAAAAAAAAGTTCAAGTGTGGAATCAAATCTAAAATATTCTATTTTTTTTGATTTCGTATCCGTGTCAGGCATATTGATGCCAATAAAGAGAAATATATTAATGCACTAAAAGAAGCAGTGGCCATAAAATCTGTTTCCGCATGGTCACATTCCCGACCTGAGGTACAAAAAATGGTAGAATGGTGCGGTGCAAAATTAAAAGCTTTAGGAGTGGAAGTAGAATATGCTGATGTAGGTGAACAAAAATTATCCGATGGAAGTACTCTACGTTTGCCTAATGTAATACTAGGCACTTTAGGAAAGGTACAAATTATATAGCCACTGTAATCAATTGAATTTTAATGTAATTTGTTACAACTACTAGGATGTCAAAAAGAAAACTGTTTTAATTTATGGACATTTAGATGTTCAGCCGGCATTCAAGGAGGACGGCTGGGATACTGAACCATTTGAATTAATACAGAAAGATGAGAAATTATATGGCCGTGGCGCTACTGATGATAAGGGTCCTGTGTTATGTTGGTTGCACGCTTTGGAAGCATATCAAAAGTTGAATATAGAGATACCGGTCAAAGTGAAATTTGTACTTGAGGGTATGGAGGAGAGTGGGAGTGAGGGATTAGAAGAATTGTTATTAAAACGTAAAGATGACTTTCTGTCCGACGTTGATTATGTATGTATATCGGATAATTATTGGTTGGGCCGATCAAAACCTTGCTTGACATATGGTTTACGTGGTTTGGCCTATTTTGCGGTTGAGGTAGAATGCGCTTCTAAAGATTTGCATAGCGGTGTATTTGGCGGCACTGTACATGAAGCAATGCCCGACCTATGTTGGTTGTTAAGCACTTTGGTTGATAAGGATACCAAAATTTTAATACCAGACCTCAATCGTGATGTAAGTTGGTTTTATATATATTTTAATTAATTTCATTAATTTTATATCAACATGTGGTTTCTGTTACACTATGCTATTTAAAGGTGGCTGATTTATTGCACAATGAACACGATATGTATAAAAATATAGATTATCATGTACAAGATTACAAGTAAGCTACTTATATGACATTTTGATTACTTTTTTAATACAATACTTATCAAACAAATACATAGAAAAGATCTTGGGGCTCAATGTTTGCCGCACAACGAAGATAAAGTTAAATTGTTGATGGCTCGTTGGCGTTACCCCAGTTTGTCAATACATGGTATTGAAGGTGCCTTCTATGAAGCCGGCGCTAAAACCGTTATACCGGCCAAAGTAATTGGCAAATTTTCCATACGCCTGGTTCCAAATCAAGATCCCAATCATGTTAGTGAATGTGTTACCAAATATATACAAAAAAAATGGAAGGAACGTTGCTCACCAAACAAAATGGCGGTAGAACAAAAATATATTATATTATAATCTTATTCATCTAATATGAAGTATATGTATATTTGTTGTAGGTGAAATTATTGTCAGGCACTAAAGCATGGACAGAAAATCCCAATCATCCGCATTATGAAGCAGCCAAAAAGGCGGTTAGACATGTGTTTAATGTGGAGCCAGATATGATACGTGAGGGTGGTTCCATACCCATAACACTTACCCTACAAAACGCCACCGGGAAGAATGTGATATTAATACCAGTGGGTGCGGGCGATGATGGGGCCCATTCGCAAAATGAAAAAATCGACATCTACAATTATATAGAAGGGGTTAGTTCGTTGTTGCATACTTTTCACCAACAATCATTCATTGTAAAGTTTTTTCCACAGACCAAATTATTGGGCGCTTATTTATATGAAGTCAGCAAGTTGGAATGATATGATATGATATATATTCATACCTATAAAACAATTGCTTCACATTTTATACATCACTTCTTTTATTTGTTTTTGTAATATTATAAAAATATATGAAGATTTTTTTATTGCTACAAAAAATAAACTTTTCCTCGTTTTGTTGTTGATGTTTTCGATAACTTACAACAACATAACCATGATAGTAGTCTTAAATCATTAATAAGTATCAGATTGTATGTTGCTTATTCCATTGGGTCACCATATTTATTGGTTCGTATTTTTTTAACTGGCTCTTCTGTTTTAATTTCGGGGCGTTCCCTCACAATAAGGGGTGCATCTGGTGGCAAAGGTCTTGAAAATGGATTCTGTTGTTTTTTCATATACTCTTCACGATTGCGTTGACGCAACTCTTCATATGTCATGCCCGGTTTGAGAGGTTCCAGAGGTATATTAGGATCAACTTGAGTAGTGGCGGTAGCTAAAAAGTAGATATATTTGTATTTTCTTTTTCGTTAAAAAAAAAAAAACACTACTTACTGTCCAATGATGGACGGTACGTGTCATCTAAACCAGCAAATGTTGGCCTACTTTCCACATCCAAATTAAGAGCACTTCCCCTAGTGTTTGGATGTAAATTCTCATCGGTATATATATCAGAAGGGGATGATGTAAAGGGACTTATTGTCATGCCCACACCCAATTGTGCATCCGACTTTAAACTACTTAAACCGCTACCTTGATTTTGTCGTTGGCGCAACAATTCACCCAAGCGTGAATTTGGTAAACGCTTGATTTTTTCAGCACATTTCTGTTGATAACTAAATTTACCAATAAAATAACCAATAATAACACCAACAACAATTTTAGGTACAGCACCATAACGTGCATTGGGCTAAATAAAATACATTAGATTATATTAGTAAATTCAAATGCCTTGCCTTACCGTTAAGTAGCCTTGTTGTACCCCGAAGTAAGCGGCCAAACCAAAGGCCGTACCCAGTGGCAAAGACCTTTGATAAAATGACTCCACATTACATTCACGTAAGGTTCTCAACTCTTCCGAAGAAAATTGATAATTGGCCTAATTTCATAGATTTTACGCAAATTTATTCTAATGATTTGTAACTATGAAAAATGTTAAATTTATTTACCAAAGGGTGCTGAGGCCTCGAATGAGGTTCCTCACGATCCATGTTGGTAAAATTTATAAATTGATAAACAACCTGCTCCAATAATCACCAATGGTTGTTCATTTTTTTTAAATGAAGTTAGCAAGACCGCAAGAGCAGAGCATTGATCAGGGAGATAAAAAAGCTATAACATTATAATATAAGCAATTTAAATTTTAGATTATGTTAAAAGGTTAACAATAATTAAAGTAAAATTCATAAAATAGGAACTCTACTTTGTTTAATATTGACCGCAACTTGGAGATTTTATATTTGAACTTTTATTCTTCGAAATTATACAATGCGTGTTATAGCAATCAGCTGTTGTATGCGTAAATCAGTAAAAAAAAATCGTTGCCAATAAACTATTTAAAAATTTAACGGAAACACACGGATATTCAGCTTATTATGGTAAATAGAGAATATATAATTTTTTTGATTTGTACATTTTTGTTTTGTTTTCTTTTTCTACAACTTTTATTTCTTCTTCTATCAATTATATTTATGTCTTCACAATGATTTTTGCTTTATCGCAAAATAAAACGTATTAATTACACATGATTATGGAAAGTAAGCTTTTTATTATAGTTAATTTCTCCCTTATTACCTTTATCAGTCTTTTGTAATGGTCAAATATAAATAGTGTGCATATTTCACTGGAAGTTTCAGTTCACATTTGTTTGAAAATATGTGGAGAGTTATCTTATTATTATCAGTTGCCGCTTGCAAACTAGCTTCTACTGTGCCAGTAGGCTTGCTGCCTCAAACAGATGGACGTATTGTAGGTGGTCGACCTACCCTTATTAGTAATTACCCTTGGCAAGTCTCTTTACAACGTTCCGGTTCACATTTTTGTGGTGGTGCTCTATACACAAAACGTCTCATTATTACTGCCGCTCATTGTTTGCAAGGTCTTAATATTACAACACTTAAAGTTCGCGCCGGCTCTACCACATTCAACGATGACGGTATCCTGGTAGATGCAGTCGCTTATTATGCGCATAAAGAATATTCACCAATTACAATGAAGAATGATGTTGGTTTGGTTTTGATACGAACACGTCTAACTTTTAGTCCCACTATTCAAAGTATTAAGTTAACTGAAAAATCTCCACCGCATGGTGCCCCCGCGGTTGTTACAGGTTGGGGTACAACATATTTTGGAGCCGATTTTCTACCCCGAATTTTGCAATACATAGATGTTGATATTGTTAGTCGGGAAATATGTGGTTCATCTCGCTTTAAATATGGCTCAAAGATCAAGGAAACCATGATATGTGCTTTTGCCAAGGGTAAAGACTCTTGCCAAGGAGACTCTGGTGGCCCATTAGTATCTGGCGGTCGTCTGGTTGGCATTGTTTCGTGGGGTCAAGGGTGCGCATCACCGGATTATCCTGGTGTTTACGCCGATGTTGCCGAACTACGTGATTGGATTGAGGAAAATGCTGCTTGGATGGATACACCCCTTTTTCAGTTTGAAAGTAACTACAATAAACTATAATAGTGCTAAAAAGATTTTACTGCTGCTTCGAGGCAGTTTTTTAATAGTTTACATCTTATTGTTGTATTATTTTTGGAATTTTTAATTATTTTAATTTTTTCAAAATCGAACAGCATCTAGTAGCGCCTGTTTGATAGCAAATTGGTTCATAGGACGCGTTTCGTTTGTTTTATTCAATTTTTCTTCGTCCTATGGGTTAATTTATTTGCCACATGCCGCCGCAGTGACAGGACAACCACCGCTGATACCAACACTTGAGAGCAGCGGTTTTAGTCACTTTGTTTGTATTATTAATGAAACCGCAACGTATACATTTCCGTACGGATTTAACGTACGTACCCAAATACATGTTGCTAACATCGTCCTTAACTCCATCACAATATTGCGCTGTCTCATATTCAGCATCTTGCAGAGCTATTGGTTGAATGCCGGTTTGGAAGACAATCGGACATAGTTTGGCCGCTGCATGGCTATTCAAGAGAGTGATTGGCGTGTTTCGTTGATGCGGCGCTATTAATACCTGTGTGCACAAGACACTGCACTCATCCAAAAGGCCGTCGTCCGGTTCATTGGGATTTTGCATTAAACGCGTTAACAAACGGAATATTACTGGGAGTGCATCAAAGTTTTCAACTGATTTGGTGAATGTGGGAAGGCACAGGGGGTTCAGAATGCCCCACATACGTATCAGTACGACCAATTCACGTATGCTGCCAATAGCTATGACGTCACGGCTGATATCGTAACCGTGTTTTTTATTAAATTTACTTTTCATTGTGTCAGCCGGTAGTTTGTGTAGTATATTTAAAGCCAAATCCGCCACCCATTGTATTAAAGGTTGTATACTTTGCAACACGGGTGGATCGACTGTGAATTCCTTGGCTTCCAATATACACAGCATCTTGTCCATATCAGCTATGGGCTCAGATAGTACCATCGATAAAGTTTCAGCCGGTCCCTTATCTTGTGAGTTTAGTTCTGAGGGCCGTATCAGACTCTTGAACGTTATCGATATGGAATGTAAAGTAATGAGATTATCAAAGTCTTGTTGCTTTGATTGTGTACGGCAAATATTACTTTTTAATGAGAGAAAATTTGAGTAGTAGAAATGGCGCGTGTGTGTCGGTTGACGGGTGAAATTTTCAGTTATTTTTTCCGCCAATACTTCTAAATTGTTTAAATTCAGCATGAGTACATCACTCGCATCCAAGCCTGTAACAATGGAATACTCCAATAGAGCGGTGGGCAATGACAAAGGATTCATTTTATAGTTCTTATCATAATGAGCAGTAGGCACTTGCATGGCATACATTTGTCCCAGATTATCAAACAGCACCAATAGGTGATTTAAATAGGTGACATCAGAGGTTAATAATTTAGAAGGCATCATCCGTATTGGGTCTTCGGCTGTTCTACTTTCGAAAACGGTGGAGCCGATTTTCTTTAGACCCACTTCTAACACTTGAACGGAATTATCACGCAGCGTAGCAAACACCAATATCGATTCGGTGGGCATTTTACTTAAACACAAATCGATTACTTGTGAGGTTAACGTTAATTTGGCTGTGACCTCCCACTCTTCCCATTGAAGAAAATCTGTTTTATTTCGCATTAATTGTTTATGCATTGGCTGATGTTTCTTCAACAGACTTCGTTGCTCAATATAACTACCATCCAGACGATTAGAGACCACAAATGCCAACTCTACACAATCGACGGTACACCATTGCACATGGGATATCTCTTTAATTTCGCCCGAATCCTTCGACAAGAATATGCCGGGCAGAGAACTACTCTTTAGGTTGAGACTATCATCTTGATTACGTTCGATACTGACCTTATAGCATCTAATTAGAGGTTCATTCCAATTATTAATGGCCACATTGAAGCAACCGGTTGGACAATAGGAAACGCTACAGTGAGTAATAAAACAGCGCGAACTACCAATACTCTCTGTGTAAAGGTTTAATTCGCTAGCTTGAATAGTTCCAGCATTATCACTGTACGTTAATAATTTGGGTATGGCGAAAGCTCCCATTAAACCGGAGGCGGTTAATAAGAAACCACCCTCCATGGGTGTACCACCCAAGTAAGTCAATGTTGCCCGTTGTTCCATGCGTTCAAACTTATCACTGTAAGCGGGCATATCTTTTTTTTGCAAATTAAAATAATATGCTTTAGAGTTATGAAAGAACTTTGCTGCAATAATTTCCTCATTCGGCAAGTTTACGGAGTAGGTTAATTGCCATCTGTTAATACAATTGTTTTTCATACTCCAGATTTCTGTTACACCATTTTTATAACCCACCAATAACAGTTTACCACTAGCATTCCATTCCAATACATTTACTAGTGATCTTTCGGAGGAACGAATGTGATATGTTTGCCAAGGTGTTACAATATCGCACACATACAAATGGCTTTGAAGATTTTGATCTACACAAAAAGCAACCAAATTTTTTGGTGATATTTTGCAAAGAACATAGTTTTGCAAGGCGCCGACTACATCTTTGTAGGGAACTTGCACTTTATATAAAATAGTCATTTTATAAACAATAAATTAAGAAATGAGCACAGAAAGATGTTAAAAAATTACAATTATATTTCAAAACCAGAGCTATTCTGAATTTGTAAAGGACCAAACGTATACTTAGCAGCGACATTATGCACAGCGCTGTATTAAATTATATATAGCATTACGTTAAATACCTCTGTACATCACTGCAACAAGACGCTGCAGAGTATATGTTTGTACCCTAAAAACTTGAATACATGTACTAAAATTTATTAAGTTATAGTATCTGCTTAAAAATTTTCTTTCGGTTTAAGTCAAAATTATTTCTTATTCTTTTATAATTGCTATGAAGATTGCTTAAAAAAACACCGTTTAATTTGTAGAAGTGAAAACAGGGATGTGAGCAGCAGTCAGCGACACGCGATACTCGATTTGTTGAATGACATATATTCTGTCACCGCGGAAATTTATTTTGTTAGCTTTGCAATATAATTTCTAAACTCTCAACAAGATTTAATAATTTTCAGTGTAATAACTAGAAGTGTTAAGATGTTTTGTGCTTATACCCATACATTGGTAGGTATCCATATCATCCGCTATAAAAATAACCTTACGGTTTCTTTTTCTGCAGCCGTATCTATATTTGGGCAATTTTGGTCGAAAACCTCACTACTATACGGTACAGCGGAACAAATATTATCATATTCCTCCCCACCATATGGGACGAGGTCTTGGCAGTGTTAAAAAGTATTCAGTTTTTCAAGGACATGATGTGTGGGAAAATCTAAAAGAGAATTTAAGTGGAGGTGCTGTAAAAAAGTTAGCCAACCAATACAATGCTACGGCTATAAATTTTTTCGAGACAGAACGTATTCAGCATGTTTTTAATAAAGTCAGAAATGTACTGTCTACCTACAATGTGAAATTAGACAGTGTTGACACCACGGGCAACACTTCCAGGCAGCATTATAAAAGCAAACGACGTTCGCATCATTTAATACAAATTACCTTGAATTCGGCGTTGGCTAAAGGTGTGCCACCAAAAATGTATTCAAAATTGCTACAATCCATCTTGCCTCAACAACAACTGTAAGAATTTTCTATTAGATATGTTCAGCATATTTGCTCAAGATAATAATTGCAGGAAATTTGTACGTACCTTTAAGACAGAACGTTCCATAGAGGCGGAATTGAAACGTAATCCAACCATGACATCGCGCTTAAAAACCGCCTTTAGTGGTAATCCTCAGAAATTAGATGATATAAATCATTCCGAATCCTTAAAGAAACTATTACAACAATCTGGGGAACCAGGAGCTAACAAAGATATGGTAGTAGTTACCTAACGAAATTGTGTATTAAAATGGAAAGATAGTAATTTTGTATTTTAAAGGAGAGTAAAATTAAAATCGCCTTTGCGGAAGGTTATTTAGCAGCCAATACCACAGAAGATGCTCCCAAATCTGGCAAAACAATGAAATATTTGAAGGTATTTATGAAGGGGAGATAGAGAGAGATACGCACGTGATATATTCATAAAAACTGTTTCTTTTTTTTTAAAGGTGTTTCAACAACTTTTAGTTATTGTTGTATTTATTGGTATATTTTTAAGTCTTTTCTCTTCCTCCAACGGTTCCGTTTTCCGGTAAATAACAACGAAACATATATAAAGCCAGTATATATATAATTTATATATATGTGTCTAATTCAAGCATACAATTAGGTAATCAAGTGGAAGTGGACCCAGAAGAAATTCATGTAACATTTGAGGATGTCAAGGGTTGCGACGAAGCTAAACAAGAACTGAAGGAAGTGGTGGAATTTTTAAAGAATCCTGAAAAGTTTTCGAATTTGGGTGGCAAGTTGCCAAAAGGGGTATTATTGGTGGGTCCACCCGGTACTGGTAAAACTTTATTGGCACGGGCAGTAGCCGGTGAAGCGAATGTACCATTCTTTCATGCCGCTGGTCCTGAATTCGATGAGGTTCTGGTCGGTCAAGGAGCACGGCGTGTACGTGACTTATTTAGTAAGTAATTCTTTTTCATATATTTTTATACTCTCCACCTTAGGGAAGAGGGTATATTCACTTTGATCATCCGTTTACAACACATCGAAGGAAGCCTCGGAGACCCCACGAACCATATATATTCTTAATCAGCATGAAAAGAGAAATCGTTTGAGACATGTCCGTCCGTGTGTCCGTGTGTCCGTCTGTTGTTGGCACTCTCACGGTCGTAATTTTTGAGATATCAATTTAAAAATTCTCAACATACCTCGAAAAAATTGTATCTTTAAAAAATTATATATCGCACAATACTATGCCTATCAAGTTGAAATTTGGTATATATATAAGTGGTACCGTTATCCAACATTGTGCCAAAAATCGGCGTGATTGAATAATGCAAACGCCTAAAATTAAAAAAAAACACTATTTGCGTAAGTACATGAAATAGTCGTATGCATAAATATGGCAATAGGATTATAAAAGGTGGAGGGTATTTAAGCTTCGGTCTTAACCGAACTTCTCTATCTTGTTTTAAGTTAAACTTATTTTTTATTGAATTATTTTTTTTTAATAATAGAAGCGGCCAAACAACGCGCTCCCTGTGTTATATTCATTGATGAAATCGATTCTGTGGGCGCCAAGCGCACGAATTCCGTATTGCATCCCTACGCCAATCAAACAATTACTCAGTTGTTGTCTGAAATGGATGGTTTTCATCAAAATGCTGGAGTTATAGTATTGGGTGCTACAAATCGACGAGATGATTTGGATCAAGCTCTGCTTCGACCGGGACGTTTTGATGTTGAGGTAATGATGAATGTGTTCATTTTTTTTAAATTTTTTAAACTTGTTTATTTTCAGGTGGTAGTTAATACGCCTGATTTTTTGGGACGTAAAGAAATAATTTCTTTATATTTGTCAAAGATATTGCACGATGAAGTCGATTTGGATATGTTGGCACGAGGCACTTCGGGATTTACTGGAGCCGATTTAGAAAATATGATTAATCAAGCGGCCTTAAGGTGGAAATTGATTAATATTCCAAATTATTTAATTATAATTATTAAACATTTTATATGTCATGGTAGAGCGGCCATTGACGGAGCAGAAACCGTTACAATGAAACATTTGGAGACCGCCCGAGATAAAGTGTTAATGGGTCCGGAACGTAAGGCACGTTTACCCGATGAGGAAGCAAACTTAATAACAGCCTATCACGAAGGTGGTCATGCCATAGTAGCCTATTATACAAAGGTAAGCAGTTAGGAAATAAGTGATCAACTCATTGTTAATTATGATATAGACCACTGTAATATGTTGATCTATTAAATAGGAATCACATCCCCTACATAAGGTAACGATCATGCCACGAGGTCCCTCTCTGGGACATACAGCTTACATACCTGAAAAAGAACGCTACCATGTCACAAAAGAGCAATTATTAGCCATGATGGATACCATGATGGGTGGTAGAGCGGCTGAGGAAATAATTTTTGGTGCTGATAAAATCACTTCTGGAGCCAGTAGTGATTTAAAGCAGGCCACAAGTATTGCTACACATATGGTTAAAGATTGGGGCATGTCGGAAAAGGTGGGTCTACGGACTATTGAAAATTCGAAAGGCTTATTTCCCAGTGAAACGCTGGGACCAAATACCGTGGAAGCGGTAGATGCTGAAATCAAAAAGATACTTAATGATAGCTATGAGCGTGCTAAGAATATACTAAGAAAACATGCAAAAGAACATAAAGCTTTAGCTGAAGCTTTGCTCAAATATGAAACATTGGATGCTGAAGATATAAAAGCCATTATGAAAGACACACAATAGTGTAAAAATATTATAAAGGCAAGAAACAGATCGATCGACTTTCAAACTGTATTCCATTATTACTGGTTGGTTTTTAATTCCCATATTATTTATAAATGAACAAAAGAAAGCGGCAGGAGGGAATGACAGATTTTGATGATAGAAAATGTTATGTTTTAAGGAATTTCATGACTCTATTTCCATTCGGCCTTAACAGTTACTAAAATTTTATTTTTTATTAATCAATAACCGCTTTATACATTGATTCCAAGAAAAATTACAAATTACAACATAAGAATAATGAATGTAAAAAATTATATAGCGATAAAAAAGGAAAAATATATATGAATATATATAACAACCTATCGTGTATGTAACGCGTTTTTCAATAGGGACATAACAATTTTTCTATTTTAATATGAATGCTCACCTGAACGTTTTTCTTGACTTGTTAAAGATAAAACGTTCGGCAAAGTTAGCATTTTTATTAAAATTGATATGTGGTACCAATAAGATGTTACTATCAAACAATTCATCTATTTTCTTTGGTATAATCCCAAGAAAAGGTCCTTTCGAATGGTCACCTCACTTAGGCGATTTAACCTCATTGAATGTCTTATTATCGGGTCACAAGAAGTCGTTGGTTTATGCCAACATACCAACAACGCTTGCGTAGATCAGGGATATTTTGAAAAGAGAAATTGTCAACGTTTTGGATTATATGTGTGAAAAAGTGATGGAGTATTATTTTCTAATCGATCGCAGCAAATGTGCTCGTGGTGGTTTTATGAACGAAATCGACAATTCCATGGTTAAATGTAACACGTGTACTACATTTGTAATAAATTTTAGCTTAATATCTCAATTATTCTGTTTTTTGGCTTAAATACAAAGTTGTTATGTCCTTATTGAAAAATCCTTTATATTATTAAAAATCGCTAGCTATGCGTTCTAGCCAAGTTTGTCTTCTACACAGATATGAGTAGATCATAAGTTTTTTTTTTATATAATCAATGTGGTTGTAGATAATGGAGAGGATTATAAATTGTAAATAAAAAGTCTGAAGCAACAAACCACCAGCATTGTACATATCGTCGAGTTAAATTTTTATACCCTCCACCTTAGGGAAGAGGGTATATTCATTTTGATCATCCGTTTACAACACATCGAAGGAAGCCTCGGAGACCCCACAAACCATATATATTCTTAATCAGCATGAAAAGAGAAATCGTTTGAGACATGCCAGTCCGTGTGTCCGTGTGTTGTTGGCACTCTCACGGTCGTAATTTTTGTGATATCAAATTGAAACTTTGCATACGTATTCTTAGTTCAATTTCGCTGTTCCGTATTGAAATTGGGCAAAATCGGTAAAGATACACGCCCACAATAAACGAAAATCTCATCATGCCTCGAAAAAATTGTATTTTAAAAAAATTATATATCGCACAATACTATGCCTATCAAGTTGAAATTTGGTATATATATAAAGGGTACCTTTATCCAACACTGTGCCAAAAATGGGCGTGATTGAACAACGCAAACGCCTATAATTTAAAAAAAACACTATTTGCGTAAGTACATGAAATACATAAATATGGCAAAAGGAGCTTATTTTTTAGAGAATTACAAAAGGTGGAGGGTATTTAAGCTTCGGCCTTAACCGAACTTTTCTATCTTGTTTTATAATGACTTCCATTTGTTTTTAGTTTTACATTTAATCAAATAAATTCAACAGTTTCAATTAATCATTTTCACAATATATGTATATGTATATGCGTTAGCAAGTAAAATTATTAGCTAAAATTTATTTCCAAAGTGTACAAATATACACGAACTCCATATGTAGTAAATGTATCAATGTAAGAATTTGCCTGCAAGGAAGTATAATTAATATACATACAACTTTAAGCTAATTAAATAATCATTTTCAATAATATATGTAGCGTATTAATGTATGTACAAGTGTAAATAATTCATTAGAAATTATTGCACAATTCTATTTAATTAATTTTGTATAAATTGGAAAAAATTCCTTTATCTTGTTAAGGACAGATAGAAAAAATATTGCAATAGAAATTTCATAAATGCGATGCCTGCCCACTACTATTCAACTTAAATTAGAAAAGATAAATAAATTCAGAATATTGTTTTGTGTCCGTCTGTACATATAAATTAGTAATCAAACTATAGCTGTAATTCGACATTAGATCGAATATTTTTTAGGAATGTATATCACTTTGTACCGCGGAAGTTCTATACAAAGCTAACAATCTTGGAAGAGCTGCAATTGCGAAACCCTCTATGTTAGGTGTTCATATTATTTTGTCCATCCCCTGTATATATTATTTTTGGTTGTTAAGAAAGTGACTTGGAAATAAATTTCGAAAAAACCAAATTGTACTTTTCTAACAATCCCGATGTAATAGAAATGCAGAAATAGTGGGCATAGGAAAATTTTTCTCTTCACCGAATTTGTATAATTATTTAATTGTCATCTAACTCTTAATGAAGTTGATTTTCAATTCTAATAAGATGCATAATATTAATTTAAGCATATTTTGTAAAGCATTTACAAGGAATTTCATTTTTCATATTTCATATTTAGATTTATCAAAATATTATGAAATGGTTTATTAACACCTTCAATGCTGCCATCCAAAAAAAGAAAATGTGGCCGAAACCATTTGCCATGGTGTGACTCAGTGTATGTGTCATGCGGCTGTTAGATGTTAACAAGTGCGACTCAACACATGTGTCATGTGGCAGAGAAGGTGTTAAACACTTTTTTATTTGTTTATAATCATGAAAGTGGTCTAAGTCGATTTATTTTATATTATCCTTATATAAAGTATATCCTTCACTCTATACTTAAATGATAAATGAATCACAATTAAAATATTATTCATTAAATCATTTTCATATACAATAGAAATGAGATCTCAAGTTATTTACGTAATTATTGTCTAATCATACATACGGATGTACATTTTTATTCACACACTTGGAACAGTCTGTATGAGAAAAATGTAATGAGATGTATGAAAATTTGTTTCGTTAGAATTACACAAGTGTGAGGAAAGGCTATATATTGTACATATACTCGTTATTGACTCAAACACAATTGTCGCAATTCATATATAATTTAAAGTGGAATTAATGTGTGAAGTTTTTTTTGGAAAATATCAAGAACTGTGGATTTTTAAATATAACGTTCTTTGGTTAGTGAGCCAAGTGGAGTTTTTCTAATTTTTAAGTTTGTTTCTATGAAAAATTTGAATGCTTATATCTCGGAAAAGGTACCTTCTATCGATCTGAAATTTTTGCGTCCCTCCTTCTAAATTCGATGAAGAATTTAATAATCGGGGTAACGATATCCTAGGACGACCCATTTTTGAAAGAAGACTACTTTGTAAAATGGATTATTATAATTAAGTGGTCAATGCCACGCCCATAATATTGTGTCATTGAAAGCTGATGAATTTTCCAGGTAGGGCCAGTCATTTTGAACTAAACTCGTTTAGCGGCTCAAACGTTATAGGCTATTGAACACGAACGTTGTGAGCAAATGGATGATTTTACTAAATTCATAACAACAACTACATCAAAAACAAAAGTAATGTATTTCACAGATTTCCAATTTATGGGCGTGGTACTGCACAGTTTTTCAAAGTACGTGCCGTTTATTAACTAACTGGGTGGAGCCACGCCCATAGAAAATACTTCGCTTAAAAGTTGAATTAATTTACAAGTTTTCACAAAAACGATTATCTGGGATTCATATTAAGCGGATTTGAGTCACTTTCCTCCCATACTATTTTAAAAGACAATTTTTATGGTAAAATCATTACTGTGGTCGCATCCAAAGGTAAAAAGTTTCCCCACATATGATCTCTGAAGAATGAGCCATCTGTTTCAACTACAGAAATATTACATAATATTTTTAATCATATTTTTTGGATCATTCAAACATAAACAAAGTGCCACATGTGCCCTACGCAACATGATAGAACGTAGAAGAATAGAAGATAGAAAAAATAAAATATTAATAATTTTCTAAATTTCCAATTTGTGTGTGTGTGTGTTTCTTAATTTATATGTATACTGAACACAAAGTCCTTTTACTTTTTTTTGATTATTTGTAGATAATAAGTTATGATGCTGAATGTTAATCCTCCAATCATATCAATAATAGTATAGTTGCTCAATTTGGCCAATAACTGGTTAATGGTTAATTAATCTATGTTTAAGGGTACATAATCTAATAAAATATTCAAAGGATTAAATCATTTGATGCAATCATTCAACATTTACCATATCTGATGATAAGGAATTAAGGGCATCCTCCACTGTGGGTTTATAGCGATCAATTTTTCTCGAGTTGAAAGGTGAAAAGTGTTCTACATATATATATAAAGATATTTATTATTATGAATGGATACGAGAGAGAGAGAGAGAGAGATAGAGGGGCTTACCAAATTCGCCGCTTGAACTGGATTCAGTAAAACTTGGAGTACCTTCTGTCCAGGTTGGTGTTGAACCTTCGCCTGAAGCGGGGGGCGTCCAAGTCAGACCGCCTCTGGAACCATATTGACTACTCGCAGATGTATCCACAGCTAAATATGTGTCTATATGTATTTCAGAAACACTAAAAAATCAGGAGAATTTCCTTTTTATTACTTATAATACATTTAAGTTTCATGTAAAGTAAGGCATAAGAATAAGTCGATCTTGTAGAAACAAATTTTTCCATAAGTCCGTACGTCCATGTGTCTGTTGTTGGAAAATAAAGCTACAAAATGTAAATCAGGTATATCTACTTATCGTTAGTTTATTTATCAAGTTTAATTAAAAGGGACGTTCTCCAATAACAGACATAACCATAAAAAAAATACATTAAGAAAAACTGTGCTTGGTGCAAAATTCGATAAAATATCCAATTAAAGACGTAATAATGTATCGGTCACGCCCACAATTCCTATATACACATACTAATATATATATTTATATCCAACGCATATATTACCTAATCATGTCGTCCTTGTGCGATGAAGCCGAAGCTGAACGAAAGGCGGGACCCACATTCATTTTGCGCTCATGATAGGAAGATGATGATAACGAATCGAAGGCGGGGGGTGGTGTTGAACTGCATGATGGCGTTGTGCCTAGCAATAATATTATACAATGAAAAATAATATACATAAACGAAACGTTTAATACAAGCAAAGGCTAAGTTAAATTAGGATAAGAGGAGCTAAAGAGAGATTCAAACTAAACAAAACTACTACGTCGACTGTTAGTGAAGAGATTTAAACTACAACTAGATGGAAAGCCATCACTTTCACTAATGGTTGATGGTATATTTCCTCTAGCTATACAATGGCGGCCAGACGGTGACATTTGTGTAATGGATGGCGGTAATGGGGCGGCCGATTTTTGACGTTGTTTTCGTGGCCAACGTGTTTTCTCCAAATCTTGCTTGACCTCAATAAAAGCATGTATCGATTGCAACAGATTATCGCCCAATTCAAAATCATCATCCTCTCTAGCCAATGCCGCTCCTGCATACTGCAAATATTGTAAATGTTTTTCTCGCTTTCGAAGGAAACGTGTTTGACGCATTTCACCTCTATTGGGTGAGTAGGTAGACAAGTCCTCTTTGGACTTGTTGATGGGTGGAAAATTGCGAACAATAGAGGTTACCGAAGAACGATCACTTTGTGATAAAATACTACTTTGTCGCTGGAATAAATCTAGGCGCGTTTTTAGACGAGCATGTGAAGTACGTGATCTTGTCGAACTCACCGAATGCATAGATTCGCGGCGCAATAGTTCTTGCACTGGCAGTGATGGTAAGAGATGTGGTAGATGTTGAGGTGTGCTTTCGTCATTTTTCACTTTCACGCAAATAGGCTGAGGTGGCCTCGGAGGTGGTAATAATTTATTTTCACTATTCGTTTCAAACATATCGTGCAACTCTAACCAATCGAGCACATTACCTGGGGAACGGACATCACCAAAACGTGGTGCACCATACTCTTCTGCCACCGTCAAATATTGCTTTTTATAAATGTTGTTCGGTTGGGACTTTTTACGATTGTTAACTAACAGTGTTTTTGTTTAGTTTAGTAAAAGTATGCATTTTAGAACGGTTTACCTGGAGTGGATAGAGTTCGTGTTGATGCTTCAATACCATAATCACTGTCCCGCTTGCGCGGTGATCCTCTGGGCGGTACAGGTGGTGGTACTTTGGCCTTTAATGTGTTGCCGCTGTTTATTTTAATTGGCGCGTTTCTTTGCTTTACTGGTGGAGGTGGCATTGAAGACTTCCTCTCCTTGCCTAATGCGGCAGACGTGTCACTGGTGGTTGGATGATTTGATTCCATCTTGATATTACCGGGAAGAAGTTTTTTCGTTAGGTGAGCATTGTGTGACATAGGGTGTGCATAGTGACCATGACCGTAATCTACAATCAATTATTATAATAATTACAAAGATCGCTACAGGTATGTTAAGTATTCCATACCTTTGGCTTCATTTTCATTGTCTAAGGAACGTTGTATAGCCTTGGACAAACTCTTTCTTTTGGAAGGTGAATGCTTCAAGGCTAAAAGAAGAAAATGTTAACTCAACAATAACACACACAATTAAGTTGAAATGATCGGAACCGAAATCGAAAAGAAAAAAGGAAAGCCAGCAAATGATTTTCATAATGTTATTGCAAGCAGGTATGTATGGGATAAATGTATTTGTTAAAGGATTTCTTTGTGGTGGTTTCCTTTTTTTTGAAAGCATTTAAGCTGACGGAATTTTTGTGAGGGGGTAGGGGGCTAGGGAGTGTCTCAATCGGCTACTGGGTTTAAGGCTAATTTCAATTATCTATTTACCTATATAACTGGTAACCAAGGTACGAAATTTTCTATGGTTTCCCTTGATCTCGGGAAGATCCACTGCGTGTGTTTGTTGTGCATAAGCGTAATGATGTAAAACAAATCGTATATACGATGAATTGAAACGAGAATTGATTTATTAGCGGCATGATAATCTTACCAGACGGCAGCACTACTTAGCCATCATTCAATCAATTGAGAATGAAAGCACAAAATGCACTCAATACAAACAACACTGTACTGAATTGGTGGATACTTAAATTATACATTATTAACATTCAAACTTAACTCCGCCACCACTTTCATACAGTGTCATTGGAATTGAAGAATTATTAAGACTTAACAACTTACGTGATGGGATTTTACGAAAAACGGTCTTGGCCATAAAATTTTGAAATCGTTGCGCATAAAAAGATGGACGACATACGGAAACGGTTTCCTAAAGTGAAAAAAGAAACAAAAAAATTTTTTTATCTCTAACGAAAGAACGCAGAAAATGGCGAGATAATTACTCCATCATGTATAATACTTTTGAAAGTGTGCTCCAGCTTCTTTTTCAAACGATACGATTGCAAAATATCTATTATGCCCACAAATAGTAAAAGTCGTTCACCCTTTTCACTACGCGCCGGTATACCACCCGGTCTAAAAACAAATATAAAGTCCATCATCGAACCAGGTACAGTTTTGTTGAGTCCAAAACTTACGGCATATTATCTTCATCATCGATTGGTTCACTTTCCGCTTGTATACTTTCCATTGCTGTGGAATGGGCCACCAAACGTTGTCTATTCGATCTATAAACAGTACTGAACGCTTATTTGTTACACCAATAGGAGTGCAAGGAAAGAGATAACTTTTAACTTACTTGTTGCGATTAATATTGCCTTGAGTTTCTTCATCATTATTATCGGAGATCACATCATTTGTTTTAATAATTACTGCAGCTGCTGTTGCCACACCTTCCTCATTATCTGACTCTTCACTTTTCTGATAAACTTTCAATAATTTGCGATTTTTCTGTTTCTCTTTGGTGGACACATCCAAGTTGTGTACCCCTACTAATAAAGAATAGTCCATAATTTTAAATGATTCCAAAACCGTACAATCCCTTTGTATGGTTTTGATGAGAGCTGAATAAGTTTCAGCCTCTAGGAAGATACCGTTTGGATGATGTTCCATAAAATCTAAATCTTTATAAGTGGGTGATTTTTTGGCACGTTCCCCCTTTGAAGCTTTACGTTTAAACGTTGAACCTTTGAGATCATATTTGAGATGCATTTTCACATCAGATGGCAGCAAATTATTCATGACAACCAAGCGGATATTTTTACCGTTGCTCGTTTGCAGACAGTATAAACCGAAAAATTTCGGTAATAACGTGCGGGGATTCTGATTTAAGTTCATATAATAACTATTCAAATAAATTTTAATTATTGTTAATATGTAATGAAATGTAATTAAATACTTACCCGGGTAGAAGTTTTTGTAAAAATTCACCCTCTTTGTGTTGTACGGTTTTAATAATGAATTCATCATCATGCGTTAAATAGAATATCGAACCGGAAGCACCAGGATTTGATAATTCACGTAGAGGTGAATTACACATAGACATCTTTTTTATATTAAATTATATATGTATATGAATTTTATCAAATATTATCCAATATTATTATTAAACATTTATTTTGCCTCACTTACCATAAAATCATCTGGTTGTATGCCAAACAAATCCCTAAAGTAACGAAATGCTATTGGAGCATAAATTTTGTATCTGAATTCACTATAATGGTGGGCAGGTGTAAGGCTGGAACCTTCTGGGGGAAAGGTGATACTCTCCACCTCCCAAAAGTCCATCATCAACAGGTCACGTTTCGGTTTCGAAGCTAAACTACCAACCTAGAATAAATAGACATCCATTTATATACCGTTCACAACTTTTAGCGTAATCGTAATCGTTTCATAATTTTTTACTTACTGTATGTTGTATGCCTAACTGAATGGAGCCCATTATTTGTGAGGTTTGAATTTTCTTGTAGGTAATTTCACCACCTTCACCTACCCGCCTATGACCTATTTTACGTTCTTTATCAATTTTGCTACGCCTTAAAGCTTGAGCCTATTAAAAGAGTTTCGATTAATTGAGTTTTAATAGATTTTCTTTATTAATTATATTGATTACCTCGGATAGTGAGGATTCCATGGTATCTGTTAAGGAAGATAAATAATTAATTATTGTTGTTGGGTTAATTATCATAAAATAAAGATTTATCTTAAGTAGGAACAAGCCGAAAAAATGGGAACTTGAGCAGTAATTAAAACAGGTAAACATCTTATAATCGGTAATGCTTTGAATATAATCTCTTGAAGCCCCCGATCTATTAAAAAAATGCAAGCAATAATGTTATACTCCATCAAGCCCAACCATTTAATACCCTATACTACTTAGTTTTACAAAGTATGCTTTAATAAATTTAATTCTATGAGTTAATGTTATGAATTGTCATTGTAAAATGTCGTTATATAGAAAGGGGTTCTAAAAATGGTCCAATCAAGTCCCAATTCCGCAGAGCTAATTATTGAGTTAATTAATTTTTCTTTATTAAATTATATTAAAAAATATTAAGAATTGCAAATTTTCGCAGCAAAAGACTAATAAAGCCTTATACGGGGAGGAGCTATAAAAATAGTCTAATCTTTTAGTCAAATTTGGTATAACCAATTATTACGTTAGTTAACTATTCTTAACCAAGTTCTATCCAAAAATTGTAAGTATTGCGAATTTTGGCCCTAAAAAGGCTTTAGATTTAATAGTACCTCTTATGGGGAGGGGTTCTATAAATGGCGATGGTGGCATTTGCCCTTTAAGGACTACCAACGTAACATTTTCTTTGCCGCAAGTGGTACAGAATATAAACAGATACGACACTTCTGAGCTACCTTTCATTTATAATAAAATTTATTAAATAATTTTGTTAAAAATTTTATTCAATTAATTTTTAAGGTACTAAAGAGCTTAATTCGTTCCTTCAGTCCTTTTCTTTGACATTTTTTATTATTCGCTTTAATTTGCCTCATTCCAATGAAAATTTTTCACTTAACAATCATTGATTTTTTCATTTTTTTTCTCATTATTTCAAATTGATACCAATTTTTCTTCACCTCTTACAATTAACAATATTATTTCTAAATAATATTTTATATTGACCTTGTCTAGAATGTGTAAAATGTGGATTGGTGGATTTCATATGAGTTGTGGGTGATGAGTCCGCATCAATATTATTTACAGAATCTCTTGTGGCCATTTCGTTTTCTTTTCTTTTTGAATAGTTACTTCTTTCCGACTGATTTATATTAATTTCTTTTTTTTTATATTTCGTTAGTTAAATGCGATGGCCTAATTCTATGATATATATTATATTAATCCAAGTGGCAATGATTTCTCAATAATGTCTTCAGATTATTGATTATTTTATTGTTATATTTATCGTTGTTCATATTTAATCACACACACAGCATTTCTATTATTTTAATTATTATCAATTTTTTTATTGCTTTTCTTGTGTCTTTTGTCGATTGATTACTTAATCACGTTTTTGTGCCAATTATTGTTGTATTTATTATTGTATTTATGATATTGCCTGCGAAAAAAGTAAATTTTTGAACATGTTAGTGCTGGATAAACCTTGAATTCACAATACTCAGATGATAATTCCACCTTTTAGTGTTATTTAAAGTATACTTTTTGGGGCGAATTACCGTTAAGTTTACATGTGTTACATGTTACCCAATCGTACAGGGTTGCAACTACTTGTATTTATTATTGCTTTCATATAACGGTAAGATTTATGAAAGGTGTTAAGCGCAATCAAATATTACGTCAATACGTTTGCCTATAAGAATTAATTTTTTTTATTTGTATAATTAATATTTTTCTCATTTTATTCATTTTATAATTTATTCACTTTAAATATCCTTTATATCAATACATTCATCTTACCTTCTGGAATACCATCCCTGTATTACTCTATCGTAATATTGTTTATTGACCGTTATTATAACATATAGTGAAAATCATAGTCTCCCAAACACAAACAACAACAAACAAATAAAACAAGTGAATATATTATAGTTGATTCTACCGAACCACTTAATACCCTACCCTACTTAAATTCACAATTTATGCTAGTTTCACTAGTCATCGCTAGATTAGCCTAATGTGGAAGAATCCTACGTGGAGCGATGAAGTTCATTTACAATATTGACCATCCTTGGCTGAAAAGACATCGCTACACCAAAATTCATCAAAAAATATCAAAAATGTTCGATCTCTAAGTTGATTACAAGATTTACGTGGGCGTAGAGACGGACATGATTCAAAAAGTGATTATGAATATTATAATCATATATATATAATCAAATAATGTAGGAGATGGAAATTAATATACAAATAGTGCATAGGATATAGTCAGCCTTACCACCGTCACAAGTTTAGCTGATGCAGTGCGAAGTTTTTTTTTATAATTGTTTTAACTTTCATTTTTTTTATTACATTTTTTTATTTTCATTTTTTTTATTAAAGCATATATCTAAGTACACATACATACTAAATATGATCAACTTTTAGTGTAGATTTTCATAAGGTTTTTTTTTTCATCCTATTTAAAGTTTTTTATTTTTCTTACATTTACATGCATTTACAAAATAAGCACTTTTGTTTTAAAAAATACCGCAAAATTTATTTTACGTTTATTTGTTTTTTCTTCTTCTTCTTTCTCTTTTTGTTTTTCTCTATTCCTTGTTACATGGCTTGCTAGCCATTATATTTTAAATTTTTTTTGTTCATTAAAATTCTAAATAGAAATATCCTAGACGAACACAAATATATATATATTTATGTATCATTTTTATTTGTTTTATTTTTCAGTTTTGTTTATTGTAAATTTATTTCCTTTTTATCCAAACTAACTGCTTAAAGCTAAGGATGCGATCGACATTACTAATGCGACAGTTGTCCACTTGTGTTGAATATTGGTTGCTCTATCTATTGGGGGGGAGAAGATGGAGTGGTTAAGTAGAAGGAGAGAGAAAAATAGATAATTATTAGGAATAATAATCAATAATGTAGTTCAGGCCTCTTCTTAAATATGATTTTTCCATAAGGAAAGTCCTTTTTTCCATTTCCATACACATATAACACATCCAATACTTTTTAATGAATGCTCTTTTCACTTACTAATATTTAGTTCATATTATATAACATACTCCTTTACTTATAAAGATAAAGATATTCTTACATAGAGGCTCTCCCCTACATAATTTTCAAGTTGAAAGCGCATTAAACTAAATATATATCTTACCTCTACTTACCATAGAAAATAGTTTCTCGTCTTTTCGTATAGTTGGTACCATGTAGATAAAATGCACATGATATCGGTGTAGGTGATTCTAATTTCTGTTTAGGTATACGGGTACGTACCGTCATGCTATACAAACCACTTGCATTCTGATCCATTTGTGTTAATACCGAATCCAGGATTTTCGTATTAAATCTGCTAATATTGATGCATTGATAAATATGGTTAATTGAAGAAAAAAACAACTTACATGACAGACAGGACTGGTTGCGGAAATACATTTTGTACCGCACACATAACTTCAACACTTCCACGTTCACCATCTATTCGGGTTTCCAATAGAAAATCGGATTCTGGCACTAATTTAATAAAAATTATATATATATGCAATTCATTTTACAATTAATTTTAATTAATTTTAAAAAAATTGACATGAAATTTTAATTGTGACCATTTATGTCCGTACGTTCGATTCTTTGTTTGTAAAATTCTCGGCGTAAATTGTTTCGGATTGACTAGGAAAACATATATCTTTAATACTACTCAAAAGGTTAGGGCCTTTTTGCAATTGCTCTAAATTGATTTCAAAAAAATCTACTTGAAATCTTGATTTTTGTAGACATAAATGCTGTACGTTCGTTTCTTTGTTTACAAAATTCAGATTGACTAAGGAAACAAATATTTTCAGTACTGCTTAAAAAGCCTTTGCTTTAGATTGAGTATTTTTTATAAATTTCCAGGAACTATTAAAAACGTCAAGCTCCAAGAAGTTTCTACCACAGCCTGGGTAAATTTGGTTATTTCTATCCCGTTCGGCATTACTCAAAGAGCTTTACGCCATACAGTTTGATTACATTTTTTAAATAAGTATCATTCAAAACTTATTAACAAAAAATTTCCATCAAAACTTTGAGTAAACTTTTTATACACTTTGTATGTACTACTCTGGGTCAAAATAATAATGTATTGGGTCCATGTTTTAAAAAAGATTGTAATTATTTCGTTAGAAAACGATTAACGGAAATTTTTGCCCTTAAAATTCTGTAAATTTTATATAAAAAAATCAATTGAGAAAAATTTGTAAACTATGTTTGTATGTCTGTCTGTGAATAAAGTTTATCTCAGAGAGCTGAGCCGAATTAGTATGGATTGACTAAATATTTTCTTAAGGTGCAGATTATTTGATAAACAACAAAGCCATACCAGTTTCGTTACAGTTTCGTAAGTTAAAGTTTTTTATAATAATTAACTCCCTTTACTTACAATGGCTAAGCTAAAGGGTAAGCCAGAGTTTCGCGTTGGACAGTGAGGTAGTAACTGGCAGTCATAAAAGCCAGATTGTTAGAGCAGATGAAGGAGCATTAAGCTTGTACGAAGCCACAGGCTCCTTCCTGCCTAAAAACTTAACGTTCACCCACCTATAATTTGTAGACGACTACTTCTCTTATCCGTTGATTCGAAAGTCTGTACAAAACATGTATATTCGCCAGTCATATTCCAATCGGGTCTGCGTATTGATATAACCCCTGGACTACCCTCCAAAGTAAAAATTTCGGTGTTAATTTTCGATTTCATTATACCCTAAAATATAGAAAATATGAAATATATTTCATTATTAGAAATTAAATGAAATAGAAGGCACTAAAAGATTTGCTTTACCATGGCGAATCCCTTTACGGAGGGTATCCACTGATAGATTGAATGATTGTTGAATAACCATTTAAGTACAAAACCTTTTTCGCGCGGCCCCAATTCATATTCACAATCTAGCACCAAGGGTTGCGGAGGTTCTGTGTGACGTTCCAATGTATAGGTATGAGGCACCTTTAGGTTTGTTATACGTACCGATTGAGTAACTTTTGTTTTTTCCAAAGAAATATTATAAAATTGGTCCTTTGTGTCCTTTTTTATATATATTAGGTATATACGTACTTGTAAATAATAGTGTAAGCCAAGTCAATGTTGTGCACTCCGTGCTTCTACACGTCAATAGTCGGTGCAGCATGAGGGAAAACGGTTTGAATTTATTTTACTGAATGTTCCAAATTTTCCAATTTGTGCGCGACTCTGCGATTGATGGATGTCCGTGGGGGTAGGTATTAGAGTATACAAAATCCTTGCATTGGACTAAAGGACGTTTTTATTGTTATGCACACCCGTAGTATCGGGAGGTAAGCTTTGATGCATCGTGTCCTTTATGAGTTGTTCTGGCTATTGCAACTGCTGGCGCCTCCGCCGCCGCCACCGCCGCTGCTGCTTTTTTAGCCTTTTCCTCTTCCTCTTTATTCTTCTTAATTAGTTGAAGGACGTAAATTTCGTTTAATTATCTCCATTTTCAATTTATTGTTTAGTCTGGTGGTGTGCGGTGTAGTAAGCAGCTTCTTCGGTTCAATACAATAATTGACACTTGAGTTAAAATTGCAGGCTTTTCATGCAATAGCCACCGACTGCTTCTTCTGCTATGTTTTATGTATGAGATGTAGGTTGTGTACCTATTGTTTGTCTTGCAATATTTTTTACATTACTTTCCTCAGGCGTTTTTATTTCTTCGTTTTATACTCAACAAAATCCTTTCACTCACTCACTTTTTGGAGTTCTCCAATTCCTTTTTAATTTTTTTTTATATTTACTCCTTCATAATGGCCAACTTACGATGAGTTAAGAAATTTTTATACTTGTTGCCATTATTTATTTTATTTTAGTAACATTTGATTTTAATTTTATTCGGAATTTTTTCCACACAATTACTTTATTTTTTTTTTTTTTGTTGGTCAAGTTTCCAACTGCTGAGATTTTGGCGAAAAATCGACTTCTCGTTTGAGGGGGGAGACGTTAAATGTGTGTAAAAAGTTTTCAACATTCGAACATATTTGGCCGCTTATAATAGAGTTGACATCCTTTGCCTGATTGGGTTTTTCCAAAGAGTTGTCTCTTTTTGACAGAGCTTTGACTTTATTGAACCCCCCCAAGCAGACATTACCACACTCCTCGTGTGTTTTGTTAAGTGAAAAAGGATACAAATGCGCAGGTACCAAATTATTTGTAAAGCTTTAAAGCTGCTGGTAAAAGTTTAAATAGAAATTTATCGCATTTAAAGCATCCTGTAGCTTATTAAGAATACACAGGCGAACAAAATTGAGCCCAGAATTTGGGAACTGATTTTACTTGATGATACTTGTGGAGCGGAATCCAAATTTTCTCCATCGTCTGTTTTTTTTAACCAAAATTCTACTGAAAACTATAGAAGATCGAAAAACAAATGTTTTGCCAATCACTCTGAAAAACCATCGCTTAGCTTTGTCCCATGGGCTTACTTAAGCTTAAAAGTTTAAAAGTATTAATTTTTTAAGCAGGCTCTAGTCCCCCAGGTCTAAGTTTTGCGACACCTTGATCTACAGTTGTGCAGTTTATAACTTTATAACTACTACCTAGGTAGAAAAGTTATACAGCTACCAAGAGAGCGGTCTAAGAGAGATTTAAGATCGATGATAAATAAACGAATGAGGTTCAAGTACATTTTATTTTCAAACTAAACATCATAATTCTCTTGATAATGAAACTAAATATATCGATTCCAAATTTGGCTGAATAAATCCTTGGTATCGCACACAGTTGTATATGTAAATTGTTAAACAATGCTCAACACCTCACGTCCACAGTGCAACAGAATCACTGCGAATAGTAATTCTTTAAAAGTTTTACTCATAAGCAATAAGGAGATAGAAAGTTGATACTCGACACATAAACTTCTGAAAATGCTTTAAAGCATTTGACTCCAAGTCATACTTACTCGTTTGTTTTGTTAATAATATAAACTCCATTGAGATCTTTTAAAAAGTCATCTTCGTTTTCTTGATTTACTTTGCGTTTCTTTTTTCGTTAGTTTACATGAAAGTTTTCAACATATTTTACAAAAAAGACAATTTACGAACTAAACACATTCATATAATACATTATTTAATACATAGAAACATACATGAATTCTTAATTAATTTCTTTCCTTTTTTACAATTTTGACGGGTTTTTCATTAAAATTTAAACGTTGAAGCGGACACATTAGCCAGTATCAGGAGAGTGTGCCAGTTATTATGTGATTATATTTCTCTAGTTTGTAAAATTGTTTAAAACCATATATAGTCGGTTACTGCTGTCACTGCTATGTACTGCTGTTGTATGATTGGTCTAATTAGGAAGGTGGGAAGGATTCTCAATCATCTGGCTGAACGGCAGCAGTATTATTGCCAATAAGAGTTTCTATACGGAAATCGCGGGTACTGTTTTGCTGTTTGAGAGGTCGCCCACCCTCATAATCGAATGGCAGAGCAGTGGTCAGTTTATAATTGTTGTCCTTATCACCATCCAACCTACTTAAGGTAACCTGATGTTTACTATTTGCAACAATAAAATCGCCGTCATTGCAACCGCCGCCCTTATCGTCGGCAGCATCTTTAATTGGACGGGATATTAATTTTTGCGCTGATGCGGTAACGGCGGCTACTTCTTCATAATTATTGAATAACAAAACGCACGGAGTAGGATTTTTTCGATGAGTGTTCTTTTGTTGTTGTACCAAATCATCCGTTTCACCTGATTGGGTATCTAAACGATTAACACTTAAACTCTCTAAAGAATCAGATATATGAGAATCTTGCTCATCAGGACTTTCAATATCTATACGATCGCTTGAACTTTCATCACTATCACGGCTGCTGAATGGTCGCTCATAATGCTGTTGCTGTTGCTGCTGCTGTTGGTGGTGGTGTTGTTCTTGTTGATGATTTAGTCGATCTTGCTGTAATTCGAGTTGTTGCTGATATTGAGGTTGCCCGTGATGTTCATGATTATTATTACCACTATTATTGTTGCGACTGGCACCACTCATAGAGTACAATTTCATTTTCTCCAAATCATTTATTGTACGCTGTTCAGGCGGCATCACCACATTCGGGCAAAATACATCAAACTTGTCATTGCCGGCGGTGGCATTTGGATTGCCAGCATATAAAGGCAATTCCGAGGAGTTGGCGAAAAAATTAAATTTCTTATCCGCCCGTACATTGGCATCAAACGCTTCAGCCGGAGCATTAAATACATCAAAACAGTCCCGACTACCACCAAAATTTCCCATACCAAAGTGTACAGGTACCAAGGGTACCGGTTTGCGTATCCAAAATGGCGATAAGGTACCGAAAACACTGGAGAAGGGAAATCGTTGTATGGTGGGAGCACGTTTATAGCGCTTACGGCGTCGCAGAAAGCTACCATTATCAAACATATCCTCCGCCAAGGGATCTAATGTCCAAAAGTTACCTTTACCCGGATTACCCGGTTCACGTGGCACTTTAATAAAACAATCATTCAAACTGAGATTATGTCGTATCGAATTTTGCCAAGCTGGAAATTTGTCCTTATAGTAGGCGAAACTGGTTTTAGAAAAGTGGAGAAGGAACGAAAATAGGAAGAGCACAATTTTTTAATAAAACAAAACTAACAATTAAATATTCATTGCCTTAAGCCAAATAATGGTTAATTGCTACTTTCCTCGTGTCTTTTTCGGTATTTCAATTTAGAATTAATTGAACTCATATAAATAACGTGGATTCTGATAATGTGCAGACATAAATAACTGGATTTAGATCATAAATATTTTCTTAAAAGAGCAGAATATCGAATTGCAAACTCGAAAGGTGTTTTGCCAAATAATATCCTTACGAAAGGTGCTTTGCTATATAAAACTACAAGCTTGTAAGCGATGTAAAAGTTTTTTCTCGATGTTCGTTTTTCGCAATGCTATAGCAGTTCAAAAATTCGTGTCCTAGTGATAAAAAACGTAAGTTTATAAAAAGTTCGTTCCTAAATAAATGGGCAGTGTTAAACCCATAAATTCATAAATCTGTGAAAAGCTACCAAAATTTTCAAATGTTTGCAAAAAATTTGACCAAAATCGACGTTGTTGTTGGAAAGTTATAATCAAGGTATAATCAAGTAAGGCAACTAAGTTTGGCTTACGGCAAATCTTAAATACCCTCCACATCCACAACGGTGGGCGTGGAAAATTATATATATAGCGCCCTTTAATATTATTATGTATTCAAACGGAAGAACAAACTTAGTATACCCCCATCACTGAGGTGGAGGGTACAACAACCTTTATTTTTAGTGTGATTGTTGTTATTGTTTGTGAGAATTTGTCAAAATTAGTTGAAATTGAATTTATTATACCATTTTTTTTATAATGTTCGTGTTATAACTTTTAAACCGCTAAACTGCACTGGAAAATTCTTCATCGCGATCAGGATCGCGCTACCTCAATTAATGGATTCTTTTAGAAAGAGGGGAGCAAAAATTTTCAAACCGATGAGAGCTACCGTTTCCGATATAAGAAGTTTTCATAGAAACAATCTGAACGGTTTCCACACAACGCCATCGGAGTAATGGATAATTCTTTATATATTGAATTAGTCAAATTTTTAAAAAATTTTAAATTTTTTTACGTTTATTTTTCGCGGTATTTTAGTAGTTCGAATTTTGTATTATAAAAAACTTTACTTGGGGGACCAGCAACAGATCGTTATATGGAAAAAAATCTTCAATTCTTAATATATTTAAATGAAATTGGTGCATTAGTTCCATTTGCTATAATGTTCAATAGGGCCAAATTTGAAAGCGACGGGGCGACTTTACTTTTTTGCCATTTAAGGTAATGGGGTCTTTAAAGACCCCCTATGTAAAGACCAAATATGTATTTGTTCTAGACGCAGATCCCCAATACCTACCGTGTCATAATAAAATCACAAATGCCGCTTAACGTTAATTTCTTTTGAGGCGATTGCAAAATGGCCATTGTAATGAGAGCGATGTATGAGTAAGGAGGTTTCACCAGCGCTGTATTATTCGATTTGTCATTATCTTCGCCATTAATCATGTTATCGTCCATCGCAGTCAGCTGCATGGCTTGATTTGTTGTAAAGTGTGTATTATTCAAGTGACCACCAATTCGGTTATTGGTATTATTATTATTGTTCGAATGATTGGTTTGATTGGAACGTTTTTTTAATAGAGTTGGCAATGGAGGCACAGGCGGCGACGTTGTGGGCACCGATTTAACCGAAAGATTATTGCAAGCATTGACAATACTTGAATTGCTGCTTGATAACATGATTGATTGATTTTTTTATTTTATTTTATTTTTATTCTTATTTTCATTTATTATCTGCTTCAATTATGTTTTTACACTAAACATCTTGATGTGTTATGTAGCGAGTGGTGGTAGTGGTCACATGTTTTAATTTTTTGTTTGCTTTATAATTTAGGAACTATTTTGTTTGTTATTATTGTTAAGGTGCTATATGTTTTTTAGATAATTTGTCATTTGTCAAGTTTTTCTTTTTTTTTTGCAGATATCAGCCGTAGCTATTTCTAACACAACATCTTATAATCCGCATCCGCATACACTAAACGCTAATTATTTATATGTTATGTAGCTGCTCTCATAACATTGTTTTATCGTCCGCTTATATGTTGGGAAATACTTTTCGTACATTAACCAACTAATCGAATGAATGCTGGAGCGGCTGTATTGCCGAAAACTTTTGACACTACACCACTACACCACTGCCACTATGATTATGACACAAACAATATTGTATAGTGTCAGTGTATGCATCGGTAAGCCAACGGTGTTCATATTGCATATGAAGGAAGGAAAAAACTAAAAAAAACATCACACACACACACATGCACATATTATTTCTCTCTCAATCACTCTTATTTATTATATACGGTACCTTATCTCTTTTTATCTATTGCGAAAATGTTTTGCTACACAACTCAAACATTTATTTTAACGTAACCACTGCCGTTTTCATCACATTTTGTCGCTGTTGTTATGTTGTTGTTTTATGCC
This sequence comes from Ornithomya fringillina, assembly GCA_963978525.1. Taxonomy (NCBI): domain Eukaryota; kingdom Metazoa; phylum Arthropoda; class Insecta; order Diptera; family Hippoboscidae; genus Ornithomya; species Ornithomya fringillina. The sequence goes on from OZ021694.1 coordinate 12,533,446, forward strand.
AAAATAACATTGAGCACTGATGCGGCTATGCAGGGATTTTGTTGCTGCTGCCACACATACAGCCCGACATGGTTCGGCCCGGCCTTCTCTCATATATACCATAATCATCCCTTTTTTACTACCTACTTGTTATTGTAGTGTGTATATACAAGCAAACGCACATATATGTGTATATATAGAAAAATGTTGTTATTGCTGTTGTTATTGTTATGATTTTAGTTTTTGTTTTTGTTTTTTGGCAGCTGTTTTTGACATCATTGTTGATGTCAAGGAAAAGGAAAGAAAATTATCCAACACCATGAGTGCGAACACACAAGATGAGAAAAATTTTTATTACTACAAACACACATACACTCTGTCACCATTTCATCCCAACACCCACGCGGTTCAGTAAAAATTCTTCTGCTTCTTTTTAGAGAATGAAAGTATAAAACATAGAAGAAGAGCAGTTAGCTCAGTTAACAGATAAATGGCAGGAAGACAAATAGTCGTTATAGTCAGTTAGACAGACAAAAAAACCATAAATAGGATGAGTGTTTTTCGTTTTTATCTCTTTCTCTCTCTCCCACTCTTTCATAAAAGCGACAAGTATGTGTAACTGAGGTGGTATGTGTGTGTTATCGTTTGAGTACAATAAACAAACAAACAGAGGATGTACTTTGAGAAAATTTTAAACGGATCTACAAGCAAAGCGTTCCACATATATATATAGCACTGTATGAGTATTTTATATACATATATTTTATATATAAACGTAACTGTATATTTATGGCATTAACATTACATTATAACACATAAAATGGCGTAAATTCTCTCCCTGTTCATAAATATTATCGTTTTACATTTTAAGGCGCTACCTCACATACAGACAATATTGTTTAGACCTAACCTAGATAATATAATAAAGAAATAAAAAATTAATAAATGAAAATATATGTTTGCTAACAAATCAAATTCAGGACTAATTAAATTGATATTTTTGAACGCACAATTTAAAAAGCTTTTTTTGACTGCCTCAATTTAAAAATTAAAACTTTTAGGGCTTCCTTTATTATTTTCTAATATTAATATGATCTCCATTGGTAAAAGGGTAACAGTTGGAACTGCTACCACACTACGAAAAATTAACATAGACAAAAAGCAATTGTAAAAACTTGCAGGCACATACGCAATCAATTACATTCAGAATATTATGTGTGTGATTCATATTGAAAAAACGCAATAAACTAATTTTCTCTAATACTGCAAGTATTTTCAAAAATTTCAAAATGATACAGATGTCAGAAATTTTTTTTTATTTTTTGTTTGTTTATGAAATTAAAAAAAAAAAATTGAATAATATATAAATATAATAATAAATTGAATATATCGAGTGGTGTAGGGTATTTGACTTGACCGACTATAATATTTTGACTTGTTTTTTTATAAAAAATTTAATAAAAATTTACTAATTTTTAAGAAACGTTGTAAAAAAATGAAACAAAAGAAAAAATCGTCCGATTGCTTTCAAAACTGGCCCTATTGAACCTTATGGCAAGTGGAATTACTGTCCCGAATTTAATATTATTAAGAATTGAGGATTTTTTCCATATATCGATCTTTTCAAAGGGCGCCAAATTAAGTTCTTTTCTACAATATAACTGTTCATGTTCTCAAAATTTGAGTGAATGAATAATTTCCGCGCGTATTTCATAATAAATCGGAATGAGCCATTTTTGCAAAAATATGACTAATTCAATTTTCCACTGGAATATAAAGTTTAAATGGCATTGTATGGAAATCATTCAGTATGTTTCTATGAAAACTTTGAATGCTTATATCTCGGAAACGGTAGCTCCTATCGAACTGAAAATTTTTGGACCCCTTTTGTTAAATTCCCTGAATAATCCATTAATCGAGGTATCGCGAAAGACTGAATTTGTAAAATTCTCTAAATAATAGGGATAACAACAACCACAAGACTAAAAATAAAGTAAAATGTATTTTGTTTATAACTCTCAACGGACATCTCCGATTACGATCAAATTTGTTGCAAACATTTAGAAATTTCTGGGGATTTTTAATTGATGGGCTCTATATATACGCTACATACAAATGTATATATATAAATATTCAAGAAGCTTTCACTTATATATTACTCTTCGTATACACAAAACGTTGTTGTTTAAGTTGGATCCTTATGGTCCTTTGCATCTCCATGTACTTGCAAAGAAAGCTAATGGAAGAGCTGGGTTTGGATTGCTTTTAAGCTACTTTAAATATATATACAACGTAAAGTATATGTAGACGAGCAATGTTCATACATTTCCCTTTCATACGCTTTTTAATAATAATAATATTTTATTATGCTACACAAACATACCAACTGAACATTTTTTTTATACACAAGTGTCTGCTGCCGTAGCGGCTGCTACTGCCAAACGCAAAACGCAAAACACTTTATCCTTTTAAATCCCCACTTAGGCTTCTATATGCCGGAAAAAATTAATATATAAAAATGTTTGAATGTGTTGTGTATGAATATAGGGTATGCCTATATAATTTTTATGATTTTATGTTTTAATATTTTGTTTAATCATAACAAGGCAGAGATTCTACACAAAGTATATATATTCTTAATTAGTATCAATATTTGATTCGATCTTGGCATGTCCGTCCGTATGTGTGTGTGTGCGTATTGCTTGCAATGCTGTTGTTTGCTTTCTCATAGTCGCAAACATGGAAATTTATAGTTTCGGCGTGAACATCGCTATTTAAATTCTGAAAAATCGCTCATTAAAGTTCAAACTTACCTATTAACTTATCATATAAATCCCCAGTGCTGAACTGTATTCAATTCCCCGTTGCCCATATGGATAAGCGCGGTTGGATGGTGTTACGTTATTATGATGTTAAGTGAATATTTAACACGTGCTTGCTATCTAAGAACAAGGACGGCTTACAACAACATACAAACACGTGCCAAACATATATCTCTTGAATACTTACAACCCAAGACAATGTGCTGATAACATGTAATGTACAAATATTTGTAATTGTTATGTGATCACGTCCGCCAATATACAAACAAACAGAGAAATTGATATGATGTATAAATAACAACAACAATAATAACGTTAACACCATCAATTTTTTTTTTAAACAAGTACCGAGTGCACATATATCGAACATAACTTGTAGTTGGCATTGTCAGTTGTTGTAAATGTCAACAGAACATCATATCATGGCGTATCCTCTTGTATCCTTTAATGTTGCACATATAGGAATAGAAAAAATACTGATTGAACAAACGTGTCAAACATTTAATGAAATTCCTTTATCAACTCATTTACGATATTAATGATTTCCTCTAGTAGTTGACGTGTTTTTTATATCCACGGCAGGATGTGCTAAGCTTGTCACTCCGTTTGAAAGGACTAGAAAGAGAAGTCAGAGACTTTCTCTGTATAAATATAACAAGAAAAATAGTGTAGTTCTTTCTACCCGACCATTTAATACCCTACACTACTTAGTACCACAATTTAAGCTTCAATTAGTTCAGTTGGCTCAGTAAACGCGAGTCACTGCCATTTAAAAATCACTTGGTGAAAAAGCGTTTTATGGAAGAAGGTTTTAATTTAAAAATGGTTCGATTGCCCACTTAAACATTTCATAAAATTCAATTCTTCATCATGTAAAAATGTATTTTATAAACGAAAACTGATCAGGTCCATTTTCAGTAGCGACACAGACTTAATCACATATTTATTTGTAGTTAGGAAGAGTATTTTTAGATTTGACCTCAGCTAAAATTTAGCTTTTTTACTTGTTCGATTCTTATTTCCTTAACATATCATAATGGTGTTAATTCTTACACTTTCATATAATTTTTTTGCTCAGGACACGTGACAAAATATTTATTAAATGTGCGTTAAATTTGAAATTAATTTTTATAAAAGTGTATGGGTTGTAGTGAAACTGTGGCATTTGGTACGTCTGCCAAAGTTTAAGGTCGATTACTTGCGTTTTGTTAGCATGAAGGAAATCTGATCGTAGATGATACAAAAGACAAAAGTGGTTCATTCGATTTATAATTTAATGTGAGATCAAGTATAATTAAATATTTGGCTGGTTAAGGATTAAAAAAAATTAAAAATTAAACTTAAAAAGTGGACGCGTCCCAATTTTATCACTTCAATAGATGGGATAATCATAAGCACGTATAACAAATTTCAACTTCAATACTCAATTTTCGGGGGCAGAAAATTAGATTTTTTTCGATTGTGGGCGTGGTTTATGGCCAATTTTTTGTAACTTGTAGAAAAAAGTGATCTATAAAGAAAATCTCTGGTCAGCTATGCTTTTAATCGATAAAAAATCTGTTACAGTTTCAAAAATTTTTTTGGTTTGCTGGACCAAAATGTATTATATTTGGTCACACAGCATTGAAATGTTTTTGGAATGCCAAGCTTTACCCGGTTTTTTGTTGTTGCTATTCATACCCTCTCATTAGATGGGGAGTATACTAAGTTCGTTTTTACATTTGCAACACCTAGAAGAAAGCGTCAGATATCGTTCAAAGTATATACATATTTGATCAGAGAGTTGTATGGTTTTACGTGAGCACCTGCCGTTAAGGCTTAATCTCACGGCACCATACAGTGCGTAATGCATTATAAGGATGCATTACAGCGGTCAAAAGTGACATCATCAAGATGTTGTTTTGATGACAAACCACAGCCACTATGATGTACCCACAAGGGGGCCTACCTCGAATTGTCAGGCCAGAGTGAAATCACCCTGGGGGCTCCCGACACCCATAGTACGGAATGTTAAACCTCTCCGATAGAAGGTCGTAACTTAGATGTTATAAGCTACTACCAGTTGGTACATATTTGATCAGTATCATAAACTGAATTGAACTGTACATGTCCGTCCGTGTGCTTGTGTATTGTAAAAATATTGAGCTAAAATTTTGTTCAAACTCGCCGACATAGTTTTTACATGCAGATTGATATTTAAGTTGGACAAAATCGGTCAAGAGCACTATTAGAGGGCGTCATAATGTACTTGCCACGCCCATCATTTGTATGTAGATGTTAAGAGTATTTAATATTTGACCTAAACTAAATTTATTTTTCCTTGTTAATAAATATTTCTAATATTCTTCTGTGTCAATACATTGACATTGACAATTCACTTCACTTGTACCTTTAAACAATTATTTACTTGTGCCTCACAACAATTGTTGGGCCCTCTTATAACTTGATGCATACACATAAAAGTACAATACAATTTGTATTTGAAGTTCGCTTTTTTCCAGGATTGTATCGCTGAAAAATATGTGTGAGAGTTATAAGTCTATTGTTTAGGAAGCAATAAAAAAACTGAGCAAACGTTTTAACATATTTGGCACTAAGGCAAGAGCATTATGTTCTAAATCTAAACTATGAACAAAATCCTTATTGATTCTTTTCCACATCGGTTGAAGGTGCCTTTGTAGTAACCTATAGTGTTTGTGTAACATGAAAATAAGAAATAAAAAATATGTTTACGTTGTATAGAGTGTCTCGTTAAGGTATCATAATACCCTTCTGGTGATGTTTCATTGCTGTTAAGGGTGATTTTTCACTCTCAATCTATCCTGTAAACTCGAAAGCTTTATTGTTCTGATTATTCTACTTATACACTTGGAATCATTTATTATTGTTGGTGTTGTTATTACTATTATATCAACCATCCCAAGGTTGGGGAGTTTATATAAATTTGTCAAAACGTTTGCAACGCCTGGAAAAAGGTGTCGAAGACCTAACAAAGTGAATAATTTGTTAATAAGAATTAAATACTGTGTCTATCTGTCCGTCTGTCTTCACTTATGTTTCGACCATGTCTGTCTGTCCATTGTGCTCCTCGTAAAATTTTATATATTAATTCTTAAACTTGGCTATATTGTCCTGCTTGATATTGAAATTGGGCAAAATCGTTTCTTCGACAGGGAAAGAAAAACTTCTTCCCTATAATGTAGGTGTTCAAGATTTGGTTTAAGCCAAATATAGCAGTTTTATGTGTTGTTCTTGTTGTTAATGTTTTAATAGCCGATAATGTTGGTTAGTTTGTTGTTGTTGTCATCAATTTTTTGGTTCGCAATTGAATATATGATAAATATACAAATGTAAACGGAACTGTGTTCAAATATATGCTAAATACAGACAAAGAGTGAAAGAGAGAGAGAGAGAGAGAGAGAGAGAGAGAAAGCATAAAACCACTTTACCATTTATTGCATGCGCCCACAAATAATATAAACGCTCGGAATACATAAATGCGGTGACTAAGGAGTTGCAAAAACAACAACAACAACAACAACACAACGTTGCCCGATGCCTTTTGCTGTTTATTGATGTGTTACCATATTCAGCATTTGATGCGTCAGGTTGTTGAGACTTAAGCATCGCATTAAGATGAGAGTTGATTTATTATGCAGCACCAGAATTCAATTAAGCACACAACGATTGTCACTTAACCGTATGTTGGAAAAAAAGAAGGAAAATAATAATAAAAACTGGTTGGTTGATGTTTATGTTAAGAACAGAAATTATGGAAAGACTTAGAAGTGAATTTATTATGGATTTATGCGATATTATTTCTAACCACACACACGCATTTCCCAATTTGTTCGACTGATAAATGTTTGTTAATAAAAAAAAATATTATAAAGCGCAGTAAACTGAAGGTATTAACTTCACAATCATCTTACAAAATAAACAAATAAAAGCGTTTGTAAATAGGACAACATATAAATCAACTAATGTATAAAGAAAATGCAGTTTTTGATGTAAAATTTTCCCCCTTTTTTCGGGAGGATTTCTATAAATTTTATTTTTTTTTTTACCTACTAAGCAGGGGTTGTTTAATCTATATTTTTACAACTCTACTAAATTTTCTTCTCAGAATCTTTGTAATGAAAAAGTAGATTAGTTCTTAGAAAGGATATAAAGTGTCCGTACGTCAGCTTTTTCCTTTTTTTTCAAATATTTTATCAAATAAAAAATCTATATATGACGTGAGCAGAATTTTAAATACCCCACATTCCTCTAATAGTCTATGTACGGTACGTCAATTGTTGCATATTGACAAATAAAGCATTTTATAAATTGTGATGATATCTGTTATCTGACCACGCCCAATTTTCTCTATCGATGGAGGTGGTTATTAATAGTATATGTACCAAATTTCAATTTCATAGATATATATTTGTGGCAGATGGGCAGATTTTTGTTGATTGTGGGCGTGTCTGTTATTCGAATGCCCCCATTTTTTAGCAAAACGATGTATGCCCAACAAGATTGAACTTCATAGCTTAATGTAGATTGTAGATCAATTGTTTTTTGTTGTTTGTGAGCGTGGATTTCAATCCATTTTTCCGATTTAAAAAGTGATTCATGGAAATTTTTATGTAAAAAAATTATAAAATCAATATTTGAAAATTTAAAGTCAATACTATCTATAGACATACATACATCTAGATCGATGTCAATTTTTGATGGTGATCAAGAATGTATAAACTTGTGCGTACCTCGTTTTGGTAGTTGCAAATGGAATGACAAACTTGGGATACCTCCCATCTTATGTGTAGGGTTTTATATAATTAACAAGGACTGACGAAAAGTTTCAAGACCAAATTTATCTTTAAATTAAAGTAATTGAACAAAATTTGGGCGTGAATTTCAGATGAATCAGTAAATAAATTTTTGTTCATCAGTGTAACCATGTCATTAAACCGCATATTAACTTAAATATCAACAAAAATGTGAAGTGTGTTCTGCAGCTACTTGTTTAACAATAAAATTAAAAACAGTTAAATTGATATCCACGGAAGATTTCCTCCATAGTAACCTTACCAACCAAACACCACCGGCCATATCAATGTCAATAATATACATTAATGCCGAACAGCACAGCGGGACGTATATATTAACAGAATCGGTACAAACATCCCATTGACAACTTAAACGTTTAGCGGGAGACAATTAAATTGCCTGTGCAGTGGCTTAAAAAATAAGCAGCTACAGAAGCAGCAGCATCTAACTTTTACATACAAAATTATATAAAAATTTGTTTATATCAGTGTTTGTAAGTGAGTGTATGTGTAACCACATCCTTCTCAAGCACGACAGGATGGCTATAATCCATCCTTTGTCAGCAAATTTATTGCACAACACCAAAAATTGTTCATCAACAATGCAGTCAATAGAGAGTGCAAACAATAACAATAACAATAGCAGCAGCAACAACAACAACAATTGTGACAATTGCTTAGATTGTATTGTTATTAGTAGTTGCAAACGACTATTAACTATCATTGAGTGTTATTGCGCCAAAAACGTTAAAAGGCAAATATTATGTATCCCAGGCAGGCAGACAGGCATTGAGCACCAAGAGGAATAACGTGAGTGGAAAAGATTTGACACTTGAATTATTTAAGTGCTTCAATATCATTGAACAACGTTGTACTAATAAAAATAACAACAACAACATATGAAAATCGTTCACAACAAACAACAACAACATTCAATGACAAACAATAAGAGGGATGCATTCAGTATCCAAAGTCAATACTATATTTTATATAAATACAGCAATATATCTATGGTATCTACGTGTTTACATAGATGTATATTAAAAAAGACAAAAGCAAAGCAAAGCCGTGTTTATATCCCATACTTGGAGGCGATAAATAAATGTTTTTTGCAAATAATAATAGAAAACAAGTAAAAAAGCTAAACTTGGTATAAGAAAGTCTTAAATACCCTCCCGCCCGCTATACAGAAAATGTTAGCGTGGCATATACCTGATTACGCTTCCTAAAAGGACAAAGTCAAAGAAGTTGAAGCAATCAATAATGAATCTCAGGAGGAGAACATTATAGAAAACGAGACGACTAACAGCATCGAAGGAATAAACACTGAAGAAGCAACCAATAGTATGGAAGGAGCAACTAAGGATGCTAAAGTAGTTAAAGTGTCTACTAGGGCAAATAAAGGAATTCCACCGTTACTATTTATTGATGAAATTTGGACTGCATCTGAAGTCAAAGAACCAAAAACTTATAAGGAAGCCATTGAAAGCAATGAAAAGGACAAATGGTTAGAAGCTATGCAAGATGAAATGAAGTCAATGAAAGAAAATGATACCTGGAATATAGTTGACTTGCCAGAAGGTCGTAATGTTATTGGCAGTAAATGGATTTTTAAAGTAAAACGCGATGTAAAGGGGCAGGTGAGCAGATACAAGGCTAGGCTTGTAGCTCAAGGTTTTTCCCAAAAGTATGGTGAAGATTATGATGAAGTGTTTGCTCCAGTAGTTTCGCATACAACTTTCAGGCTTCTCCTATCAATAGCAGAAAAGAAAAATATGATTGTTCATCATATGGATGTCAAAACAGCTTTTTTGCATGACACATTAAAGGAGACGATATACATGAAGCAGCCTCAAGGTTTTCATCAAGGTAAAGAACATCAGGTATGTTTGTTAAAGAAAAGCATCTATGGTTTAAAACAAGCTGCCAGGTCTTGGAACAATACATTAGATGAAGTTTTAAAGAAAGCAAAATTTACTCAAAGCATAAATGATCCATGTCTGTATACGGGTGAAGTTTTTGGAGAGTTATGTTTTATTATAGTCTACGTTGATGATATTATTGTTGCTTGCTCCAAGTATGAACATATCAAGTATATGGAATCTGTTTTTTCTAAGAATTTTGAAATGCAAAATTTGGGCGATATTAAGCATTATCTTGGAATAGAGATAACAAAAGATGAATATGGGAACTACCAGTTATGTCAATCACTTTATATAAATAAGGTAGCTTCAGAATTTGGGCTTCAAGATTGTAAGTCATGTAAAACACCAATGGACGTGAGTTACGGGAAAAGTTTGAATGACAATATACTCGAAAATAATACTTTGTACCGAAAGATGATTGGACATCTTTTATACATATCAGTCAACACTAGGCCCGATATTTCGGCAGCAGTTTGTATATTGGCACAAAAAGTAAGTACCCCAACGTCAGAAGACTGGGTACAGTGCAAAAGAGTTGTAAAATATTTAAAAGCAACAAGTAACATGAAATTGAACCTCAGTAATATTCAAAAGAAAGATTTAAAATTATATGGGTATGCGGATGCAACCTGGGCAGAAGACAGAGTAACACGGAAGTCGAATAGTGGTCGTATTTTTTTCTTCAATGCCGGCACTATTTCATGGTGTTGCAACAAACAAAGTATTGTTACGTTATCCACATGCGAAGCAGAGTTTGTATCTCTTTCAGAAGCAGCAAAAGAAGCAAAGTGGCTTACACAATTACTGGAAGATTTCTTTATATCATTAAAGAATCCAACAGTACTATTTTGTGACAATCAGAGTTGCTTGAAAGTCATGAATGATGAAAAATTCTCATTTAAGACGAAACACATTGATACGAAATTCAAAATGACAAAGGATTTACTAAAGAAAGGGGTTATACAATGTAAATATTGTCCAACGGAAGATATGGTTGCGGACATATTGACAAAGCCTCTACCAATTGGAAAGCACGAATACCTTAGAGAAAAATGCAATTGTAAATGAACGAGGAGGAGTATTGCACTGTGTGCTATTCTTATTAAAACGTTCCTTTACTTATTTTCCTTTTTTGTTAGTGTATGTATAAGTACACTAAATATTTTTGTAAAAGGTTTAAGTACTTCAAACTTGGTATTGTTGTGGAACAAATCACTGAAACCAGAAAAAAAAAACTTAAATTCACAATTTTTGATATATTCGAATAAAACTTGAAACATTAATTCTATTTGCCATGAATTTTCCTTTCCTGGAATTTGAACTGAAAAATCGCGTTGGATTGGTTACCCACCGACAGTTAAGAATATTGCCATGAAAGTCGATATTGGTTCGAAAGGCGTAAGCTTGTAAAACGTCATACCTTATTATGAAATTCCAAAGTACCACCTTTTAGCATAACGACTTTTACTTGTTTGCCATTTTTTTTTAACAAAGGCAAGGCAAATGGTATATGTCTCAAATTATTTTTTACTCTTTTCTACTTAAATTTTTGTGCCAATTGATAAAAAATAACAAAACAAATTGAATGCTGCAAGTTTGAGCTTGATCAAACCACTGTAACAGGTTCTGTAACGATTTAAACAATCATGAAATCGCCTTTTGAAACTGTACTAAAAAAGTGGTTTATTTTGACCCAAAATTATTCGCATACGTAAAATTCTGTATTTAAATGCACTTTAAGAATATAAGCTTACAAGCTATGTAGGAGTCTACTTGCTATGGTACTATACTATAATTGTTAAAACATTGTATTCTAGTGAAAGTCTTCACTTGGGTTTTTACGAAAAGATCGTTATATGGAAAAAATGCACAATTCTTGATATTTTCCCACGATTTTTTATGAAGTTTGAGGACAATCGAACGACTTTGATAATTTGTAATATTTATAATCATAATCGAAATTCGGTCTCTGTTTAACACAATTTTTTTTTCACATTTTTTCAAATTAACTTAACAATCAACTCTAAAAACTATTTAGACCAAAATAAATAATAAATAACGGCGCCCCTATAAAATCTAGGAAACCATTCCACCGCAAAAAGTCTTCAATACATGCATACACGCATATATACACACTAGAGAAAGAGAGAGAGAGAGAGAATCAGTGTTAAAAACATTTTCGGTCAATTATTCATCCACCGATTACATGATTCGTCTTCACAATATCATCAACATGACACAAAATTACTTATAATCATACTCGTACACACAACAGCAGTAGCATCTGATGTGTATGAATATATGAATGAATGTGTGTGACACTTAAATGACATTAAAACTCAATTTAGAGAGGACAATATCACTTAAGTAAATACGAGTAAAAAATGGAATGTATGTGTTGTGTGTATTTTTGCGAGATGTTATCAAACTTGTTGTGTCGCGCGTTTATTTAAATATTGGATCTGTCAACTCTTCCTCCTCTATCATTATCTCTATCTTTATCTTTCTCTTTTGTAGTTGTTGGTATAACAAACAATATCAAAGTGAACTTAGATATCACAGTAGTGAAAATTCTCATACTTGTCATCATCATCACCAACAGCAACAACAAAAACAACAACAGTAATAAAACTTTGTCATCTGTTTGCCGTAATAAATATTTGAATAGTAGTCATCATCTGTAGATAATCCATACAGCTAACAAACGGGCAAACTGCAACAACAACCATAATAATAACAACAACAACAGCAAACCTTGTGTTGTTGCATCCTTCACCTTAATGGTGAGGGTATAAAAAATTTGTCATTCCATTTGTTGCATTTCAGAGACCTTCAGAAGTATATATATTCAGGATCAACATCAAAATCTGAATCGATATAGATGTGTCCTTCTCTATGTCCGTCTTGATTGAAATGCTTATAATCGTAAATTTTAAAATATGGAACTGAATTAAACATTTTTATTTAATGTACGCAGATCACTATTTAAAATGGGCCAAAGTGATTGTAGCCACGCTCACAATTGACAAATATATCTCAGTAATCACAAAAACCTATGAAATAAAATTTCAACGATTAATCAAAAAAGGGCGTGGACAGATATTGTGGGCGTGGGCCTACAATATACAAAAAGCTCTATTTAGCGTACTATTCAACTTATTAGTTGATACGTAATACAAACCGCCCACTATATGTATGTATGTGGAGGGCATTTGCACATATGTAAAAATATGAAGTTGTATAATTTAGTATTTATATTTATAACTAAGGCGTCCATTGATTAGCCAATCATGGACTTGAAGGGATAATAGACACGCCCACAACTTACAAAAAACCTTACTTAGCGTACAATTCAACTTGTTAATACGTAATGCAATACATAAACTGTAGAACCCATAATCGAGTACATGCCACGCCTACTACATATGTTAGTGAAGGGTATTTAAAATGTGGTCCAAACCAAATTTAGTTATTATTCCTGTGTGCCTATCAATCTCCTGTACCACTGTTTAATTGAATGTTGCGTACATTCAAGTACCTCTACGACTATTGTTGTGGCCTTATGCATATATATTATAAATTTATTGTTATTGTTGTTGTTATTATTATTATTTTGTTGGTTGTTTTTTGGTTGGTAGCTCTTTGCATAATAAACTTTAGAACATTATAACATTTGAACAATCATATCCTTAAGTTAAGCACACATCTGGTTGGTTGTCACTATAGCTCCGGTTGGAAATTTTTTTTTAAATCTAAAGCATGCCTGCAAGTACACATATATGCAAACGCATCATTTATATGTAGATTTGATAACTGTGACACTTGAATTCTTTTATAAGCTTTTCAAAAATTTGTTGTATATTTACTTTGAATGTGTCTATTTGTCTGTCTGTCCTTCAATCTCTCTCATCAAAAAGAGGTTCTTTTACTCTTTTTTTATATCATTCATATCCTTAAAAATCGTCATAATATATTCAGGTTTCCACCCTCCTCCTTATTATTAATATATTATAACATTTGAATGGTGTCAGTTATAAGCATTTTTTTTATTGTAGCTTCGGGGCAAATTTCATTTCATTGAAATTCACCCATAGTCTTGTAAAATGTTTGTTAAATTAAATTTGGATTTAAGTGTAGATCTGAAATAAATAAAAAAAATGTCTCTTTTCGCTTCTCATTCACTCTCTGCCCTTAGCATTGCCATTGCTTTTTAATAAGATTAAGGAACAGCAGAATGACATAATATTTACAGAAATGTGTGTTTAATCCTACAGTAAACAGATTTTCAATGATTTAATGCAGGATGGTCGCAAAAAGTTGTCCTTGTGTTGAAATTAATTTAAATTTAATCAAATAAAATTTTATCTAACGAAACAGTGAACAAGTAACAAAACTAAATTTGGCTTAGAGCCAATATTAAATACCTTCTACATTGACATACAAACGGTGGGCGTGACAGGTGTACGGCCTTTAATAGTGTAAGCTTGTAAGTGGAGTTGTACGCTGGATATGTTTTTTTGTAAATTGTAAGCATATGTGTTATCCGACCACGCCCATTTTAAGTATATCGATGGATGGGATAAATATAAATATGCATATAAAATTTCAAGTCCATGGGTCAATTGTTGTAGCAGGTATAAAGGCTTTTTGTCGATTAAGGGCGTATATGTTATTCGACTACGCCCATTTTGGCACATCGATTAATGGAATACATACCAAATTTCAAGTTCATAGGTCCATTGTGGTAGATAAATAGATTTTATGCGTGCAGAAACTAAAAGTGTGTGTATAAAATTTCAGCCCAATAATATGGACATACATGTCTAAATCAAATAAATTTTGATGATCATCAAGACCATATATACTTTGTAGGGTCTCTGACGTCTCCTCCTGAGTGTTGCAAACCGAAGAACCAACTTAGTATACCCCCCATCTTATGTAAAAGATGTAATATCAAAAAAAGTTATAAAAGACTTGATTTTATCAAATTCAAAATGAAAATTCTAGGGATTCTTTCAAAAACCTAGAATCTTTCAATACCCTATACAACTGTAGATAATTAAAGATTTTTAGTTTGAAACAAACACCCCCCCTCAAAGATATATGTAATATGCAGAAGGAAGTTTTGGAGACCTACAAAGTATAAATATTATTTATCAGCATTAAATTCTGAATTGAATTAGCCACGTCTGTCTGTCCATCTGCTGATTATACATTCTCTCAGTCACAATACTTGACATATCGATTTCAAACTTGGTGGAATTATTGGTGGTTAGTAAAATCATTGGAAGGTGTCCTTCCAACGTACAATTATGCCAAAACTGAAGAAGAGTTTAGTTTTAGTTTTTTAAGCTCTTTTTAAAGCGTTTTTTCGTATCACTTGAAAACTGTAAGAGATGAAATTTGGCAGCCACGTCCATTTGAGAAACTTAACAAAAACTAAATTAATTTGATAGACCTACAAATACTAATTCAATAACATGGGTTTAAAATTTCATATAAAAATTACTTTGAGGTAAGGCCCCTAATATATAAAAATCATTTTATATTAAATGTAAAGTAGTGAGTATTCTAAATATGGCCTCTACCTAGCCACGCCCACGATCAATAAAAATCTATATATCTGCCATAAAAATTGACCTATGAACTTTAAATTTAGTGCACATTTTTATGGTTATTCCATCCACCGATATGCCAAAAATTGGCATGCTCGGATAACAGACACACCCACAATTTACAATATACAGCACTCCACATAAAACTAGACTTGCAAGATGATACGTAATACAATAATTATATAACACATATATATATATATTTGCCACGCCCACTGTTGTGGATGTGGCCAAATTTAGTTTTCTTATTTGTTTGAGTGAATGAGTCTCTAGGTTAGGAAGGAGCGGTACTAACAGTACGCGGATTAAGGGTTCGCAGCGGCCCCGTAATTACATAACGGCCTTAACATTGTAAAAAATTTATTACAAGAAACGCTTTTTTTCAAACAAAGATCGGCACTCAGGAGATACCTCCTATAAATGCATGAAGCCGTGCCTATCTTAGTCCACACAGATATAAAAATTAGGTCTCAATTAAAAAACATTTTGTAAAACACCCCATCGCGAATGAAATCGGACCAAACTTTTTATCTGCTAAGGGCCCCCAAATACCTGCAAAAACCACTAATGCTAGGGCCTTAGCCTTTGTGAATGTTATAAATTGCAAAAAAAATTTCTACAGACCATCTTGTTAAGCAGTACGATAAGTGGGGAGGGGCCGCCCTTGGCATAAAAGTCATCCCTGTATCAAATTTCATCAATATAAAGAAATAAATTGCGATCTTAAGGTTATTTACACATGTAAATACATGGACGGACAGACGAACATGTTTAAATGGAATACAAAAAACACGCTGAATTAATCGTTTTAGCAAAATTTTGAATTAGTTCTAACCAGTACGTACAAACTAATTGCATTCTCTGCCACAATTTAAGTTAAACATTCTTTCTATCGAGTTTTCCCGTCCCACTGACAATTTCTATAATATTTAAACAATTGCCACCTATGTTAATAGCACATATTTGTATAATCATAAAAAGTTAGGTAGCTAATCATATGTTTGTATTGTTCTTGTAAATGTATGCATTTGTATTTATACAATATATAATATAGTTATATATATATGCATATATATATACTTTGTAGTACGTTCAAGTGAAAAGTGAAGTGTTTTCTCTATCATCAGATTATATTAGCAATTTTACATAATAACAGCAACAACAATAACAATTGTTACCTCTTATACACACATGACTTATGCACCAACATACGCATACATACAGTTGAGCTTATTGTAAGTGAACAAGAGCAAGAAAAACACATCAGTTACAAGCACGACATGAATTGATTGTTGGCTGTAAAGTAAGCACTTTGTTTTTATATAGAAGTGTGTAAGCAAGCTCCAATGCTCTTCACGTAAGTGTCTAATTTTTATATATACACATACCAAATAAGTACATGGATATGTATAAGTGTATATAAGCGATTACATATGCATGTGTACAGTTTACAGACTTATCCAACAATAACAACAAATCACTTTATAACAACGATTGTATGAAAAGCGTGCTTCACAGAGTATCCTTCTACACACTACAATTTTATAACTTTATACAAGGCTGCAATACGCATACATATGCACACACACACACGCATCCCTGATAAATAAATATTGTAAATGGGTGAGAGAGAGAAAGCAAAATTAGTTTCTTGTTGGTACAGTTATTTCACACACACACACCACACACGCATACTCAGTCTCAATATCATGTCCTCCATATTTGAACTGTATTTGATTGCATGCTGTTTAAATATATGAAATATGAAGAGAAATGGTGGCTATCCACATCTCATTCACACTGCAAACATTTAAAGAGCCATATACATATATATTCACTCATTTGTGTGAATATTTTAGTATAGTAAAAGGGCGTTTCATTTTTGTGAGTGAGTGAAAAGTTGATTTATTAGGTGACGCCCTTTTGAGTTTTCTCTTCTTTTTTTCGTTTTTTAGTTGCTATTTGTTCATTGGCATCACCATTGTATACAGTTTTTATCTATTCATCTCATTTCCTCTCATACCTCTCTTTCTATATGTTACAGTGTTTGAGAGCTATTTACCTTTTACAATTATTTGTTAATTTTGTGATAGAATGTATATGTACAAGTAAACACTCACCCACTTAGATTGTAAAAAGTCATTTTCAAAGTTTTTTTTATACTTTTTGCTATTGCTGTTGTTTATTGTTTTCTACATCATCAACATTGTGGCTCTAATATCGCACCCACACACACGTTAACGGTCCTTTCTACATCCTCTTGATTATAATGGGCGATATAATATGTTATTCTTACCATGTACAACATTTTAACTAAGAGCTTCAAGGACCCTATATATACAATGGTATATATGTACAAAACTTGAGTTGAAATGTCTGTACGTATGTTAACTGTTGTTGGGATTTTTAGTTTTAAAAATTGACATAACAAGCAGAAATGATATTTAAATATATTTAGGAACAAAATTACTTAAGAGCCATGTCCATGATTAAGTAGAATTTTTCCAAAAATCGCAAAAGTAAAGCTTCAAATGTTATGGACTCTATTCAACATAGGACATCCCACATCCCACATCCCACATTTGCCTCAAACCTCAATGTTTCAAGTTGTATATACATATGAATGTGTATGAAGATTTATTTAAGTGTGATTGTGTGTGAGTGCTTTAGAATGATTATTTGTATGACTAAAGGAAATTATATCATTTGAGGGTATTTGTGAATATTATTTTTATTTAACTTGAGTGAGTAAATTTCAAAAACCTTTAACAGTGTTTACACGCTTTTTTTTCCTTTTGTGCTTTTCTATTTCGGTATGTTAGTGTGTGTGTGTGTGTGTGTGTGTGTGTGTATGCGTATTTGTTGAACATTTTTTCAATTACACAATCATGTAATTAAAAAATATAATCAAAAGGGCGAAAGAAATGAAAGAAAGAGAGATGTAACGAAAACTGAGAGAGCTCAGGCAGCTGCTGTACTGAGGATGTCAATTCGTTTTGTTTATTTGTTTGCCGGGATTCAGTTTGTGTAGGTGGTGTATATACTATGCTATGTGTCACACACGTACACAATCTACACATGGGACATATTTTAATTAAAAGTTTTACTTAACATTAATATATTTATAGACTTTATAGAGAGTGCGAATGTTGGAATTTGTAGGGTCATATGTACATACGTACATACATAGTTATGATTCAATAGCCAAGTAAACCATGAATGAATGTCAAATTCTATTGTATTCATTATTAAATATATTAAAAGTTGAAAGGTAATTTGCTCATACATACAAACAAATATATTTTATATATTATGTAAAATATTGAAACATTTTTTCTCATATGTGTAAGTAACTAAGGTCTTTTCAATAGGGATATAACATAACAAAGCATAAGTTTTGGCACTTCAAATAATCAAAAGGCTTCAGTTCTTGAGTTAATTGGATCTTGTAAGGATGTAAGCTAAGATTTTTATCCAAAATTCACCACCATGTGGTTTAAGAGATTCCCGATTCCTGTAAACAGCCTGGAGTCGATTGATTTGGCTCATTTCGAAATGAAGCACTTACGTCTGCAATATTTTTGGTATTTCGATCGGTACCGATTGTCTCACTGAAGTCTAAGTTAATATTTTTACTCGAATTTTATCAACTATAGCACACACAGCCGATCCGATGGGACGGTCTTAAAGTTGAGACCACCGACTCAGGCGGTAATTTTTAATAATTTTATATATATTATTCGTTTGTGAACGTATATACTATATAAAAATGTTATCCTTGACTGATAGTTTGACGTTGACAGATCATAAAAATGGTGCATTTTTATTAAAATTTTTAAAAAATTGTTATGTTTTTAGTGAAAAGCATGTTTTTGAATAGGTTAAAAAATAAACTAAATGTAGTTTAAGCCAAAGAGTAAATACTCTCCACCTTTGTATACAAAAGTGGGCGTGGAATGTACATGATAACATTTTCTATAATTTGTGTATTACGTATCAACTAATAAAACGAACTATAAACAAAATGCGTAAGAGCACCTGTCACTCAACCACGCCCACTTTTAACAAATCAATGGTTACCCTAATTATATACTATTTTTGAAGTTCTATTTTTCTTGATGTGAAAGATTTTTGTCGATTTGGGCGTGGCTCTTGATCATTTTCGTCCAAATTAAATAACAAACTTCGTACAGGTATTAGATATATTTATACAAAATGAAGGAACACACGCTCATGTATAACTGAAATTTTGACAACACTGACCAAGAATGTATATACTATGTAGGGACTGTTAATGACATTAATAACTACTATCTGTCCTTTTCTTTGGTAGTTTGTAAAATAGATAGAACTTAGTGATTCTGGCGCGGAGGAGTCAGACACGACAGTTATAGCTACTAGTGTACTTTCGCCGAATTCACAAGAAGTATTGTCAATTTCATCACAACTTTCGGCCATTTTATCTGTGGTAAGTAGGCTGCAAAAAAGCATTGAAGATGTCAGGGAGGACACAAAGACACGAATTGATTCAATTACTGCCCAAATGTGTCTGGATTCAACTAAGGGGAATCAGCAGTCAAACCTGACTTACGGTACAATGGAAAAGGAACAGCTAAAGAAAGATGACAACGAAGCCACGAGTCAATTTGAAAAAGCCAAAATGTGCCAATTGCCAACCTCTCAACAGCGAGCATATACACCCACGCATTCTCAGTCCGCATACGCAGCGACCGAACCCTCAGCCTTCGTATGCAACGATGCAGCCTCAACCAACATGCTCAACTATGCCGCCCTTACGAGAGTATCCTCAGCCTTCGTATGCAACGATGCAGCCTCAACCAACATGCTCAACTATGCCGCCCTTACGAGAGTATCCTCAGCCGTCGTATGCAACAATGTCGTCTCAGCCAGCACGTTCAACCGTGCCGCCTCAACAAGCATATGCAGCCATGTCACCGCATCATGCATACGTAATGATGCCGCCCCATCAGCCATATACAAACTTTCCTCCTCAGCATGCTTGTGATACCGCATCTCTTCAACACGCAGCCCCTGCACAAGGTGTTGCCCAGGGTAATGTCAACTTCAACTACAATCTTCATCCACTGCCTATTTTGATGGAAAACCTGAAGAGTGGCCAATCTTCTATGCATCCTATATGGATACGACTGCGGAGTTTTCATACAGTAACAGGCAAAATCTAATACGTTTGAACAAATCCCTTCAAGGAAAAGCCAGGTCTGCAGTGACGTCTCTACTCATTTACACAAATGATGTGCCAAAGGCATTAGATGAATTGAGATTTAATTTCGGCCGCCCGGAAATTTTGGTAAAATCTCAATTAGAACAAATTAATAGGCTGCCCTCAATATCAGAAGATAATCTTAATGAAATACTGGTTTTTATCGAATAAAGTGAAAAATATGGTGGCTCTATTCAAATCGGCTGGTTGCGATCACCACTTGAACTTATTCAACTATATTTGATCAGCTGTTTCATAAATTGCCCTACTCAAAACAATACGAATGGGCAAAATACAGTGCAAACATACAACCATATCCAACTGTAGAAGCATTTTCGTCCTGGTTATCTGAGGTAGCGAAAGTGGTGAGCGTAATGACCACTAGTACTGGTCCTGCTCAAAAGGGAAATCGAAAACAAAACAGAGTCCTGGTGAATAACGTCTCCACGCAAGGAAAAGCAAAGTGTTCGTATTGCGGCGGGGAACATAATATACGAAAATGCACAGATTATATCTCTCTCAATATTGATGATAGGTGGAAACATGCCAAGGACAACCATCTATGTTTTGATTGCCTGTCGAAAGGGCACGGGCTTAATAATTGCCGTAAAAGACAAAATTATAGTAAAGAAGGATGTCGCAAAAGGCACAATGCGTTACTCCACCAAAATGCAACTTTAAATGATAACAAGAAGCCCGATCATCTGCTAAATTGCCGCATGGAAGACTTAAAGGTACAGCTTTTCAAAATCGTGCCAATTGTCTTAGCTGGGCCAAATGGAAAGCTGTCCACGTTTGCAATGTTGGACGAAGGTTCATCAATATCACTAATTGATAGTAAAGCAGCATCCACATTGGGCTTAAAAGGCAAAAACACGTCTCTGACACTACAGTGGTATGGCAATGAAACCAAAAACAAGCAGGTGCAAAGGGTATCTGTGGATATTAAAGGCGTATTTCAAGATGCCGAGACCCATAATTTAAAAAATGTATATGTGATTAAAGAACTTAATTTGCCAAGGCAGTCGTTCTCTAAAACCGACTATACTCATATACGACACTTGCCAATTGAAAATTTCGAAAACGTAAGACCCCTCATTTTGCTTGGATTAGACAATTGCCACCTCAGTGTGTATACAAAGGTATTGAAAGGTAATGTTCACGAACCAATAGCGGCCAAAACGAAGTTAGGTTGGATTGCCTTTGGGCCTATGAGCGAGAAACATAAATCAATTCCAACGGTTTTACACATTCGAGAGGCAAGCCGTATAAATGCAATTGACAAAATGATGGAAGAATATTTCAGTTTGGAAAATTTTGGTGTGCGTAAAACCACTGTCATTCTTGAATCTGATGAAAACAGCCGCGCCAAGCAGCTGTTTGAAGAAACGATCTGTTTCGTAACGAAAAAGGTCTGTTGTGGTGCAGTGATGATGTTACCATGCCGTTTAGTTACGATTTGGCTAAGCAACGTTTGTTGAAGGTCGAGAATAAAATGTCTCGTGACGAAAATTATGCTAAAAACTATAGAAAAGAAATGAACATGTACATAGAGAAAGGGTACGCCAAATTGGTGCCTTCAGATGACAATCAAATAAGAGGCTCACGTACTTGGTACCTCCCCCACTTTGGTGTTACTAACCCAAACAAGCCCAATAAATTGAGCATTATTTATGATGCTGCTGCATGCGTGAATGGTGTATCCCTCAATTCGGTTTTACTAAAAGGCCCAGAATGTGCGCAATTGCTGCTGCCCATACTATTTAGATTTCGATTGGGTGTTATAGCCGTTGCTGGCGATATAGAGAAGATGTTCTTGCAGGTCCGTATACGGGAGAATGATCAGAACCACAACGATTCTTATGGCGAAATGGCCAGGCCGATATGCCAATTAAAACTTACGTTATGACGTCAATGATTTTTGGAGCAGTGTGTTCGCCATGTTGCGCAGAGTTCGTTAAAAATAAAAATGCTATTTTATATGCAGAGTCTATGCCAAAAGGGTCCAAAGCTGTTATTGAAAATACCTATGTCGATGACCTGGTAATAAGTTTCAATGATGAAAATGAAGCCCTAGACGTAACGAAGGAAGCTATCGAGATAAATCGCAATGGTGGTTTTGTGTTGAGAAATTTTGTATCTAACTCTGCCTGGCTTGAAGCACAATTAAATAACAACAACGAGGTCAACCTTAACATGGTTAATATGAATCGCCAATCCAAAACTGACAAGGTGATGGGTCTCTTCTGGAATAAAGCACGCGACTCATTAGAATTCCATCTGGAGTTCCCAAAAATCCATCGGGATGTCATTGAATGCCGTCGTCCACCTACCAAAAGAGAAATGTTAGGAATTATAATGGCCGTTTATGATCCGTTTGGTCTATTGACAAATTTCACAATTTTTTCTAAACTCTTGATGCAAGCCACCTGGAAAATGCACATTGGGTACCCAATGAAATAAATGTGGCGGATGAGGCCACTAAAATAAAGATATCAATCGATTTCAGTCAAACTTCAAGGTGGATTAGAGGTCCACAATTTTTACATGAGAATCCAAATGTCTGGCCAAAGCGTAATTGCGAGCCAGAACAACATGTTGAAGATCCCGAAGAAATAAAACGCCACCTATTGGTCATAAAAACACAAGACGTCATCAAGATACACGCATTCTCTTCATATGTGAAACTGTTACGAGTTATTGCCTGGATGCAGCGCTTTATATACAACTGCCAACCAAAGAAGCAACATAGACAAAACGGGGAGTTGACAGCTCCTGAAATTGTGAAAGCAGAAACAACAATATGCCGCCTAGCCCAAGGGGACCTTTATCGCCATGAAATTACCAATTTGAAACAAAATAAGTAAATCCCCAAATCGAGTAGCATTTATAAGTTGACGCCATATATAGATGAAAACGGTGTTCTAAGGGTCAATGGACGAATTGACGCAGCGTATTGCCTACCTCTAGCTGCACGGCATCCTACAATCATCCCCAAAGAACATTATGTGGCATATCTTATTGTAAAACATATACATACGAAACGTCATCACCAAAATGATAAACTAGTTATCAATGAAATTCGCCAAAACTTCTGGATACCGGGCATATGTGCTTTGCTTAAATCTATAAAACGAAGATGCCCTATTTGTATCACAGATACAGCAAAACCTAATGCGCCATTAATGGGACAAGTGCCGCCCGACCGACTTACTCCATATGTGCGTCCATTCACGTACACCGGCGTGGATTACTGTGGGCCGTTCTATGTAACCGTAGGTCGCCGTCGTGAGAAGAAGTGGGTCGCTCTTTATACTTGTCTCACCACAAGAGCCGTACAATTGGAAATCGCAGATGAACTATCCACAGATTCCTTTTTGTTGACTTTAAGAAACTTCATGAACCGCCGTGGCACCCCTCTACGAATCAGAAGCGATAATGGCACTAATTTCATAGATGCCCAAAAGGTGTTAAACAAAGAAGGCCGGCTATTTGACATTGACGAAATACAAAGGACCTTTGCTAGTAATAAAATTGAGTGGATATATAACTGTCCTGCAAATCCAAGTGCTGGTGGATGTTGAAAACGATTGGTCCAATGTTTGAAGAGACTCCAGGCTCTTCGCCTGGAAACTTTTCGGAGCGCTATAATTGAAGCCGAAAATATTATCAACGGTCGCCCTTTTACTGAATTACCCGTGTCATCTGAAAACGATGAACCTCTGACGCCTAACCACTTCCTACTGGGATGCTTGAACTCAACGCAAACGCCAAGCAATGACATTGAGAAACCATGTCTTCGAAAACAGTGGAGAATAGCCCAGAACTTAAAAGACCGTCTGTGGAAAAGGTGGGTGATTGAGTACCTACCCCAACTAATCCGACACAGCAAATGGTTGGATAAGGCAACACCTCTTGAAGAAGATCAACTTGTAATCGTCCTAGATTCAAACCAACCGCGAGGACAATGGATCAAAGGTGACGTAACAAGATCTACAAGGCAAAGGATGGGCAAGTGCATTCCGCTGAAGTAAGAACTAATCAAGGTACAATACACCGCCCGGCATCGAAGCTAGCCGCTTTAGCATTTAGTGAATCCCCTGCCATTAAGGGTTCACCGGGGGGGAATGTTAATGACATTAATAACTACAATCTGTCCTTTTCTTTGGTAGTTTGTAAAATAAAATACAACCACGTAAGAATAGAAACAAAGAGAAGAAGAAAAACACGCCGTTTACCAGAGTGAAAGAAAAACCGAATGAAACTAGAGTAAAATTGAACAGCCATTTTTTAAAATCATATTATATTGTTATTAATTTAGTCAGTTAATTCATTTCTAATATTCAATATAATTGTTCAGTCTTAACAATCGCCTTTTATTTAACAGGGACTCTGTTGCAAAAGGAACAATTAGGTGGAGATTATAAAAATATTAGATATCTAATACAAGTAAGCAAAAGTAAGAACTATATTTGGCTTAATTGTATTTTAAAAACGGTAGGTGTGGCACGTTACATTAATGTGCCCCCTTTTCTATTTTTTTACGACTTTTAAAGCATGTGTTATATGTACATTATCTTGACGGCCAAATTCTACAACATATATAATTTTTTTCGTACACTATGGGCGTGGCTGCTAATAAATCACTTTAAATAAGAAACTATCCATACGGACTATTAAATTTCATCTCAAGTATTCAACTTTAGCGACGATGAGCCTTTCACAAGTCTGCCCGGGTATCCATGTATGTACCATTGACTCTATAGCGACATTTTCAGTGGGTTCCAATTTAAATATTGGAAGAAATAAATTAAGTGCCACGCCTACAATTGACAAACATTAATACATTCGCCCAAAAAATTGAGCTATAAAAACTAAACTTGGGATATTGCCGGTCATATAACTAGTGCGGCCACAATTCAAAAAACTCTTTATTTGGCAAAGTATTCAATCTGTAATATTTATAGCAATACCATCAATTGAATCAATGACTTTACTGATGCGTTCCTTAATGTATAGGTCGATAATTGCTTGTAACTGATTATTAAACAATTTTTTACAAACATAGTGGGAAAATATTTAAAAATTTACTGTTAACATGTACGATATTTTACACTTGGTACTTTAAAAGGAAAAAACGAAAATAAAAAACACAAAAGAAAATCACTTTTATGGTTTCTTAAAGCTTAGTTTAATGACTTTGTATGCGACAACACTTCCATTACATTACAATTGATCAAGCACACTGTACGCAATTGAAAGAGAATCATATCATATTCATCATATTATGAATTAAAATAAAAAACAATAAGAAAATTAAATTTGGCTTTGGCGAAATCTTAAACACCTTCAACATTTACATACGAACGGTGGGCGTGGCAGATACTGTCTTCTATATATGAATTACGTATATGCTTGTAAATCAAATTTTACGCTTTTTGTGCGCGTGGCTTTCAATCGATTTTATCGAATTTAAATAGTGATCTTCGTGCCCAAACTGTGTCTGAACAAAATTTTAGCTCAATATCTCGAAATTTACGATCGTGAGAGTGCCAACAACGGACGGATCGGTGATCTAGTGATCGACTCAAATTTTGATGTTAATCAAAAACATATATACACTATGTAGAGTCTCTGACACCTCCTTCTTGGTGTTACAAATGGAATGACAAATTTAGTATACTCTCCATCTTATGTGGAGTGTATAAAAACGCCACCCGCACTAATTACTACTTGCGCATAGTTTTAGTATTTAACGTAAAATTCGCTGATGCCAAAAATATACAACAAATAAAAAAAAAATATACAACAAATAAAAAGCAAAAATTTTTTTTTACCTAGACCTAGACATAGAGAAGACAAAACATGTGGAATTGATTTTTTTACTTTTTTAGTTATCTTTACATATTTCGCATACCTCATGTTAAATTCAATTAAGACGGGCCGACAGACATACTTCTGGTATATGTAAATGTTGCGAAATCGTTAATCGATATTATTGCTGTAACATATATTTTTCATAGATACTTAAGTTTCGTAACCGTAGTTAGATAAAGAGATGTAGTGGAATGAGTGGAAAAAGCAAATGCTCACTAAGTCCGTTAGTGACAAACAGCAAACGGCTAATTGCAAATCAGTTTAGAATAGAATTTCAAGAGACTCAACGCCTCGTTTGCCTTATTAACACAAAATACAATTTATTATAGAAAGATATTTTTTCATATAAACAAAAGGATTTATCATAAAATTCATGCATAATATAAAAAATGGTGCAATTTAATGCTACAGGTGGCAGTGGTGAGTGTTTGTAGTCGAACGAATTAAGAGAAAAAGCAAAATTTATACAAATGCGTGCGATTCTTTAAATAATTAATTGAAAAATAACATTTTAATAAAAGGATGATATGGCTAAATAATCATTTTATTTAGTTCTTATTTTTATTTACATGTATGCATGTGTATACAAATAAATTTAAATAATCATGGCGCCTTAGAAAAATTGGCTATTACTATAATTGGATTAACCACAAAAGGTTGCAGAAAAATGTAAAAAACCTTTAGAAAATAAATGGAAAAAAGGAATTAAAAATCGTACAATTTAACTTTTTAAAGAAATTAAAATTTCCAATAAATTGCAAAAAATATTAAGTAATGTGCATTTTTATACCCTTCACTTAACATAAGGGGTTTACTCCATAGGAGGTGTCAGATTCTTCTTTAGAAAGTATATATATTAGTGTCCGTATGTCCGGGTGGCCACATGTCTGTCGGCCTTTCTCACAGAAACAGAAACTTTTTGTTTTTACACGCAGATCCCTATTTAATGTGGGCAAAATCAGTCAAGGACCACGCTCACAGTCGACAAAAATCTATTTATCTGCCATAAAAATTTACCTAAGAACTTGAATCGATCTAAATTTTGTATGTATATCTATAGTTATTGCATTATCGATGTACCAAAAGTGGGCGAGGTCGTGTAAAAGGCGCGCCCACAATTTACAATAAGCCGCAGTCCACGTAAAACTCTCCCTGCGAGCTGATACGTAATACATACTAAGCCAAATTTAGATTTCTTACTTCCTTTTTTACTTGTTTCCATCCAACAATCGTTTTATAAAACATCAAGCGGAGTTTTTTCTTACAGTGTAAAGTTTGAGTTGTTCTAACGCAGCGAAAAATAAACGTAGAAACTTTTCTCAAAAATTGAAAGTTCGTTTTCTCAAAACATAAATAAATAAAATCACATATATTTTCTATTGAGTTGGAATGAGTCATTGACGAATTCAGTTTCAGTTCAGTTTCTATGAAAATTTCAAACGCTTATATCTCGGAAACGGTAGCTCCTATCGATCTAAATTTTTGCGCCCCTCCTTCCAAATTGCTTGAAGAATCTATTAATGGAGATTCTCGGATAACCCATTTTTGGAAAAAAGACTACTTTGTAAAATGGGCGGTGGCACGCCCATACATATATGTCCGTGTAAGATGAAAAAATTTCCAGATAAGGGCAATTAGTTTGACCAAAATCCGTTTAGTACTTCAAAAGTTATAAACCATTCAATGCTGACATGATTCAACACACTCACAAATGGGACAAAAAACATTTCAAATGTTTTTGCAAAATTATCACAAACCCTAACAACAACCACACTAAAAATTAAATAATGTTGTTTTGTTCCAACAACAGCTCCAATTTTAGTTAATTTTTTGCAAACATTTGGAAATTTCTGCACCTTTTCAAAGATTTACAATTTATGGGCGTGGCACTGCCCATTTATTTAAGAAAGGAAGTTTTTTAAAATGTGTGCTCTTTGTTAACTAAATAGGTGGTGCCACGTTCACACAATATAATTTATTTGAAAGCTGAATTGATTTCCAAGTTTTCACCAAAAGTTTGAACAAAAGTCGTCCAGCTGTTTCTAAGTGTTATAAGATTTTAAAAAATATATTCAATCAAGATTGGCTTACTTAGCAATTCTGAGTTTTTGCTGTTTGTGCGATTTTCAAAATTACGAACCTAAGAATGAAGGCGTATTTACTTGGCTCCGATTTTGATAAAAATTTTTGAAAACTATTTGAAATATTTGCAATTTTTCGGCGATCCTGGGCGTGGCATTGTCCCTTTGTTTAGGAAAGGACTTGTTAATGATTAAAAGTTGTTTATAACAAAATGGGTGATGCCACGCCATTATACTATATTTCGTTTCAGAGCTGAATTAATTTACGAATTTTTACACAAAATTTTAACAAAATCCGTCCAGCTGTTTCCAAGTTATAAGACTTTAAAAAATATGTTCAATTTACAATATCCATTAAACCAACTAGAGTAAAATAAACTGTAAATAAAATAGTAATGAAAGTTTACGCATACTACATTATTTACCCATATAGATCATATACATACACTGACTTTGGATAAAACTGGTAAAAGATCATTTGGCATTTGTATAGTAAGAGGAGAGGTAGGTGGTAATCCATTGAACTGAATGAAGTCTGGAATTGTTTACATTTCTATAACTTTAGTTTAAAGATACTCCAAATACAAAAACTACCGGCATATTTATTAAGGGCATTGTACCCGAAAGTCCAGCTTATTCTTGTGGCAAGTTGAAGGTAAATTCTCAATTTTTTACATACGAGTAGAAATTGCACAATTCTTAGGTATCAGTAAGTGCTACATAGTAAGTAAGTTACCCTACATCCCAATTTTGGTATAATTAAATGAGTTATATCGGTAAACGCGAGTAGTTGTCATATTTATTTCGTAAAAAGGCGTTATATAGAGAGAGGTTCTAAAAATGGTCCGATCGTATTCAAATTTGCCATAGCCAATTATTAAACTAATTAACTATTTTGTTCCAAGTTTTGTTAAAAACTTTTGAAAATTGCGGCTTTTCGTCAAGTAAAAATTTATTTTAAATAAAAACGCTGTATGGAGAGAGATTCTAAAAAATGCCCTATCGAGCCCAGGATGGGCATAGTTTATTGTTAAGCTAATTAGCTATTCTTCATCAAGGTTGGTAAAAAAATATTGAGAATCACGGATTTTTGTCAAGTAAAAACTTATTTTTATTAAGGCCGTTATATTGGGAGGGGTTTTAAAAATTGTCAAGAGCTTACGCCTTTAGGCCAAGGCACGCTTTTGTCGTAGCAAATTTCATTGAAATATCTTGAAAATTGTGGCCAAAACCTCTAGCAAAACAAATTTACACGGACAGACAAAGGGCAGACAGATATGGTAAAATTATCGTTCCAAATTGATGGGAATGATGAAAGGTGAGTCTCTCTATAAATGGATCATCTTCTTTAAAACTGTGATCTATAGCACGCAGACAAATTAATGTGGATTAGTTGCTTGTAATACTAGGTAGGCGATCGCATTCTTTCCATAAATGACAATGATGTACGTAATTCCACCGAACAGGAAGTCATTGAGTTAATTAAAGATGCCGGCAACAACGTCCTTTTGGAAATACAAACATTTGATAAGGTGGTATGGAGATGTTAAAGATTTTATTGAAGACAAAAATTATATAAATTTCAATCGATTTGACAGGAGGAGAAAAAAAACGATTTGATGGAAAATGGCATTGTACTGAAGAAGTCCGGCGTAGCAGCATCTAGCAATCTTGAAAAAACACAAACGTTAAGCGTCAAATATAAACCGCCCAATGTGAATGCTATGCTTAAAAATACACCCGTAGCTCAGTACAGTATGAAGAAGAAAGAAAGGAGTTATCAGGACGATGATAATGATGATGATGATGAGGACACCAGAGATATGACGGGCCGCATCAGAACTGAAGCCGGCTATGAGGTGAAATATTAAGTTCGAATAATATTCCATTTCAAGATCTCTTTCAATTTTCTTTTAACAAATAGATCGATCGTGCCTCGGCTGGTAACTGTAAGCTGACAAAAGTGGAAAAAGAACGTGACAAAGAGCAAGAGGACGAATTTGGTTATACAATGGGTAGAAGCAGAACTCATTTTTCAATATGAGCAAAATTAATATTTTGATAAATGTTTTCTTTAGCTAAAATTAAAAAGCGCTACAATCTAATGAGTGATCTGCGCAAATTGGAGATAACCCGACCGCCTAATAAAATACTGGGATTAGCTTTAGCTGGTCATAGTGACCGCCAGAAAATGGCCACATTTGTAGCGGGTGTTGATGGCAATGGTCTGTTGGCCAGTTTAGATATTAAGCCCGGCGATGAGATTCTGGAAGTGAATGGCGTGGTTCTGAAAAATCGTAGCCACTTAAATGCTTCACCGATTTTTAAAAATATCGATTGTGAAAAAATCGTTATCATTACATCAAGACGTAAATCATTGGACGATATGAGTGTAACACCAATAAAACGTTTTCCAATCGAAATCGATGATGTAAGTTCCATGTCACACATACGTGCATTCGTTCATACACGCCTGAACATAAATAAAAATATCGTTGTAGACGAAATTTCTGTTTGAACAATTCCCCAAAGCTCGCTCGGTAGCTATCAAAAAGGATGGTTTTTTAGGTATTATGGTTATTTATGGCAAACATGCGGAAGTTGGCAGCGGTATTTTTATATCGGACTTACGCGAGGATTCCAATGCTATGCTGGTACATAAAAGATTCAATTGAAATACATAACGAAGAAATTCGATTCGTTTTAAAATCTGTTTTTTTTCTCCTTCTATAAACTCAAAAAGGCGGGTTTACAAGTTGGTGATTTTTTATTAGCCGTTAATAAAGATGTTACCTTGGAATCCACATATGATGAAGTAAGTGGTCCTAAAAGGCTTTTCAATAAAGACATAACATAACATAACATAACATAAGTTTCGGCGCTCAAATAATCAAAGGGCTTCACTTTTAAGTTAATTTGTTCTTGTAAGTGTAAGTCAAGATCTTTATGCAAAAATCACCACAATGAGGTTTGAGAGAAACTTAAGGGCGGGTGTACCCTTCCCCCTCTCATGTGAAGTGTATACGAAGGAAATAAAATGTATATTTGGATTAAATGAAATCTAGAATAGCCTCCAAGGACGCCCTAAGAAGGCTGTGTTAAATTATCAACTTTCCATATTCTATACTTTAAGAGTAATATGGGAAAGGTAATTCACAATATATGTTTTCTTCACATTTGGGGCGTATTGTTTGGCCATTTTCAACATCAACTCAAAAAATATTAATCCTTCTATCTCGATCTCTTATTGTTCGCTACCAGGATGCTCTAATGCTGATTCAGAATTTATATACTTATACAAAGAGCCTCCGTATATATATACTCCGATCCCTACGATGCTAGGTAGAATGGCTTCTAATCTAATTATTCCTACGTGCATATACCATGACTCTACAAAAATTGTTAAAAAAATTTATATATTTAGGCGGTCGCTATATTAAGACGTTGTGAAGGTATCGTTAATTTGGTGGTAATGAGCTTAAAAAAAGAAGATGATGTCAAAAAGGAGCAAGAGGAGAAGAAAAAGGAAGAAATGGATGCGAAGAAAGTAGAAAAAGAACCGGAAAAACCTATAGATCCAGCAACCTGTTGCGTGGAAGCTAATAAAAAAACTTTAATCGAAATAAAGTCCGACAAGAAGCCTTTAGGTGTCATAGTTGTAGGCGGTAAAAATAATTACGTTAAGGTATATATACTAACATAACTCTTAAATCAAATTCAATTAATCCAAATGCAAACTTACTTAATAACAAAGACGGGCTGCGTCATAACTCATATCTATCCCGAGGGTGTCATAGCTAAGGACAACCGTTTGAAAATCTTTGATCAAATAATTGAATTGAATAGTGTACAGGTGCCGTGTACCGTTATGACTACATTAAAGGTACATCAACTATTCCACACCGCTTATGATAAGTTGAGCTGTTTGATATATCGAGCTGAACCTTGCGAATTGGAAACGTTTAAAGTTGAATTTATGAAGAAACCGGGCAAAGAATTGGGCTTGTCTTTAGCACCCAATGAAAAAGGTTGCACAATATCTGATATTGTAAGTAATTCCGATTCTTTCTCAACTTTTCTAATTTTATTTCTATTCCAATTTAAATTTTTATCGAAAATCTAAGACTTCTGCTGGCTATGCCGATATTGATAATAAACTGCAACGCGGCGATATTATTACGAAATTTAATGGTGATTCGCTGGAGGGCTGTACTTTTGAAGTGTGTTATGCTTTATTTAAGGGAGGCAATGGTAAAATTTCCTTGGACATAACCAGACCTAAGCCGACCATACGAACCGAACCAGTTAAACTGTAAAAATTTTTTAATAAGAATTTAAATAAACGAAATTATACCACATACACACAAATATTCACAAACTTGAGTTGTTTATTTTTTTTTTCTAATAAATGAAAATATACACCTTAAGCAATGGAACTTGCATTTGATGCTATACGGGGCCATAAATCAGCACATTCTTTTGCTACCGGTCCCGTTATAGCGGAGCCCTTCATTTCACCCTTATTGTTTACAATTACGCCCGCATTATCTTCAAAATATATGAAAACACCATCCTTCCTTCTAAAAGGTTTACGTTGACGTATAACCACTGCAGGCATTACCTATGTATATAAAATGATTGTTATCAAACATTTGCTCTTTAACTGTTATTGCTGCATCATACACCCACGCACCTTTTTCCTCAATTCAGGTTTACCCTTTTTTACAGTGGCTACGAACATATCACCCACTCCAGCGGCGGGTAAACGATTTAAGCGACCGCGTACACCATGCACAGCAATAACATATAAATTCTTGGCACCTACACACACAACATGCTTTATGAATAATTTTACTTTAGTTTTAGTTAAATTATAACTTAAATACCTGTATTATCAGCACAATTCATAACTGCGCCCACTGGCAAACCTAAAGATATACGGAATTTCCCTCCGGCGGTACCACCACGTCCTATATATTGTGTCAAAACATAATTTATATTAATTCAAGCAACTTTATAACATTTCACTAATTCTTTTATATCAAATACTTTTAATAATCTAATTAACTCTATAGGATTATTATGGATGTAATTTTATTAAAACTTTACCTCTTTTCGACATTTCTGTGCTGTATTTTTCTTGTAAAAGGAATAAACTGCAGATAAACAGCAGCCAACTTCAAATTACTTATAAACGCCGCCTGGATGAGAAATAAAATGACGAATGGGTTGTTAAGACATTTTCTTCTTCTAACAGGGTGTGTATGCATTTTTTTAACTTTTATCAATTCTTCTTATTTGCAAATAATTAAACTAGGTTATTAACATTAAGAGGAAAAGGCGCCTTGAATATTTTGATTATAAAAAACACTATTCCTGCTACAATCCGTTTTTAGTTTAATATATAAGAAATGAATAATTCATAAAAAAAGCGAACAAATACATGTGGTTTTAATTGCCTATTGGACATATTAAAGCATATTTTTTTGAGAAAGTGGCCAGGAACAATGTTCTAATGAGTAAGTAATAAATTTTTTCCCGCAGATCCGTTATATATACATTATATTAATATATGTACGTATGCATATGACTAATATTCCTGCTTACTTATCCGCTACATAGCGATGCACTTATATGGGTCTATACTTGGCTGCATATGAATTCATGAAACAACAGCAACAATAACTGTAACGGCACTAATGACGATAGAGTACATACATTATATGTATGTAATATGAAACTCAACTCTAACGGAAGCTTAAATCCGGAAAAATATCAACTTGTTGCTGGTGGTTGAGTTGTTTGGTTATCGCACGTATATGCTCCTAAAACCTACGTAATTCTCTCTTACTCTCACCAATAAAAAAAAATATATACACGTATAATTTTTGCTAGTTGATATTGCGAGGGCTTAGATTCAGTTTTATAAGTTGATCTTGTGTCAGTATTGTATGGGAACATCAATTGTATTGCACTGAACCACGCATCACGTCTTAAGCTTACGGTATCATGCAACATTCCAATTATAATAACAACAATAATCAACACCACCACCATCACCATCATCATAGCCATAGAACAACTGTTCTGCCATCATCACTGCCTACCACAACGACAGACACGACAACAATAAC
Organism: Ornithomya fringillina; assembly: GCA_963978525.1. Lineage (NCBI taxonomy): Eukaryota > Metazoa > Arthropoda > Insecta > Diptera > Hippoboscidae > Ornithomya > Ornithomya fringillina. The sequence continues at coordinate 12,567,935 of OZ021694.1, forward strand.
AACTGCAGCATTTACAAATACCGCTAAATTGCCTATTGAAACTGTAAAATCATTAATCGCCTCAGTATCCAGACACCCAAATTTATGGATACGGACCAGTAACGGACAGAAACGTTGTGACATAAATGCATTGTGGCAACAGGTCAGTCAAGAAGTGCACCTACCAGGTAAGTTACATTAAAAATGTACGTATTAAAAGTAGTTCGCTGCGTATATGCGTTTGTGTGTGTTTTTGGATTGGCTCATGTGCAATTTTTTTTGGACGTGTGTGTGTGTTGATGTTTTGTTTGCGTAATTTATTCCTTTTCTGTTGAATTGGCAACCCTTACAAAGTTTCTTATCAGATGTTTGGTGTTCTTAAGTCAGGGCTGTTTATAATAAAAGAATTTGCGCGCGTTATTTAGATTAATTTTAACTATTAATTAAAAATAGTATTTTTTACAATAATATAATAAAATAGATACCTAAAATGTCTTTTTTAATTTTTTATCAAGTAATTTGTTTGATTTAATAAATTTGTAGTTGATATATGCCGCATTAAATGGGGTCATTTGCGTGATAATTTTCGCAAAGTGTTTATACGTAATACTTTATCAGGTGAGCCTCCCACCACTTGGCGCTTTTATAATGATATGCGTTTTATGGAGGGTGCTGTAGCGGAGAATGTAATGCGTCAACATCGTTTGCGTGAACAAAACTTGTATTGGCAAGAGTTACATCAAAACGAACAGAAACAAAAATTGAATTCAACGAATTTTTTTGACTTACACGATAACTACGAACGATCAATGCACCCCAATCAATTTGTTTTGGGTGAATTACCGTCCTATTATGACTATGGTCATGAAGCCTCTCATAAACGAATCAAACTCGAACCTAAAGATTCAACAGATAATTTTCAGCAAGAAAACTCCCCTTCAATGTCTTTAAATGGTTTTCCAAAAACTGGTTCTTATGACAAACCCGATCATTTGGAAGATGACGACGACGATGACTTTGATGAAGATGCTGCTTCCACTGAAGAAAATTATCCAAATGGTGGTGGCGGCGGTGGTGGTGGTGTGAATGAGAGAGTGAAACCAAATGATAAAACTAATATCATATCAAATGGTAATGAACGCAAATTAATAAATCAAATAATTAAACCTGAAACACACACAAATTTAAATACGGAAGCAGCGCCACTAAGTGATGCAACAGAACAAGATTCGGATCGTATGTTTCTATTAAGTCTATTGCCCTATTTGCGTCGCGTTACAGAGCAAAGAAAATTAAAAGTGCGGCAACGTTTACAAAACGTTCTAATAGAAGAATTTGGTTAATGAGAAGAGATTTATGTATATATTCTCTTCTTCTTTCTTGTACAGCACTTCTTTTTTTTTCTTTTTTGTATATAAACTCAATTTTCCAAAAGTATTACCATATAAGGAAATTTTCAACAAATTTTTCTTGACATGTGTTTATTTTTTGGATTGTATTATTTGAAAAACTGGAAAAATAAAAATAATTTATTGCTTTGTTTAACACCAACATCTGCCCAACATGTGCATTGTTAGTATTTGCCAAAAATTAAAATCTACCTGGTATGTATTCATAAAAATAAATAAAAACTCAGCTTACTTGTGAAATACATTTGAGATTCCCTTTATCACTCGGCATTGCCGTTTTATTTATTATCCATGTTATGTATGCATTTACCAGCAGGCTTAGGCCAAATTTTTTTTATTTACTAGAATTTCCTTCATTGTTTTAAGCTAATCCTAAAGTATACTTAAGAAAAATCTCACTTATCTATGTATGTGTGTGATGTCGGTTACTACGGGGGCACAGCATTGCAGAAAGCAACAGGTAACCAAGGGAATACAAAGAAACAGATCGGCTGCTATTGTTGAATGAATATAAATATGTAATGCACTTAACTAGATATATATTTACATAGTTGTCTGCGTATATGAATTGCTTATCTTAATGGTCGCCTATGGTGTATTAGTAATCAAGCGTGAGGGTGGCTTAATTATTAGTCATGCTTGCAGTAGAAAGGCAAAATTAAGTTATAAAAATAGTTCTTTGAAATAGAGAAAAGGTTTTAAAAAAAATTATTTAACTTAGTTCAGGTGTAAAGCACAAGATGAGGCATATACTGAGTTTGCCATTTCATTCACATATATAACAGCCAGAGGTAGGCGCCAAAGTAAATTATTTCTTAATTTTAATATGTTCGTGGGCGTGTGTGATACTCTATAGTAAAACGTTTGCGGCCACATAAACTGAAATTTTGAGCAGAACTTTGGGGCAGACATTCTAGTTTACTATTTAAGGTAAGCGAAATGATTAGATGGACGACAGATACGTCCACAATTTACATAAATCTTATTTGCGGCCCATTTTGACGGCTAGAGTATACCATGGACAGGTATGGGAGGCAAACAAGAGGACTTGGCTAAGAATGTGTTTACTTGGAATTTTATTTACAGATACAAGTATTCGCAAAAATCTAATTTCTAACTAAAACTCTCTACTCAATCTGATATAACTTATAAAGAATCATAGAATACTGCAAGAAAGCTAATTGATAAAAAAAATAGATGCCACAAGTTTTCTTTTTACGCTCTTTGCATTATATGTTAATCCATCACCTATTTATTTTAATATTAATTACAAAGCAGCTCATGGCATGCTCCCTTTTTCCTATTACACCTTTTCAGTACAGCATTGAACATATGAAACCTCCACCGAACATTATAGAATGAATCTTAAGAAATGTATTACAAAACCACCCTAAAATTATTCATCATTATAATATAGAAAGGTGTGTGTGTGTGCACATTTGTGTTGTTAATCTATGCATAATATATGTGTGAAATACTTTAAGGGATAGTAGGATAAAATTTTGTTCTGATACAATTTATTAGGAAGAGGCATCTCGTCATCTCAACAGCCCCAAATAACTAGATGAAGAGTAAATGTATTATCGTAAAGAATCCCTGAAGCAGATGTTGATTTCCTTTCGGGATATATGTAGATGGCTGTAGCAAAGCTAATTACCATAGAGTTTCATATTAATTTTATAATTCAATACATAAAAAAAAATTACTCTAATATTTAGAATTTGAAGAAATACATTAATTTTAAGAAAACTAAATTCGGCTTAGGCCCAATCTTAAGTGCCCTTCACATCTACAATGGTGGGCGCGGCAGATAAGTATATATTTCGCCCTCTTTAAGTATTACGTATCGGCTTGCAAGTCTAGTTTTGTGGTGAATATGTTTTTTTTGTAAATTGTAGGCGTGTCCGTTACTCGATGAGATAACCATAAATATGTGCACCATATTTTTGTGGCAGATATAAAGGTTTTTATCCATTATGGGCGTGACTGTTATTCGACCACGCCCATTTTTAGGAAAACAATGGATGGGATAACTATAGATGTATATACCAAATTTCAAGTTCATAGGTCAATTTTGTGACGTATATAAAAAATTTCTTTTTTGTCTGTTATCCAACCGCGCCCATTTTTGGCACATCGATGAACGGAACATTTATAGATACACATACATACAATTTCAAATTCATAGCTCAATTTTAAGTAGATAAGTAGATTTTGATTGTTTGTGGGCGTGGCTCTTGGCTGTTTTCGTCCCCTTTTAATCCCCTTTTAATAGAGCTTTTATAAACTAGAAATATCTGTACAAAATCTCAGTTCAATATCTCTAAAATTACGTAAGAAATCCAACAAAAGACGGACATATGGACGGAAAAATCTAGATTGACTCAGTTTTTTTATCCTTCCGGGTGTTGCAAACGGAAAGACAAACTCAATATATGTTTTATCTTATGTGGAGGGTATAAAAATTAAAAACACTATCGTGTGAATCCGTAAAGCATTAGAATTACCTTATTTATTTACGGAAAAATCTAGATTGACTCAGTTTTTTTATCCTTCCGGGTGTTGCAAACGGAAAGACAAACTCAATATATGTTTTATCTTATGTGGAGGGTATAAAAATTAAAAACACTATCGTGTGAATCCGTAAAGCATTAGAATTACCTTATTTACTTACATTTATATATATGTATATATGCATACTGCTTAAAAGTTATCCTTGAAATTAGGAGAGAAAAGACACTTAATTATGTAGCAAGAAGCTCAATAGTAGAAGGAGATGTACTATTTTGAAAGTCGTCCAAGTTCATTTTCCCAAAAAATTACAAATTTGAAATTTTTTTATATGCATACCTATAAGACTTTTCACTATAGCTCAATCGTTGCGTTCGAATAATGCATTTAAACCACTTTCCAAACAATCCCTAAACATAAAATAGGTCCAACGTGTGCATTGAGAGAGATTGGAGCGAAGAGAATAAATTGTTTACAAAACCCGGTACAGCATATTAAGTTACTCATATATAAACAAACGAGTAAAAATATGATAGGCGCCCTTTAATACCCTACATTACTTGATTCTACAATTTGTGTTCTAATTAACAACTACACAGCTATGTGGCACATACCTTGAGTCACAATTTTTAACATCTAACAGCTGCATGGCTCGTACGTTGAGTCAAATTAGCTGTACCAAACATTGTCACATACAGGCCACTGGGACCCTCACTTTTTTTTTGTTATGACAGCAGTTAAAATGTTAATTTAGTTTAGAGTCCTTCTCATCTCGTAAGAGTATTATTCTATTGGGCTTTCTTTCAAGAACAATCTCATCGAAATATGTCAAAAAGTTCAACCCATAGCTTGCGCACAGAATTTACTTCGACAGACAGGAGGACAGTCGATTTAGAAAGTTTAGAAGGTGATTCTGATGGTGAATATAGAAGAATATGAATATAAATATTAAGAATTGCTAATTTTTTTATGGGTAGGGGTCTTAAAAATGGTTCAATCAAATCTATTTTGTAATAATGCTCATCCTTGACTTAAAGACACGTTCGTGGCAAATATTATCGAAAGATATAATAAAATTGCGACCTTTGGATTGATTAAAAATGGACGAAAGAGGAAAATAGTTAAATCGATTTGAATTTTTTTTACAATTATTATATTTAAAAGAGGCTGTGGCGTAGCAGTGTAAAGACATGATATCCTAGGCTAGGTATTAAAAGATAGCTCCCGTGTATACATGCCGCGCCCACATATTAGGTGGAGGGTATCCAAAATATTGCTTAAGGCAATATTTTAGTTGGATTAATAACTCTCTCACAAGTATATACCAGAACGATCTCTGAACAAGAAGCAGACACTTTCATGTCTATTATTATACTCTAAGCGCCTGTGCGCTCTTTTACTTGCCCTGTGTCAGAAACTTATAAATGCATATAAGCAGAGACCTCTAAATATTTTATTTTATTTAGAGTTTTCTGGTATAAATGTTATACACTCTCTCTCTCTCTCTGCCTCTCTTTTTGACCTGAACATATATTTATACCTCTTGTTACAACAGATGTGTAATCACTTCGATTTCGAACTTCCCTTAATAAAGGTGCGTAAAGTAAGCCGTCTTAACTTGAACACAAGAAGCCGGTTAAAATAAAATAGTGGAACTTTGTGTAGAACTAAACAATAATATATACTATGTAGCATATATGTATATGAACAATAATATATAAAAAATAATTTTTAGTAAATTAAAATTAAAGAAAAAGAAATAAGTAGTTATCCAAAAAAAGACTTGAATAATTACAAAAAATATTTTTTTTAAGTACAAATCGATAGTAAAATGGTGGCATTAAAAAATCATTAAATGCAACAACTCCAAAAGTAAAAAAACACCAAAATTGTAAGTAAGTATGTATAAGTGAAAAATTTATTTTTATGCAAAGTGAAACAGTTTCTATAATACAGTAATCAGAAGAAATTTCCTCCATCACAATAAAAAAAACAACAATTTTGGGATACGTTTATAGATATATATATATTATATAGCACTCTGGAATAACGTTTTTAGTACGTTGTTAGTATTTTGGGGGATGCAGTTGATGAAAAAACCTATTTACGTTAAGAAAAATTATCGATTTTTATAAAAAGTATGAGTTTTTGTAGGAAATAATTCACCAAAAGAAAAATCTGTCACCATGAAATTGTACACTACTCTATAAAGAGAAGGTATAGAAAGCAAAAATAATACAAAAAAAAAAAACAAAAACCTTACTCGCATATGGCAAAAAAAACACACACACACACAACACAAACACATGTTTACATGCTTACATTAGTATATAAGTGTGCGTGTAAGCTGGTATATATATATTTGGACAAAAAAGCAGAAGTATAAGAAGAAGAGGATGTCGGGAAAGTCTAGGTAGAAGAAAGGAAAAAACACTTTACCACTAAACTAAATAAACATCCCTTAAAATATCCTTTACAAAGAAAACAAGTTTAACAACAACAACAATAACAAAAACAACCACTACACCAAAGCAATATTGGAGAGTAAGGAATTATATACAAATTTTACTTAAGCATACAGACAGTCAGTCAGCCAGCCAGCCAGCCATCTAGTACAATAATTGTTGTATCAGGTCTGATAACAAAGGGTCCTGCTTTTTTCTTCGTCCTTTTATTCATTGTGCCTCTTGCAATATCTTAACGGCAATAATGGTACATTCTCGATAAAGAAAACACAACATAAAAATGTATCCAACAAATGTTCTTTACGTACACACACACGCACACACAAACATACAAACATACATGAGTGTGCATGGATGTTTCTTCTATGTTAAAAGTGTGTATGCGCATGTATATTTGCATTTGTAAATTACAGCAAAGCAAATTTTATTAATGTTTAGCTAGAGGCGTAGAAACCGTTGAAGAGTTTTAGGTAGGTGAAAAAATGAAAATTAAGAAAGGAGAACGACTGCTTGTCTGCATGTGTCCACAATACTTTGTTTTACCATGTATCAGTGAATTAGAAGAGTGAAGAGTGCTTTAAGGCCACTTTTCCGGAAACATTGAAATTTGAAATAGGTTAAGAAAAACCAGACCTTGCTAATTAGTTAATTCAATGTTTCAGAAATATAGGCTTCGGCCACTTTTAAAATAATCCATTTGTGTGTTATTTTAAGTTTTTAATGCCCAGCATCATATCTGTACCATAGACACCACAAAGTACAATATTCTGCATCAGCAGCAAATATTGAATTAAAATAAAAAAAAAATTGCCACGCCCACAATTGATATAAAACTTATGCAGCTACCACTACAGAGCTAACAAGTATAGAAACTAAGCGGGGCGTGGCAGATACTTAGGCCCGTGAAAAGTGTATGTAATACCAATAAATTTCCACATCGGATTTTGCGCCTAAAAAGCGTAAATTTCATTCAACCCCGCCCATTTTTGACAAATTAATGGAAGGACTCACTATAAGCTTGTGTACCTCTCTCCTTTCAACCACGTGTTACGTGGCTGACAGGCAGATTTTCATCGATAGGCTTAGCATATAATTCAACCACGCCCATTATTTAAGATACTTATAAATATAAATAAAATAAAAATTTCAAGTACGTTCGTTATTGGCTTTTAACCGAATTTTGCCCATTTTGCATATGAACTCTCTGCATAAAGTTTCAGCTAAAAACGACTTTGAGTGAACATGCAGACAGACGGATGGGCATGTTGCTAAGATCGACTGAGATCTTAACTGATGCTGATAAGAAATGAAATGTGGGAACTTGCAATTTTGGCTTGAGCCAAAATTGAGGTTCAAAGAATGTAGAAATATTATTTATTTGAACTACATACATACAGAACATATCTATACAACCACATAGTACTGATCATTAAAAAACATCTGTCTTACTTATGAAGCGCAACAAAAGGCTGTTTTCATGATGTTTGTTGTTTTCCTTTTTTTTTTTTTTTGAGGATTGCACATGTCTTTGGCTCCATCTGTGCTACTTAAGCACGTGCCCTCTGCTTAAAGGCTGAATATAACTGTTGTCCAGGACAAACATATATATCTACATTATTTACACATTGTATATGTATGTCTGATTAACGAACAAACAGGACTTGTGATCTGAGAACCGATTTGGAATCATAAAATTAAAGCCATACTCACACACACACATACCTAGGTACAACGCAATGTGTTTTGGTGCATAGTTTATATGTATATATGTACAACAATATTTTTGTTTTCTCCTTTTGCTATTCTTGCTTAACTTCCCGTTACAATAGTTGTTATACAGCATCATAAGAAATCCTTAAAAATAAGAAAATTTCCAACAATTGACATGGCATCGAACAGTGAATCAACACAAAAAAATTCTTTCTTAGAATTCTTATGCAACAATATTGAATCCCAACAAAACATGCTGTCTTCACCATCCTCATCAAATAGCAGCAGCCGTAATTCCGAATCGCACCCATCAAGAACTAATAGTAATAGCAGCGCGCAAGAAGGCATATCCAACTCATCAAGCAGCATCCTCTCAACGCAATCGCTCGATCCTTGGGATTTGGCTGGAATACGCAGTTTGTCACGTTCTTACTTGTTGCACGGAATGGATCGTGAACGAGTGACGAAATATGTTGAAAATGATAATCAGCGTGCGAGTGGTAATGCTTTGAGTGATAGTCTCAATGGAGGCGATAACTATGACAGCACCATAGCCCAATGCAGTGAAATGGCTAAGGGAGTTTTCGGCAATGGCTTAAATGGTGGTGGCCTCAGTGGTGTCGGTGTTGGTAGAGGTCCCTTTGGTAGCCGACCATTTACTGATGATAGCAAGTAATTATTTGATTTTTCCCTTTCTTAAGATAAATAATTATTTTAATTTTATTTATTTTTTCAACAGTATTCCATATTACACGTTTGATTCAATAAATCAAAGATACGTTCCAGTAAGTGCACCACAACCAGTTCAAGCAGAGTCGCATAGCAATAATCTATTTTCGCTATCTAATCCCCATCCGTACAAGGTGAATGAGCAGTTGCCGTTTAGGCGGAACAGTCAGACTAATTCCGGTCGTTGCAATAGATGCGACAACATAGCATCGTTACGTTGCTTAGAATGCAACATAAACACTTGTGAGGAGTGTTCTCTCATTCATTCGACCCTTTTACAACATAGAGTCATACCCGTACCACCACCCATTGGCACAGCTCCCAAAAGCCTTAGCCAACATTACTGTCAACAACATAATGAATTGTTGCGCTATGTTTGTGTACGCTGCCACAAAGTTATTTGTAAGACGAGCAAAATTCAGGATCATGGCGATCATGAATGTTCTCAAATCGGCGAATATCGACGCGATTATGATAATAAAATCAAATCTTCTATACAGACGACAAGTGAGGGTATTCAACATGTTCGCAGTGCCATCGATAGAACCGTACAGTTTATGAGTATGAGAAAGCAAACCGCTATGGAGGTGAAGAATGATATGCACAATTGTTTCAATCAAATGATTCGTTGTATACAAGATCGTGAACGTTTCATGGTCGAGGCCTTGACTAATGCATGCGATCGCGATTTACAGATATTGGATAGTCAGAAAGCTGGCTTACAAAATATACTTTCTGGTTTGGCCGATACCAACAATACTCTGCACATATTGGATGCAAATGGGGATAAAATGGACGATATTGAGTTAAGTTTGAAACTCACCGCTTGTCATCGCCAACTAGATGAACACATCACGGGATTTCGTTCTCTGCAGCCCAAAAATTCTGTTTATCTTTTCATGGCTCCCGATGCCGAAGTAATGCAGTCGATACGTGAATCAGGTGTTCTTATAAATGATAATAAATTCATAGTAAATGGTTTTATAGGCAATTCTATGAAAGCACTTTATTCCCAATATCCTTCGTTGGGTGAAATAACGAACACTTGGACTCGCGGTACGGTGGAAATGCCGAGTGTTAGTGGTAGTAGCCCCTTAATGCAACCAGTAAATTCGGTTAAACGATTAATCTTTGGCGGTCCCTCAATGTCGTTCGCCGAGGAGGGTCATAAAGATGGACAAGTCAGTCGTCCCTGGGGGCTATGTGTTGATCGTTTCGGTAATATTTTGATCTCAGATCGTCGCAATAATCGTGTGCAAATATTCGACTCGCATGGTAATTTGAAAATGAAATTCGGGCGTCAAGGTGATGGCGATGGTGAATTCGATTTGCCAGCCGGCATTTGTGTAGATATCGATGATCGTATTATTGTTGTGGATAAAGATAATCATCGCGTGCAGATATTTGATCAGAATGGTGTTTTTGTGCAAAAATTCGGTACACGCGGTACTGAGTACGGACAATTTCAATATCCTTGGGATGTGGCCGTCAATACGAGGCGTCAAATTGTCGTTACCGATTCGCGTAATCATCGCATACAACAATTCAATTCGAAGGGACGCTTCATACGTCATATAATCTTCAATGATTATTCACCCAATAAGAATCCGGCATCACCGCGCGGCGTTTGCTATACACCCACCGGTAATATTATTGTTTCCGATTTTGACAATCACTGTTTGTACCTGATTAATCCGGAAGAAAATAAGGTAACGCATCTTCCTCCTAATATTAAGAGAGTATAAAATTTTTCATTTTGTTTTGTTTTGCTTTTATTAAGAATGTAAAAGTAGTGGGCTGCGAAGGAAATGGACCTCAATTGCAATTTAATCGACCTTCGGGCATATTTTGCGATGATTCGGGAAATATTATTTTAGCCGATTCTAAGAATCAACGTATACTCTCTTTTAATTCACAATTTATGTTTATGTGGCAAGTAAGTTGTGCCTTGTGGGATGACCATAAAAATGAAACGCAATTTCAATTCTTTCCTTTTTTTCCAGCTGGACATTCGTCCTTCAAGGAATAGTTTAATGCCCTCATATATTGATGAAAAGGATCGAACCTGTGATGTGGCTTTATTGCCCGATGGACGTACTGTAATACTCATAGAGCTTTCACCCGATTCCAAGGAGGGATGTAATCCCAAAAAAAAATTCGTTCACATTTTTTAATAGAGAACGTTAAATGTTGCCTCTTAGTAGTAATACCGTACATGGCGTCTATGTAATAGGATACGTAAGCAAAACAGTTCAGTCGGTTAAGCCCGACTATTTATTACTCTACACCACTTAGCTCCTAACTAAGGATTTACGAAAGTTAGTGAACGATTTAAGTTATTTCATAATAGAGCCTGCTTTTCGGCAAAGATCTGTCTTTGTATTAAATTTCCCTCAAATATCTTTAAAACTACAATTTGTAGTTTGAACATAAATTTTCTTAAACAGGCATACAGAGGAATATCTGAATCGATAAGTGTATGAACAGATGAGCCTTTCTTTAGTCATTTAAGAGTTACCGCAAATGGTGTAGGGCAGAAAGATTTAGCAAAATTTCTGTAATCATTACAACATGTTGGTAAATTTTTTAATTATGATTTTCTATACTCATGTCTCATATTTTGAACTCAAAAATTCATGTACTTTCTTGTACTGTACTGCAAGTATTTAGAATACGACTTTTGCCATAAATAGTTTGTTTAAGATTTTTTTTTATTCACATTAAATTCAAGTAAAAGTTTTAAATTCATTTTGCTAAGAGCTAGAAAGCTCACGTTGCTATGCGTCGCTTGTCTTCAAACAGAGGAGAACCACATGAAATTGTATAAATGTCTCCACAAACAAAGGCGTGACGTTTCCGCCCATTAAAAAATAAATTTTGTCACAAAAGCTTTTCCCAGTAACGTGGGCTATTTGGCGCTGGTATTCGAGTTAGTCGATAACTTATATACACAACAATGTTGAAATTCGGACTTTCATCATAAAAAAGTTTTTTGGATAAACAAGTTATATTTGGCTAAGAACTTTAAATTAAAAGTTATGACTAGTAATAAAGACTTACCCACAGTGGGCGGTGTTGTGATGAAATTTTTGAGGGGAAACTCATTTAAAAACCGTTAAAAAATTAACAGTAAAAAAACGTTGACCTTTTCTTAATACTTTTCCTTTGACGTGGGGGCGTGTCTTTCTTCCGATTTTGCCCAATTTTAATATCAAACTGCGTACAACAACAACCAATATTTCTGCAAAGTTTGCAGACGATATCTCTATTATTGTGACTGGAAGAATGCTTATCACAGATCTACACATAGACGGACGGAAAGACAGCTGAAGTGGTTAATAATTTAATAATAAATGAAAGTAGATATAACTCCGACAAGATGGATGGTGCGTATACTACGTACCCTTTTTAGGAATTAGAAAACGAATGAGAACAAGCTTCTTCATACAACTTGACAAATCTATATTGTACACCTACATACATTGGGTATGGAAATGAAATTTAGTGAGAGGTTCTGATATTTTATTAGAAAATTAAAAAACGTACATTTATCTTAAAGGAGTATCCGAGACTCAATTTAAAGCATATAAATACGTATAAGGTATTACAATATGTGCTTCTTTTTTTAATTTTAAATTGATTTTTTTTTTATTGTTTAATTAATTTTATTATTATTATTATTTTTAATAGATGTTAACGAAAAAGACAAAATAAAACATTTTTATTTTAAAAAGACTGAAACCATTTGCAACAAATGTGTTCATTATATATGTATATGAAAAACAATATATCAAAAACAAATTAAACAAATTTAAAAAGAACCATGTGTACGAAGAGAGAAGAAACAAAACTGAAACACAAAACAATTTTAAGCAATATTAAAAAAGAAAGAAAAAGTACTTCACTACAAGTTGAAACTTCAAAGTGTAAGGTTCCTAATTATTTTGAATACACAAAAAACAAAAAACGAAAAAATTTATAGAAAATTTTTGAACAATTGATTGAAAAAGTAATTAATATAAAAGTTGCTTATAATTAAAAAAAAAAATTCACAATCTATTAACTAAATCGTACACAGAGTACAAGAGAAGAAAAGTAACATAAGTAAATTAAGCATTTAATGCCCACAAATTTTATTTATACGAAAAAAAAAAAAACACAAACAAACATAAACATCACTGCGAATAAGCAGAGAAATGGACAAGCATATTTTTCAAACAATAAAAACATGATTAGGTGATTAATTGATTTGAAAAAAAATTACTAAACAAATTTTTTACTTTACTTTTTAATTATTATTTTTTTTTTTAGATAAATGTTTTTGCTTTTCATTTTTCACCTTGATTATATGAAAATAATTTTTTGTTCAAAAAATTATTTTTATTAAAATTAAAATTAAGTAAATTTCTTATAAAAACTAAATAAAATCATTTTTATTTCTTTTTTATATTTTTATATTTATTTTTTATTTTTTCTTTATTCTTTTGTTCATAAAAATTATTATATAGATTATTTTTTCGATTTTCAAGTTTAATTTTCCTAAATATTACATTTTTCATCAAAGTTTTGTGTTTGATTTTATTTTTTAAATTAATTTCATAAAAATCATTATTTTACATTCGGTCTCTGGTGAAAAATATAAAGTTTTAAAGGACTCATTATACTGATACTACTCCAAAGCTGTAGCTACGGAGAGTGTAATTTCTCAAGACTTTACACTGCAAATCAATTAAATTTTCACCTTTTAGGATTCATGTTGAAAGGAGAAAGAAAATTCAGTCCCAAACTCAAAGTTATAAATCATTATACATAAACCATACATATAAGGAAGAACAAAACATTTCATGTGTTTAATGCCGTAGGCTTTTAAATCAAAACAAAACGAAAACAAACAAAAAACAACAACAAAGCAAAAGTTTAAAAAGTACGTCGAGTTATGTTTGTTGCAACATTTATCTACATTATTATATTTATACATATTTATTTTTTTTTTTGAAATTGTGCAACATGTTTAAAAAAGAAAAAAACCCAATAATCATATTACTCCTATATAGAAAAATGTAAGCTTTCTTTGTTTACGAAACTGTAACTTCTCTTTAATAGAGGAATTATGGTTAAAAAACTTATGAACTCACTACATATACACGTATTCATATACCCATAAAAAAACACAAAATATTATACATTCTTCTCTGATCTGCTTTTGACATATAACATGACGTATATATAAGATATTTCAAGCATCCTTAGAAAATTGAAAAAAAAATTTTTTTTATTTTAGGCTCCATATAATCCATATTAGAATACAATATTCTAAATTAATATAACTCAGGTAATACTACTAAGGATACGGATTTTTTAAATCGTAGGAATCCTTAATCGAAATATGTATTTTATGTTAAAATCCAATGAAAAAACTGTTTTTGACTGGGCCATTTGGCCAAACCTGAGATATCCTCCCACATTTTTACAAAAACAAGGGGCTTCACACGTTTGGAGGAGTGTTTTATTTGTAAATTGCGGGTATGTCTGTTATTATATATATATAAATATATGTAATCGCAGAAGATTTTGCCAAATTGTGGGCTTCGCTTTTAGCCTTTATTTTATCATTTTAATTTTAATTTTATATCCATTACAATAGTGAACTTTAGATTAGAAACCGTGCAAAGTTTCACCTCAATACGTATTTAAAACTTAGCGTAAGTCTTTTACATATGCATCCGTTTCTCATTTAAATTAATAAGATTTTTTAAAAGATTCATACTCGAGAGATATTGCACATAAGTATGCTATAATTTAATCACTCAATTTAAGTTAGGCTGAATCTTAAATACTTTTCACTTCAATCTTACATTCTAACACTTACTTATATGCCAAAAGAAGTTTTTTTTCGATAAATTGTGAGTTTATGTCATTCGATCACGCCCATTTTCGACACATCGATGTTTGGGCTAGTTATAGACATGTTTAACAAATTTTAACTTTATAGATAAATTTAGGTAATAGATAAATATATTTTTGATGATTATGGGCGTGGCTTTTGACCTAATTAAAACAGTGCTCTGCACACAGTAAATAGCAATGTATTGTATGTATTAATTTTAGCTTAGTATTTTAAAGTTAGAGTGAAACGAACATACGAACTAAGTTTAGAACGACTCAATTTTTGAAATTAATCAAGAATATACATTATATGTGGAACTTCTGACTCCTTCTGTTGGTCAATGCAGTCGTTTTGACAAAGTAGAACTTCAGTGTTAACTAAGGTCTAGTATAGAAACCATATACTATGTTTTCAATTTCTCACATTTCGTATCTTACAAAGCGCTCCCACTTCCTTTATATATTGCACTTGCTATCCTTTGAATTGTATTAATCTATATATATTTTTAACAGTTTAATTAGTTTTTTTTTCTTTGTAGGAGTTAAGAAATTTTTCTTTTATAATAAATTGTGTTCTCTTTAATCTTAAGTTTCAGTATAATAATTAATAAAATATTCAACAACTATATAATTATATACATACATACACTATGTATATAAAAATTAATAATAACATAAATTATAAGATAAGATTATATAAGAGAAGTGTAAACAATTGATTGAAAGAAAATCATATATGAGTACAAAACCTAAAGTACAAATTTTGTGTATTTTAATTAGCGTTTATGTTTGTATTACTTATATATTATAAAAAAACAAAAAGAAGACAACAAAATTCTAAAATTATGTCTACTCCTATAATAATTAAGACCAAGGACTCAACAACAAACAACACTACCAACACAAACTTCTATGATATTCTCTCAGACAAATTTAGCTGTGACCAGAAATAATTACAAAAAAGCAAAAAAACAATTATAAAAACCCTAAACAAAAAATCTACATACAACATGTCAAATATATGAATTATAAATATTTCTAGAATTTATATAATTATGTATATTTAAATGATAAATAGATAAATAGATAGTGTTATTTACTCGTACGTAATTATTATTAAAGGCCAAACTTTATAACTCAACTTATTATACGATACATATGCTGCTAACAAAATGCTAAACTCTGGCTGATTATTATTAAATAAAGATTTGTATTAAATTAATCATCTTTAAATTACAACTAAGTGACACTAAGTACTTACATATTAAAAACATTTATAAAATTATAAATGATTCACTCAAGTATATACACATATGCGTTATATAAATATGCATTTAAACAATTTTATACTAAAACATAACGAAAAATTGTTAAAAAAATTGAAAAAACTAAAAATTATATTCTCTTCTTATTGTATTCTCTCTCTCCCACCAAAAAAATATGTAAAAAAATAAAGAAAATTTATTAAAAATATATTGCTTTAAGAAAAATCTTAAATAACTTAAATTAGTGGACGTTGCCACTACGCCCTTTTTATACCCTGCACCACTTATGCCAAAGAGTAAATTAAGTTTGTTCAGATGTTTGAAACTCCTAAACGGCAAATGCCACCCGCACCTTCTCGCACCTTATACCAATCGGTTCAGAATCAAAATCTGAATCAATTTAACCATGTCCGTTCGTCCGTCTGCATGCTCATATTTTGAAATATTTCGATGAAATTTTTTACGAGGACATGTATTGGCCCAAAAAGGAACCCTATTGAAAATGGATGAATTTCCACCCGATCGTACCATTTTTAGAGTTTCTTTTCACATAACATTTTATTATAAAAGAAATCGGTCTATGACGAAAACTCCCAACTTTTTAAATTTTTTTGTCAAAATTTGGTGAAATTTGGTGGTTAGTTGACCGACTATAATATTTTCTCTTTTTAGATTTTGTATTATTTATCAACTAACAAGTTGAAT
Organism: Ornithomya fringillina; assembly: GCA_963978525.1. Lineage (NCBI taxonomy): Eukaryota > Metazoa > Arthropoda > Insecta > Diptera > Hippoboscidae > Ornithomya > Ornithomya fringillina. Next base: position 12,584,594 of record OZ021694.1, read on the forward strand.
TCTGCATCAAATATGAATTATGAGCATGTTTGCTGAACGACTACGCCCATTTTTAATATATGGATAGTTCGATTATAAGTCGGTTTATCCAATTTGAACTTCATAAGTTTCATTAATATGGCTTTTAGAGATTTTTATCCATGGTGCGCGTGGCACTTGGCCGAGATTGTCATATCTACATACAAAAACTGCATAGAAATATTTGTAGAAAATGTCAGCTCGATATATCACAATTTACGTACACGCGGTCGGATACGTCTAAATTGAGAATGATTTTGAAGGAGATCAGGAATATATATACTTCGTAGAGTCTTCAAAGATTCTGTCTCGGTATTGCAAACGCAATAGCAAACATAGTACACCGTCGTCACTAAAGTGGAAGATTTATGATTAAAGTAAGTATAAACAAGATAGAAAAGTTCGGTTAAGACCGAAGCTTAAATACCCTCCACCTTTTGTAATTCTCTAAAAAATAAGCTCCTATTGCCATATTTATGTATATGACTGTTTCATGTACTTACGCAAATAGTGTTTTTTTTAAATTATAGGCGTGTGCGTTATTCAATCACGCCCATTTTTGGCACAGTGTTGGATAACGGTACCCTTTATATATATACCAAATTTCAACTTGATAGACATAGTATTGTGCGATATATAATTTTTATACCCTCCACCTTAGGGAAGAGGGTATATTCACTTTGATCATCCGTTTACAACACATCGAAGGAAGCGTCGGAGACCCCACAAACCATATATATTCTTAATCAGCATGAAAAGAGAAATCGTTTGAGACATGTCCGTCCGTGTGTCCGTGTGTCCGTCTGTTGTTGGCACTCTCACGGTCGTAATTTTTGAGATATCAAATTGAAACTTTGCATACGTATTCTTAGTTCAATTTCGCTGTTCCGTATTGAAATTGGGCAAAATCGGTTAAGAGACACGCCCACAATAAACGAAAATCTCATCATACCTCGAAAAAATTATATCTTTAAAAAATTATATGTCGCACAATACTATGTCTATCAAGTTGAAATTTGGTATATATATAAAGGGTATCGTTATCCAACACTGTGCCAAAAATGGGCGTGATTGAATAACGCAAACGCCTATAATTTAAAAAAAACACTATTTGCGTAAGTACATGAAACAGTCATATACATAAATATGGCAATAGGAGCTTATTTTTTAGAGAATTACAAAAGGTGGAGGGTATTTAAGCTTCGGTCTTAACCGAACTTTTCTATCTTGTTTAAAGATACAATTTTTTCGAGGTGAGATTTTTGTTTATTGTGGGCGTGTCTGTTAACCCATTTTGCCCAATTTCAATACGGAACAGCGAAATTGAACTAAGAATACGTATGCAAAGTTTCAATTTGATATCTCAAAAATTACGAACGTGAGAGTGCCAACAACAGACGGACACACGGACGGACACGTCTCAAACGATTTCTCTTTTCATGCTGATTAAGAATATATATGGTTTGTGGGGTCTCCGACGCTTCCTTCGATGTGTTGTAAACGGATAATCAAAATGAATATACCCTCTTCCCTAAGGTGGAGGGTATAAAAATAGAAGTGAGAAGTGGAGTTATATTGAACAACAGCCCTTATTTCGGCTTCAAATTCTCAAATTCTCGCGTTCTAGTTATTAAGATAATTTGTAATTTGTAATTTTGTTAAGGTCTTTATGCAAAATTCGCCTCAATGTGGTGCGAGAGATTTCCATTTCCTGTGAACGGCGTGGAATCGATTGATTTGACTCTGCATACAGAAACTAGAAGTATCTGTGCGGGTAAATAACTCAAAATTTACAAAAGTGAAAGTGCCAACAAAGGCCTGACGCTTGCGCGGACAGGTTTTAATTGACTCAAATTTTAATGCTGATCAAGAATATATATTCTTAAAAGCATGATGCCTTCTTCTGAGTTTGGCAAACGCTATAACAAACTTAGTTTACGCATTGTTTTCGCTTTCTATTGGAAAGGGACAAATATTGCCAAACCACTTCAATTTATATTAATTTGCAATTCTAAAGCAGCTCGGCTTAGCTTAAAGCAATGTATGTTCATAATATTATAAAATAAGCTGGTGTGGTTAACGGAGCAGTCGGCGTCAGCAGTGATTGACCTGTTTCCACACATATCACCTTGCCGGCAAGTAAACACAACATGTAGTAAACCCAATTGAGAGGCGGCCAATGTCGCTGTTAAATCGTTATAACGATCGGTAAGCGTGCGATAAAAAAAAATAAAAATCAACAATAACAACAACAACAACAATATCTCATCTAGCCAATATGATTGTTTTCATATTTGATTTGAATATTTAAGAGCATGCTAGATAATTAGGCGTCTCCTCCAACCGCCTTTTTCAAAAATGCACAGCTACAGTCTAAGTACGTTGCAGAGGTACGTTGACGTCGCTGTCATGCAAATTTTTTCTATATCTCTATATGAAGCAAATGATATGTATAGTTGAGTATAATTTTTGTAACAGTAATTTTAAGTAATTTTGGACCTTTCAAAATGGCCATACATGTTCTAAAGCAGTACATGGATCAATAAAAATGTTGAACTTTTCCTTCACAAATGTACTTAGTCTTGGAAAAAAATTCTCCATTTTTAGTTTCTGCGCCTTTGTAGGCTTATCGCTTGATCGATTGTGGCTAAAAGGTTTGTAGAGAGAATATTTTTCAGTATTTCCCCAATAGGTAATATTAGCCACGCCCCTTTAAAATACTCTTAAAACTGCAAATTATTTTATTTATATTAAGAGACCGTGAACGGTAAGTATCCAAAGTACGACTTAAGCCATTGGCAGCTGTCCTTCTCGCTTTGATTTCATTTCTGTTTTGATTAATTTTTTTCTACGTAATTGTTTATATTATCAAGTGTGCGGCGGGTGCACTTGTCAATAAGTTGATGTTTTGAAAACAATCCAAACTCGTTCTTAGGCGAACAGCCGACCGAACAGTTGTAGCTTAAAGTGATAAAACATTTTTCAGTTGCCCGTTCATTTTAGTATTGTACGTTCGTTTGTGTGCATTCTATAGAGTCTTAATAAATATATAAATAATATTATCGACAAGCACACACACCAGTGTGCCATAACCAAAAAGTTACTCATACAAGCAAACAGCTCTTGAACATAAAATTTCGTAATAAAAAAAAAATTATTATTTTAATAAAAATACAGTCAAAATCTGTGTGGTGTGTACAAGTTATATTCTCACAAGAGCAAGTGCAAGGTAATATTTTTTCTATAGCATATATTAAGCTTTTGATAAGTGCAAGTGCTTTTGATAAAAGTGAAATGAACTTTAAACGTTAGAATTTGTAATTTAAGCTTACTTTTCAAAGCAACCTATTTATATTTATTCATTTCATTCACTTTTTTTGGCAAATTTCACTATTTCAAAGATACGTTGATGTTGCTGTTGTTTATATTATAGTTAAATAATATTCAAATGAAGCCAAACGTGACGTAAATGTGCAGAGAATGATAATCGTATAGCTGTAGATATGTAACAGTTGTTAGTGTTGATAGCATATGATATTAAATAATATAATATCAACGAGTGAAACAACAGTTACATACACATATACATACATACCTTCCACATATTTGCATAAAATTTGTAAATTATACAAAAGATACATAGAAATCGAACAAGTAAACAAGTAAAAGGTTTTTACAGCGTGTTATTGTATTTTTATATCCTTCACCTTGTTACGAAGTCCAAATTTCTGCATACATTTGCATATTTAACCCTCCCATTGATACGAAAATGGAACAAAAATGGACGTAATTGGATAACAGACACACCAAAAGTTTACAAAAAAAACTATACTTGACGCAGAATCCAACATGGGGGTACACACATAATACATATATTACTTCACGCCCACTATGGAGATTTATTTCAAATTTGGCTTAAGCCAAAATTTTGTTTTTACGTGTTTGAAGTGTTTGCAAGTTTTGACAGACTCAATTGTACGGACACAACTCAAGGGTATTAAACGTTCGGGTAGAACCGACTAAAACATTTTTACTTGCTTTGTTATACTCTCCACATAAGAAGTTTACTAAGTTTGTTATTCCGTTTGAAGCACTGAGAAGTAGGCGTTAGAGACCATACAAAGTATATATATACTTGATCAGCATCAAAAACTGAATCGATCTAAACATGTACGTCCGTGTGTCCCTCTATTGTTGGCAGTTGAAATTTTGTACAGACACTTTTAGTTGTGCTCGCAGATCACTATTTAAAATGGGTAAAATCGGTCAAGAGCCACGCCTACAATTGACAAAAATCTATTGATTCCATGTACAAATTTATAGTTATCATCTTTATCGATATGCCAAATATGGGAATAGCCGGTTACCAGACACGCCCACAATTTACACAAAACCATATTCACTATAAAACTAGACTTGCAAGCGGATTTGTAATTCATACACTTAGAGGCCGCAATATATATATATATATCTCCGCCATTCCCACCGTTGTGGATGTGGAGGGTATTTAAGATTTGGCCCAAACCAAATTTAGTTTTCTTACGTGTTTTTATTTTTTTTAATTTTTTATGTGGTGTTTGATTTCACAGATTTTTAAGTATTATAATGGTAGTTGTTGGCTTTTTTAGGAAGCCCCCCAAAATACTTTAAAAACGGACAGACGTATTAAATTTTTAAAATATACATCTTAGCAATATAAAGGCTGCCACCTTTACACAATTGTACACAATATAACGAAATTAATAAACTGGCACCAGTGGCAGTTACACCTGCCTGCGTATCAAAAATTTACTGAAAACTTGTTTTTTGGTAAAAATTAATTTTTTTAATTGTTAGTTACAATAAAACCAGTAAAAAACTAAATTTGGTTTAGACTAAATTTTAAATACTCTCCTTACCACTATACAAACTATAGGCGTGACAGTTACCTGATTATGGCCTAATATGAAAAAAAAATTTCAAATGATTAACTTACTCCAAATCTATGTGAAGTTTTCTCTCTAACAAAACGAGCCTTCAATTGGCTTATTTCAAAAATTTCTACTGCAGCGATTCAATCATTCCATCATTTTCATTATTTATGAATGTTATTAATATGAATATTAGAAATTCACACTTATTATGTTTTTTTTTACAAATAAAGTCATAATCGCTGGTAATTTATGGTAAACAATAAACAATTGCCATTAATTTGGTGTAAAATTATTCATAAAGAAACGATTTTAAAAAATCTATTAAAAAGCTCATATTGTCTGAGTTTTTTTTTTAAGTAAAGCCCTAAAAACCTACACCCTTTAGCTCCCCAAATTATGCTATAATTAGTTTAATTTTGTTATTTAAGTGATTTAAGTCACTGCACTGTGAGAGGTTCTAAAAACGATTCGATCGGGTCCACATTTTGCACAGCCAATTAACTAATAATCACTAATTATTGTCAAAGAATATTGAGAATTGTACATGTTACATATGTTTGTGCCTAATTTCATCAAAATATCTCAAAAAATACGACCTGCAGCTAACGCAAAAATTTATACGAACGGACAGACGGACATGCCTAGGTTGCTTCTGAATCGATCGGTATATGTGGGTATTACTTTTGCCGTTTAATAATCTCTAGGATGTCTGTCTGTTAGTCTTACGTTCATAGTTGCCAACTCAATAATAAACCTAATATTTTAACTACATACATTGTAGGGTGGATGGAGACCGTAATAATTCACATTACATATGAATTTCTAAAACAAAATTAAATATTGTTAGCATTCAAAACGATTTAATAACTTTTTTAATTTACTTTAATTTTAAATTTATTTAAATTGTTTTCAATCAAAATTTACTTAACTCAAGGCTAATAAAATATGAAATACAACATTGGTTTTGTTTTTACAACAAATTTCTTATAGTCTTGACTTTCAATTTTCATCTATAATAAACCCATAATATGTTTTATATGGAAAATTTTTATTTAACTTGTCTTGACTTTAAACACAGCTAATAAGTAAAGCACTTTTAATTGAAATTCTTGTCTATATACTACATATTACATATTATTACTTATGCATTTGTGTGTGGATATATTTACACAATTTTGTAAATATATTTTCTTAATAACTTATATATAAATGTTACAACTCTTAAAATTAATTATTTTATAAATATTTAGTTTTCCCTGAAAGTTATGGCGTCACCTAATAACAAAGATACGTGGATTGAGATACCTCCTGACCAAGGTACATATATATATAATTCTATTTTTGAGTAATATATTATTTTATTTATTATTTTTAAAAAATTCGTACTTTTTTTTTTTTTTGTTTTTCTTTTAAATTTCCAGATGTTAGTAAAGAAGTTAAGGTTGATACAAAAATGGATAATATAGAAGTAATTGACATAGGTAGGTGCTCATAAACATAAATTATGGATGTTCAATAAAATTACGTGATAGTAAAGAGTGTATATAAACAAAAGCACATACATTAACTAATCGCGCCACCTTAGCTAGTACGAAGCACTTCATGCCGTTTGCAAAACGCACAAGCAAGTAGTACATCAAATCTATACTTATTTAGCCATGTTCAGCGAGGTTTAGCTTTTGCAGATCGGCTATCAGATTCCTATTATCCTCAAAGTAAACGGCGTGATCTTCCCAATTTGTTTTCCTTTAAAGGGGCTGCTTGAAATTTTATGCAAATCGCTAGATGTAATATGTTCAAGTGTTTGTTATTAAACTAACAATGTTAAAACTTTATACCTTAATATTTAACATTTCTCCACAGAGGTATATTAAAAAAAAAAAAAAAAAACTAATATTAAAGAAAAACCAATTTCATTGATTTCTAAATTTTATCACACAATGAACAGAAAATTTCAAAATTTATTTGCCATAATGGTCACTTCCTTTTATACCAATGTCATTGAAACAGCCCTGTGTTTAAAACGTATGCATGCATTCTCATTCTCTTTCTCTCCAATACAATAGAAGCAGAGACTATATGCTCTCACTGGAAGAAATATTTCTTTTCACATACCAGCTGATTAATGAAGTTTGCTATTTGTTGAATTTTATTCAGTCAATTTGTGTCGCTTACGGTGATTTAACAACGGTCGTCTTTAAAAAAGTGATGAGTAAAAAAAATCTTTATATAAATTAATAAATTGTAATAAGAATTTATAATAAATACAACTGTGTTTGCTTACTGCGTGTATGTATTGTTGTGTTTGCTTATCATTTTTTTAACCATATTTTGCCTTGCAATTTATTGTATACAATTTATCAACAACAATTTTAAAACAAAAACAAAGTAGAGCTTTACGCTAGGTACGGCTTTTTTATAAATTGTGAGGGTGCCTGTTATCTGACCACGCCCATTTTTGACACATCATTGTATGGGTTAATTACAAATATGTGTACTAAATTTTATCTTAACAGCTCTAATTTTTGGCAAATAAATAGATATTTGCCATTGTGAGCCTGACTTAACCGATTTTGCCAAAATATAAATAACGATTTGTAAAAACTAGAATTCGTACAAAATTTCAGCTCAATATCTTAAAATTTACGACCGTGCGAATGCCAACAACAGACAGGCGTATGGACGTATATGTCTGGATCGACTAAGCTTTTGATGCTAATGAAGAATATATTTACTTTGTGGGGTCTTCTTCTAGGTGTGACAATTGTAATGACAAACTTAGTTTACTTAATATATGGTATGTGGAGGGTATAATAAAAAATATCTAAAGATAACGATAAGATTAAACACATATGGGTGTTAACTGATGTTATAATGCAAAAAAAAGTATCACATTTGGTTTGGATGTTGGTAGAAGTGTGAATTTAGAAAATTAGCTTTAAAGAAAGTGAAACGAAGTTTGTTTTTTATTTGTTTGTATAATTTTTTGCAGAAACTCTACCAAGTGACAACATGACAAACTACTTTGATGTGAGTAAATAAATATGAAATTGTTTTCTTCATCCTTCATTGCCCCCATTTCCTCTTTATTATAACTTTAGTGTTTGCAATGAATTTTTTATATGATTTTTTTTTTAATTTCTAAACCTCTTGTTTATATACTGTTGGAATATCATCGAACAACAATAACAACAACCGCAATTATAAAATATATATAAATATAAACAACAACAATAACAACCATGTTGATGTAATGCTTGCATGTTTGCCGATACGTGTGTTACAAATAATTATTCACATACTCACATACACTCGTAGGTTTTGCAAAGATGCCGCACGGCTTTCGCAAGTGGAAAAACAAGGGATCTCAATTTCAGGTATGTTGCATAAACAAAACACATTTAAAAAAAATTTTTATGTGGCAAGTGAAGTATAAACATATTTCTGCTCTTAATTTTGAAAACAGTCCAAGTCACACTCCACAAAATGTAGAAAATTTATAAAAAAAAATTACATGATTATTTGCAAATTGTGGGCACAATTTACATTATTTACATAAAAGCAAAGAGCACGAATGTAAACAATAAATACTAAGTACAATGAGTAAATATTGCGTCTTTTGTTCCAATTGGAAACAGTTAATAGAAATTAAACTATAAAACCGTTATTTTATATTTAACCTTTACCATGTTAGTACAGTAAGATTTCAGTCACACAATAATACGTGATCCATTAACATATTGTTATTATTAATTAAATGTAAGAGCTGTTATAACATTAATTAAAACATTACGTACAGGAAGCTTGTTTGTCCGGTTTGGTTTATTGTTATATCACATAAATCTTTAAATAAATTACTTGAAATGATAAAAGAATTAAAAATGTTATTAAAAAGTGACGACAAAATTAAAAAACAAACACTGGATTGCCAGAGTAGGCGGGCAAAAATTGAAAAGTTTTCATTTTGGATTAATGTCACTAAACTCATCGTATACGAATGGTCATGTCATATTATTTGATTTTTTGTGTCATGGGATCTTTAATAAACATAATAATCCATCGAAGAGAGGCATACACTATATTAGAGTTGGAATTATATCACTTAACTTACATTGTTGCTAATTTTTATAGTTAACACCTACCTTAACGGTCTTATTTAACATATATGGAGTTTTTTAAGCGTCTCCGGCGCCCCTCCTAACTCCATTAGAAGTTAGGAGCTTCCAACGTCTTTGGTGGGACCTTCGACTATGTGTCTCCCAATTCGAGGCGCACTATTCCCCATGGGTTGGTTGCCCACTAACATGTGCCAATATTATAAATGGTTACTGGAACATATCCAGCAACCTATATGATCCTTGGAACTATCCAAGAACCAACCACGTTCCCTGGAACTATCCAGAGACCTTATATATAATAATACTTGCTGTCCCTTACTCTGGCCCCGTATTCCTTGGACGAAGCACCTATGCCGGTACTCCGTTTCGGGGCGGGGCCTCCACTTAACTTACACTATTCTAGTCGTCAAAATTTTTTATTTGATATCCATATAAAATAGATTTTAAAGGATTTGATAATCCGTCAACTTTTGGCTCTCATATTAAGTCGCTTGTGAAGAGAAGCGGATTATTGCCGCTTTCTTGAGACGATCCCCCCATTATTATAAAGTAATTATAGGGCAGCACTACTTGCTCTTGAAAAACAAGTGAAAATATTATGGTCGGCCAAGCCCGACCATCAATTACCCTACACCACTTGGTATATTATTCAATTTAATTTTTTTTTTCTTTCATAAATGAAAAGTTTTATTTTTATACCCTCCACCTTAGGGAAGAGGGTATATTCATTTTGATTATCCGTTTACAACACATCGAAGGAAGCGTCGGAGACCCCACAAACCATATATATTCTTAATCAGCATGAAAAGAGAAATCGTTTGAGACGTGTCCGTCCGTGTGTCCGTCTGTTGTTGGCACTCTCACGTTCGTAATTTTTGAGATATCAAATTGAAACTTTGCATACGTATTCTTAGTTCAATTTCGCTGTTCCGTATTGAAATTGGGCAAAATGGGTTAACAGACACGCCCACAATAAACAAAAATCTCAACATACCTCGAAAAAATTGTATCTTTAAAAAATTATATATCGCACCTATGCCTATCAAGTTAAAATTTGGTATATATATAAAGGGTACCGTTATCCAACACTGTGCCAAAAATGGGCGTGATTGAATGACGCAAACGCCTATAATTTAAAAAAAACACTATTTGCGTAAGTACATGAAATACATAAATATGGCAATAGGAACTTCTTTTTTAGAGGATTGTAAAAGGTGGGGGGTATTTAAGCTTCGGTCTTAACCGAACTTCTCTATCTTGTTTTTTTTTTTGTTTGCTTCAGAAAGAGCCAATTAAAGAAATTGTTGCGTTTGTACGAGGAGAATGAAACGGAAATGTTGAACGCATTGGATGCTGATTTGCGCCGCCCCAAACAAGAGAGTATGATAGTGGAAACGGAATTATTGAAAAATGATGTCAAAAATATAATCTATCACTTGGATGAATGGTGTAGGACTGAGCAACCGTCAAGAGATTTGGCCAATATCTTGGATTGTGTGCACATCTATAAAGACCCCTACGGTGTCGTATTGGTGATTGGGCCCTGGAATTATCCATTGCAATTACTCTTGGTACCGGTGGCTGCTGCCATAGCGGCTGGCAATTGTGTGGTATTAAAACCCAGTGAATTAGCTGGCAATTGTGCCAAATTTGTAAAAGAAACTTTCCCCAAATATTTGGATAACGTAAATTTCCAAACAAACTCCGACTAATTGTTAAACTAAACTAAATGAAAAACTTTCCATTGTTAGGACTGTTATCAAGTAGTGTGCGGTGGACCTGGAGAAACAGCCGAATTGTTAAAACAACGTTTCGATTATATATTCTATACTGGATCTACGCGAGTCGGACAGTTAGTGCATGCTGCCGCTAATAAGTATTTAACTCCAGTGACGTTAGAATTGGGTGGCAAGAGCCCTTGCTATATAGACAAATCGGTGCCTTTGCATACGGCTGTTAAGCGTATATTGTGGGGTAAATTGATTAATTGCGGCCAAACGTGTATAGCACCCGATTATATATTATGCTCACGGGAAATACAACAACAATTCATAGCGGAAGCTAAAGGGATTTTAAAAGAATGGTACGGTGACGATATACGCAATAGTCCGGATCTGACACGTATTATCAATAAGACACATTTCGAGTAAGTCGCGTTTAATTATACCCTACTTTAAAAAGTGGTGCGAGAGTATGGGGGCGTTTGTATCTGTACCAATGTCCATTTGTGCGTCCATTCATATATTTCAAACAATGTAGAGTCATTTTTGATATTGGCGGCAGTGAAGATGTTGTTAATGGATGAAATTTGGCATAAGGACAATTTTTGGACTAAGGAAGCACCTCATCGCATATACAACAATAAGCAAATTAAGTTTTTATATGAAGAGAGGCGAGTTCAAATCCATCTAAGGATCAAAATAAAAAGGTTTTTTTAGCTGGAATTTGAACTCATCTGTCAAGTTAGAGTGAAAGTCGAAATTGGTGACAAGCACACGCCACTAAAAAAGGACACACCTGTATTGTGTCTACATGTAGACAATTGGCCCGAGCCAAACATAACTTTTTTACTTGTTTTTATAAAATTGTATTTTATTTTTTTCAAATACCTTTTAGACGTTTATTGGGTTTAATGAAGCATGGTAAAATAGTTGTGGGTGGAGGTTATAATGCCACTGAACGTTTTATAGAACCTACCATCATAACCGATGTCTCTGCTGAAGATCCAGTTATGCAAAATGAAATTTTTGGACCCATTTTACCCATTGTGAATGTGGAGAGTGCTTATGAAGCCATCAAATTTATAAATTCCAGGTAAGTTGTAATAGCAGGAGAGAGTGTTTGTTGATATTTTATTAATCATTTATTTGCTAAAAGAAATTTCAGCAAAACTTCCTCTTTCGGTTAAACGGAATATTCATTCATTTGAGTTTTCCATTTTTCCAATTCCAATCATTTCACTAATGAAAATTGTTTTCCTTTTGATTACAGTTTTCCATTTTTGTTGTTGTAGTTGTTATTAGAGATTAAATTTAGTAACTGCGTATGAATCATGTGAAAATTATTTTCTTTTTTTCTATTTTTCATTTCCATTTTGTTACACACATGTGGCGATCGCCTTTCGCATTTGTCATTTTCTATTTGAAAACTGCACATTCGCCATTATGCATCACCAAAACAAAAAAATTAATAAATGAAAAAATGTCATAACAACTGTTATTCATGGCACGGTTACATAATAAACATTCAGAGAAAGTCCGTTAGCGATGTACATTTTCACAAGGGAACCTAAAGTACAGAATCTATTCATAAATGGTACACGATCAGGTGGCATTCTCTTACAAGACACGATCATGCATTACGCCGGTAAGAAGAAAATGTTAAATAAAATAAGAAAACATTTTCTCTTGAAATCTATAATCCTTTAAAGGATTTACTTATAAATTATTATATGGTGAAGGTTGTTGTTGTTGTAACATTTACCTTAATTCTGGGTGTTGGTGTTTATTTTATTTCCTTCTTTCCTAAAAGTGGTGACAGTTGTGATTGATTACGTTTTCAATTCCTAATATTTCTCTCCTTTGCTTATGTTTTCCTTGAATGCTAAATATAAAGGATATTAAAAAATTTTATGGTAATTTATAATATTTAGAGATAAACCGTTGGTGATTTACGTTTTCTCCAATGTGAAGAAAGTTATTGATGAATTTAAATGTAACACTTCAAGTGGAGGATTTACGTGTAATGACACCGTTGTACACTGTGGAGGTACTTACATAAATATTATTAAGCTATAACTGTGTTTTTACCAAATTCTTAAAAAAACAAGTGCAAATGTTATTGTCGGTTTTAACCGACCACTTAATATCCTACTCCACTTAGCTCCTTAAATTATTGTCTTTGTTGTGCCAGAAATGCCATATAAGTTACTTCATGAAATATTATTATTTGAAAAGGGGATCCAAAAGTGGGTAGATTGAGCCCAGATTTGTAATAGCGATGTGCGTGCACAAACTACGTAAGTGTTTGTGTACAAAAATTTGGGCTCAATATCTCAAAATTTACGACCGTAATAGTGCCTACAACACAAGAAAATACGGACAACATACCCAGATCTACTCAATTTTTAATGCTAATCACGAATATATATACTTTGTAGACTCTCTGACGTATACTTAGTATATAGTATGTGCTGACAGTTAGATCCCGCGGAAATCTCTGAATAGTTTGAATTCAAAATTGCAGGACATCTCTCTTTTGAAATGTGCCGAAAGTTTCTGTAATAGTTATAAAGGCAAGGCCTTATAATGCCCATGTTTGCCTACTAACTAAAAATTACATTGAAAATCATACTTTTGAACTCAAAGGTGTAATTATTTAAATTAAATATATTTGGAAGCTAGATGGACCCTAAAAAGGAGAGCCATAATAAATGGTATTAAAGATACCCCAAGGCCCCACAACGAGCTTTCGATAAAAGCACAGTTAATGTGAATTGCTTGCAATTGTTAAGTTATATATTAAACATATTTATTGAACAATGCAAACCATGTACATCTAACCTAAGAACCCGCACTTAACACAAGTTTATTGTATATATATATAGGATTAGAATGTAAAAGAAATGTATATGTTAAGCAAAGATCGGAAACAATTTTTATTCAATTTTTTTAAAAAAGGTTGACCCGCTTGCTTTTTGTGTCGTTTGTTTCAAGTATTTGCTTAATTTGTTACAAGCAACACATTGTTTCTGGGTTTTTGTTTTGTTTATTTCAATACAATGTATTCTAAAGAAAATGAAAATGAGCAAACTATTTTTGTACTTTATATTTGTCAATGCCTGCCTATTTATATGTAAATATTATTATCTTTAAACTTACTTGAATAATTTATGGAATAATTTAAAACTGATACGCGTGGTGAACGGCTTAAGTCGTTTCAAGTAATTGCAAGATAATGAGTAATTAAACGAATTAATAATTTTTTACTTTTTATATAAAAATATAAATAGTTGATACACTACCGTTTGGTGGCGTTGGTTTCAGCGGCATGGGAAATTATCATGGGAAATATGGTTTCGATACATTTACACACAAGAAAGCGTGTTTGGTGAAAAATATGCACGCCCTTGGAGAAAAATTGGCTTCGTAAGTATTTTGTTTTCGTTTATAATTATATATGATTAATTTTTATTTTTTAATAGAGCTCGTTATCCACCGTATTCCGATCGTAAAGCCTCTATATTGAATTTCCTGTTAAAAAAACGTCGGCCCTTACCCAAATTATATTTAACACATATATTTGCTTTTGCCCTCGGCATCAGTATGACGTTATTAACCCATCATTATATGCAGGTAATTAGTAAACGGTCAATTACAAAAACAAATTAATCACATGAAAACTCATTCGATTTGGAATATAATTAAAGGGCAAACTGTTAATGCGTTAATTAAGTAGAAACCCATAAAATATGCATCAAAAAAAAAAAGCAACAACACAGAAAAACACATTAAATGATATTATGGGACACTGCAGACAATACAACAATTAGCTCAACAATTAATCATTTATATCACACTACCAGTGCTTAATTAACACTAATAATTATTATTCACATCGGGAATTTAACCTTATTTGCATATATTATTTATATATAAATAAATATTACATTGTAATTTGTTATTTTAATGCATACGATATTAATATCTTTGCAACGCTTTGAAACATTTCTTATAGATATCGTACTGTTTTTATATTGTATATTATGAATAAAACTTAAATAAAAGGAAACAGTTTACAATTTCAATTGCTTTGCACAATTTTCACGTTAACTTTTATTCTTTTCACAGGAGGAAACTGAATAAAACGCGGGGATTTATTGCAACGAGGCGCCATCTTGTTGTATCACATATTTCTGTGTGTATAATAGAGTGCTTTTACTTTGTTTTGCAGTTTTTTTTAAATACATATAAAAATACATTTTATTAACATTTTGATTAATTTCTAATAAGACAAAGTTTAGGTAAGAAAGGAAAATATTTAAAATATTTATAATGTTTTTGAAGGTTTGGCAACACTGTACGGCTACATTGCAACTCTGTTTTTTGGGTTTTTTCTATGCTGTCACAATTTACACAATCATTATACAGCCAATTGCAAACTTGTGAAATTAAATATTAGAAAATAAATAAAATTTGCGAAATTGAGTTGAAGTAACAATGGCAGATCATGATGAATTGATATCACAATTTATTGAAATTAGTGGTAGTGATGATAATGTTGCACGTTTTTATCTAAGCAGCAGCAATTGGTCATTAGAAGTAAGTGGTAGTATAAAAAGGAATTGCTTGGGAAATAATTTTTTTTGTGGATCAGGATGCCTTATCGAACTTTTTGGGTAATCAAGGTGAGGATGATATGAATGATCCACTTCCCAGCTTAGCACCTGAACAGCCTACTGCTGCTACTATAGGTCAAATGAAAACTATCAATTCGTCCGATTATTTTGGTAAAAATGTCTCTACAACTAAAGCAAAGTGTGTTTTATAACAATTCTTACAATATATTAAAGCTGGCTATTAAAGTGTTTTACCCATTTCATGTATGTATATAAAAAGATTTGCAACTTTAAAAGATATGTCAACCAAAAGTAATGATAATGACGAAGAGCAAGGTCAAGCATTTTATGCTGGCGGTAGTGATCGCTCTGGTCAACAAGTGTTGGGACCACCTAAACGTAAAAATTTTCGTGAACAATTAACAGATATGTTTCGCATGGCTCAAGAAAATAGTGAAAATGTTGAAAGTTCACCAGCACCGAGTACATCGTCAGCATCGAATTGGGGTCAAGGTATACGCTTGGGTATGACAGAAAGTGATCATACTGTTGTGGCTACAACAAAAAAGGAAAATAAAAACAAAAAGCCGGTAGTTATCCTAAAACTATGGAGTCAGGGTTTCTCGCTGGATGATGGTGAATTGCGTCCCTATGATGATCCCCAAAATAAGGAGTTTTTGCAAACAGTATTGCGCGGGTAAACAAAAATGTTCTCTATGCATATAATTAAATTGTGAACAATTTTTTTCGTATAATATATTTAGAGAAATACCCCAAGAATTATTGGATATAGGTTGGGTGGTTAATGTCGATGTTGAAGATCATCGACAAGAAGATTATAAAAATCTAACTTCCACGGCTAAAACCTTTAAAGGTTCTGGTCATGCTTTGGGCAGGTGACATTTGAAAAATTCGATTCCTTTAATAATTTATATAAATATATATATAACATGTTTTTAGTCCGGTTCCCAACATAACCGAAACAACAACGACATCAACAACAAATTCACTCCCTCAAACGAGTAACGATACCTCGCTAAATAATGAAGAGGCTGCTAAAGAGAAACTTAAATTGGATTCTTCACAACCATCCACTACTCTACAAATACGTTTAGCAGATGGATCTCGTTTAACCGCTCAATTCAACCTCAGTCACACTGTAGCAGATATTCAGGACTATGTACAAATGTACGTTGTTGTTTTTTTTTTTTATAATTAAATTAGTGATTTATGTTATTTTTTATGTTTTACAGAGCTCGTCCCGAATATGCGGAAAGGAATTTTTTATTAGTCTCCTCGTTTCCTACACGGGAATTAAATGATAAAACTTTGACCATAGATGCAGCCGGACTGAAAAATGCTGCTTTGATGCAACGACTTAAGTAAAAGTAGAGAGGTTCGATTACGGATTCGCCAAAATTCCATGAAAGAAAAAATCATACTTTTTTATACCCAAATATTACAAAAACAAATAGTCCTCACTTTGGATAACTTATACGGTTACTTATGCATTGTATCTTATATAATATGATTATAAATATAAATGCTTATGAAAATAAAAAAAACAGATGAATTCTAGGCACAAACACATGCATAAACGTTCCATTGAGCGAATCGAACTAAATGAAAAGTTTCATTTCCTCTTTAAGGCCTCGCAAATGCTGCATAAAATCTTCGCGCACTGAATTGCGCCAATCATGTAAACCATCTTTCCCCACTCTAGCACAGCTCACGTAACGATGAACGAATACATTGGTTTTGGGCAAAATAACGCTACGTGGCGTGATGGTCATATCTTCACTACTGACCATCACCATATTGTTGGTTAATCTATATACAAACAATTTATGTTTTAAATGCACTTCAGGATCGTATAAAGTATTGTCCATTAAAAAATTATGACTTTGATCTTTGCACACGGCAAACATTGGCAGCTCAAAACGGGTCACCTCATTGGTGTAGTGTTTTAACGCTTTTAATACTGACTTGTCATCATCCAATTTTGTTGCAGGATAAAAGAATTCATTGGCTGCTAATAGTAAAGTGTAATGTGCTCTATTTGTGTTGCGTAGTAAACAATCAGCTTCAATAAGATTTCGTACACGTTCCATGTCATTTGCGGAAGAATAGGGGAAATTGAAAGGTAACAGGTGTAATCTTACATTTAAATGAGTCAAAGCAGGCAATATTGTCCTGGGCAGTTCATCAGCATTGTACACAATGAAATCTTCAATGCCCAGTGTATAGTGATGTGTGAAAAATTGCAATAACTCGTGATGTTGTTCCTTTGTTGAAGACATATTTCGATATTCTTGGTCTAACAATTGCAGACATACTGTTATAGGCTGTAAATATTTATTCTCTTTGTCCACTCTCTTGACATTTCGTAGTTTTAGTGCTTGTCCTACTTTTCTCAAAGAACCTTTTCCCGTTAAATCTGTAAATGTTACACTCTCCGGTTGACCGAAATCTCTTGTTACGCGACAGTAGAAGTGATAATGTGTAAACTCACTCGAATCATCTTCACCCAGTTTATCTAAACGTTGAAACCGAAATTTACCCTGTTTTTGTGTTACACCCACACCATAATTTAACGAACATTTAAAATTCAACACTGCTCCTTTACGCCCCGCCACTATAGCAACTACTTCCCCACCGGCTATTAATTCATTGCGTTTCCAATACGTTGAGTATGAATGAAAATTATCACTTAAGGCTTGCCAAACACCCAAAGGATGCGAATAGTCCTGGATGTTTACAGTGGAAGCGTTATTTTCTAAACGTTTCAGCAAAGCAGCATCACTTCGACCGAAAAAGTTGATGACATGTAATACATCTTTAAGACGATTATTTTCAGTTTTATACATTAACAAAATGCCAATACTGATGCAAGATATGACCAGCAATAGTAATTGCTGATATTTACGCATTATTATGTAAAGTTATAGAGTATCATTTGTTCAAATATTAAAAAATTTGTTAATAAAGTAACTTTAAACAACCCCGTTTTACTATTTAATCGCACAGTGTAAAAGAACGCTTAATAGCCTAATTAGCAAAATCTAATATTCTAAAATAAATATATTGCTAGCAAAATTTTAAAATATTATATAATATTAATTATAATAATTTAATATTAATTATAAGAAATATTTTGCATGAACAAGTTCAACCCGCTCAGTTATGTGAATCGTTCGGAAACTAATTTTAAATAAAATGTTTAAAATATTGCAAAATTCAACTTTTGTATTCGTACAGATACAGTGGCTCATAGCTTATTTGGTACACTACCCTTTATAGAAATAAAACCATTGTAGCTTCTAAACTATTGAAGCTATCAACGAAATTTGAACGCCAACTTGTTGTTGTATGTTTAATGAACATTTAAAACAAAAAAGATTTCAAAAAAATATTTCTCACTGTCTAATAATAAGAACTTAGTTATAACAAATCAAAAAACATGTCACAGCTTATTTGGTACAGTTGTTTCTGTGCACTTAAGCATAGACTATTCGTAACATTCTCTGCCTTCTTGGTAATATTTTCAATCAATCCAAGTATTAATTTTAGTAATTTAAAATAATTGTCAATGAATACACGTAATTTAAAAAATGGGTCGTCGTGCAACTATTGAATAACGTGAACTGGTCCTAAATCATTATAAAAATGGGCACTCGATACGGGAAATTGCTGACTTTGTGAACTTGAGTAAATATAAAGTTCAAAATATTATCCACCGTTTTATTCATGAAAACCGCGTAAAGAATAATGGCAGAGATGCCCCTAAAAAAATTTTCAATAAATCTGATGAGAGGTACATTGTAAGTAAATTAAAGGCAAATCCGAAGCTTTCTGCACTAAAAGTGGTTTGTGAAATTAAGAATATTTAGGCAAGTCCTGTAGTGCCAAAACAATTCGTTGCGTACTCCGTAAATCTTGTTTTTAATGGTCGAGTAGCTCGTTAGAAGCCATTCATAAGTAAAAAAATAAATAAAGCCGGCTTTCATTTGCAAAAGAACATGTCGAGAAGAATTCTGAGTTCTGGAACTCAGTTATTTTTGCAGATAAGTCTAAATTTAGCATCGGGGGTTCCGACGGCATGTCCTACGTTTGGCGAAAACCGAATACTGAGCTTAATAAAGAAAACGTTAAAACCACGGTTAAGCGTGGCGGAGGAAGTGTAACAGTTTGGGCCTGTATGTCAGCAGCTGGAGTAGATAGTTTAGTATTTGTTGAAGGAATAATGAATAAAAATATGTACCTCAACATACTGAAAAAAAATTTACTCCAAAATGCAACGAAGCTTGGTATACGCGATAATTTCCGCTTCAATCAAGATAACGACCCAAAACATAAATCAACAATTGTGCAGACTTTTCTAATATAGAATTGCCCCCACTTAATGTCGCCACGGGCTCAGTCACCAGATTTAAATGTTATTGAAAATTGGTTTTTGTTGGAAAATAATATTAGAAAACACAACATAACCAACAAAAATGAACTGAAGAAGGGGTGTTGGAAGAGTGGGGTAAAATCAGCCCGGATGTTACCCAAAAGCTGGGAGATTCAATGCCAAGGAGGCTACAGAGTACTATAAAAGCAAAAGGGTACCATACAAAATATTAAATAATACTAATATTTATTATTTTTCAATAAATAAAACAACTGTACCAAATAAGCTGTGACATGTTTTTTGATTTGTTATAACAAAGTTCTTATTATTAGGCAGTTAGAAATATTTTTTTGAAATCTTTTTTGTTTTAAATGTTCATTAAACATACAACAACAAGTTGGCATTCAAATTTTGTTGATAGCTTCAATAGTTTGGAAGCTAAAGTGGTTTTATTTCTATAAAGGGTAGTGTACCAAATAAGCTGTGAGCCACTGTATATCTTAAAAGTAATCATAATAGTAGTTTCACCCTTAGCTGTTGCAGCATGAATGCATTTTCCCAGCCGGGGTGCTATGCCCGGGTGTTTTAGGGTTCAGAAGTTGGTTTATAAGTATTTTTCGTATTAAAGGTCACAAAATCATTATTTTTAAGACGCTACTTCACTTCTTATTAAAACAAATTTCTTAATATACGAAATAGAACTTTTATTATTTAATATTGTCACCTTTTACACAATAAATTAATACAAAATACTGAATCAGAATGATTGAATTGAATTCCTGGGATTATTAACAAAGGTACCGGCAAACAAAATATTCTTTTTATTCCATATCATAAATAAGAAAGGATGGTCAGCTATAAATTGAACTGGCATAACAGCCATTCTGGTAAGCATTATCATGCCAGTGGCGGCTGACGCTTCTGTACCTTCTTCATTCACCTCAATCGAAACTTTATGGACAACTCTCGATACTGATAACGGTTCGGGTGACTGTAACATCTTATCAAATTCAGCACTATTGGTAAATATTTGATTAATGCCCAGCTAAAAAAAATTGAAAAAAATGAATTTTTTAAATTAATTTGCTTCTTATCTTTGTCCCATTTGTGTGTAAAAGATAATTATTACAAAATCTCTGTGCGTATTAATCATTTGTACATAAGGGTTATAAGGCTTATTTACTTTTTTCAAAGTGGGAGTCAGTTCCAATGAAAAGTCGAATTTAAATTTTGGGAGCTTTATCGACACCTCTTCAGTTCTCATATTTCCAAACACTTCAATTAGATCAATACTTGTGAGATTTGTAATCAGAGTTTTAAGACCTTCGCGTGAGTTGGGCAACAATATCAACATGCTCATATTGGAATCTTTATAAGGCAATTCTAAAATTGTACAATCCAACTTGTCATTATAATCATAATGATATCTGGCTTTTTGTATCATATATTCTAATTTAATTGATTGTCGTTGGCAAAACCAGAAATTATCTTCAATGGTTGAGGCTTTGTCGAATTTCTTTTGCCACTGCCCTTTAAAGTGTAAAGCATTTAATAGCACCAGTCGTGTAAATTCATTGAAACAATCGAATGTTACTAATTTCAAAATATTGCCATTTGTCTTCTTCGCCACCCAAGCGTTTATTTTTTCGGCAGCATTTTCGCTATCATTAAAATTTATTTCTTCCGTTTCCGCATGATATTTCTCTTTAATTTCTTTTTTATATTCATCATTGAAAACTACACCTTCTTTTATATATATTTTATTGGCAATTTTTAGTAAAGTACTGTTATAATATTTTTGTAAAACATGTTGAAATGTTGCAGCCACTTCTGTACCCTGATTGGATACAAATTTCAATCCTGTAGCGATTTCTTTGGCTGTATTACCGTCGGCCCCAGCATATGCCATTGCTAGACACGTTTGTATGGAAAATGGTGATATGATGGTATTCCTTAAATTACCAACACATAGACTCTGTATTAATTCTACGCTTAAGTTGACACTATTCCGTGCAAATTGTTCATTTATATCCGACATGATGGTAGTGATGATTTTTATTTATTTTCCCGATGAATTGACGCTAAAGGTGAACCTCTCTCAACTGCAGTTGGCTTTAATATGAAATTATTCGTTTAAGTGAAAGCGTATAAAAATTCTTGCTTATGACTCATTTTTATTATTGATTATAGCGTATTGTATTTTATTTTGATTGTCTGTGAAGACAAACGTATATTATGGGCCAGCCGGCTATCTCTTAACACACTTCCATACGTCGGCATAAATGATGTAATTGCCATAAAATGTTATTGAAATTTTTGTTTACACAGAGATTGATATTTGGGCTTTTGTTTACAATATTTCAATAACTTTTATTTTCAATTTTACATTTAATTGTAAACATATATGTTTCAAATATTTACATTTAGAAAATTTTTGGTCTTTTACAAGTAATTTTAATAAATTTTTTAGATGCGTGAAGATAAAAACAATTTTTTTTTTCAGATATTTGGTGGGAGAGCACGATACAGAAAGAAAGAGAGTGTGGAGTGGAGAGGGAGAAATCAAAATATACCATTTTAATTTGTATTGCATTTTATTTTCAAATAAAATATATATATATGCTTAAAATACAACATTTCTTGCATTTTTTTATTCAATATATACTAAAATTAAAAAATTAGAGCTTTTGGACCATTTGAAATATTACATATAATGTAGTCCTAATAATATAGATACCCCACGGGTTTTGTTGAGAAAGAATTCTCGAAAAGCGCCTCTAGTGACTACTTTTTACTTTTTACAAAAACATTTAAGGGAATTTGCAACATTCTGCATAATTGCATGTGAGTAATTGTACCGACTGGTAAAAGTTTAAATATTAAGTTATTAACATATTAAAGGGGAGAACGAAGGTTTTACGAATATTCTTAATAGAATATTCGTAATTTATAATTTATAGAATATTCTTGTGTTTATAAATGTGCGATTCGTTGTTAGTGATTTAATAGTTATGTGATTATAACAAGATTTTATTTGCATTAATTTAAATTTTTTCAAATATGTCAAGGAATACATTAGTCGAGTTCGTGTGTTGAAGTGCTTTCTTTTTTTGCAAAATAGAAAAACGAATATATGATTAACGCCACAAACTGACGAACTTCCACATTTTCATTGAAACTCCTTTGAGTTGTTTTGACGAGTAGAATAAGATGAAGTATATTAGTATAAAACCTTTGGGTGAGACCCAATCTTGAGTACCCATCGATGTACGAAAGCTTTCCGTAGAGTATATCAAAATCTATTATAAAACAAAAAATAATTGCTCCTTTTTCAGTTTTTGTTGCATTGTGGGCATGTCGCTTAACCGAATCTTCTTAATTTCCAAACCTCACCTAAATAGAAACTCAACCAACACTTCGATATTTTTGGTTTTGTACGACTAAGTAATTTGCATCCTTCCCACTCATATGATGGATAATTTTTATTTATAATTAATATTTATTTATTTATTCCATTACTTATAAGATGATATTAATAACAAACTAATAATGATCTTATACGATACTTATAAAATAATTTAATTTCAGTTTATTAATTGCAACATAAGCCAACGGCCAATTTTCAACTTATACAATGGGACAAAAAATTACGTACAGTTACTTAAATATTTAACTGTTTGTATTATATTTTATTTTATTATATGGCGCTACATATATAAAGCGTAGATAGTCCAAGCCCAAGACCTAAATTTTTTTAAAAGCGTTTAAGGAACAAAAAAAGATTTTAGTTCATTAGGCAGTGCGTACTAGAAATGACCGCTCAAACGAGGTCATGGTGTTAAGGGGTATTAAAATACAAGGGCTTCGTGTTGACCGTGAGAAGCTTATTCTGCTAACTAAAATAGTGGATAATTTAAAAAAGATTTATTAGTAGTCTAAATTATAGAAAAAAAAATGCAAATTCTTCCCCTATTGAGATTTTCTCTTATTAATTCTGTAAGACAAGTTACCAGATCTAATGCACCACGGCCACGTCTAAAACCACACTGACAATCATTAAGAAAGCTTTGATTGTAACAAAAAGTTTCAGTTTGGCCTTTCACAATATGCTCAACAATTTAGAGAGAGATGGAAGAACGCTAATTGGCCTAAGATTATTAGTATCGAATGGTGTACCTTGTTTAATATAATTAAAGAAAAACATTTTTAGCAATAAAAAACAAATAAGTAAGAAAACTAAATATGACCAAATTTTAAATATCTTCCTCAGATGTATACACATTACGCCCTCTAACAGTGTATGTATTACGCATGAGCTCGAAATTCGAGTGCATACCAAAATTTAAGTTCATAGGATAATTTTTGTAGCTGATGTAAAGATTTTTGCCGGTTGTTATCTGGGCACGCCCATTGTTAGCACACCGATGCATATGTTATTTGTAAATATGCGTACAAAACTTTAACTTGATAACTACATTTTTGTGGCAGATTAATAGATTTTCGTCGATTGCGGGCGTTATATTTATGTACTTTTAAAATGTAAATTCCAGCTAATCGTTATAATTTGGTTTCGAATAAAGCTTTTTGGCCTGAGGGGATTTTCATTAAGGACTTTGTTCCACGTAAAAGAGCTGTGGTGTCACTTATTTCCAATCCGGTCGATAATGTTCCAAAAAACTGAACAGTGTCCTGTCTTTCCTGTACCAACACGTGCGTGGGTTAAATACTAAATTGTCAACTTTACTCCTTAATACTTTTAACTGTGACTACCACATTGTTGCTTTCACCGAAACCTGGCTTAAGCCAGGGATTCATGATTCTGAAATCTTTAGTACTAGGTATCAGGTTTATAGGGAGGATAGGATTGGTAAAGTGGGTGGTGGTGTACTCATTGCTATTTCTAACTCCTTTTCGTCTCGTACACTTGATTTTTCTATTCCTTTTGATATTGAATTTATTTGTGTTCAAGTACGAGTTGGTAATATTTTTGTGTACATTACTTGCTCGTACGTTCCACCGTCATCTAATATTGATATCTATTTAAAGCACTTTACCTTCATCTCTGAAGTGTGTTCTCGATTAAGACTGAATGATTTAATCCTTGTATTAGGAGATTTCAACTTACCTGATGTAACGTGGACTTTTGATAAGGATTGTGGGTATTTTTCACCCATTAGCTATCCTTCATATTATGATGAAATTTTTGAGTTAATCTTTGATCTCAGCTTAATGTAATTAAATCATGTATTAAATTTTAATAATCGGCTATTAGACTTGGTTTTTTCTACTACAACTAACCTAACTATTTTACGGGCATCTCCTCTTGTTACACCGGAAGATTCCCATCATCCTTCTATTTCTATTTTGCTAAATGTATCTAATGAAGTAAATTATAATAATAATTTTTCAACCAATAAAACTGATTACAACGTGTTATCTGATTGTTTGTCTAATGTGATCTGGGATTTGAGTTATAAGAACATTGATAATTGACTGTCAGTTATATATGATAAACTTTATTCTGCTATTTCTCTAAGTGTACCAGTAGGATTAAGTCATGGTGCACAATGTTGCCCTGCCTGGTTTTCGGATGAATTGAAATCTATCAGAAATAGAAGGAATAAGTTTTTCAAGCGTTATAAGAGAACTGGTCTCTCTGCGGATTATATCATTTATTCCAAAGAAATGCGTAAATTTAATACTGTTAACAAGAAATGTTATGATGATTATGTTCTGAAAATGAAAAACAGAATATTAGGTGATCCGAGGAAGTTTTTTGATTTTGTTAACTCCAAAAGAATGGTTAAAGAATATCCATCATTTATGTATTATAATAATATTGAATCTTCTAACCCCTTTGAAATATGCAATTTCTTTGCAGATTTTTTCGCTAATTGTTATAGTGATAAAATTATCGCTACGGATGCTTATCCTTATTATCTTGAATCGTTTGATATCTTTCCCCAAGTACGTTTTTCGGAAACAGAAGTACTAAACGCTCTAAGGACCATAAAAAGATCTTATTACCCTGGACCTGGCGGTATACCGTCATGTATCATCATCTATTGTGCCGATATTTTAAGTGCACCATTAACAGCCATTTTTAATAATTGCCTCAGTAATGGGTACTTTCCTAAAATTTAGAAGGAGTCATACATTATTCCACTTTTTAAAACTGGTTCGCGAAACTTGATTAGCAATTATAGGGGTATCTCCAAACTTAGCGTTATCCCTAAATTATTTGAACGCTTATTAGTGAATAGACTTCAACCTTACATCTTTTCAATCTTAACGCCTGCTCAGCATGGTTTCACTAAGGGTAAATCTACAACAACTAACCTTCTTAAATTAGTATTTAGTATATTTCGTTCATTTTCTGAGAAAACTCAAACAGATGTGTTATACACCGATTTTTCTTAAGCTTTTGACAAAGTTTCCCATTCCCTTCTGTTATATAAGTTGAATCGTATAGGTCTTCCGCTTAATTTGGTAGATTGGGTTAGGTCTTAAATCTCTGGTCGAACTCAACGTGTTCTTTATCAGGGGTACGTGTCTTCTATTATTAATGTTTCATCCGGTGTACCGCAAGGCAGCCATTTGGGTCCCTTGTTTTTTATCTTATTTATTAATGATCTTCCTTCATGCATTAGGCATTCTAATATTTTAATGTTTGCCGATGATGTCAAAATTTTTCACTCATTTCAATCCCTTAGTGGTAGTGCGTTGTTACAGTCGGATCTGGTTGAATTATTTAAGTGGTGTAAGTTGAATGGTATGATATTAAACTTAGATAAATGTAAGAAAATTACATTTTCAAGATATGCTCCATTAGTTGTTGATTACTTTATTGGCAGTCATAAGTTGGAAAATGTTTTATTTTTTAAAGATCTAGGCGTTATTTTTGATCCGAAACTTAACTTTAATATGCAAATTCGCTCTGTGGTTAACAAGTCCAAGTCTCTTTTAGGTTTTGTAAAGCGTTGGTCCAAAGAATTCTTGGATCCGTATGTGACCAAATCTCTCTATGTTGCATTAGTACGTCCGGTTCTTGAATATGCCGTTGTAGTTTGGTCACCTAACTATAATATTTATACGGATAGTATTGAATCAGTTCAGAAGTCTTTCTTACGATTTGCTTTACGTGGTTTAGGTTGGGACCCCCAAAGTTCTTTACCTCCCTATGAAAGTCGCTTAAAACTTATTAACATGACTTCGCTATCAAATAGACGTATTTGGTTAGGAGTCTCTTTTTTCATTAAACTGTTGAATGGTGAAGTTAATTGTCCCGCGTTGTTGAATGAAGTTTATATAAATGTGCCCTTACGATTTAGTATGCATTTTGTTTTAATTAAACTGTCACAGTGTCGCACCAATTGCGAGATGTTTCATCCATTGAGGGTTATTATATCCAGTTATTTTAATGATTATTATTATTTATACGATGGATCGCATAGATCCATTGAGAGTATTAAAAGTTTAATATTAAATTAATAAGATGCCGGACTACTCTTTCGCTTCTCGTTTATCCTTTTTATACCCTCCACCTTAGGGAAGAGGGTATATTCACTTTGATCATCCGTTTACAACACATCGAAGGAAGCGTCGGAGACCCCACAAACCATATATATACTTAATCAGCATGAAAAGACAAATCGTTTGAGACATGTCCGTCTGTTGTTGGCACTCTCACGGTCGTAATTTTTGAGATATCAAATTGAAACTTAGTACTCTTATTCTTAGTTCAATTTCGCTGTTCCGTATTGAAATTGGGAAAAATCGGTAAAGAGACACGCCCACAATAAACGAAAATCTCAACATACCTCAAAAAAATTGTATCTCTAAAAAATTATATATCGCACAATACTATGCCTATCAAGTTGAAATTTGGTACATATATAAAAGGTATCTTTGTCCAATACTGTGCCATTGAATAACGCAAACGCCTATAATTAAAAAAAAACACTATTTGCGTAAGTACATGAAATACATAAATATGGCAATAGGAACTTATTTTTTAGAGGACTATTAAAGGTGGAGGGTATTTAAGCTTCGGTCTTAACCGAACTTTTCTAGCTTGTTACTATTTATTCTTTTTATTTAAAAAAAACGTAAAACATTTATAGTGATGGCAGATAAGTACAATTGTATGCACACACAGGATAGAAAGATTCTAGTGTTTAAATGTGATCGCGTTAAATTACACACAACGCTGAATCGAGTTGTTGCACATGAAGAAATTTCAAAATTATATCAACACCATGACCTTTTCACCACCATAACAACTTCAGTCTTCTTGCACAAAATGTTTCGCTTTTGTAAGCATTTGTATGTGTTTCGGCATACAGATACATCCACGAACATCGAAGATTTTTAGATTGTTGCGGTAAGGTATGATTAGATTCGTTACACTTGTATTAAAACAGGAGTCATAAACCAAAACATTACGGTATCACCCGTCGTTACAATGTTACGCTCCGCTCTGCTCTTTCAATGTCCACTATCCAGCAGAGTTCTACGATTTGTTGTGGGCTATGGTGCAAAGTTTTGATGGTCTGTAGAAAAAAGAAAAAAGTTGTATCTAAAAAAAAAAAAACATACCATTTCATGTACACATATACCCACACACTTAACTTATGATCCTAAGCTATGTGTCTGGTGTAGCGGTGTAGCTACTGCTACCAATTCTTGCAGATATCCAACCGTGTTGTTAAATTTATTTCAAATTTTCATTTCTCCACTTTGCCGTTTGTTGAAAATCGTGCTGAGTTGGATGTTGTTTTTTCCCTGCCATCAAAATTAACACAATTTGATTAGCTCCTCTTCAATGGAAATTGTATCTTGAAGCACTGCATCTATCTTTCTCTCTCTTTTTCTTTCTCTTTCACATTTGTAATGCTTGCTATGCATCTCACTGCCGGGGGTAAAGGAGAAAAGAAAAATTGGATGCTTTCTAAGGATGTTTTGCTTACCAAATATTTACCACAATCAATTTTTTATGCTTTGGTAATAGAAATGTAAACGTTGACAAAATATTGCGACGGCTTTTTTCCTTTGTTGTGATCAACCGAGAGTAGGTATAAAATTGTGAATTCCTGTGACTAATATTGTGAATTTTAAACATTGACTAAACAAAGCAAAGGGAAATGCATGGAGATATAAAAGGATGAATGTCTTCAACACATTCCTGCCTGAATGCATAATTTTTTCTGTATTGCCAAATAAAAAAAGAAAATATGGAAAGAGGGAAATTTAGTCTCAAGTTTTTAGAATGATTACTTTGAGTTGGTACTTGTTTGCATCTTGGGCGCAAATGATTTCTTAATCTCAAGAAACTGTTTAAAATCAAGAAACGTTTATGAAAATAAGTAAATAACCAAATTTAGTTTTGCTTTTGCCAAATCTATCTTACATCCGCATCTGTATGAAAACAGTGGGCATGGCAAGTACATGGTTACCTTATATAATATATGTATTGCATATATTGTGTATCAACTTACATGTCGGATTCTGGGACAAATAAGGTTTTTTGTCTGTTATCCGACCACACCAATTTTTCGATTCCTAATGCAATTATAAATTTCAAAGTCAGAGCTTATTTATGGCAGATAGATAGTTTTTTTCGATTGTGGGTGTGCCTCTTGAGCGATTCTGTCCAATTTAAATAGAGTACTGTGTGCAGAAACTAGAAGAAAAAACATGGTTTTTTACAAGCTTAAAAGCTCACTCCTCACTAGCCTATCGAACCAATCTCGACTTCTTCGATATTCTTAACTTTCGGAGAGTTATTAGTCCAACACGACTCACGTGTTCAAATTTCAGTTGAAAAAAAATTCTTTCACCTTTCTCCTCAGCAGGATTTGAAACCTTGTGCCACATTTTACTAAGATGAAGCCTTAGGCAACTCAGCCAAGGGAAGGATTTTCTACAACATTTACGCCTCTGAAAATACCAACAAAAAACTTGGATACTTGAACATGACTAGATTGATTCAGATTTTTATGCGAGTCATCATATATACTTTGCATAGATTCTGACCCCCTTCCGCCCCAGCACATGAAACAAAGTGTATATTCCAAGAAAAGAGAAATATCGCACGAGTTATTCAAGTAATAGAATAATGGCACGCTTCTTTCAAATTTTTAAATGAGGAAGGTGAGAAAAAACGAGATCAACTAATTATTTTTTTATTACCTTGGTTTTGCTTCTTTTTTTTACTCCCTAAACCATCATCATAATTTTTTGATGGTTTTTACAAAAAAAAAAGAAGAAAAAACCAGATCATATTTTATACTCACATAAAATTTTTCAATACGAAAACGATGTGTTTTTAGAGGCAGTTGAGAGGCTGTAAATTATCTTTGTAAACCAATTGAAATGAAAAAGCAGGTCAGGACATTTCATATCTAAACAAAATACGAAAAATGACCTTGCTGACAATTGGAAAGATATCTAATTTTTAAAAATTGGAACGCTCATAATTTTTTCTTGGTGGGTTTTTAACAAGTTGTGAGTATCATAAATTATATTTTTTTCTCAATATTTACAATCACTTTTGAAGTGTCTTAGGGAGAGTTTGCTCTGCTTGCATTATTGTAAATAGAGCAGTTTTTTTTTCATTTTCATAAACGTTCCACTCTACTTATAAACCATAATTATTTTTGTTTTAATTATCGGGAACAATTTTAATTTATGTTTTTATGAGTGTATGTAGAGAACCGTGACTTGGATTTCTGTGGTCCCTTCCAGTTTCACTAATTTTGATATTCCGTTCAAGAGAACTCACAGCGAGAAAAAAGTGAATTTTTACGGTTTTGTTAAATTTTTATTAGATTTATATGAAAAAAAAAGCAAAAAATTAGAATAGTAGAGCACAGAGGTTTTTCATGTATCCCAAACTATTCAAAAATAAATCCTCAGCATAAGAGAATTAGTATTGTTGTCGCTGTCGCTTTTACATTGAGTGAAGGCAATAATTCCATATTTTTCGTTGAAAGTTTCACATAATCCGTCGGTCCGTCAATTGAAAATTAGCTAAAATATAGGTCGGATCGTTACAAAATTTGACACTCGTTATTTTAAGATTAAAGAGTAGCCATTGACATTGATTATTTTATTTTATTTAGATTCTGCTATAGATACGTCCACGATTACTGAATATAGTAATATGACAAATTACGCCCACTTATCGTGAGCATGGTCATTCACCTAGCCTATCTTATAGAGGCGTGTACTAGAAATAAACGAGCTTAATTTCAAGTTGATACGTTCATGGGAAATCGATTTAATCCCACGATTATAGCGATTTTTAATATAATTTTCGACTTTTTTAATGATTCTTTTTCAATTTTATAAGTCACACAAAATGTTTTTCTTGATTTGTAAACTTTAAAGATCAAAAAAGATCGTTATTCATGATTTTTATTTTTCATCATTATTTATGTAGTTTACTAAAAATTTGGTGGTTTTTTATTAAAGAACACTTTAACGTCCTATTTTTAACTTTTAAAACAAATGAAAATATTATGGTCGGTCAAGCCCGACCATTAAATACCCTACACCACTTCATATATTTTTTCAATTTAATTTTTTTCTTTGAAAAAGCAGGGTATAATAAAAAATTTTATTTTTCTATACCTACTTGTATTTTCAAAAAATTTCAATATGATACATGTCAGAAATGTGTTTATTTTTTGTTTGTTTTTGAAATTAAAAAAAAATTTATATGGCGAGGGGTTCTAAAACTGGTCCCATCCTATCCTTTTTCAAAAGTGTTTATTTTTGGGCCAATGCAAATCTATGTACCAAATTTCATCAAAATATCACAAAAAATAATAGGACCTCATATAAGAAGGGGTTCTAAAAATGTTTCAATCGGGTCCATTTTCAATAGGGTTCCTCTTTGGGGTAATACATGTCCTTGTACCAAATTTCATCAAAATATCTCAAAAAATGCGACTTGTAGCTTGCGCACAAATTTTGATGCACAGACGGATTTGGTTAAATCGATTCAGATTTTGATTCTGATTCGATCGGTATAAGTGACGGTGGTGTGGCATTTGCCGTTTAGGAGTTACAAACATCCGCACAAACTTAATATACCCTTTTCCACAGGGTGGTGCAGGGTATAATGATCCATAATGTCATAATTCGTTTATTGCTAAGGTTGTGTACAATACGACTTCTCTCTCTCTCTCTCTCTCTCTAACTGATTTACATTCCCTAGTAATGTAAGACCATTATTATTAGCTTCTATCAGTTTTTGTTACTGATTAGGTTTAAATAAGGATACAGAGAGAGGGAGAGAGTTATAAAAGATTTAGTTTATTCAACATGCTCATTAAATTTGTATACCGTTAATCTTTCAACAAGATTAACATAAAAATTAGAGCAACATTTTGTTAAGTAAACATACTATAATGACGGTTTGGTTTAAGTTAGTTTGGATAGCCTTGGTTAGGGATTTAACTCAGTTCATGTCACGTCACATCATGGTTGTTAAATATTACAGCAATAAAACAACAACAACAACCACAACAACAGCAGCTCCTCAACTGTTCATGTAATGCAAACGTAGAAAATAAAAGTGAAATCGGTTTTGTAGGCATCCGCACTCTTCAGAATAAATGTTCATGTTCACGTTGTGAAAAGGATTCATGTGTAAATTGTCAAATGGTAATTTGTAACATTAACAAATTAGTTTCCTCTTTCACTCTGTTTACCTAATTTGTAAAACAATGAAAAACAAATAAACAAACGCAAGTAAATGTAAATTCTTTAGAAAAATATTTTATGTGTTAGAGTCCGAGTTGCTTGAGCAACTATGGCTCAAAAGTGTTGCAATAAATTCCAAAAACATTTCGTTGTTCGTAGAAAATTAAGTAATAATAGCGTTGATATGGTAAAACTAGGTCATCGTAAATCCCTTTCACTGCAATTTCCTTTCCAAAAATTAACATGTCGCGCCTTTGTCAACATTAAAAGTAAAGGCAATTAAGCCTAGGCAAACGACCAAAAAAGTCTCAGAAAAGGAGATTCTGTGAATAGAAGTCGAAGCTTTTTTTAAACATTCTTTTTTAACTGGGGGCGCGACCTTTGATCGTTTTTCGCTTAATTTCAGCACAAAGCGATCAACACTTCTTTGGGGTCGAATTTTCAAGAATTTCGACTGATTAACCTCTATGGGCTTCTATAATACAACTCTCCCTTCGGAATGCTTCTCATGCTTAAAAAACAATATAAAATTAATTTTGCTTAGTCCAAAACTGAAATACCCTCCAACAATAACAACATGTGGCACGCCCACCTTTTTTTTGTAAATAGCGTGCGTAACTCACACGTTGTACGACAGCGGCCATCGGTAGAAAAAGTTCACATAAATGTGTGTACAAAGTTTTCACATCACAGGTAAAATTTTCCTAGTTGATGGATAGTTTTTATCTATTTGTGTACGTGGCTCTTAAACGATTTTGCTTAATTTAAATAGGACTCTGTGAGAAGAAACTGGAAATATCTGGAAAAATTTCAGTCCACTATGACAAAAGTTACGATCGGTTGTCGATTTCAGGAAGACCATCTTTCCCATTTTGAACAGTAAGATGTGTAATAATTTTCAGCTTTTTATCGTAACTGTTTAACTCTTTCTTTACACGATTTTGCTCAATTTCAATATCAACCTGGGGGCAAGAACTTTCAAAAATACTGCTAAGTTTGAAATCGATATCTCCTATTTTGCATCCGGAAGAATGCTTTGTGCAGACATACACTTAGGCAGACGTACAGATAGGTGTGAATTAATCAACTGAGGATGACTTACAAGGTAACGGTGCATTGTGGGAGACTTATTAGTTAATTAGTTAGATTGAGAATTTAAACCAAATTAAAACAAGATAGAAAAGTTCGGTTAAGACCGAAGTTTAAATACCCTCCACCTTCTGTAATTCTCTAAAAAATGAGCTCCTATTGCCATATTTATGTATTTCATGTACTTACGCAAGAGGTGTTTTTTTTAAATTATAGGCGTTTACGTTATTTAATCACGCCCATTTTCGGCATAGAGTTGAACAACGATACCACTTATATTTATACCAAATTTCTACTTGATGGGCATAGTATTGTGCGATATATAATTTTTTAAAGATACAATTTTTTCGAGGTATGATGAGATTTTCGTTTATTGTGGGCGTGTCTCTTTACCGATTTTGCCCAATTTCAATACGGAACAGCGAAATTGTACTAAGAATACGTATGCAAAGTTTCAATTTGATATCTCAAAAATTACGACCGTGAGAGTGCCAACAACAGACGGACACACGGACACACGGACGGACATGTCTCAAACGATTTCTCTTTTCATGCTGATTAAGAATATATATGGTTTGTGGGGTCTCCGACGCTTCCTTCGATGTGTTGTAAACGGATGATCAAAATGAATATACCCTCTTCCCTAAGGTGGAGGGTATAACAAGAAAAGAAAATTTCTTTTAGGTTAAATCTTAAATACCCAACACATCCAGAATCGTGGGTGTGGCAAATATATATATATATTATGCCCTTTAATATTACGTATCAGCTTGCATGTCATGTTTTAGGCTGACCATATTTTTTGTAAATTGTAAGTTTGTCTCTTATACGATCACGTCCATTTTTGGTACTTCGATGTACCATATATGTGTATATATGTACACCAAATTTGAAGTTCACAGGAAATTTTGGTGGCAGATTTAAGATTTAAAGGTCGATTGTTGACGCGTATGTTAGCCGACGACGTTCATTTTCGGTACACCAATGGAAGAGATAACTATAAATAAGAGCACCAAATTTCAAGTTAAGAGGCCATTTTTTGGTAGCAGATATTAATTTTTTTTATTGTGGGCGTGGCTCTTGACCGATTTTGCCCATTTTAAATAGCCAAACCAAAAGTGCCTGTACAAAATTTCAGCTCAATATCTCAAAATTTAAGCCCGTGAAAATGCCAACAACACAGGTATATGAACTCGGACATATATGTGCAAATCGACTCAGTTTTTGACGCTGATCAAGAATATATATACTTTGTAGGGTCCCTGATGCCTCCTTCTGGGTGTTTCAAGCGAAGGAACAAACTTAGTATTTTACCTTAGTACTCTTATGTTGAGGGTTTAATGAGACGGAGAAAAATACTCTGCTGTGGTGGCGCAGCAGTATTATAATGATATGCAGTCATATAATAAGCTGATAACTATGTAGATAAAATCCAATTATTTAACTTGGCTTTTGCTTTCATAGATTTCTTGGGGTGTGCATAAAAGTGTCCATATATCCTTTTCATTATTTACTCTCTTTTATAGCTGGGGGATTTATTTATTAATTTTTTTTTTTGGATTTGTCATAATAAAGGAAAAGAAGTATTTACTACCACCACCATCACCACAGCCACCATTTGTTTTTAGTATTATACACAATCATGGCGCTGCTACAGTTTTTTTATACATACGAGTATATATACAATCATTACAACAGTGTTTATAGAGCTATGAATATAAAATGTTTTTGTTAAGCTAGACATACATTGTTACGATTGTTGTTGCTGTTGTTGTTATTATTTTGTACACAGAGTTTTTAATACACTGTAAGTCCTTCGTAAACTTCATAATTAAGTTTCAAGTTAAGTTAAATGAATGTTTTTCATTCTTTATGGGGTTTTCTTAAATTTAAACAAGTTTTTTTAATGTTAAGGGCGACCCATTTTATGTCCTTGTAATACTTTGGTTTAAATATTTTAAACAAAATTTATATAGTTTCTTATCTTGCCATATCGATATAGGGAGAGTAGTTCTAAAAAGGGTCCGATCCGGTTCGAATTAAAAACATTTAAAATTTAAAGCTAAGAAAATATATTGTTATCTACCCTTTATATGTCCGTCTTGCCTTTATTTGCAAACAATTCATAAGTCTTTTAACCACAAGTAAACTTTATTTACATAAAAATACCATAGCCACTTTTCTTCTTCTTCTCCTTTCTTTTGTTTTTGTAATTATTTGTGCTGAAGGTTTTTTGTTTTTTTTTTAAACTATTTTTCCAGTAGTCTTCAGTGTTCAGTGTTTTTGGCATCGTAATCGTTCTCATTGCCACATTATCATCTGTGTTTAGTGTATAGTAATTGAAACAACAACAAACACGTCTTATAAACATACAATGCACATACGCATTTAAAACAATTTTACATGAGAGAAAGGCAAAACTAAAGAGAGAGAGAGAAAATTGAATTAGGAGTTAAAACATCCCTTAACAATAAACATATAAACAAGCACACACACGAACTGAGATGACAAGTCAATTTTGGTATATCATGTAGAGGGCAGTGGAGTAAACAAATTCTCATTCTCATTGTTGTGTTTGATTTTTGTGTTCGTCAATATTGTTGTTGTTGTTATAGTACATTTCACAAGCAATCATTTGCTGTTCATTGGTCGTTTAATTTTATCAGAGATCCTAATGTGTTTTGTATATTGTTCTATTACTTATCCAGGTGTGTGTGTGTGCAAATGTGTGTATATACATTTCATAACCTGCTTATACACAACAGAAGAGCACGCCTTTATGTTTTATTTATACATATAGTAATATGCGCCATCTTCAAGGTACAAGCAGGGTTGCTATATAAAGGCCAAATCAAGGTATGAATTGTACTCACAGTTAATCCTACTCTCGTAGAGTTAAGTAGCGTACGCTTGAACTAAAGAAATACATCTTTCAAATCGATCCAATTTGTTTTGTAATGTGTGTTGTTACTAAAAAAATTAATTTATTATATTAATATTAAAAAATTAAAATAAATAAAATTTAACAAAAAGTGTAAGAAGCAAATATATAAAAAAAGTGTCACCATGCACAGTTATAGAACATATACAAGTGATACTCATCATTATCAGCATCATCATCATCATCAACAGCATACCGACCAAATAGAAGAGAAACCTTTAATGGTGGATTTAATAACGGGACCGTATCCAAATAAAGTGCAAACACCACCCTTATCAAATTCTCCATCAGGTAAGTCAATGAAATGCTTGATAATTTTCAAACATTTAATTAGAAAATTGCATGAAATTGAAGTGAATTAAATTTAACTTCAACGTTGTACTTCATAACATTGACAATCATTTAAAAAAAATTATTATTAAACCTCTGCTCTCCTTGCTAACAATTCTTTATTTATGATTTTTTTCTGTTTTTATTTTTTCCAGATTGTTTATCTAGTCCCGAAAATTCATTAAACGGCAGCCGCAATAATAATTCTGATATAACGAATGATCCATCGGTAC
This sequence comes from Ornithomya fringillina, assembly GCA_963978525.1. Taxonomy (NCBI): domain Eukaryota; kingdom Metazoa; phylum Arthropoda; class Insecta; order Diptera; family Hippoboscidae; genus Ornithomya; species Ornithomya fringillina. The sequence goes on from OZ021694.1 coordinate 12,621,677, forward strand.
GTCGGTATCGTACCGCTTTTACGCGTGATCAATTGGCCTGTTTGGAAAAGGAATTCTTCAAAGAGAATTATGTGTCACGCAATAGACGTTTGGATTTATCAAAACAATTGGGTTTGCCCGAAGCGACCATAAAAGTGTGGTTTCAAAACCGACGTATGAAAGATAAACGTCAACGTATTGCCGTCGCATGGCCATATGCTGCTGTATACTCGGATCCAGCATTTGCCGCTTCCATATTGCAAGCGGCGGCGAATAGTGTGGGTATACCGTATGCTACACCATATCCCGCCGCCTTAGCCAATCCTATGCTATCAGCCATACCACCAGCTATGCCCTTAAGCAGTCATCACGCCACCTATGGTCAATATCGTTATAATCCCTATCATCTGACACCCAGTAGACCACAGCCTCCATTCTCACATCATATGGGCCCAGCTGTGCCACATCATATGGCCGGCGCTTCTATTCCAATGGCCGCTATGTTAAATGCTACCATGCCTATATCGTATAACACCACCAAACAGCAACAACAAACGCCACCATTGAATTTGCAATGCACAGCAGCAATGCCATCTCTTAATACTCCCATGCAGCATGCAACAGCAGCAGCTGCAGCTTATCCCCCTGTCATATCTTCGATTTATGCTAACAACCAACAAGATACACCACCTCAAGATTTGCATTCATCCTCATCTCCACACTCCTCTACGCTATCATTAAGTCCACCCTCCGATCATGATAAAGTTTACGATTGTACTCAATCAATATCGCCTACCCAAAGTAATGCGCAAAACTTCCAGCAATCAGAATGTAATAGCCAGGATAACAACAATAATACACAAACACCTACACAAATCAATACAAATAAACGGCCAGCTTCTTCCATGTCTCCCGATGAAACAGCTCTAGATGGGCGCCAACCTAAACTTTTCAAACCTTATAAAACGGAAGCTTAAATAAAAAAAAAAATAGAGACAAAGGGAGGCTTTAAGACTCCAATCATTAGGTTAGTTAAAGATTGTATATAAAGCTTAAAATTGTGTATAAAAACATTTTTTTTATTATATAATTTTATATTATTTTAATTTAAAAAATTAAATATTTTATTATTTAAAATTTTATATATTTTTATAAATAATCTTATTCTTTTATTATTTACAAATTTATTTTTTTATACGATTTAACAAAAGTATTTTATACAAAGCTTAAAATTGTACAAGAATATATTTGATATTATGTCATTTAAACAATTGGGTATAAAAACGATTGTAAATTCGAACGTTTCAATTGTACATAAAACAAATCTTTGATTGCATTAAAAAACATTTATTTTTGGTTGGCAATTGTAAATGTTTTGTTAAAATTTTATATAACTGTATATATGTGTAAGAAAAATTCAATAAAGCAACAACAATAGCTGCTATATATAAAAATTTACAAATTTTTAATCATATAATAGTTTGACATAGCAAGAGAGAGAGGAAGAGTATTAAGTTTCTCTGTCAGAGTAGTGCATTGATGTGGGAGTGTTTCTCCTGAATACAAATACAAACATTAAGAAGATTTGATCAAAATTTTATAAATTCAACGAAATATTTTATTTGTAAAAATTATTGGAAAGAAATACCTGAGATACCGTTACAAAGAACTTGAGTTGAAGAAAACTATAAAAGAAATGTTATGTTAAATTGGTGAGAGTGATTTTGGAAAGAGAAGAGAATGCAAAGGCAGTTATAATGTGCAAAAACGTTACTACAAGAACAACAATCATCGCGCGTTTGTATACCTATTTTATTTGTTTTATATATTTTCACTTTCTACAAATTTTTTGTCAAAGCGTATTAATATTTTTTACGTCTCAATTATACTATCGTACCTATGGTGGGTGTAGGTAAATGAACAGTTATATGTAAATGTGATTTGATTGACAATGAAAGGTTCAACATTTAACGCATCTCAGGTATATTATGTTGTAATTGAAAAAAGGTACTATTTTATTGCCCTACCCCAGAAGTATTTTACAATGTTATTACATTCAGTTGATGTTAAAGCAAAATTTCATACATTTAGTTTGTAATGTGTTTATTGTTTGGTACTATAAATATGTATAAATTTATTTTATTATTCACGGAACGTAGACATTCATTGTAGCACTGTTAAAATGATCTTTTTATACCCTCTCCACAAGATGATGGGTAAAGTAAGTTTGTTTTTACATATGTAACAGAAGATGGCGTCAGAGGCAAAAGTATATATATTTTTGATCAGCATCACAATCTGAGTTGATTTAACAATGTCCTGTTAAAACCCTCATGTTCGGAAAAATTGGAATAAAGGTGAAAAAAGTTTATTACTTTAAATTGGTCCAAATATGTCAAGTACCATGACAATTTTAGTAAATTTTTATATACACCATCATGTGCTTGTGGGGTACATATCACTTTGTCAAAACGTTTTTAACGTCCAAAAAGGGGGATCGGAGACTCCACAAAGTATGTATGTTTTGAATCAGCATCGAATCGCATTGAGATATCGATTCTAAACTTGGCAGAAATGTTGGTTTTCATGTAAAGGTCGTAAGTTGGTATTGAAATTGGGCAAAATCGGTCAAGAGTCACGCCCACAATCTTTAACCATAAATATATCTGCCACAAAGATTTATCTATGAAATTGGAATTTGGTACACATATCTATAATTACCCCATTCACCAATGTGTCAAAGAACGGGCGTGGTCGGAAGCGCCCACAATCAATAAAAAACTTCATTCAATGCAAAACTAATGTAAAACATAAACTAAAACAATGCACCTGCCACGCCCACTGTTTGTATGTATATGTGGAGGATATTTAAGATTTGACATTTCGGATAAAAGACACGCCTACAATTGACATAATCTGTCTCGATTATTGACAAATAATATCTTATTAAAGGGGATAATCAGTTTTAACACGTTGTAACACTTTGTTTATTGATGTGGAGCGTAAGATTTGACCTAAACATCGTTTAGTTTTTTTGTCAATATATTTTATTTACAATAGTTTTACCTGATGAGAGTTACCTTTAATAACCCTGAAATTGTACAGTTTTAGTAAATTTAACGGTAGGTTTATAGTGATTTTGCTTTAAATTTTTCAATTTCATAATTTTCATTTCAACAAGTTCCTTGAATTAGCAGATTTTGGTGTTTTCCTTATTAAAATAGCAATTTTATTGAATGTAAAATATTTAGAAATAAATTTTCACAACAATTACCTGTAAATGAAGGAAAAGTTCACGCTTTAATCATACAGCACACGCACCAACAATGTTTGGTGAAATTTAAGTAAAAAGGTCAAATCATGGGCGTCGTATGTTGTTTTTCACAGCATTAAAATTACAATTGTAATATAGCGGATTTATGTTTATACATACTCCTTATACGAGGGTATATCAAGTATGTATATATATATATATTAAGTATGCCATTCTATTTTAAACACTTCTACATAGTTTTTGTGTGCACATCGATATTTGAAATTAAAACACATCAACGTATCAAAAATGGGCGGATTTAATCAACAGACACGCCCACCATTTACGGAAAACTTTTATTAAAGCTCATACAAATTACATACGGTGTTAAATGATTCGTGCCAAAATATACATGTGGGAGGTATTTTATGTCTGGCTTAAGCCAAATTTAGCTATTTTAGTTTTTACACTATACGTTGAGTAGATGTATATAGTCCCATATAAGTATGTATGTACATAACTGTTTTTTATACCCTCCACCTTAGGGAAGAGGATATATTCATTTTGATTATCCGTTTACAACACATCGAAGGAAGCCTCGGAGACCCCACAAACCATATATATTCTGAATCAACATGAAAAGAGATATCGTTTGAGACATGTCCGTCCGTGTGTCCGTGTGTCCGTCTGTTGTTGGCACTCTCACGGTCGTAATTTTTAAGATATCAAATTGAAACTTTGCATACGTATTATTAGTCTAATTTCGCTATTCCGTATTGAAATTGGGCAAAATCGGTTAAGAGGCACACCCACAATAAATAAAAATCTCAACATGCCTCGAAAAAATAATATCTTTAAAAAATTATATATCGCACAATACTATGCCTATCAAGTTGAAATTTGGTATATACATAATTGGTACCGTTATCCAACACTGTGCCAAAAATGGGCGTAATAACGCAAACGCCTCTAATTTAAAAAAAACACTATTTGCGTACATAATAGGAACTTGTTTTTTAGAGGATTATAAAAGGTGGAGAGTATTTAAGCTTCGGTCTCAACCGAACTTCTCTATCTTGTTTTTTTTTTGTATTGATATTTGTATTTTTATATTGCATATGTAAAGTATCATAAAATTAAATGCTTTGCTTAATACCGATGATGGGTAACTTGTATATACATACATCATAATTCGATGCTTTATTATCACGAATAAGGTTATATTATACACATTGAAACCTTTGTAACTTTGCGCAATATTAAAAATGTTTTTTACACCAACCAAGACCAACGGGTACAATCTTTTTTATAAGCTTTCGACTTGACTTATATAATATATAAACAATAAGTTAATGTGCTGACGGCTATAAGAACAAATTTGGGAATAATGGGGGGTATTATGAAAAAACTAATAATATCAGAACAAATTCGGAATGTCGATTATGAGTTGGTAGTAATTTCGTAATAAATTCGGAGTAATTTTACAATAATTTCGGCTTAAGTTAAAAGTTTAAAGAAATTAATAGCAAATTCGGGCAAAAAGTTAGGATCGTGGAGCTTGAAATGATTCGGAGTAATTGCGGAGCCCTCTTTAAGAAATTAGAAATAGTATAATTGCTCGCCTGTTGTTTTCTATTATTTAATTCGTTAACCTCGTTAACTTAATTTAAAAGAAATCCAATATGGCCGCCCAAATTTTTTTATTACTCTATTGCTTAATATATTCAATATGGGTTTCACATGAAAGGTTTTGATGAGTAGAATGTTATGGGCTAGATGTTGATATTCTAAATCAAGTATGACAAACATCAATGTAAATTAGAAGACTTTTATCTAAGTTCTATATTACTCATACATCCTAGACTAGACGGAATTTCATTTTAAGAAACAAAGGAAACAAATATTCTACTGCAGTTAATGTTGCCTAATACCTAATGATAGTCGGCGTTAAAATCGCCTGTAACATGTTGGATTAGTATATTTTTTGTTTTTGTGTTTTGTTAATGAACAGTTTACTATTATATGAACATAATGAAGACATGTGAAAATGTTGTGTTATAAAATTCCCAACAGAGGTGCTAATTCAACCATTAAAAAACGTTTAAGTGAAAACAAGTTAAATATTGTAAAAAAAAAAAACAAACATTCGCCAATAAAGAGAAAAATACAAGAGATGTGATTTTTATGTTTATATGTACAACAAACCTGAAGGTAGCTATAAAAACCCTTTGAAGTGGACTTGTATATATAATCAATCGGAAATTCCGAGTTAACTTATGTTTGTGGTTAACAGTTTCGAAATTGTAAAAATTGAGGTATCGATCCCAAACTTGCTGGAAATATTACTAGTACGTACACGCACATTGGTATCGAAATCTAAGTCTAAGATTACGCTCACAGAATAACGGAACTGAGTTAAATTTTTTTTAGCAGCTTTTAACTGAAAAATTGGACTACGTATATTATAACGTGGAGAGAGGAACATGACAGCAAAGCTTTTATGAAATTATTCATTCAATCGTCATAATCATATAATAATCTTTACAATAGATAGCCATTGGTTTTATTAGTTAGTGGCCTCCGCTAAGTAATGTTCTATTGTATAACTGTAATCCATTGCCCCCTTGTCTCTCTGCTGATGTTGTATCATAAAATTTTATTAGATGTATACGAGTTTATGAACCGGTGTACCCCATAAGAAATCTGCAAGTGTGTCAGCAAACGACGGTTCACAGTTGTGTAAAGTGTTATAAACTTTAACTTTTTTTTTAATAGTTTCTCTTTTTTTTGTGATTTTTTGTTTCTTTAATGATTTATTAGTTGATTAATGCCGCCGTTAAATCAATAATAAAATATCATCATCGCTCGAAACTAAATACAGAGGTTGAAGAAACTTTTACAACTCTGGGAAATGAAATTATAGGCTTTTTTTTTTTTTTGTTTGGTACAGACAGACATTTTTAGTCCAAATTAATCCACAACCACCTTCGAAATTGAAAAAAATATCTCCCAAACACAACAATACAGCTACAAAGTTAATAGAAAATATATACTCCATATATGTATATTAATTTATTTATTTACTCAATTAGTTATAATGTGATATTAATTGCAAACTAATGCAGATCGTACACAATATTTATATAATAAAAAATAAATAAAAAACAAAAAATTTAAGATATAAATTAATGGTATATAATTTAATACAATGAAATCTTAAAAACTAAATTTAAAAATATATCAAATTAAATAATATATATACAAGGGATGGGCGAAATAACATGAACACCTAATTTCATTGCAAAGGAATAGTGGACGAAGTTTTTTTTTTGCCTTGATAATTATTAATTTATATAACATTTTCATTTTACACTCACCGCGACATAAGCGTTAAGCTGCTGCGGTGAGAGTCACAATTTATATAATATCTCAAAAAATTCCTACGATAACCTAACACTACGTTTACATATACACACAGACGGATTGACGGAAATGGTTAAATCGAATCAAAAAATGAATCAGAATCGATCGGAGGTGTGGCATTTTCCATTTACAAATTACAAAAATTTGCACAAATTTAATAAACCCTTTGCCATAGAGAGTATAAAAAAATATTCACGAACAACAACAACAACAAACAATTAGGCATAATTTTTCAACGACCCGTTCAACTGTTTTGCTTATTTATTTATAAATTTTTTTATTCATAATCCCACATGATTAATTAAAGTCAACAAGAACCTGTGTAGTATACTTATAACAAAAACAACAACAACAAGCTGGCTGATAATCTAAGTTAATCTATGCAACATCTGACACATATTAACTGTTTATACACAACAAACAAACAAATAAACACCCCACTTTCACACCTTCATTAATATCAAGAGAAGGGAGGATTTTTCTTTTTTTATTTCGTATTAATCATTAAAATTTAATCTCAACAGTTTCTTGTCTGGAGTCAACTCCACACGAAATCCCTCAGGGGAATAACCTTTGTTTTTGCTATGGTTGTTATTGCTGTAATCGTTGCGTCTCTCTTTATAAATAAATAATAAAATATTAACACTTGTAACGTGTTACCAAAAAAAAAAGTGGAAACATTTTTGGTATTAATTCATCTTAAGTTGTCAGAACATGTAACAACAATATAATAACAACAGCCCTAAATGTATAATTTTTTTTATTTTTTTACTTTATTTACTCAATTACATGTAATACTCGGAAACGTTTTCATTTCGATTTCACTCCATAATATAATATGACGGGCGTTTTTTTTTTTCTTATTCTCTTAAAAAAAACCACCATGTGGACTTAAGTTAGCAAGAATTGACCAGAATCATTTAATTGTTATTTCGATTTGTAGGAATGTCTTTTTTATTGTATAAATGTCTAAATTTTTCTTATGTACCATTAGGTAACAGAGTTGAAAACATTTCCTTTTTTTTTTTTTTTTATGAGAAATTATTACTATTTTGTTTTTGCTTTCTTACGATCCATTAATTCTCATGAGATTGTTATTGAACCCTCGCTCTCTAGTTATAAAATGAACCTTTTTTTCACGCATAAAAAAAGGCTTAACATAAACGACGAGCACATGGCACATGGCGTGTAATGACAGTAACGCTAATTAAATTCAAATTTTACTTATAATCAAAACAATAACATAGAAGATAAGAAAATAAATTGTTAAACTAAAAAAAAAGAAAAAACATGTGAGTTATAACCACTCATTTAATACCCTATACCACAAAATATGTTATAATTAGTTTAAATATATCAGTAAAGACGAGGCATTGTCATTCTTAAATACCGTTATATGAAAAGGAGTTCTAAAAGTAGTCTGCACAGCCAATTAAGTCTATTTCACAAAATTATAAGAATTGCGACTTTCTGCCATATAAATACTTTCTTCATATTATAAACCTTATATAAGAAGGGGTTCTACAAATTTTCCGATTTGATCCCTTATTATTAGGGTCTCTCTTTAGATTATTCCCTGTCCTAGTACCAAATTGCACCGAAATATCTCAAATTTGGCAGACAGGCTTACAGACGAACATGCTGAAATTTCATATTTTTCGAAACTGTAATGTTTCTAAGTCACCTTTTAAGGTGCACCCACTAACTGACTGTATTTTGTTTAAATTGATTTAGAAAGTGTAAGTAATTTACACAAAGCCTCTTAAACTTAATATATCCTTGTAGGGTGAAAAAAGGTTCCATGATTATCTATGCAAACAAGAATCAAGTGTTGTATGAGAGACAGTGCAAGAGAGCAATTATTTTTATGGATTATCAAATCGTGATGTGTGTTGATGATGCGCTTATGTAAAAATTAAATACAACAACTACAATACAATGTACAAATGTGTTTCACTTTTTTGTAATAATGGATGAAAAGAAGAATAAAGGAGAGGAGGCAATAGAGAAAACTATAAAGTGAAAATTCCGATTCAATGTTTAAACATTTATTATTTTTGTGTTTAATTTTATTGCTAATGAATGACACAAAAATGTCACAGTCATAGACATACACATAAAGCAATCGCATGTGGAGTTGTAGCTCACAATTGTTTACAAATTCTATTCAATACGATGTTGAAGTTAATGAAATTGGAACAAAACAGAATGAAGAACACAAACACGCACTCGGAGAATCTTAACATTAAGTGATAATAATCATTTAGGCCAATATTTATAGAAGGTAGGTCTGTATGCACACACCTATGTTTTGTTAAACAATTGAATGAGACGCGTGCCATTATAAAATATAAGTTGGTGGTTAGGAAGCTAAATACATTAAAATAAAAACCTTATAGTAGTAGTAGTAATTTTCGAGACCCATTATCTAAAAGAAAAGTTTGTTATGCATATTGCAAGGCCCTCCGCTATCTCTTACTTCGACTACAGTTAAATCCTCTACTACTCATAGGATATATAAAGTTTAAGTGGATGCTTCCAAATTGGTTTCTGTCGTTTGCAACATCCAGAAGGGAGCGTAACAGACGCTACAAAGTACATATAGCACACAGGTAAGAATGGAGTTATATTTTATATGATCATCATCATATATACATACTTGAAAAATATCAAAATCTGAAGTGACCTAATGATGTCCGGACGTCCGTGAGTCTGTAGTGAAACAATTAGGGATACAAAAATTTAGTTATTAAGCTTAAATTTAGTACAAACATACTTAAGAAACTTAGGGAGTTTTGTATTTAAAATGGTCGAAATTGGTCAAAAGTGACTCTAACAACAAAGTGTTGTAACCATAAAAATAAAGTCCCAAAATTTAAACCCAATACCTAAAATTATATATATTGTAATCGTGGATGCTTTGGAAATAGGTGAGGTCAGACAATAGGTGTGCCCACATTTTATTAAAGAGTCATTTTGCTGCAGGATTGAGCGGGTAACAAGCAACACAACCTGTAATAGTCCTTAAAAGAAAGCCCATATATACATTTGCCACACCCCCAAGTTACCTATAAGTCAAAGTCTATTGTGGAGACTATCTAAAATTTAACCTAAGTCGTTAAATCACTTTTATGATTAAAGTGAAATTTTAGGAAATTTTTTTTAAGGTTCACCATCAGCCTTAAAAACTGTCTGGCCTTAACATAAATGACATGGTAGGCTAATAAAAAACTGCATTGTCTGTCATATTGACTAGGACAAGGTCATTTAATATATTATATTTTCTTTGGAAGTGTTCAAATAAAAAACTAAACCAAAGTGAAAAAAATGAACTGAAATTCTAGTGAAACTAGAACTAGAGTTTTAAGGCAGTTTTTTCTTTCTCGTCCTTAAAAAAAATGAAACAAAATCATATTTATGATCGCAAGACAAAAGAAATGCAGAAAGACTTGCAGTTAAAAAATCCAGACTTTATTTTTTTAACATTAGTGCGCTCTATGAAATCTTTAGCAAAAAAAAAATGAAATGCTCAGTTTTTTCCCGTTTATGACCGTTAATAACGGACCGTGGTTGTAAACATTTTTTCTAAATCTCAAATTATCGAGAGGTGTGTATAAAAAAAATTGAATTATTTTGTTGTGATTGTTGTTGTTGTTTTAGTTTAAAAGGTAATATATTGATGAAGAATTTCATAGCAAGTCAAACCGCAATAAAAAGACAACTGAGCAATTTATTTGACGGATATATACTATGGGGAGTTAACATAGCCATTTATATTAGACACACACAAACAGAGACAGAGAGAGAGAGAGAGAGAGTAAGCTGCTCAGCAAAGGGAAAGATTAAGCCATAGCAAATAGTGTCATAAAAAGATTTCGTACAAACTCTGTTAAAAAGAAGAAGAAAAAATACATGAAAATAGCTGAAAAAAGATTCAACATGATTAGGTAGAGAAGTGAAACCTTTTGATAAAAAAAGAAATAAAACACAACTTAAGAAAAAGTTTACTTCATGTGATAAATAATCACATGAAAGAAGACTCTTGGTACATATGAGAGCGAGATGTACTTTATATATTATATATAAAATTTCGCCTTGTGTTCCTCACATATGTACTAAATTTTAACGATATATTATACCCTCCACCTTATTGATAAGAGTATACTAAGTTTGATATTGTATTGCAACGCGCAGAAGGAAAGCACCGACACGTCACAAAGTATAAATATTCTTTTTTCATTATTCAGCATGAGATTAGAAATCGTCCGTCCCTGTGTCCATGACTTATTTGAACGCTCGCAGTCGTAAATTGTGCACAAATATATCTATGCAGCATGGGCTCCTATTTGTATTGGATAGTGAAATGCCGCGCCCACCATCCAAAAAATCTCTCACTCAAATTTTCCATTCTATAAATGTAGAAAAAGTAGGCGCGGGCGTATAACAGACACGCCCACAATTCACCAAAATCTTTATTTCTCCTAAAATTCCACGTCTTAGTTAATGCGTAATAAAATAGAGATCGTAATCATGCATATGCCACGCCCACTATTTCTAGGTGTGCAGGGTATTTACAATTTAGTTTTTTTTTACTTGTCAGTTTTATGTGGTATATTTTAACGGTCGGTATGTGTACAATTTGTGGAACCGCATAAACATTCAATTTGTAATGAGATGAATAAAAGAACGTGTGCCTAATTCTTTCCAATTCTATTTTAATGCTGTTCCAAAGTGAGGTCCTCTGATAGCTTCCACATGGAGGAGATAAAAAATAAAGAAAAATCAGTAAAAAGCAAGTAAATAGAACACAAGTTTTTTTTTACAACCAGTTTATTTTCATTAAGTTTGGTACAAATTGTCTATCCACCTATATGTAAGAGATACGTATGGGGCGGTAGCTTACACATAGCTTTATTACAATTTTATTGAAAGAGAAACAATAACAAAAGTATCGTTAGTCTATCATAGTCTCATACCACAGATTTAATTTCATTTTCCATACAAGTAAATTGGTCACTTTATTATCTAGATATATTCTCATATATAAAGTACAGACTCGTCTATATATATACGAGTATATGTGCATGGGGTCAATCTACATCAATTACCATTTAACATAGTCATTTATTTATTATGGTTATCAATACGCAGTGTGTGCGGTGGTGTTGTATGATACAATCATTGACTATCTTTCTCTTCATTGGTTTTCATTGGTTTTATTTCGCATTCCCAGTTTTAGAAATTCAAATGTTCTCATTTACATTCTGTGAGATATGTGCTCTTCAATACTCTGTTATGGATATTTTATCCATATCGATTATTGAAGCAATTAATTTGCTTATGTTACACTTGATTAGTTGGTTATCAGTTTTAATTATCATTTACATATATATGAGTGTATGCAAGGCCCGTACGAGTGTAAGCATTTTGTTGAAATATTGTTTTTTGCAAGACCAGCATGGGGGGTTGCGCATGCATTGTGTGTGTGTGATGTAGTAGTGACATCATTGAATTGTTGATACACTTTTTGAACCCCATTTGTGCCATGAACTCATATGTTTATGGACATTCAAATGTACTTTGTTATGGCTGTGGCTATTTGTCTGCTGTAACACATGGTGTATGTTTACGTACGAACCCTTATATTAAAAAGTGATATAAATCCATTTTTGTAAAAAAGGAAAAATAATAAGTTATGGTTTTGACATCCATCCAGGCTCTTATTGTACATTCAGTTGGTTAGTCTATTGCCCTAAATATGTTTTGATATAGAATTGATTTTGATTATTTACGTTTTTATACCTTAAATATTAGTGATTAGGGTTAAGATTGTTATTCCGTTTGCGACCCCGAAAAAGGGTATATTCATTATCAGCATTAAAGTCTGAGTCATTGTAGACATATTTGTCCGTACGTCTGTCTCTTGTTCGCACTCTCACGGTTGTAACTTTTGCGATCTTTAGGTGAAAATTTGTACAAGCACTTCTAAATTCTTTACGCAGATTGCTACTTAATTTAAATTAATTAAAGAGAAGGTTTGGCCCAAGCCAAATTCAGTTTCTTCACATGTTATATTAATCGTTTTCTCCGCCCTATCTTGTGAACAATTGTGCTGTGATTTCTTATCAATGTTTTGTATGCATTGACTTGATCTATCTTTTATATTCGATTCGCTATGTATTGAAATTTATATTTCTACAATTATATATGATTAGTAACGCCTTGTTTTCACATTAATATTTAATTTATTACATGGATACGTCTATTCGCACCCCTCTGAATATTGATTTGAGCGGTCACTATTTTGTGTTTGAGAATTCCATTTAATCGATAATCGTTGTTGAGCTTCACTACCACATAACCTTGAGCATTTCGTATAGTAGTTTGAATACTAGTTTAACCATAACAATAATTGGTTACGGTATGCCTGATACCTTATCGCTAATTATTGAAGGAACTTTTTTGTTTGGATTTTAATGTTTAATGGAAGTTGTATTTAAAAAATCTCTGCTCAAATTTACGAAAAAAAATAAATAACCTTATTTAACATTAATATGTGATATTATAGTAGTAGTACAGAAGTTCTTTTAATTAAAAGTAAGCTGAGAAAGAGTTTAGAAATGTTTTAAAATCATTAATATTGTATTAATCTCTCTCTTTTCTCTAAATTGTCACAATTGACCTTGAATACGTATTACTTGCTATTCAATTATAGATTTTTATGATGGGTTTTTCGCTTAAAATCTTTAAGTATATAGAGGTTTCGCATAAGACCACCAACTAATCGCAGATTCTTTTCAGAAATAGCTGGTATAAGATTGTTTAGTGTAAGGTGTTAGGTTGCCAGAATTTTCAACGAAACGATTCCCAAATTCAAAAATTTTTCAATTTTTGGAAATGTTGTTTTGTACTTTCCACATAAGGGGTGAGGGTATACTAAGTTTTGTATTTTTATACTTTCCACGTAATGAGGGAGGGGTGTACTAAGTTTGCAACACCCAAGACGTAAGAGATTCCACAAAACAATAAATTCTGTGTCAATCTAACAATCCTTATGTTTGTCTGCTGTTCGCACTCTCACGGTTGTAAATTTGAAAAATATGGAATATACGTTGATCGCTATTTAAAGTGGGCTAAATCGGTGAAGAGGCATGGTCACAATGGTTCGGCCACAAAAAATTAATTATCAAGTTGATATTTAGTACACAAAGTGGGTGTGGCAGAATAACTGGTACGCCCACAATATACAAAAGACATTATTCAGTGTGAAGCTCAACATAGAAATTAATATGTAATACCTACACTTTTAGAAAGCGTAATCTTGTACCAGCCACGCCCCTATTTTTACAGAAGAAGATTATTTTTAGAGTTGGTTTAAAGGAAATGTAGTTTTTTCACTTCAATTAAAACGTATTTTTTTTCATATAATCTGGTAACTCTAAAAAGTTGCAATGAATAATGTTTCTAATGAATGTCCCTTTTTTATAATGTACCATAACCGCGAAATTGGTCACTCCCTACCTATACCTTGCTTTTCAAAGAAATCAGTAAAAATAGTATAAATGACCGTGAGCACAATAAAATACTAAAATGTTGGTTTGAATTTATTCATATTGTACACCATTCAGGTACCTATATGGCTTTTAGCTAAAGGAGAGGCCATTCCATTACATTACAATGCCACTAATATTATAAATATAACTTTGCATACTGTATAAATTTAATAAAATAACAAGAAAGAAAACTAAACTTGGCTTTCACTGCTTCCCCCCTCGTTAAAAAAAAAGCATGTCTAGGTCGACTCAGTTTTAGACGCTGTTCAAAAATATATATGCTTTCTGGGGTCTCTTACTCCACCGCCTGGGTGTTGCAAACGGAGTGTCAAATTTAGTATTATAAAGAAAAATGTTTGCATGTAGACTAGAATGTTACGTTATTTAATTTATTTGGTCATAATACCGTTATGGTTTTTTATTATATTTTATTATCTTGTTACTAATAACAAATTAAGGCCAATGTCTAATAATTTATGTAATATCTAAGACGAAGTGATCTTTAAATTCCACTTGAAAAAAATGTTCAAAAATGTAATTTGTGGCTTTTAAAAAACTAACTGCCCCAATAAATGGGAGCATTCTAAATAAGCAATAAGTGCATAAAGCAGATGTTATAATGCATTCCATACAACATACTTGTAATGCATTTTCATAAAAACAAGACGAACAAGAAGAAGGAGAACAAATGTGCCATCACATATTATATATAGTAGAAGATGTTCCCAAGTGTCTAAATAGCACACTTAACAGTTCATTTTCGCTTTTGATATGCGCATCTCCCTCTTTCGAATAAGAAAAGTAACAAAATGACACAAGAAGGCTAAAGATGTAAATGAGCTGGTAATTTACTATTTAGTTAATGAGCGCCGCCACAGACATTTTATATTTGGCTTTGCTAATTGTCTCTTTAAGTACTTTATTGATGTTTTATTAGTGTTCATACTCAACTTAGTAGACTCGAACAATTTATGCAATTATTTCCATAAAATATGTATATTAACCACTTAAAGGCGGTTTGTTTGTTTGTTTGTATTTTTTTTGTCTGCTTTTTAGAGCTTGCTTAGAATACTCATGCTTCATTCATCTTTTAAATTGACTCTTTATGGTTTGCCGACTCTTAAAACGGAAGTAAATGTTAAGAAGTTTTTGTCACATTATTAATTATAGTCTATGAGAGGAGAGTTATACAAGTTGTCTAAAAAATATTGGAATATAAAAGTTCTAATTTCGGTTAAGAGCCACGCCCGCAATCCTTAAAAATCTCTTTTAGCCACAAAAATTGAGCTATAAAGTGCAATTTGGTATAATTTATAATCACATTTATCGATGTGCCTGAAATGGGCATTGTCCTATTACAGACAAGCCCACAATTTACAAAAAACCATATTGGAAGCCGATACTTAATACGTTCACTGTTAAAGGGCTTAATCATGTATTTGTCACACCCACTGTTTGTATATAGAGCATTTAAGAAATTAACTTTTTTATAATTGTTGGATTCTAAATAAGGCGAGATGGTATAATAGGAACTTTCGGATAACGGGCGGATTTAAAATTATTAGAGGACGTAATTTTTGAGATACCAAATTAAAACTTTGCATACTTATTCTTAGTTTAATTTCGCTGTTCCGTATTGAAATTGGTCATAATCGGTTAAGAGACACACCCACAATAAATAAAAATCTCAACATGCCTCGAAAAAATAATATCTTTAAAAAATTATATATCGCACAATACTATGCCTATCAAGTTGAAATTTAATATAATTATAAGTGGTACCATTATCCAACACTGTGCCAAAAACGGGCGTGATTTAATAACGCCTATAATGTAAAAAAAAAACACTATTTGCGTAGGTACATGAAATAGTCATATACATATATATGGCAATAGGAACTTCTTTTTAGAGGGTTATAAAAGGTGGAGAGTATTTAAGTTTCGGTTTTAACCGAACTTCTCTATCTTGTTTATATTTGATCTAAGCCAAAATAGTTTGTTTACATCCTCCCCACCTTAGTGAGGTGGGTATACTAAGTTTTGCAACACTCAGCTGTAAGCCTCGGTCACCCTATACACCTAGTAATGGCCGTATGTGAAACCGCCTCTTGTTGGAGACACTTCCTGTTACACATTTTGAGATATTTAGCTGTTTTTTTTTTTATATAATGTATGCAGTTTTTATTTAAATTAATTAAATTCGTTTGAGTGCCATGCCCACAATCTACAAAAAACATTTGTCTGTCAAAAATTTACCTATGAAGTTGTAATATCGTAGAAGTTTTTTATAATTGTAATAAATTTGTTCAAAACGGGTATGGTAGGATAAGAGATACGCCCACAACTTGCAAAAAATCTTATTTGGAGCAGAATGTGATTTGTTAGTTCATATGTAATAGAAAAGTTATATAGAGCTTAATTACAAACATGCCACGCCTACTATTTTTGCATGGAGAAGAAGGGTTAGTTAAGATTATAAATTAGTATTTTCACTTGTTATTCGTTAAACTTACAACCGAAGTTTTATAAAATTCCCTTTTTTTTATAAAATATGTTTATGTTAATAGATTGAAATATTTTATTAAAAAAATTTATGTAATAAAACTTGAGACTTTACAGTTTAAAAGATATTTTCTTTAAAAAAAATCAATGTATAAAAATACGACATTTGTTTAATTTTATAGCAAATTTAACAAAGATGCGTTTAAAATCGAATAACTTTATTACAACAACCAGAAAAGAAAACTTTACTTAAAATCAATTGTAACAAAATGGCCTATTAAAGCGATTATATTGATGGCCAACAACTCATTATTTTCTTTGCTACTCTTTCTCCTTCTCTCTCTCTGAAACTAATATTTCTTTGCAGGCGGCGAGTGTAGGCTATTCAGGCGATGGATAAGAATACATTCTTAAAGTTGTCACAAAATTGTCAGTCGATTCGTAAGAAAAAACGATTAAATAAATCATAGGGCGTGTTTGGCAACACGCACACGACACCGACACTAAACTAAACTAAGTTCAAGTTAAAGTGAAAATATGCTAAAAGGATTAAATGAGTTCAAAAGCAGAGCACGCAAGTCATCACTAGGTAATAAATTAGTTGGGAAGAAAGATCTGGTTAAAGCAAGACAGTAGCCTCAACTGGTAACCATTAATCTATTATACTTTTATGAGGCGGCTTTGATTCTACTAAGTCTTTTACAAGATCATTGCGTGTGTTCTCTTTAGCCAAGTACGCATGCTACGTCTACTATATACATATATGCAAATGATCAATGAATTAGGATTTATTTTTTAAATTTTATTTGAAGATTCCTTTTCTCTCTCACTCTTTTCTCTTTGGCTTAAAAATTAAAATGAGAGTTAAGGCTTTCCATACGAAAATTTAGAGGGATGTAAGTTAACCATGAATTCACAAAAATTGTTTTGATCATTGAACCCTTCTGCTGGTAAAGGATTAAATAGTTAAGCCGTTCTAAATGAATTTCAAATGTTTGCTACACTCACGCCTTTATTAAGTGACCTTGGGTGTGTGTACTTAACTCTAGTAAAGTTAATTGACGCTTGCTAAATATTTTCATATATTTATGGAATTATTTGAAGAGAATTACAAGTAAAATAATCTGAAAACAAAGATCAGGCTTAAAAGGATTATCATGAAAGGTTTCTCAAATAAATCTTTGGTTCATAGAAAGTATATGAGAAAGGATAGGATAATACAAAAAGTTAATAGAATATAAAAATATTTTATAAGGTACATATGCAAGAGTGTATTATCCTGAATGATTTTCTCAATCACCCACATAATTAAGAAGAAACGTGTTCAAGCATAAACTAGAACATTTATTTACACCCTGCCTCACTTGTGCCAAAGGGTATATTAATTTTGTACAGATGTTTGTAACTCCTAAATAGCAATTTACACACTCTCGTTCAATTATAGAAAGTGATTCTAAATAGATTTAATCATATCCGTCTGTACGTCCGATCGTCCGTGAATTAATGTACGCAAGCTACGGGTCGTATTTTTTGAGATATTTTGTTAAAACTTGGTTTAAGGTTTTTACTCTAAATGAAATTCAATTGAAAATGGACCGAATTGAAACATTTTTGGAACTCTTTACCGTATAACGACATATTATAAGAGAACTTTTCATACAGCGATAATTCTTAAGAGGTGATTGAGTGTTTGAAAAATGTTTCCATAATAGGGCGTAATTTCTATATGTGGAGGGTAACGCTGCGTCACAAAAGATATCTCCTGAGTGCCAATTTTTTTAAAAATTAAAAATTTTTCAATATTTTTTTTACAACATTTGCTGAGGAGTAACTACTCCTGGCTTCGCAAAATTTTGGACCGGACCGAACTATTTCCCTGTAACTTATATGACAATGCCCCATATTTGCTGATACAATTCAACTAAATAAATGGTGTCGATTATAACCGACCATAACATAACTTATTATACCCTACACATAATATGGTGATCATGTCCGTCAATGTACTTGTTTGTCTGCCTGTTATATTGATCTCAATATTTTAAATTTTGAATTACTTAGCTGAAATTTTGTACAGACACTTCTTCATATATTATGTCTGCATATCGCTGTTTAAATTAAGCAAAATTGATTAGGAGCCACGCCCACATTCGATAAAAATTGATCCATTTGCCACAAAAATTTAACTGTAATATTGAAATTTTATATACGCCACAAATGGACGTGGTCGAATAACAGACTCGCCTACAAACGACAATTGATAAAAACGTACCCACCTGACACAAAAATTGACCCAGTAAAATGTGGTATTTGTACTTTGTATTTGTCGGATAATAGATACGCCCACAATTAACAAAAATCCGCTTGTATGCCACTAAAATTGCGCTTTAATATTGAAATTTAATATGCATCTTCATAATTATCCCCTTTATCGATGTGCCTAGAATGGGCGGGTCATAATGTACAAAAACCCGTAATCGGAGTTAAACTCGACTTTTAAGATGATACGGAATGCATATACTATTAGAAGGCGTAATCATGTGCTACCACGCTTTAAATTTTGTAACTAGATTAGGGGTATTTGACATATGGTCTAAGCCAAAAATTAATTTTTTTACTAGTTTTATTTTTACTCTTTAAATTATTCTTTTAAATGAGCAGCCAAGCGGTAAAATTGTAATAGACACACGAATAGGATGGAGGAGATTAATAAAATATGTATTATATATACTGGAAAGTTATAACAATTTACCCCGGAAAGACCAATGGATAAAGCACAAAGAAGAATATATACTAAAGCGTTAATTTATATAAGCAACTAACCGGTGAAATTTGTATAGAAAACCTAATAAGAGAGGGCGATTAATATATTGTAATATATTGTGTTAAACTGGACTAAGTATACTCCCCCCTAAAAAGATATTTTTATTCTGTTAATTGATATTGTGGGTGAGAATAATACCTTCATACATCAAATTTTATTAATGAGAACTGATAAAGAGACCACTAAACCTATGAAAGAGACCATAGATAAGTTAAATCAAAGCATGATGATAACCACACAAGTAAGGCAAAAACTGCATGATATCACAGAAGACAAAGTGTTACAGTGTGGTTTGGTTAATTGTTGCAATAGCAAAACAATTAATTGCTAAATGGTTCTATTGTAAAATTTTCAATGAGACATGGAAAAAATTTTACAGTAAATTTATTTTATAGACAATATATTATTGTATATATTCTACGTGTGTTTAACTTCAGCAGCAGATGTCACACCAACAATTTATAAATTTTAGTTTTGGGCAGATTTTTATATCCTCCCCAATATTAATAAGGGGTATACGAAGATTGTTCTTCCGTTTATAACATCCAGAATGAGGCGTCAAGGCTCTACAATATATATACATTCTCGATTAGCACCAAATGAAAGTCATTCTAGGTATGTCCGTCTGTGTGTACGTCTTTTGTTGGTACTCTCGTAAAGTTTTTGAATTTTTCACATACATTTCTATCTTCCTAATGCAGGTTATTATCTAAATTAAGCCAAATTGGTTATAAGCCACGCCCACAATGGACAAAAAAGTATCTATACATTACAAAAATTGAACTCCAGTTCTAAATTCGGTACATATTTTTATATTGAATTTTTCCTCGGATGTACCAAAAATGGGCGTGGCCGGATAACTAACACGCTCACAATTACGAAAAGCTTTTTTGACGTAGAATCAGATATGTAATATATACAATATTAGAGGGCGCAATCCTGTACCTGCCACACCCTCTATTTGTACATATAGATGTAGAAGGTATTTAATATTTAGACTAAATAGAATTAAGTTATTTTTCCCTTGTTTTTCTTAAACTCTCTATTTAACCCACACAATGTATATTTCGAGTAATAAATATTTTTGCTAAACATTGAAAATTTCGCATTTTTCACGCTAATCCTTCTTAGCAAGTAGATAATTAACAAATTTTTTTTTACACAGTTATATAAAAAAGTAAGAGTTTATGACATAGCTCGTCACTGTTGTATAATTTGTAACCGTGTAACTGGATATCGGTTGTGTAACCCTTATGTAACCCTTACCCAACCATTTAACTTCTAAATGTGACACGTAACGAAATAGAGAATCCTTTCTACAGAAAGGATTTCTACTTTTACTTTTGTCTCAAAAATTTACTGATTGAAGAAATTTATGACTTCATCATTGTAGTGTATCCGTATATATGAAGGTGAAATTTCATAGAATTTCTTCTTTTTTTAAATATTTATTTGTTGTACAGTGTTTCGCTATTACAGACTTATACAATGTTAATAGCGAACAAAATTGCTTCTTGGAAGAATACTGAATCTACGCGTTATTATGAAAATTGTGCAATTATGTAAAGTTTTTATGACTACCATGAAAAGCGTCTTTCGAAGCACTATTAGAGAAAAGTACACTAAAAATAGTATATTCCTAAGAGTTTTAAGACTATAAGATTTAAACGATGTAAACATTTTTCTTCTACAATAATTTTTCGCAATTTTAGAACAGTTTAAACTTTGCATTCCAGTGAGAAACCCTACTTGACGCACTATGATATTTTCCCCCATTTTTGCAAAATATTTGACCAAAATCGGAGCAGTAGTTTCCTAGTTATGGTCGTAACTTAAAATATCTAACAGACATGTTCATTAAGCAACAATTAATCTTAATTAAACATATTTTTTAAAGTCTTATAGGAATTAGGCTGGTTGGATTTAGTTCAGACTTTTTGTGAAAACTTTCATTTCAAAATGAATTCAGCTTTCAAACGAAGTGAAGAGTTGACGTCGGAAAGCTATAAATAAAACATACCTTGGTTGTTGTTACTGTTTGTAAGAATTTGTCAAAACCAGCCTAAATATTTTTTATCCCATTTGTTCACAATGTTCGTATTGAAGAGCTACCATTTCCGAGATATAAGCGTTCAAGTTTTCATTTCGATATTTTTCAATGAAATTTAGCACATTAATTCCACTTTATATGTAACTGAATTGTGACAAGTTTAAGTCCAATCGGATGACTTTTACTTTTTCACTACTTTTTTACCCTTTGTTGAAAATTGGTAAATTTTTCGAAAACGTTTCTCTTCTATTAATAATATTTACAAAATATTTTATTCTATTTGACACAAAATAACAGCTTCTGTGACAATTTTTAAACTAGCAAGAGAGGCGTCTTTTGAAGTATATTTCTTTTCGAGTCAATATTAAGAAATAAATTTTTTATACAAATAAAAAAATTTTTTTTTGTAAAATTCTGTATTCATACGAATTTTTACACTGTAAGCTTTTAAACAATGTAATAATTTTTCTTCTGCGTTTATTTTTTCACAACGTTGCTAGAGTTCAAACTTTCTCTCATAGTGAAAAAAATATACTTTTTTATTTTTTTTTTAAATTACAGGCCTCTTACGTTCTTCAGCTGTGACATATAATGCCATGATATATTTGATATTGCTAACTTTTGTAAGATCTCAGAAGAAGCTCTTTTTACTTTCTCAAATAAATGGTTAAAAAATTTTAATAACTCTTTAAAGAAGAAGATGAGATTAAAAGAAGAACAAAGTGTTTAAAGAAATTTCTGGCCTGGATGTATGTGTGTTATTTGTACATGTGCTAGAAAAACTTAATATGAAAATTATTATATATTAAGTAATGTAAATCATAGAGGGTGTGGGGTGGCAGAAGAAGAATAAAAAAATTCAGCAATTATTATGCTTTTTACGATGTGTCTTTACAAGTTAAACTATAATGGCTGACTTGTTTTTTTAAATCAAAATAAAAACAATAATAACAACAACAACAACAACAATAAGCGTAATGAGTATAAAATGTTAACGTTACTCCTACTTAATCTTACGCTCTCCGAGAGCGACCCGTTATTGCAGGCTGATTGGTTTATATAACGGCACTGGTTTCAGAGAGTACAAATAAGCTAATTTGAAGTACATTATTCAGTTGTAAGAAAGAGATGAATGTCATGATTTCAAAGGCAAAGGAGAAAAGTTTTTTCATCCTTTATCTGCTTATCTGCTTACTATATATAAAATAATAGTAACCACCCAATAACGCTGACAGAGAAGTTTTATCCTATCTATATATGAAGAGCATGTATATGAAGTATACACCAGTGTGTTGAAATACTCATTTCTCGGTTATAGCTACTGATTATATATAAGTTGCAATATTATGGATTTTAATGGCGTTTATTTTGCAAACACGTAGTAAGAGAAGCAGTGTTTGTTGTGTTGTTGGTGTTGCCTTTATTCATAATAATGAAAGTTACCAAAAAAAAAAAAGTTTAAATAAATGGTTGTTGGTTTCTTTCTCTTCCGTTTTCTCGTAGATTTTCTTTTTATTTATGTATAATAATTATAAACAGCATACAAGCACACAAACAATATTAGTCTCTGCCAAATTTATGTGTGGTTACTGGTTTATCAACACGTACTATACGTTCAGCTACATTAAGATATGCTTCATACTCGACGGTATCTGGTGTGGTATCGTAATGATAGTGGCCACCCCAGTTTGTTTTCGAAAATGAATGAAAATGATGTAAACGCAAATCTAAATCCTTTAAAAAGGAAATATGAAAAAATCAGTATAAAAAAAAAACTAAATTTGGCTTAGGCCTCCACATACCCTCCACATGTTCTTAGAAACGGTGGGTGTGACTGGTACATAATCTCTAATATTATAAGTGTCAATTGAAGTTTTACGTTAAATACGGTCTTTTGTAAATTACAGGCATAAATGTATGGAACCAAATTCCAACTTCATAGAAATAGTATGCCACAAAGGCACACAAAAAGATTTTTGTCGATCGTGGGCGCGGCTCTTAACCGACCTTGCCTTTTTTAAATAACAATCTGCGTGCAGTGACTATAAAGAAGTGCGTGCACAAAATTTTAATATCTCAAAATTTATCACCGATAGAAGAAGAGGGCATACATAACTAGATCGATTCAGTTTTTGATGTTGATTAAGAATTTACATACTTTGTACTTTATTCTTCCAAAGGGAAAGACCTTAGTACACCCCCGTCTCTTATGTGGAGAGTATGTGGATTGTAAATTTTTAAATTGTGGGTAATTTTTTTAAATTTTCTCTTACATGTTCATGAGTAATTAAAGTGCCAACAGCATGTAAAGTGGCAGGCATTTCAAAAAATTTCAACCATTTATTCAATTCCGTTTCGGTGTATATGGGAGACTGACTAAAATCACGCATAACATGCTGATAAGCTTTACCGCGCTTCAGAAGAAATAGACCGCCCATTCCTGGATTTCCAATACAATGCAGAACAAGAAAAACTATTATGATTGGGACGTAATCAATTAAATGCACTTACCCACACATTTCTCTTGATATTGTTCCAACAAACCTTTACGTATACATTCGATGAAATTTAAATGGCCCGTACGTTTCTTACAGGCGATTTTCACAACGGGACCTATGTGGCCACGACTAACAAACAGATTCAGCAACAGAGCACAACGAGTTTCATTATCTGGCACTGATTCCAATAAGCAATCCTCTTGTAAACCGTAAACTTTAGCAGTATAGCTGCCGTTTTTTACTTTATTATCTGCCGAAATGCTCATATTGAAGATGCCTTCACAATTTAAGGCACGCAAAGGGTATGGACCAGCACCAGCACCCACTGTAAACGTTTAAAAGGTTAACACACTCAATTCCCAAAACATATCTATCTGCCACAAAAATTAAATTATAAAATTGAAATTTGGTACACATATTTATAATTATGCCATCTGCTGATTTTCCAAAACTGGGCGGCATGGGATAAAAGGCGCGCCCACAATTTACAAAAATTTGTACATCTGAAACAAAACTAATCCATAAAATTAAAATTGTAGGCACACATTTATAACTAGTTCTTCCCCCTATATGCCGAAAATAGGCGTGGTAGAATAAACTACTCGCCCATGACCAATAAAAATCTAAATATCTGCCACATATATTGATGTAGAAAATTGAAATATTGGACACATATTTACAAAAAGGTATATTTACATAAATCTGCTAAAAATAAGTGGAATTATATATGTACGCCAATTCATTTCATTTTGAAAATTGAAATTTTGCGCATATAATTAACTCTTCCAATAATGTGCCAAAAAGAGGCGTGGTCGTTTAACAAGCACGATCACAATTTACAAAAAAAAAAAAATTATTTGGCATCAAATCCGACTTAAAATATATTAGATATAGTTTAACGTGCGCACCTGGAATTTTTAAGCGTTCCCAACGCTCCCGTAGGTACCAATTTAGAAACCGTATTGTAAGTATACAGCTTCTTCCCTTGGTTATGGGTGGAAATTTGCCTACTCTCTATACAACTACAACCCTCGCAATGCTCCCGCAAGGGGGCTATCATTATTGTATTGGGTTGAACCATCCGTTCCTGGGGCTTCAGCACCCCGCGGTACCAGACATACTCTCTGGTCGGACAGCCGATCTGTATATGTTCTATTAGAATGCCTAAGGTATATGCCACGCCTAGAACTTGTATATTTAGATAAAGGTATTGAACACTCGGCTACAGCCAAATTTAGTTTTCTTGCTTTTTATTTTTATGCCAAAACTGCTTACGGTAGCAAGCGTTTAATACGAACATTTTTCACCTTAATATGTTTTTTACATAAATAAATTATTATGACAAGTTCCAAATATACCATACCTGCGAATATTTTACCCGATCCCATACATTTTCTACAAATTTCTTTAATATCATAAAGTTTCTCTTTTTGTACCGTAGGCAATAAATATGGAGCACCGCCTAATTCCAAAAGCGTAGGTGAGCCACTCAAACCTATCGTGTGTAGAATTTATTTGTACAATATTTTTACATTCTGATCAGGTTATTATGTGCAATTTACCCGAATCCATTAGACCATACTGTTCAGCTGTCAAATCAGGACATTCTTCAATGGTAACAGAAACATCAGCAAAATTTTTAGCGAGAGTTAACTGTAGTACTGTTGCAAAATAAAATAAACGCATACAGCTTAATAATCGTTAAAAGCTTATCAAAGCCATCAACAATACAACAACAACAACAACGAAAAAGAAAAATGAACACAAAACTTATTAAAGCTTAGTTAGGAGCAGAGACGTCTAAATACTCTAAATATATGTATTAGACGTCTCTGATTAGAGGATTAGTTAAGAGAAAGAGCGAGAGATTAACAAAGAGTTCATTTTTCGCGATATTCTTTTAAAGGTGAGAAAATGAGGTTTTATTTATTTTTTAACCCATTACGTTGCGTTGATAAGACATTTTTAACAACCAGAAAGGATTCTATTTCAATGCCCTAAGATGACTTTTTACCGACAAGTATATGTTGTTTTAATTTTAATGTTATTGAACCTAGTGACTTAGACCACCTTCAACATTACTACTATCTTTACTACTTTCTTTAACGTAGTGAGAGTTTTTTTTTCTAAACCATATTTTCTTACCCTTCTGTAATTCAGGTAACGGTGGTTGATGTAATGGTTTCTCCTCAAACAACAGTTCATTAGTATTTAAAGCTGATAAAGTTCGTATAGTTGTTGACATATTTAACAGTTTGTTTATAAAATTGAAACAAACACACTCTATATGTTAATATTTACTTTACTATAACTTGACTTCCACTACGCGTAGCTTGCGTTTCAGTAGTTTAAAAGCAACTATCTATATAGTTGTCTAACAATACGTATATACTTATAATGAGACCGCAATTTCAGGCTGTGGTTTGTTGTTGGTTTATATTGCTCGCTTAGATTAGATTACAAAAATTTGTTCTAAAATTTTATAATTAAGGTAGACCTTTACATATACTAAAGAGTATAAATTAGTTTGTTGTGTGTTGAATTGATAAGTTTTACTCTCTCATTTAATTGTTATTTGTCATTTCATATTTTTTTTTGGTTTGAAGTGAATGGCGCTGCAAACAAGCAGACAAAATGCCAGGGTGATGTTCTCAGCTGACAAGTCAGCAACGTGAAGTAAGTATTTTTCAATGCTCATCGTTTCGTGCTGAAGCTGTTATTATCACATCTTCCTAAGCTAGATTTAGTAAAAGCAGTGAAACCACAAAATATAATAAATTTCCTAACATGAGTGTGAAAAAATGAGCGAGCATAATATTGTATAATCAGGAGCCATGAATGTTTCATATTTTCTCTAATTGTAATAAATTGTTGCCGCAATTTTGTTTTATTATTTTCATAAATTTTGATTCTTAATAAATATTTGGATGGAGTTTAAATAACGGTTGTGTGTGTATGTTTAATAAATAAATAAATAAAAGTAAAATTACGATATTAACTTTTTAATAATGTGGCAACCCTCTTCCTTTATAAACTATACACAGTTACTTTTTCAGAGTAACGGCATTGCAATACAAGAGTTCATCAAGGAAAGAAACTGTTCTGTCAGCTTGTTGCTATATTATACAGTTTTAATATCTGCTCGTGCTTTAATTGAATAAGTAATTCAATTTTTTTTCCTCTTACTTTTTTGTTTGTGGTAAAATCTATAAATATACATTTGGAAATAAAAAAGCGAACCTGACATTACACTACTCCAGGGGAGAGGTTACGTGTGGTGCCCGATGTGTGTTTATTTCAATAAAAAATTTTAGAAAAAGAAGTAAAAAATGAATCTTACAACTCATTTGCAGGCATTTCAATAAAACCAATCCATACGTCTTCTTTTTAATATTTAGTTAACACAGCGTAAAGCGTATTAGCGGCATAAACAAAGAAGAAGTTTAAAACACCGCCGCACAAAATTTATACTTCAACCGGAAAATGGGTGCACTGTTGCCAAAATTCAGGGTAAAATTCTTTAGAGTACATTGTATATGAAAATATTATTATTCATTGAACTTCTTTTAGAAGCAAAAGACTACAACAGAAGTGTTGGAAGGTCTGCAAGAGCGGATAGAAGTTTTAGAACGTTTTACCTCTAGTACTCAAGAGCAAAAGAAACGTGTAGTGGGGAATTTTTTAGCGATAGCAATTAGCGTTTATATTTTAGCTTTTGTTATATTTTATTTTGTATATTTTCCACCCACTTGGAAGGAGCGCATTATCTACTCATCGCCCTTGATTTTATTTCCCATAGTGTAAGTGGTTGATTAAAGGCAATATTTCATATTTTTCATCAATTTTTTTCATTTTTATTATTTTCAGTATAATATTCTTGCGCCATTTGTTTACCTGGTATTTTCAACGTAAAATAAATAAAAACTCGAAAAAATTAAAAGCTTTAAGGGCGGAAAAAAAGGAGATATTAGAACAAGTAATGGACAAAGAAACCTACAAAGTGGCTGTAAAACTTTTGGCCCGTTTTGGTGATACACCAAATGCTGCAAGTTATGGTAAATCATATATTGTAGAAAGAGAGAGAGAGATGGAGAGAGATGATTTGTGTTAATTAGAGCATGATCTTGTTTCTTTATAAACCTCTCTTTAGGTACAACAACAACAAATACTAATATACTTCCACCAATGTCAACGGCACAACTTCGTAGTAGGACGTTGCCCCTGCCGTTGCCTAATAAAACACATTTAAGCACCAGTACACCAATTAGGCCGCCACCCAATACACCGCTACGTTTTAAGACCGCTTTAACACCTATAACACGTCCTAACAATTCACCAATTTCTTATTCAATGAGATCTCTCGATACCCGACTCTCACCGAGTGGTACAAATCAACAATTGCGTCGGCGTACACCTTTTCCTATAGTGAATCCGCACGAGCAGTCCACCTTTGAGCGTATTGTTGATGTTTTAATTGGGGACGGTCCCCAGAATCGTTTTGCTATGATTTGTCAACAATGTTATGGTCATAATGGTAAGTAAAGCGAGCAAAGTTTTTTTTTTTTTTTTGTGAAAAAGATTTCAAAATGAATTGTGTGTTTGCTTTGGTAAGGTATGGCTTTAAAGGAGGAATTCGAATATGCGACATATCGCTGCGTTTATTGCAATATAATAAACCCAGCACGTAAATCACGACCAGTGGCACCCAGATTATCTGTACTACCGCCACCAGCAAAACTATCAACACCATCAATATCAGGAAGTTCAGATTCATTATCGGATGACAATTATGAATCAGGTAATAAAGTAGTAAAAAGCTAAAAAGAAGACATTTTAATCAAACTGAGTCAGCAATAAATAGAAACACGAAAGTGTATGCACATATGCAAAATATTGAATGTAAACATGTGTGTGTATATTCCAAAGTATAAAGTGCGTATCACACACAAGGTTTATATGTACTATATAACATTGAAATGTGTTAATAAGTTTAGACGCATTTGTTTATAGTGAGAATTGGGAATTTTTGCCATGAGTGTAAAGGTTTTATTTGAAAAATTTTTATATATGAAAAGTTGTGAAGGTGGTTCAAGCCAATATAAATTTGAAAATACTTAACTTTTAGGCTATGGGAATATAATAATATAAAACAGAGTCCGATGAGATGTTGGGGTCTGAGAAATGATCCCGCAAGGTCTATTTTCCAAAGCATTTGTGTTTTTTTTTTTTTGTAAATCTGTAAATTTAAAAGGATCTAAACACAATTCATAATGGCCTAACGGTTCTATATTGATTATGTTCAGAGAGAGGTTAGCATTATATTGGATGATTATTTTTATTATAATTTTTTTTTTTTTTTGGGAGGGGGGATTAGGGCTTGGAAGAATTAAAATATTTTTTTTTATTTTTTTTTTTTGCGTGTTGTGTAAATTCCAATCAATCATTTCTTGCTTGGCATCAGTCCTCTGGCCAGTGGGAGGGGCATACTGTTTAGAAGTAGACAGTGGGCACTATCTCCTTAACGGAACCTTGGCTGCATACGTAAACGCCTCCATTTTTAGCTTGAGTCACTACGTTAACAATATTAACGGCACATTCTTCAGGAGTTTGAGTTTTGGTTTGAGTTACCGCATTAAATAAATCCTGAGTGTGGGGCACCCAGTTGCTGGTCGACTGTTCACCAAAACCATGTCCCCCATGTTGTTGTTGTTGCTTCTGATTAGCCACATCGGCCGATGTTAAGCCGGGACACACGCAAACGAAAGCCACACCGGTCTTCTGGTGTAACACCTCATTGGCCAGAGCTCGTGTAAAACCGACGACACCATGTTTAGCGGCCGTGTACACACTGAAAGCGGCATTCGGTTCTAAACCATAAACCGAAGCAACATTTACCACCACACCGCCCTGTCCCTGCTGAGTTTGATCCATGTATGGCAAGAAGGCCACCGTGGATGTAATGACTGTGGTCAAATTGACCGCCACTGTGGTCTCGATATCTTTATCAGCTAAATTACCGCCACCATTGATTAAAACATCGACATGACCAACAACTGAGGCCACCTCCTGAGCCGCATGCTGTACACTGGAAGGATCTGTTACGTTCACCTTCACAAATGTCACCTTGACATTGCTATTGGTAGCCTGAATCTTTTTCTGGACATCGGCGTTTTCAGCCCGACTGCACACCACTAAGTGTTTGATGGGCTTCTGCACCACCACTTGACAGATTTGCAAGCCAGCCCCGGCACAATCGCCCACATAAACTACATTCTTAGCATTCCAGTTGAACATTTTTGTGGTGTTACGTTATTTGCTCGGAAATGTGCGTAAAGTTCTGTGTAAATAAAATCGCTTCAACTGATTATTAGCTTCAGGTTTACCTCAGCTTTTATAGTGCTTTGTATTGGCTTGATAAGAACAAAAGCCAGACTCGATGCATTGTCGTATCTTGTTGTTGTGCGTTCTATATGTGGATGATATGAGGTGACCCTTAACAACATTAATCAGCATCGGCATCAGCATCAGCATCGTACACCATCAATATCTAAATTGTTTTCACCATTTATTTATTCATACTTAAGATTTATTTTTGTTTTGTTTTTTGGTTTTTAATGTGTGCAGCAGATATTGTTGTTGTTGTCAAAATAACAATGAAACAAAGTATTGCTGCTTCGTTATTTATATTGGTGAGATAATAATATAAATATGGACGCATATCAAAAAAATGATGATAATTACGACTTTACAAGAAAACAAGTTTCCAGCTGCAGATTAATTTTTAACTGTAACGAAAGCTGAAAAAAGTCAATTTTCAAGCGTTTTTCGCTTGGGTACGTAAGATCTGTCCTAAGCCAAATAAACCTTTTTTACTTGATTCATTTAAAGCCATGGCCTTGGAGATAAAAATCACTTTAATAAAAAAAAATTAAAAAACCTCCAAATCTATAAAAAAATTGTTTAACGTGGGAGGGACTCGGTTACATTCTCTAAGCCTATTACAAGTGGGATTTGGTACCTAGAATAAATTTTTGTTAATTGTGGGCGTGTCTGTCATCTGACCACGTCCATTAGTCAAAATGGAGCAATTTTTCAGAGGATTTGTTTATATTCTGGGGAAAGGGTATGCACCCACCTTTAACTATACCAATCGATTTAGAATCAAAGCGTGAATCCACCATGTCAATCTGTTCGTCTGTCTGTCCATGTAAATATATGCTTAAGTTACAAGAGCATTTTTTGATATTCTGATAAAATTTGATACAAGAATATGAATTGGTACAAAAAGATCTTATTACAATGGAAGTCCTTATAGGGTAAACTCCTAAAATTTCTAAAATTTCATCTAATTGCCGCTTAATATGTGGAACCAAGTGGTTTAGGATAATCAATGGTTAGACCTGACCGACAGATTTTTCCTTCAAGTAAGGTTTCTTTTGTTAAAATTTCAGCGAGATATTTGATAGGCGGACTGCTAGTTATGTTTAAATTAATTTTGTAAAAGATTATGAGTTAATTTTATTACGATTTTTAAAGATCGATGCATGCTTTTCTTTCATGTACAGATCATAATAAAATAAATGAAGAGAGAAAACACCAGTCTTTTGTTGCTGCTGCTGCTGCCGATGATGATGAGGATGATGATGTAGCCGCAGCCTCTGTAATTTTAAACGAATATATGTCATCCGATAACAGTAGCAATGTTGCCATTAATGATGATAACGTTGCTAATAATGATGCTGATGACACTGTTATTGAAAATTATGGTGTCGGTGATATGGAGGTGAATGACATTTCATTAATTTCTACACTGGATGAAGAAATTGAAATGATATGTGAAAAAATTACAACAAATACGCATATACAAGAACAGCAACAACAAAATGAACAACAACAACAACCATTGCCATTACCAAGTGGGGAATTTCCTCCTGTAAAGAAACCTGAGAACCTTGTTAAGACTGAAATATAAGACGATTGGTTGGTTGCTTGGTTTGGTGTTTGCGGTCATTACCGAATGCCTGTAAGAAAACTGAAATTTGAAAATAGGAAAGAAATGCATTATTTTACAAATACATACGAGTATAGTTATAAACATATTTTAAATAATACGCTGTTTTTTTAAATCCTATTTATTATAACTAAAAGTTTTCTTAATTATGTATATAGTTTCAAAAGAAGAAATGTATACCTTACTGCTTCTGGCTGTAAAGCCTTTTAGGTTTTTATCACCCTTCATCAATGTACGAGAGGGTATAAGTCGCTTTGTCAAATTTTATCCATTTTTTTACTTTTCCTTCTAAGCTCACTCATATTTTAGCAACTTTATAAAATGTATCATTAAACAAGATAGAGAAGTTCGGTTAAGACCGAAGCTTAAATACCCTCCACCTTTTGTAACCCTCTAAAAATAAGTTCCTATTGCCATATTTATGTATATGACTATATCAAGTACTTACGCAAATAGTGTTTTTTTTTAATTATAGGCGTTTGCGTTATTCAATGGCACAGTATTGGACAAAGGTACCACTTATATGTATACCAAAAATCAACTTGATAGGCATAGTATTGTGCGATATATAATTTTTTAAAGATAAAATTTTTTCGAGGTATGATGAGATTTTCGTTTATTGTGGGCGCGTCTCTTTACCGATTTTGCCCAATTTCAATACGGAATAGCGAAATTGTACTAAGAATACGTCTGCAAAGTTTCAATTTGATATCTCAAAAATTACGACCGTGAGAGTGCCAACAACAGACGGACACACGGACACACGGACGGACATGTCTCAAACGATTTCTCTTTTCATGCTGATTAAGAATATATATGGTTTGTGGGGTTTCCGACGCTTCCTTCGATGTGTTGTAAACGGTTGATCAAAATGAATATACCCTCTTCGCTAAGGTGGAGGGTATAAAAAAGAACATTATGAACAACTCATTTTTGGTAGTCAGTTTATTAAGATTTTTTCTCATGTTATAATTTTATCACACACGCACATTTAATAGATTTTTAAAATATATTGTAAATACGGTACTTGTGCATTTTTTAAAAATGAAGTGTTTTGCTGTTGAACAACTAATATATTTACAAACTCGCACCCAACTTGCACATTTACACTTTATATATAAATTATTTGATAGAAATTATTGAATTTTTTGTTTTTAAATAATCATTTAATAAAATTTTAGAAATTTTAGAAAAAGTAAACAAAATGAAAAAAATCATATATTATACCCTACACCATTTGTATTAGGTTAAGTTTGTGCAGATGGTTGTAACTTTACAATAGCTAGAAGTATATCTAATGAATCTAGATCTATTTACACATGTATGTCCGTGTGTTTGTCTTTTGTTGGCACCCTCACGGTTGTCTATTTCGAAATTTTGAGCTGAAATTTTACACAGAAACTTTTAGCTAACTTGGAAAATTAAGAGAAAAGAGTCATTGGAATAAAACGGTCAAAAGTCACGCCCACAATCGACAAATATTTATTATCTTTTCCAAAAATTATGCTGTAAAGTTGAAATTTGTTGGTCATATTTCTAATTACTACAATAATCGATGTGCCAAAAATGGGCGGGATCGAATAATAGGTACGCTTACAATTTACGAAAAAAAACCCTACTCAGCGTAAAACTGCAGTTTATAAGTAGGTGTTGAGGGTATTTAAGATTTGACCTAAGCCAAATCTAATTGTCTTCTTTAATTGATTTAGAAACGAAACCTACGAAAAATGGACTGAGTTCCAAATCTTATGGTTTTTTGTGATCCATTTTAACCCCCTACTGGCTTTAAGATAATAGCATTACGTTAGTACTAAATATTTGAAATAGTTTTCTAACAATGTATCGTTGGTGTGAGTGTGTATGTGTACATTTGCAGTACAAATGTTAAACATACCAATTTATAACCGCAACTATAAACGTGCAGAGATCAACTGCACTAAGTAAAATGATATTTCAAAAAAAAAAATCAGTTCAGTGTTGAAAATTATATGGTCGGTGACGCTTGCCCATTTACTATCCTACACTACTTAGTTTCAATTGATTGTTTAGTAAGATCAATGAACTCTGGTCTTTCTCAAAAAGGAATACCTTCTCTTGAAAAATCTTACAAGAAGAGGGTTTACGACCTCTGACCAGCCCTGGTCCAAATTCAAAATACTTAAATTTTAACCTAACTTAATGTTTTAACGAAGTTTCTTTAAGAAATATGGAGAATTGTTCATCGAAAATGTTGTAAAAATGATTCCATCCAGTGTCACTATGGAATCATTTACTCTTTCCAAATTGATAGTTATATTAATAGATGTGTAGGGTAAGGAAAAAGAAACAAGCCTGCTTGTACAGAAACGAGATCTATAATAAATGTTTGTAAATTATAATATATGGGAAAAAAAGTTAATAAAAATATTATTTGCAATTATTTTCCGGACCATCGATCAAGGCTAACCGCAGATATACATTTGTTTAGTAATAAAAAAAAATTTATATATAATTTTATGTGGAATTCATGTGACGAGTTTCATTGGAGAATACTAAGAATTGTGGAATTTTCGCATATAGTGTTCTTTTCATAATAAATGAAGTTTTTCACCATAATATATAGTTTCAACTGATCATTTTCTGTGAGTGAATGGAAAAATTTACGTGTATATTTGGGCCGAAATGAGCAATTTTAATGAGCTTTATTGAGATGGCGTTGCGTAGAAATCACTCAGAACAGTTTCTATGAAAATTTTAAACGCTAATATCTCGGAAATGGTACCTGCTATCGATCTAAAAATGTGCGTGTCCTTTTTTCCAAATTCTATGAAGAATCCAATAATCGATAATTCAAAGTCCCAAGATGAGCCATTTTTTAAAAAAAGACTACTTTGTCAAATCGGTTATTATTATTAAGTGGGAAATTCCACGCCAATAAAATATATATCATTGCCCAGATACGGGCAGTTAATTTGACCAAAATCCGTTCAGCGGATTGAACACTGACACTGTGACAAAATGGTATTTTTTATATTTCCACAGATTTTGAAAAATTTTCAGTAGCAGGAACAACAACCACTCGAAAATGAAGGTAATGGTGTTTTGTTTATAACCTTCCGACTCCGATTTTAATAAATTATTTTGAAAACATGTTGAAATTTTTGCAGCTTTTCGGGGATCTTTAATTGATGGGCGTGGCACTGTCCATTTGCTTAGAAAAACACAATTTTAAAAATACATGTCGTTTATTAAATAAATGAATAGTGCCACGCCCATAAATTGTACTTTTCTAAGTTATAAAACTTTACAAATCAAGTTTGGCTTACTGAGCAATTCTGTGCGCGGTTTTCACGTATTTTGATGTTTCGGTGATTGAAGTTTTATTAAAAAATATCAAGAGTTGCAGCTTTTTACTATATAATGATCTTTACTGCATCCAATGACTTATACCACATCGTATGTGCAATATGATTAAGAAATTTCTCTGCTTTCCAAATGCCTTTTTTAAGGACAGTTTAATGAAACATGTTTTTTCCTTTGCTTTAGTTAGCAAAAAACTATTAACATTGACCAAAATGACACTAAAACGTCTCAGATTGGCAACATTTGATTTGGTCTGAAAGTCGTGTTTACCTAACAAATTGTTAAATCAGCATAAACATAAAATATCTAAGCATGATCATCAGAAATCACTTGAAAGTGTACATAGATCAGTGATTCCCAAACTTATTTCAAATATGGATACCTTTATCACACATAACATGGCTTAAAGGTCTTTTTGCTTGACCTCCAGTAGTTCTTGGCGAACCCGCCAAAATATCGTAATTATTCCCTACACATAAGATAAGATATACACATTTTGTCAATCCATTACCAACGCCTAGAAAGAGGTATCGAAGACTCTAAACTTGAATGTCCGTATGTCCTTCTGTTGTTGGTAAATCTTAATATACCTCCTGAAATTTTGTACAGCAAGTTCTATATAGGTTGTGCATGTTAACCGGTTAAGAGCATATATATAAGCGACAATATATAATTATTTAAAAATGAAGCTGTGACGAATTTAGTACACATATTTACACTTACCCCTTTCAATGGTGGTTGAATAACAGACACGCCCGCTATTTACTAAAACTCGTATTCAGCGTAAAACTCGATTTCAAGCTGATACGCGATTCGCACACAATTAGAGGGCGCAATCATATACCCTGCACGTCCATATGTGAAGAGTATTTGATATGTGTCCGAAGTCAAATTTATTTTTCTTACTTGTTTTTAGTTACCATGGATCCCTTGTATCTTCCCATAGATCTCCAGGGGCCTGCGTCCGACCCCTTTGGGAGGTATTTCTAAGTGCTGCAGCACAAACACATACACAATTGCTTTGAATTAGAAAAACTTTATGCTACAACGTAGCTAATTACAGGCATGACAACACTCGACAACTATTTAGATTTTACTTTATAGTTTTATTTACACGTTCAGGTTCATATAACCTTTGTAAAAATAAGAACAAATAAATAGTTTATAGTGGGTAAGACTATTATTATGCAATTTTTTATTTTTTTAAGATATGGTGGGTGTCACAAACATTTTTCGTTACACGAGTTCACCCTTAAGCATGAGATCATGTAACAGCATAGGTTAAGTAAAGTAAAGTAAACACTCCTCTGAAATTGTAACATTATCTTAAGCTGCGGATACATAGTATATATGATTTTGTTATACGTAAGATGTGACACCCGATTCAGCAAAGAGCATAAAATTTACAAAACAAAAAAAAAAAACAAAAAAAGAAAACACGTAAAACCTTTATAAACTAGAATTAGGGCCAATTTTGAATGCTTCACTCATTCATACTTAAACCTGTAGGCGTGACAAGTATTTATGGGCGCTTTAAGCAAGCTTCAAGGTACAATACTTTCTGTTTATTACAAGCATTCTTAAAAAACTCGCATCTATTCTCAATATGTATATAAATCATTTTAACACATTTTGTTGTCTCGTGCTTTTAATAATTATATGAAATTATTCCAAATTGAAATCGCTAAAATTATTCTTAAAAAACTACATAGATATTTTTGTTGTTGTTGTTGTTGTTGTTGTTGTATTATCATTATGTTCATAAATAATTATATTTTATCACCTCACTAACACAGCTTCAGGTTATTTTTTTTTATAAAATACAATAAAATGACAACAACAATTGCTACTTTAAACTTAATATACATAAATTATATTGTCGTTGTTGGTGCCGGTTTTGTTATTCTAAGCGTTTAATAATATTTTGTATTTATATGTTAATTTATATAATATGACTGGATTTGAACTGAACTGAACGGTATTTTTAATTAGACATGTAAGGTAAACGTACGTACGTACGTCCCAACAAATATTTGAATACTGTGTTCATAAGGTTGAGTTGAGTAAAATTTCAGTTTACGGGAGGGGAAAATAATTGGGTTTAATATACTCTTATGTCCGTCTGTTGCCTATTCCATGAATAATATATATTATTAAATCTGTAAGGATTAATATATTTCATAGCCTCCACCTTAGTGATAGCCCTTTAAAAAAAATATATTTTCTTGACAATCATCGAAAATTTGAGACAGTCTAGATGTCCTTCTGTGCGTCCATTTATTGTTAGCACTCTCACGAACATAAACAAATTAAAACATAAAGCTAAAGTATTAAACAAACTAATTTCTGTATGTATAAATAATTTCATTATTTAAATTTAAAAAAAATCGTTTTCGAGCCACGCCCACATTGCACTTAAAGTCGATCTGTTAATCATAAAAATAGAGCCTCTAAATTGAAATTTAGTATCCACATTAATATTAAGCTCTTTCTCATATATACCAAAAATGGGTGGGATTGAATAAAAGCACACCCACAATTTAAAAAAAAACTACATTTGGTTTAGAATTGAACTCGTATAACAATGCATTACATTATATGCACTATTAAAAAGCGGGCACACCACGCCCACACTGTAGAGAAGGAGTAGTAAATAAGATTTAGTCCTTTTTACCTGTTATTAACTTGGACTAAAGAACTAATGGCTTAGTACAAATCTTATATATCTTCCACATCTATATAGAAAATTAAAACCTTTTAAAGTGTATGTATTATGTATCAACTTACGCGACGAAATCTGAACGGAAAAGTTTTTTTTTTTTGTAAATTGTGGACTGACCACGCCCAGTTTTATACGCCGGAACGATGGAAGTACTTGTCATATATACACGTAAAAAATTTCAATTTTGTAGTTAAATTTTCGTCAATGTTAGAGAGATTTGTGTAGATGGTGGGCGTGGCTCAAAACAATATTGCCCAATTAATAAGCTGGTAGTGTCTGTACAAAGCTCTAGCTAAAAATTTACTACTGTGAGGGTGTCAACAATAAATAGACGGACATACGGACAGACTTGTCTAAATCGACTCAAATTTAGGTGCCGACCAAGAATACGCGTAACTTAAATTACAATAAAGGAATGGTGCAAAAATTTTATTATGATTTGTAAAATGTCTTATTTAATTATAATTGTTTTTCGATAATAAATTATATAAAAAATTTAATTTCTTTTAAATACTTTACATATATTGTATGTACACATACATATATATATGTTAATAATGATTAAAGAAAAAAACCAAACACTTTGCTCTTGATAGAGAAAATCAGTCTTAGTTTATTTTTATGAAAAAAAAAAACGAAGGTGCAAACTATAAATTATTGTTTTTCATTTATTACAAATTTTCAAAAATTACTATAATGGATAATTTGTATACGTGCCCATATCATTATCGTACGTTCGATTAAACTTGTAAGTGATATTGAACCTTGCCACGGTTTAATGTGTAATATGTAACGAATAAAGCTTAAAACACAGCCCAACCTAATAAGTTCAAAGATTATACATATATACATATATATACTTTTTCTTAAATTCTTTATAATATGTGTTTATAGATTAGGCTAACCACCCACTAACCACTGATTAACTGACATCACCACGTAGTATGTCTTTCATTCTCTTTCTAAGCTTTGGTATTCATGTACATATGAGTAATAATCTGCACAAATAAACATTAATAATGTTATAATATAAAGAATGGTTTGCACTTATAACGTTAATTTAATGTTATCTGAAATTTTTACATATTTTCATGATTTTTCTCCTCCCACATCC
This sequence comes from Ornithomya fringillina, assembly GCA_963978525.1. NCBI lineage: Eukaryota > Metazoa > Arthropoda > Insecta > Diptera > Hippoboscidae > Ornithomya > Ornithomya fringillina. Next base: position 12,660,948 of record OZ021694.1, read on the forward strand.
ATATTTACTAAATTTACAGTGATTCAGATTTTGATTCTGAATCGATCGGTATAACTGAAAGTGGGTGTGGCATGTGCCTTGTAGAAGTTACAAACTTCCGCACAAATTTAATATACCTTTCGCCACAAGGGGTGCAGATTATAATTTTGTTTTATTTTTAATATTTAAACGAATTGATGTTATAAATGTAAACCTTCCTTAGCTTAAATTTCTCACGACTACATATGAACAATTCTTGAGCGGATGGTATGCAGAAATGTATAATAAGTATATAACATACATATATAGGTGGGAAATATGTGGCCTCGAATTAGCATAAGACCTTTACGAGTTCCTTGTGCGGTCTTTTTTGCTATAAAATAAATTTGGGCCCGATTGCCCTCAAACTTGTGGAATAATTGTGGAATTTCATTGGAACATATCAAGAATTTTGAAATTATTGTGATTACATTGAAATGAAAATATACAGTTTGAACCGTTTGTAGCATTGCAAAAAATTAAATGCAATCGGACGATTTTTACTTTTTTACCACTTTTTTGTAAAATATTTAACCAAAATGGTAGCACTAGTTTCCTAGTTATAAAGCAAGCAAGTCCTAACTTCGAAAATCACCGAAAACATCAAAATATGTGAAAAACCGCGCACAGAATTGCTTAGTAAGCCAAGCTTGATTTGTAAAGTTTTATAACTTAGAAAAGGCTGCATGGATTTCGTTTAAACTTTTCGTGAAAACTTATCAATTAATTCAACTTTTAAACGAAGTACATTATATGGGCGTGACACCATCCATTTATTTAATAAACGACATGTATTTTTATAAATGTGTTTTTCTAAGCAAATGGACAGTGCCACGCCCTTCAATTAAAGATCCCCGAAAAGCTGCAAAAATTTCAACATGTTTTCAAAATAATTTATTAAAATCGGAGTCGGAAAGTTATAAACAAAACACCATTACCTTCATTTTCCAGTGGTTGTTGTTCCTGCTATTGTTTGGGAAATTTGGCAAAATCTGTAGAAATATTTTTTATGCCATTTTGTCACAATGTCAGTGTTCAATCCGCTGAACGGATTTTGGTTAAATTAACAAAAGGAAAAGTGGTCCGACTGCACTCAAACTTGTCACAATAGAATTTTATATAAAATGGAATTATTTTGCCAAATTTCATTGAAAACTTTCAAGAATTAAGGGTTTTTTCATACAACGATCATTTGTTGATGCGCTAAAATAAACGTGAACAATTTATAAAAAATGTTTCATCATGCATAACATAGTGTTTATTAATAGTTTCCAAGTTTCCATATATGTATGAAGTTTCCATATATGTAGATGAGGTGTGCAAAGCTATGTTATATGATAATAAAAAGTATTAAAACATGTTTTCGCAAAAAAAACATTTGAAAAAATCATTTACTTAGATCGCATATACACATTCTTATTATTGTTTTGACGCTAAGCCATGACGGAAAATGCAATCAGTCATTTATTACGTACCTGCTGCTCAGACCATGCCAAATGCAATAATCGGTAATCGGTAGTGTTCTGCTACATTAACATCAGCAGCAGCAGCAGCAACAGCAACAGCAACAACAGCAATATTAACATAGTTCTGTTTATTTATATATATATGTGTGTGTGCTAGTGTAATATTAAAAAAAAGAACTGTTGTAATAACAACAACAAGCTGGAGATCAATAATCATGTAACAAATTCTATAATATTAACTGGATTGGGGTCTATTATTGTTGTTGTTGTTAAATTGTGGTTTTGTCAAGTATTTGTAATGAAATAATGCCGACAACAACAACAACTACAATAATAAGTATTATAACGAAACATTATCAAATCGAATCTTTGTGAATAAATGAGAGCAACTATGGTAACGAACGGTAACAGCAACAGCAACAGCAACAAATAGTCCAATTCATTCATTTTAAATATTGTTGTTGTTTTTGTTGTTAATATGAGTTCTTGCTTATAATATTTTTGTGTACACATATGTAGAGCGTGTCTGTCTATCTCACCACATAAACTGACAGATATATTTCTTTAGTTTCTCTTAAAAGTCTAGTTTTCTAAGAGCATATGGAAAATGCTTGTAAGGAGGGACAAAGGGAGGAACAGGTTGAATGAATGTATGGCCAGCTAAACCGCCAGCCAGTACCAAAAACTAACATATTAGAGCAGAAATTGTCAGAGAGTATATAAGTGTCACCTACAGCAACAGAACTTAACACAGTCGCTTGTCAGCTGCAATCACAATCATAACCAATTGAAAGTATATCAACTTAACGAGTGTTTATAGTTCAATTGGAGTAGTAAAGGATCGTTTTATAATAATAATAATAAAACTCTAAAAACCGTTATAAGATGTATACAAAATTGGTGAGTAACAAGGACAAGGACTTTTTTGCAATAAAGAAAAAAATATATTTTTTATTTTATTTTAATTTTTATAGACTTTGTTGTGCTTGGTGTGTGTGGCTTGGGCCAAACCACAACATCATTTGCCAGCAGCTCAATATCCGGCTGGTGTTAATCCTCAGGATTGCCCTGGCTTCCCTATCTGTGATAATGCTCGTTTGCACAATCCAGCTGCCCGCTGGCAACCGGCACCCGCTTGGCAACCACAACCTCAATGGGGTGCACCAGCAGCTGGCCACTGGCAAGGAGCTGTACCCGGTGCCTGGAATCCGGCTGCTCCCGCATGGGGTGGCGCTGCACCTGGTGGTGGTGGTGATAAATTCCCAGCTGGTGTTAGCCCTCATACGTGCCCTAATTATCCCTTCTGTGATGTGCATGCTGGTGGCGTTGCTGCTCCCGCTCCTCCCCTACCCGGCTGGACCGAACGTCAATATCCTGCCGGTGTTAGCCCACATACTTGCCCCAATTTCCCCTATTGCCACTAAACCTTAAATCCCCAGCATTGTTATCATTCCTCCCACATTCCTAGATTGTATTCCTCAATTCAATACCTGTTACCCTGTGATTGTTGCCACCATCAGCAAAACACTATCACCGGAGTCTTACTAAGACTTCTTTTCTTTATATCCATCTTTCCTTCCTTTTAACAAACGCTATAGCATCTTAGCGTAAACGTCTCCTGCATTTCTTCTATCAAAGAGTAAACGGATATCCTTTTAGTCTCTAAAACTTCTTAGAATCAATCTTTTTTATATATATTATTTTTTAAAGTAATAAAAGAAAACTTGTGATTGTTGTTGGTGCAAATTAATGAAAAAAAAGTAGAAATCAAGAAATTCCTTTACGCATACACTTACACTCATAAAATAAAATGCAATAAATCGAAAATATTTAAAAAAAAAGCGGTAGAGCCTTTCATTCATACCGTACCCACCCTGCTACTGGTAAAGTAGAAGAAGAAGAATACATAGAATTAAAATTCTTAACTGGTTTCTTTCAATGCGGAACATAAAAAGTAAAAGTTGTCCACAGTTAAGAAAAGAAGACATAAAATAATAATAATAATAATAACAACAACAAACACTTGCACGATTTCATATAATAGAAACTCAAGGTCAAGTGCATGCCAACCATCAGTTCTTATTTGCTGCTAGACTTCGTTGTCATTATCACACAACACACATGACATAGAAGTTATTTCACCGCACACACAATTATATACAAATTCTTTATAAGCACACATGACCACAACAAGTTGGCCAACATATGACATACTTGTACCGTAATGTAATTCCTACTAGTATGGTGTTGTGTTAACCAGTTTTATTTGTATTGTACACACTCACAAATTTTCTTGTGTCGTTTGCTCTGATTTCCTTAATCACATTTTGCAAATTGTTGTTGTTTTTGTTGTTGTTATTAGCTTTATTTACAATTAAGGTGTGACACTAATTACAAATAGAAAATTAAAAATCAAGTTAAAGATTTGAATTTAATCATCACTTAATTTTTTATTGCTTATTCAATAATTTAGTTTAGTAAGACAGAAATTCCGTTACTTTAATTGCTTAACTAAGATTGGTATTTATTCATTATTTGTTAAGCAATTATATAAATAAAATATATATAAATTTATTTCATTTTATTTACGATTTCAAACCGTGGGCAGAAGTGCTGGTGGAAGTTTTTTGACTCCGCTTATGATTTTGTATAAATTGTGGTCGTGTTTTTTAAATACGTTTACCAAGTTCCAACTTCACAAGTTAATTTTGGTGGCACATATATAGTTTTTTGTTGATTGCCCATTTTGGAACTTCGATGCATAACATACATATAAATATATAATACACACCAAATTCCACTTTCTTAGTTCAATTTTTGTGACTAATGGATCGATTTTTGAAGATTGTGACATGGCTCTCAACCGATTTTACCCAATTTAAAAACTAGACCTGTCTGTATAAAATTTCAGCTCAATATTTCAAAATTTATGATCTTAAGAGTGACAACAACAGATGGACGTTCGGGCGGACATAGCTAAATCATCTTAGTTGACGGTGATCACTAATATATATACTTTATAGGATCTCGAATACCTCCTTCTGGGTAATAGAATGTATCCCCATTACTAAGGTGTAGGACATTACAAATGGTCGCGCTTGACCGACTATAACATTTTGACTTGTGTATATTAAAAAAAATGCATTCTTCATAAACAAGTTTCTTTATTTACATATTATTTAATTTTTTTTATCATTTTTTAACAATTTCTTATTTTAATAATACAACTATACAAATGTATACGTTCAACAAAAATATATATTTACCCATTTGTGTAAATATACATATATACAAAAAATTGCAATTAACATAAAAAAAGAAAAAAACAATAATTTGTACGACTTATCAATGATAACAAAAAAAAAGCATAATATACTTAAATTGTTCTTCTTTTGAGATTGAAATTATTAACTGAACGCGCTTTAACAAAACAGCTGTATACACAAAATGTTACATATCTAATGATGAACACTGCTGAACACTCGTATTACCAGCCATGCGAGGAGAAGTCGTGATGAGATGAACCATAACTTCCATGTTGTACATGAATGGGCACGTGAACCTCCTTAATGATGGGCACGTGCACCTCCTTAACTACTGGCACTTCTTTGATCACCTCCTTAACAACGGGCACCTCTTTTACCACTTCCTTAATAATGGGCACCTCCTTTACAATGTGCTTATAAATTGGTATTTTTTGTACATGATGATGGTGTATGGTGTGCGTATGAATTTTATATGGCACATGTATGGTATGATGTTCACTAGTAAGAAAAAAGCAAATGAGAAAAGGACGACATCAAGAATATTAATAAAAGGGGTATAAAAATAATGAAAATTTATAAAAAGATAATATAAATAAAGAAATTAAAAAACTATAACAATATTTTGAAAAATAATATAGATATAAAAAATAAAAAGTAATACAAATTAAAAAAATTTAAAAATATAACATTAAAATTTAAAAGAATATGACAAAAATAATAATAAAAAATTTAAAGTAATACCAAGTTTAAAAAATACAAAAAAATATACAAGTAGAAAAAACTTTCATGCAACATAAACCATTCGTGGTATATTATATTTAGGCGGATGTTTGAAACTTCTAAATGGCTAGAGATAAACTTCTCTTTTTATTATACCACTCGATTTAGAATCAACATTTGCGTGTATTTAAGTATGATCATCTGGATGTCCGTCCGTACGTCTTTTTATGTAAATTTGTTCTTACAGTTATGGTAAGAGTTTTTAACATATTTTATAGAAATTGGGTACAAGCACATGTCTTCACTCAAAATCAACTTGAAAATGGTTTGAATTGGTACATTTTTAAGACCTTTCCCCATGAAACATTCTAATTTGAAAGAACTCTTTTTAAAACGAAAATTTGAAATCCTTAATGTTTTTGAAAAAACTGAACGCGAAGAATAGTTAATTAGCTTAAGGATAAACTTTACCCAACTTGAACTCGATCCAACCATTTTTAGAATCTCTTTGCATTTTTCACAAACTGCGCTTTATTTGGCAGCAAATCGCTTTTGATAATACAACTCAACTAAGTATAAACTAAATAATAGAACTAAATGGGGTAGGATATTAAATGGTCAGCTCTACTGGACTTTAACTTTTTCAATTGTACTGTTTGTCTATTAATAAATTGGCTAATAAGTTGGTGAACAAATTGCACAATACCGCCACCGAATTTACATTGCAGTCCAGTACATACCAGTAACAAATAACAAATAATGTAATAATAAATTAGTTTGCGGCAAAGACAACAATAATAACAACAATAACCAACAAATGCAAAGAAGTCAAATTGTTTATAAATATAAAAAAAAGCAGTTATATAAAATTGATTTGAAAAAGTGGTAGGTGATAGTGTGGGTGTTATAGGAAAACCATCATATATAACACGTAATTGAACTGAACACAGACAGACAGACGGTTGAAAGAAAGTGAATTTATTATAAATTTGTTTTCTATTGATTTTATGCATTACACATAACCAACCACCATTCAAACAAGAAGTTCACCTAACAACAAATCAAAAACCATTAATTGCATTATGTATATATACATATGTATTGATTCATACACACCCACATACCGATACATGGATGTATAATTTTTAAGGAATTCATGCGTTTAACATTTGGTCACATATTTATATTAAATATTTCACTTTTCTTCACAACTATTTAATATTCCAAACAATTGTCAAAATTGTCTCCCATAACCAACAAGTTCACGTTTCACACACAATTCAATAAATTAACATTAAAATATTTATCAGAAACTAGTTGCAAAAAGGAAATTTCCTATGTGACAAAACCAATCCTCATTTACTACAATAAACAAAAAAATGTTGATTTCGTTTAGTTTGGTTTGGTTAGGCTGAGGAAAGTAATGAGCAAATATACACACATATGAACCGTTTAATGCAAAAAAAATTTATTCAGATTAGATTTAATTTTTGAGATATCTTAAATATAAGTGCCTAAGCATTTCGTTTAGTCATAACTTTTAATATTTATAATAAATTTACACTTTTTTAAGCAGTTCATCGACATCATATATAAATTATTATTGTTTGCAATTATACCAGAAGGTGGCCTCAGACCCACTCGATGAACATCAAAAATTTAAGTCGGGGTCCATGTGACTGTTACTAAAGTGTTGAATTAGACGTTCATAGTCTATTCAACATCGAATCGATTGGTGGAATAGAAAGCGAGAATAGAAATTGCCGTTTAGGAGTGATGCAGAGTACAAAACGACTTATACCACTTTCCAAAGGGAAGTGAAGACGCTCAATGGTATGCTAATCATAATAGTCTTGCTTATCATGATTAATAATAATTACAAAGTATAGCTGTTTATAAACATTTCTTAGTTATAATAATTATAGTTAATGATTTAAATAACTATTATTTAATATTCATGGAGGAAATAAAACAATAAAATATGCGTGCGTATATGTAGATAAAAATTACAACAATTATAAACAAACAAATTTATTATGCAATTGCTTTTATTTATGAATACATACTGAATTGAAAGTTTACCACTTACTGTTTGCTGTGAAAACCAGGTACAGGAACAGCAGAAGCCAAACAAACTACAGCAACCAAAAGGAGCTACAAAGAAAAAAACAAGTGTTAAACAATTAAAAATTAATGTACATAAACTAATTTATTAAGGAATTCTTAATGAATTGAAAAGAAAGCTCCCACGACATTAGTAGAAGAGTTTTTAGTTAATTTTTCCATTCCATTTGCAAACACTCAGAAGGGGTCTTTAATTTTGTAATACCCTGCTTTAGTATTACAAAAAAAAAAAAGAGCTAAATTTGGTTTAGGCTTAATCTTAAATTCCCTCTACGTTTATTTACAAATAGTTGGCATGTTAGGTAGATGATTACTACTATTAACAGTGTATACATGATGTATCAATTTGAAATTTGGATTCTGCTCCAAATAAGGTTTCTGCAAAATATGCACGTGTCTGTTTTTAAGCCACGCCCTTTCTTTGGTAATTATTTTTGTATTAGATTTCAACTTTATAGCTGAATATTTATAGTGATTAAATACATTATTGCTGATTGTGGGCGTATCTCTTGACCAACATCAATCACTTTTAATACATCAATGAGTCTAAATTTTAAACACGTTTATCACATTTTAAATTTTCTAACTTTACATTGTTTCATCAATTGTAGGCGTAGCCATCAAGAAACGAAGATTATGGGTGAAATTATTTCAGTTCAATATTTCAATTTTTGTGATCGTGAGCGTTTCAGAAAGCCACCTCTTAATCGGTTTAGATGTTGATGCCCCTCTCACAGTCGCATTTTTTTTTTAAATATTGCGCTTGTTACTTACATACAATTACATTGATTCAGAGTTCGTCCTTAATGAAAACCAAAGTATTTTGTAAAGGGTAGAAAACGCTGGAAAAAAGTACGCTTATCGACCATATCTAATATATAATAATATATCATTAAGATAATGTACAAAGATTAGGCCACTTTTACAATTAATCATACGACTCATTTCTTAAATAAGGACATTGACGTTGAAGGTATTGATTAAACAACTAGAACAATGAGTAATTAATTAAACACGTTCCAACAACCAGTTCAACTTGTCAACCTCATAATTATAAAATTTTAATGAAAGATCTTTTTTGTGTAAACACTTGTTCTGTTCATTTTAAATTATGGTTTGTTCACTGTCATGGCCATTGCCTTTAGATTCCAAATTTTATATATTTTGTATATTTAAAATGATTTTTTCATATAATTTTTACTTAACACTTACAAGTGTTTTATAGCCGATCATGTTCACAATTCAATTATTGGCTAATCTCAGATATGATTTATAAAAAAAAACACAACAACAAATCAACACACAATAGGATTTGTAGATTATTTTACAAAAAAAAAAAATTTTTTTTAACTATAATTTTTTTATATTTATTTCAAAAAATATATATGTTTTATTTTTTAATTATTAATTTTTTCTCCAGAGTTAAACACGTAGTATGCCTGTGTGCCAAATGTTGACTGATAACCAAACATGGTTTTTCGTACCATTTTATATGTAGTGTGAAATAAAGAGTTTGTATACGCGCGCCAGCGCGTCCAATATATATTTGCGGTGTGTGCGTGTGTGTGTGTCTATTTATTTGTTATTGTTTGCTTCTGTTTTATTTTGTGCTGTGCTGCTCTGTAAAACCTAAAATTTAAACTCAACAAAATGTAATAAATGTTTTTGCGTTTGAGTGTTGTATATGTGTATGTATTTTTAATGCTTAGTGCGTTGAGCGTATGCTAGCTATAATTTTTTATTTTGGGATTTCTTCAACAACATTGTATACAACTAAGTTATTTGTTTGGTTGCTTTGTTTATTGGGTCTCTGTACGTCTGTCCATCTTATAACCCTTTATTTTTTACTATTATCATATTTTAGAAAGAAAATAAACCACAAATTAGTTACAATAATAATAAGTACATATAAAATAATAATACGAAATTGTTAAAAATTTGTTGTTGTTTCTTTAGCATGGCGTAAATTTGAGTATGCTTCTAATAAAACCGTAAAACCATTTGTATGTCCACGAATACTCATCATTTGTTTTTTTTATTTCTTTTTTCCGATACTAATACACACACACACACACATTAAGGCACTTTTGCGAATTTTTATACAAACATTTGTATGAATGTATATTGTGTGTGGTTAATTATATGTTGCATAGAAACATTACTTAATAGCAGAAAATTTTTTACATGTCACATACATTAACCCTAACACTTACAGCAGGGTCTTTTATACGCGCCTTAAAGTTTACGGTTTCCGTTGCCTAAGTTAAAACATCACACAAGTTGTTACAATGGTCTGATCAACCTCTTAATTTAGGCAATGCAATTCGTTTGTTCATTTTGTATAAAATAGCACAAAAATTTTTGTAAATTTTTATATCAAGAATAGTGGATTTTTTCTATATAACGATCTTTGCAAAGAAAGTAAAGTGAAGTTTTTCACACCAGTGCAAAGTTTAAACTGTTGTAGCATTGTGAAAAATGAGCTCAGAAGAAAATTTTTTATATCGTTTTAATTTTATATCGTTTAGTCTTAATATTCATGTAAACATAAAATTTTATTTATTATTATTTTATATTTATTATTGAGATTAATTTCTCCAATACTGTTTCATAAGATATTTTTTATCATAAAGCTCAAACTTGCTAACTTGAATTTTTTCGAGAATATTAACTATATTAGCGCAGCTGCCATCTTGTAAAAAAATGGCAAAAAGTAGAGTCGATATTACGGAAATTTGTTTTTAAAAAAATGCATTTTATAAATTTCATATTAAGAGGTAATGTACTAAATTTATCCCGTTTACTTTTAAAGGACTTTTTCGATCTTTCAAGAACAGCTTGAGGCCTTAAATTTGCTTACTATGGATACAAAAAAAGTGTTTATATGCTTTTTGTTAACAATAGTGTTAAAGTGTGCCTGATTGCTTGCATGTGCAATCCATAATGACGAACGACTCATTGATCTCTTGCTAAACATTCGTGATAATAACAAATGTTTCTTAATACTTAATATTAAAAAAAATAATCTAAAAATTTATACATACATGCACATTGGTGTTAAGGTGTTGATACTGGTGCGTATACGTAATAATAACTATTTTTAATTTAATATAAAAGTCAGTGATTGTAGAAACTATTTTTTGTATATATGTATGTCCTTGTAATTTAGTTCACAGTTCAGGGATGCTATATAATAACATAAGTATGCTTTTTATAAATAAATTACTAACAGTATTTTTATACAATCCACATTAGTGATGAGGGTATATTAAGTTTGTTCTTCCGTTTGCAACACCCATAAGGAGGCCTCAGAGACCCTACAAACCATTGATCAGCATCAAAAACTGAATCAATCTAGACATGTAGGCCCCTGTGTCCGTGTGTCTGTCTGTTGTTGGCATTCTCACGGGAGTAAATTTTTAGATATTGAGCTGAAGTTTTGTACAGGCACTTTTAGTTTTTCACACAGATCGCTATTAAAAATGAGCAAAATTGGTCAAGAGCCGCGCCCACAGTCGACAAAGAATACCAAAAATAGATGGACATCTCTGGATCGACTCAAATTTTGGCGCTGACTAAGAATGGATATACTTTGTGAAGTTTCTGAAGCCTTTTTCTGGATGTTGCAAACGGAATAACAAACTTAGTCTACCATCCCTCTTCTTTGGAGTTATAAAAATTAATATAATTATGGATGTGATCTTACATGATTAAGTTTTCTCCTTTTTTAGAAATATGTAAAATTTCAGAGAAGACATCCACTCAGATGGATGGACAAACCGACAAGGATAACCAACTAAGAATTTGATGCTAATCAAGAGAATATATACTTTGCATTTTGACGCTTCCTTCTTAGAGTTGCAAACAGAATAACAAACTTAGTGTACCTCCCACCTTCTGCGTAGGGTATAAAAATATTGCCAATGACATGTAATGTATGCAGCAAACAGAAACTAAAAAGCAAATGTGTCACTACATACATACATACATAGCGTTGCTGTTGTAACACTTACACTTGTTTATTATGTAAGACACCAACACACCAGGTTGTTTCATTTGCAGCTTATAATTGAACTATTTTCTGTTATAACCGTAATAATACAATAACTGGGTTACAGGATGGCTGTTAGTAGTTGTTGTTGGTTTTGATTTTGTATTTATGCATATCGAGACATAAAAGTTGTTTTGTGGCACAACAACCAAACAACAAGTGCTTCATGTTGGTGTTGTTTTTTCTTTTGTACAATTAAAGCTAAGATCCAATCATTTTTGGCCCAGACACATGATGGAAAAATGAAACCATTACTGGTGTTAACTTGTTGGGGAAGAAAGCTTTGGCTGTTGCTGATGCAATAGTTATTATTATTTCATTTTTTTTTTTTGCTTACTTGTCTTATGTAGTTGGACCATATTTTAAGCGCCAGAGTCAGAGATGGCCCAGCTGGTTATAAGGTGGTCAGTGTGTATGATAAATTTAGTTGGGTTAGTAGTGTTGGTGTGTGTGCACCCGACATACCAAAGAAAGAGGGAGAAATAGAGTTACATGTTAAGTAAAACAATTGGTTTATTATGTATAACATACGATTTTATTGAATTATTTTAAAAATATGTAAATACTTATAATGTGTGTGCGTATCTCCTCATAAGAGCATCACATTCATAAAAAGCACACATACACCCAATCATATACTTTCATTTTTTTGACTGGATGACAACCCATACAGTTGCATGCATATAATGTAATGTGAGAAATATATATATATAATAACTGCAATAACAACAAAGATAATAATAATAAAGATAATGACAAGAAAAGTAAAGAAACGTTTTAGTTTATTGACTTTGTTTACACAAGTTATAAGCAAGTTGCCTAACTTGATAAGAGGTGGGTCAACGGCTTTTGAAACTCGATTTTTACACTTACATATTAAGGAAAATCTATAAGAATTTGCTTCCCGCTTGACAACATTTAACATTTTCATTTCATTTCATTGCAATTTGCTGTTGATTCCTGTCTCTCACTTATATGCCTGACAATATACATGGTTATGGTATGGTATGGTTATGCGTAATATTTTATTTCAAATGTGTCACTTTGGATTTTGGATTTAAATAATTTTGCCACCAAAATATTTTTCCTTGCGGTAGCATGAAAATTGTATTGAGTGGTAATGGTAAAGAAAACTAAATTTGGCTTAGGCCAAATCTTAAATACCCTCCGCCACCACAACGGCGGGGTTGGGATATATATATATATATTGCGCCCTCTAATAGTGTACGTATTACGTATGAGCATGTAAGTCTACTTTTACGTTGAATAGGGTTTATGTTAATTGTGGGCATGTCTATTATTCGACCAGGCCTATTTTTAGTAAATGGGATAACTATATATACGCACACCAAAATTCAAGTTTCTAGGTCAACTTTTGTGGCACATATAAAGATTTTTATTGATTGTGGGCGTGTCTGTTATCCGACCATGCCCATTTTTGCCGCATCGATGAAGCTAATATTTATACATACAGTGGCTCACAGCTTATTTGGTACACCTACCTTTTTAACGACAAAACAGCTGCAGCGTCTAAAATATTTAAGTTATCAACCAAATTTTAATGCCAAGTTGTTGTTGTACGTTTAACGAAACTTGAAAACAAAAAAGATTTCAAAAAAATATTTCTAACTGTTTAATAATTAGAACTTTGTTATAACACATCAAAAAACATGTTACAGCTTATTTGGTACAGTTATTTCTGTGCACTTAAGCATGGACTGATCGTAACATTTTTCACTATTTTTTCTCCTCTCGGCCTTCTTGGTTATATTAGTGATTACTCCAAGTATTAATTTTATTAATTTAAAGTAATTGTTAATTAATACACGCAATTAAAAAAATGGGTCGTCGTACCAGTACTGAAGAGCGTGAACTAGTCCTAAATCATTATAAAAATGGGCACTCGGTACGGAAAATTGCTGGCTTTGTGAACTGAAGTAAATCCACAGTTCAGAATATTATCCACCGTTTTCTTAATGAAAACCGCGTAAATGATAAAGGCAGAAAAGCACCTAATAAAATCTTCAATGAATCTGATGAGAGATACATTGTAAGAAAAATAAAGGCAAATCCGAAACTAAAAGTGGTTTGTGAAATTAATAATGATTTAGGCAAGTCCTACAGTGCCAAAACAATTCGTTGCGTACTCCGCAAGTCTGGTTTTAATGGTCGAGTAGCTCGTAAAAAACCATTCATAAGTAAAAAAAATAAACAAAGCCGGCTTTCATTTGCAAAAGAATATGTCAAGAAGAATTCTGAGTTCTTGAACTCAGTTATTTTTGCAGATGAATCAAAATTTAACATCGGGGGTTCCATCGGCATATCCTACGTTTGGCGAAAATCGAATACTGAGCTTAATAAAGAAAACGTTAAAACCACGGTTAAGCGTGGCGGGGAAAGTGTAACAGTTTGGGCCTGTATGTCAGCAGCTGGAGTAGGTAGTCTAGTGTTTGTTGAAGGAATAATGGACAAAAATATGTACCTCAAAATAATGAAAGACAACTTGCTTCAAAGTGCAACGAAGCTTGGTATACGCGATAATTTCCGCTTCTATCAAGATAACGACCCAAAACATAAGTCAACAATTGTGCACACTTAACTAATATGGAATTGCCCCCATTTAATGTCGCCACGGGTTCAGACACCAGATTTAAATGTTACTGAAAATTTGTGGTTTTTGTTGGAAAATAATATTAGAAAACACAACATAACCAACAAAAACGAGCTGAAGAAGGCGTTGTTGGAAGAGCGGTGTAAAATTAGCCCGAATGTTACACAAAAACTGGTAAGGTCAATGCCAAGGGGGCTAAAGAGTACTATACAAGCGAAAGGGTACTACAAAATATTAAATAATAATAATATTTATTATTTTTCAATAAAAAATCAACTGTACCAAATAAGCTGTGACATGTTTTTTGATGTGTTATAACAAAGTTCTAATTAATTAAACAGTTAGAAATATTTTTTTGAAATCTTTTTTGTTTTCAAGTTTCGTTAAACGTACAACAACAACTTGGCATTAAAATTTGGTTGATAACTTAAATATTTTAGACGCTACAGCTGTTTTGTCGTTAAAAAGGTAGGTGTACCAAATAAGCTGTGAGCCACTGTATATACACCAATTTTCAAGTTAATAGCTTAATTTTTGTGGCAGATAAATAGATTTTTGTTGTATGTGGGCGTGGATCTTGACCGATTTTGCCTTTTTTTAAATAGCGATCTACGTGCAAAAACTAAAAGTGCCTGTACAAAATTTCAGCTAATATCTCAAAATTTACGCCCGTGAGAATGCCAACAACAGACAGACACATGGACACAGGTTAAATAATGTTATATTTAGTTTACTGGTATCAGTACATGTGAGTCATATAAAAGTCACTTTATGAAAAAACGTTATGTGGAAAGAGGTTATAAAAATGGTTCAATTGCGTTCATATATGGTACTGTTAATTTTTAGGCTGATTAACTATTTTTCACAAAGTTTTGTCAAGAAATAATTTCGTCATATAAAGTAAAATGTTTTTGAACGTTTCATGGGAAGATGTTCTAAACTTAATCCGATCGGGTTCAAATTAGGTTCGTCAAATATTATGTCAATTAATTACTTTTTATCAAGTATTGTCAAGATATATAAAAAATTGTGAATTTTCCTCATATAATAATTATTTATGATATGGTGAGGATTTTAAAAATGGTGTAATTTGAACCATTTTGAAAAGTGAGCATCTTTGGTTCTTATTTTTTTGAAATATCTTAAAAACTGTAGCTAAAATCTTGCCCATAAATTTGCAATAGTACATAACAGACAGTCGGACGGACGGACATAGTTAAATGGATTCAGATTTTGATTCTAAATGAAGCGGTATAATAAAAGGTTAGTCTACCCGTAAACGTTTAGGAAATACTAACATCCGTACGAACGCTTTGCCACAAGTGGGTTGCTTTCTAAGTGTGCTATTCTATATGCAACTCCTAAAAGGAGGTCTCAGAGACTCTACAAAGTATGTATATTATATATATGTACTTGGTAAGCATAAAAATTTTGTCCATATGTCCGCTTGCGCCTACAGTTTATAAAACTATATGCATCAACTATAAAAATTAAATTGCACCTTAGTAAAAATAAACTGTTTAAAAGTTTTAACTTTGTTTAACTTTATATCGTTGATTTATATCTATATGTTTAAATAATTAATTTAATTAAAAGCAGAGTAAAAAATAAAATAAAATACCTTTTCAAGGGCATTCGCTTACCACAATCGTTGAACTAATTATACATTTGTAATGGTGACTCTATTTAAAAAATTATAATAGAGTCGTTAAATGTATGATATAAAGAAGGAAAAAATCTATGATATATAAAAAGAAAATAATAAAGTTTCAAAACTAAAGTTACATAACATCTGTTGTAGCAGCTAAACACCTTAAACAAGTTAATTAATATGATTGTAATACAAAACATTGAAGGAGTAATCATGTTATAACAGGTGTCAGGATAACTAGCTCTTAACCATTAAACACTTTGTACCTTAACTAATTTAAATCAAAAGGATTTGGTCAACATACATCAATGTTTCTATACAACATTCACAAATGAAAAAATCCTAATGCTATCAAATTTATCAATTTCAATACGCGTATTATGTAATATATATAAAAGGTCGACTATAATCTTTTTTTTATTGTGGTAATGACTTGATTAATTGCACCATCTGAAACAAATGTGACCCCTGTTGATATTGTTTAACAATCGCTTAAACTTCTTGTACGTTTGGCTTCCCTGTCTCTCTCTCTCTCTCTCTCTCTTTCTCTCCGTATCTTCATATATAGGCCATGGTTACAATCTTCTGGGTTTTTCTGTATTTTGCTTTATTTAAATGAAATATATATTTAATGAAAGTCCAAAATGTGTTTTTGTTTTATATTTACATATACCACAGACTGTATTGTTTGTAATGTATACAAACTATGCGAGAGGTCAATGTCATTTGAAAAGCCTTTTCAAATACAGAGACTTTCAAAAATATAAAACAATAATAAAACAGTTGAAAATGCTATAGTCGGTAACTTAATACCCTACACCACTTAATTATTAAAATTATATTAAAATTAGTTTACTGATATCAGTAAATATGAGTCATTATCATATAAAAGTGACTTTTAGAAAAAGCGTTATGGTTCTAAAAATGATTCGATTGTGCCCAAATTAAGCACAACCTATTATTTAGCCAATAAACTATTCTTCATTACATTTTACCAAAAAATATTAAAAATTGTAGATTTTTGCCATATAAAAACTTCCATTAAACCCATATAAGACACCAATGGAAACGGGTGTTAAATAATGACCCAATTCGTTTCATTTTCAACAGGTGTATTTTTTGCCTCAAAACCTATTTCTAAACCAAATTTCATTAGAATATCTTAAAAAATGACCTGTATGTTGTAATTTAAAAGGTAATTCAAAAAATTGATTTTGAATCGATCGATATAATTAAAAGTGGCCGTTTGAACGTTACAAACATTTACACAAAAACACAATATTCTCCTTGACCCAAGTAGTGTAGTAGTGTATGTCCTACACTGTAGGATATAATCAATTATATAATTTTTAATAAATAAAAATGTTAATAAATCGATAAAGTCCATCATTTTGCATTTTAAATATTATAATATAAATAATAGACGCTTATTTAATCACACACAAACAAACAGTACATAACATACATATACATAGAGTATATCACTTAACATGCGCGGCCAATAAACTTGAAACAAACAAAAATTGCTTTGATTTTTTCAACTGATGAATATAAAATATGTAAACAGGAGCGTGTAAAAACTAATGTACCAACCAATGACAGCAACAATAAGTGAAAAATTTAGCAATTTTCTATCTATTGCAGAAATCTTGCTTGAGGCCAAATATTGCCAAAATTCATAAATGAAATATTCCGTGAATTGTGTTAATTGTATAAATGTGTGTTGATGGAGGTGGGCATATTTGTGTATATAATTGATTTAATTTAATTATGTCATAACATTTTCTAGGTTATTAGTACGAAATTTAAACAATAAAAACTTGCTGTTGATATTTCTTTCATTATTATCTACATATATACTAGTATCTTTATTTATATCCCCTACATAAGATAGTGGGTATACTAAGTGCGTCATTCCATTTCATTCATTTACACCTAGAAGGAGGCGTCTTGATCAGCATTAAAAGTTGAGTCGATCTAGACATATCCGTCCTTATATGCATATGTATGGCTGTTTTTGATACTCTCATGGACGTAAATTCTGTACAGGCACTTAAATTGTGACGGTTAACAGCCACGCCCACAATCGACAACAATTTACTTATATAAGACAAAAATTAACCTATGAAGTTAAAATTTATAATTATTCCACTCATATATGTGCCAAAATTGGTACAGTCGGATAACATATACGCCCACAATTTACAAAAAACCATACTTAGCATACGTTAACTTACAAACTGATATATAATACATACACTGTTAGAAGGCATTATCATGTACCTGCCACACCCAACGTTTTTTATGTAGATATGAGGGATATTTATGATTTGGCCTAAGCCTAATTTAAGTTTTTTACTTGTTTTTTTGTAATGAATTTATTTACAAAGTTTCCGCCACAAACATATGTATGTATGAGCGCAACTATCTTAGCCAGCTTACCCAGTGACTGAGTTAAACTATAAATTTTATTTTTCTTGTTATCATGTATTAATGACTTTCGTTGCTGTTTATTTAGTTTTTTTTTATTTTTTAACACAATTTGTGCAACATATCAACAAATGAATAGTTGTGTTGCATATACATATGTTTGTATGTATTCATGTTTGTGTATTTGGGTTAAATAGGCTGTATTTTTCTTCCTCTTATTTTATCTCTTTTTCGTTAAAGATCAAAAGACGCCAAGATACGTGCAGACGTAATCGATTGAATGAATTTTAAGTTGTTAAAAAGCAATAACAGCAACAACAACAATCAAATCAACTAAAATTATGTAATTATACACAACACAGGTAAACATGTAAACATGTATTACACATTGTAATGTGTTGAGAATGATTATTTTTATTACACAATTATACTAAATCGATTCAACGGCTTCAAAAAAAAAAAAAAATATCATTGTTTACTTTAACTACACCATTTTAAGGTTAAATTGAGAACTTCCAAATTATACTTTTTTTTTACCTTATTTTGTAGTTTGTGTGAAAGTTTAATATCTTATTTTATTTTATTTTATCTTTTTTTTTTTACATTTCATTGTATCATTAATTTGAATTGTATTAATATTAGTTAACTTAAATATGCTAAATTTAATAAATAAGATTCTAATCTGTTGCAGTTGTTGTTTTTGTTGTTGTTGTTGTTATTGTTATTGTTGCGGTTTGGAGACTGTTGCTGATTTTAGTTAAGCATATATAAAATAAAAATTTTTTCTATTTGTTATTATTATAAGGAAGTGGCTGTATATTTAGCTAAGTTTCGATAAATAAAAAAATAAAAAAAAAATAAATAATTGAGAACCTGCAAGTTGAAATTGGGAAACTGAAGTTTTAAATTGAGAAAACCAAACTCAAATTGAGAAAATTAAATTGAAATTGAGAAAACAAAATTCAAATTGAGAACTCCAAACCCAAATTGAGAAAACCAAAATTGAAATTGAGAAAACGAAACCAAATTGTAATTGAAAAAAATAAAATTGAAATTGGGAATTAAAAAATTAAAATTTTAAAATTTATCTCAATTGAAATTGGGAAATTCAAAATTGAAATTGGTAATTTAACATTTGAAATTGGGAAAATGCAAATTGAAATTGAGAGAATGCATTTTAAAATTTAAATTGTATGTTAAGAAAATTAATATTGAAAATTGGGTTTTTAGTAAATAAGATAAACCAATTTTTATGCTTCAAACTTAAATATTTCATTCATTAAGTGAATTGGTAGTTTGTGATAATGCTCCATGCCATTCTTCATTGGAAGAAGTTTTTGAAAATTCTGAGCCAACTCTTTTACGACTCAGTCCATACTCACCAATGTTGAACCCTATTGAAGGTGCATGGTCAAAAATAAAGTCCCACGTAAAGAAATATATGGGACTTCCAAATCCAACTCCACCTAGAGTAGGCGAACAACATTTAGCGTATTTAGAAAGTATTATTGACGAAGCTAAACTAACGTTGACAAGTGGAGATTGTGCTAGATATGTTCAACATACTACAACCTTTTATGAAAGAGCAATTAATTTAGAGGATATGCCAGTTGGAATGTAATGATAAAATTTTCCAATTTTTCACTTAAATTAAGTGTTGTTAATATAACTTAAGAGAATCATTTATAAAGTTTTTATCTATGTATGTATATATGTATTTTAAGTTGGAGAATTTTTACTTTTATATCCATTCATTTTTTTACTACATACGAATAAAATATATGGAATGAAATATTTAAGTTTGAAGCATAAAAATTGGTTTATCTTATTTACTAAAAACCCAATTTTCAATATTAATTTTCTTAACTTACAATTTAAATTTTAAAATTTTTTAATTTTAAAATGCATTCTCTCAATTTCAATTTGTATTTTCCCAATTTCAAATGTTAAATTACCAATTTCAATTTTTATTTTACCAATTTCAATTTGGATTTTACTAATTTCAAATTTTATTGTCTCAATTTCAATTTTGAATTTCCCAATTTCAATTGAGATAAATTTTAAAATTTTAATTTTTTAATTCCCAATTTCAATTTTATTTTTTTCAATTACAATTTGGTTTCGTTTTCTCAATTTCAATTTTGGTTTGGAGTTCCCAATTTGAACTTGGTTTTCTCAATTTAAAACTTCAGTTTCCCAATTTCAACTTGCAAGTTCTCAGTTATAATTTGGAAGTTCTCAATTTAACCTTAAAATGGTGTAGTGTGACCTAAGGTCTCATACCTTAAAAAGATGTTAAAAAGAGCGTCTCAGGGTAGGTGAAGGTATTAAGCAGACAAAAATATTATAGTATTTAAAATTTTTTTTAAACTATTTTGTTTTATTTTATTCGTTTTATAAGTAGGTTTCTATAGGTATTTATCTATTCTATCGATATTTTTTGTTTTTTCAATAAAACTCACTACACCTACGCACGATAACTTAGATAGTATGCTATCAACCATTAACACTATTTTCTATTGCTTAAGCAAAAGGAAAACAAGTAAATTAAATGCGTTTGTTTTTTTAAGATGGTGGGTATACTAACAATAAATGAACATATTATATAGGGTGATTTATATTATACCCTACACTAGATAAAGTTTTCTAGGAAAAGACACTTCTTAAAAACGTAATTGATCAAAACATAGCTAGCGAGTTAGTTACTTACAATTAATGCAAATCTTTCCATCATACTACATATGGATTGTTTATATGCAAGATGATGTCTTAAGTCTTAATTTGGACCCCTTTATCCGAAAACAATAAACTAAAACATCATCTTAAGTCACTTTTAGTTAAAATTACTTAAGTTGAGAGGACTTACAGAGTTACATGGTATACAATACAGTCACACAATATGCTTGATATAATGCAGTTAATTTCCTTGTGACATTTAAATATTGCCAGGTTTATACACTACACATAAATATGAACACTTTAAAAAAAGTTACGGGCGTAAAAACAACTAACAACTGAAGGCACGATGTAATCACAGAGAATACAAAAATATAGACAAACATATGCGTCATAAAAAAAAAAAAAAAACAGAAAATGTTATAGTCGGTCAAACCAGACTATTTTATACCCTACACTACTTAGTTTCAGAAATTTTACTAGAATTAGTTTAGTTGTCTCAGTAAGTAAGAGTCACTTCTTTAAATATCATTATTATATCATCATTATATGGCAAGAGGTTCTAAAAATCGTCCGATCGGGTTTAAATTTGGTTCAATTAATTATCAAGCCATTTTCATTAGTGCACATCTTTGGATGAAGACATTCTCTTGTACCAATTTTTATCAAAATATAATAAAAACTTTGGCGAAAACGTTGAGTATACATACGTCTAAGGCAGTTCTAGCATTTATCGTGTAGGATTCATTCAACATTCGCACAAATACACTTATACATAATAATAACAATCCAAGATATCACAAACAACTTCAACTTCAACTAACATTAAATATCAATCAGCAAACGGAGATGGCTTAAAAATAGATACACATTGTTGGTGGTGGAGGGTAGGGGGAGCTGCTAAAGCTATTGTGTTTATTTTGGTGACAACGATAAACGCAAAATTCATTCATTATTATAGTTGTTATTGTTGTTGTTTTATTTTGTTGGTACTTAAAAATTTTTGGTCGTTAATTATACCCTGCACAACTGCACTGCAAAGAGTATATTAAGTTAGTGCCGTCGTTTTTAACAGCAAGTGCCACACCCACTTTCAATTATACCTATCGATTTAGAACCAAAATCTGAATGTCCGTTTGTCTGTCCCTGTTATATTATTCCCAAGCTACAGGTCCATATTTCGATCAAATGTGGTACAAGGACAACGTATAATGACACGCTTTGGCCTCAAGAGGGATTCTATTGAAAATGGGCAGAATCGGACTATTCTTAGAACCCCTCCCCACATAAGGTTGCATTATTATAGAAGTTTTTTAGCAAAATTTGGTGAAGAATGATTATTTAGCTGCTTAATAGACTGTACGAAATTTGAACCCGATCGGACTAATTTTTCAAGAAATGATTTATACGATAATGCCTCACGTTTACTCTTACAACAAAACATATTATTACTTCATTTGTAGAACTAAGTGGTATAGGAATAGGTATGTATATTAAATGATACGGCTTGACCGATTTTAACATTTTTAATTTTTTTTTTATTATTTTTGTATTGTACACACAACACACCAGCAAACAAATCTACTCTAATGTGGTGGACAGAGTACGTAGGAAAAAGTGTGTTTAAAGCCTTTAAAACAGTTCAGATGATGAAAAAAAAATAAAGTTTCCAGAAAAAGTATCCCAGTCGTGCAGAACAGAGCAGTAAATGAGCAATTTATTGTATAATCAACACTGCTTTACTTTAACATCACCTTAACAGTTAAACAAGAAGAGATGGTTAGATAAATGAATTCATGGACTGAATGAATGAATGAATGAATGTGTTAGAAATTTAAAGAATAATTTCATTTGCGATCGTGTGTTTGCGCTAACACGAATACAACAACAACAATAATAATAATAATAATAATAATAGTAATAGTAGTAACACTAACAATAACAATAGTGGAAAAATGGAACACAACTAAATCATTAAATCAGAATTTTTTTCATACATTTCGTTTTATTTACAGATTTCGTGTTGCTTTTTTCTCTCTATTATTTATATTTTAATGGTATAATCAGTTTTCATTGTACATCGGTAACTAACAAACGCTACACTGGATAACGCGGAAAAATTGTAATAAAACGCGAAAAAAATTTTATTATTATGTATATATATATATATAATTAAAAATGTTAAAATATATATACATATATATATATATATGTATATGTGTGTGCGTGTGTGAAAAATGTCAAAAATTGTAATTATAAATAACGTATATATGTTATTATATTATATTAAGTATATAGGTAGTATTACAATAATATGAAATGTGCATACAGAGAGAGAGTTGTCAAATTATATGTTAACTAAAACAAGTGAAAATGTTAAAGTTGATCGAGGCCGGCCATTTAATACCCTACACCTCTTGGCTCCTATTACTTTAGTTATCTTAGTAAAAGCGAGTCATTACCCTACAAGTCATTTCGTGAAATATCCATATAAGCAATGCGGTTCTAAAAATCATCCGATCAAATTCAAATTTATTACAGTCAATTGTTAAGTTCTTTGCCAAATTTTTTAAAAAAATATTATGAATTGTGATTCGTTTATCATATAAAGACCTTATATAGGGTGGGGTTCTAAAAAATGTCCAGTACTGTCCATTTCCAGTAGAAATCCTCTTTGGAACATACCCTTATTCCATTGAAATATTAAAAAAATGTGATTCAGATTTTGATTTTGAATTGATCGATTTAATTGAAGATGGGTGTGGCCATTGCCGATTTAGAGTTACAAACATTCCTGCAAACTTAATGTAAGCCTTTGCCACGAGTGGTACAGAGTATAATAAGAGCAAGAAAGTATGGAACTCACATCCCACATGATGTCTAAATATTGCTAACATTTGTTTGCCATAAAGCAAAGACATTTCAATATAATGTATAATGTATAATGTGTAGATATAATAAGCATAAGTATAAAGTTTATGGTAATTATTTGCTAATTTCGAATCGCTTCTTCAATTAATGGCCATAGAAAAATGCATAATTTTTTTCCACGTTTTATCGTGCAATTGTAGTGTTTTCTACATAATTGTTTCTACTTTTTTCACACTACATGAACTAACAACTTGTATATAAATATCTTCTTATTACTCAAGTAGTTTAAGGTTATCAACCTTCAGTATAAATGAATTTTTAATGAGTTTTTTTTATATGAACAATTATTCTACAATGTACAATTGTTGTTGTTATTGTTGTTAAATTAGAAATACCTGAACTTTAACAACAACAAAAATTAAGGCGTTATATTAACCATGACTGAGTATTTTCTTTAAGATCCTCTGTTTAGTGTAAAGAAGTGTTTCCCAAAGTATGTTGCACGTACCTCTAGGGGTACGTGCAACGTGGAAGTGCCTGCTTTGATTACATAAGAGGCAGTCGTCAAGAAATTTTAGTAATGAAGCTAAATTTATGAAAATCTTAAAATCCCTTTACCAATGCCCCCCTTAAGGAGTATTGTGTAAATATTTAATTTTCAGTTTTTATACAATACTTTATGAAAAGTTTAAACAAAAAGCCTTGAAATGGGAGAAAGAATATTTTCCACACTCTTATTCAAAGCTCAAGCGGAATCCAGGCCTCCAGCTGAGTGTTACCCACGCTTTGACAAAATTATATACCTTATAAAATCAACTCAATTTGGCTCTTTTTCAAGTCTTCCTCACTTTAGCAAATTATTTCCAAGGGATTCTCTTTCTTCACTTCTCTAAAGTATGGGAAACACTGATATAAAGTAAAATCACTGAATCAAAGATAAGTGTACATACCCATGATGTGTTTTATTAATTTATTTACCTTTACTTGTAATTCTAAAGTGTGTTTTATTTTTTGTTTTTCTTTTAACGTTTTTGTTAAAAAAATAAAAAGATTTTGAAGAGAAACTTTTTCTTAATATTTTTTTTTTTTTTTTGTAGTTTACTGTACTGGCATCAGTTAATCAGTTAAATACACAAATTATAAACAATTTTCCTCTTTAGTGTAAAGGATAATTGATAAAAAATAAATAAAGATAAAGTGAAAAAATACACAAAATTATGAAACATTGGGAATGCGTTACAAAAGTTTTGTGGAGTTTTCTTTTGCTCAGCAACAAGATTCAGGCGCTAACAGTGGATAATCAATTGGTTTCGGCTAGAAATGGTAAGTGAGAAGAAAGTCAAAATATACACTTTAGCATAGGTGAAGAACGTTCAGCCTCAGGAGTTTCTTGTGCGGCCTCCTCTCTAATTTAAGTATGACCCCCATTGATAAAAAGTTAGTGTTTTTCACTACAACAAAAAGTTTGAACAGCCGCTTCACTGTGAAAAATAAACATAGGGAGAAAAATGTCACAGAGTTCGAAAGCTTACATTCTTGAAATACATGTGAATGTAGAATTTTATGTGTCCAATTCATATTGAGTTGAAATGAATCCCGTTTTTCTAATGCATTTTCGAAAAACTTTTTCATGATAACTTAAAATCATCAGAGAAGCTGTCACAGTGTCTGATCAAGTTGAAACTTCTACCATTGAATTTTTTTGGCCAATCACTATGAAATGGCATCATAACTTTTGTAAGTTTTTTATAAAAAGAAAAAAAAAACAGCCTCCTCGGTTAAAAAATGGTAAAAAGTAAAAATTGTCCTTTTGCTTTCAAATTTGTCTCAATTTATCTATAAATAAAGTGAAATTAATGTGCTAAGTTTTATGGGAAAATATCAAAAATTGTGGATTTTTTCTATATAACGAATTTTTCTTGATGCATCAAGTGAAGTTTTTTATTACAATACATTGCTGTAACACTGCAAAAAATGAACGTAGAAAAAAACTCTTACATTATTTATAAGTTTATAGTCTTAATATTCATGTGAACTTAAAACTTTATATATCTGTTTCATTTTGGATTACTTTTCTCTGATACTAGTTCAAGAGACACTTTTCAGTATTAATTTAAATCATCACAGCAGTTGCGGCAGTGGCCTAATTAAACTCAAACTTGCACCTTTGAATTTCTTTCACCATTTTCTATCGATTGGCATTTAAATTTTAATATAAAAAACATTTCGATAATGTTACAATTTTTGAGTTTGTTAAGAAAATGACCGTACATCTGTCCATAGCTGTTACTCGAAACCTTTTCATACTTAGGGGGAGAGAGATATTTAAGTTTTTTCTATTATTATTACGCACTATTGTTATTGGCTTAAATATCATTAAAAATAAACATTAAAACAACAACAATTGTAATGATAATAATAATAATAATAATAATAATAATGATAATAATATACGCTCTCATAATTTATGATAATTTCATGGCATATGGAAATGGATCAACAATATACAACCATCAACCACAACAGCCAACAAAGTTATGGCTAATGTATGCTACTATGGTATACAATATAATAAACCAACAATTTTGAATACAAGGTCATTTCTTCACAATAGAAAAAGAGACCCGAGCAACACTATTATGGATTATGCAATGTTTGGTTGATAAATTTCAATTTACTTGAATTGGTTCACGTAGACATATGTGTATATAAAAAAAATTAATAAAAAGGAAAAAAATGTTAAGTTGATATAGCCAAGGTCAGGACATTATGCATTTTTGCGCATTCATGATTGTAATCCTATTATTTACATTATGATTTATTACAAGATACAATGGAAAAGGAAACTCTTTTTCTTATATGCAGAAAACACATTGTATGTGGCAGACAATTGTGTATGTGTATATAGAAAGAAATATAAAGACCTGCCCCACACCCAACCTGTTTGTAATGGAATGTCTTTTTGCTATTGCATAATTTCCTCTTTTTTATCTTTAGTTATTATAAAACAGTAATGTTGTTGTTGTGTTTGTTTTTGTTTTTGTTGGTGTTGTTGTTGTTCATTTAAATTAGTAAATCAATCACTTGATTATAACATAATCCCCCTCCACAAAATATATTGACGACTTTTTACTTTCAGATTGTTTCGAGCGTGTCGCGTTTGAGGCGATGCTGCCATTTGAGAAAACGTTTCGCACCGACGATCTCAACTCATTTCGTGTGTGTAAAGAGCGCTGCCTGCAGCAAGGTGACAAGTGTCAATCTATAGCATTTGGGTAAGTGTACCAACAACCAACACCAACAATTATCATGAATTCTTCTTCTTCATCTTATTTCGGTTCTGTGAACACAGTGTTCATCGCCGTGGTAACGGTACATGTCAATTATCCGAAGAAATTTACACAATAAATGGTGGCGCCGTCAATGCTGATAATGGTAATCGGCCCAGCGGTGTTTTATATGATCCGGATTTTGATTTATATGCACGTAAAACAAATTGTTTTGAGATTAATGATAATTCTATAACAACGGAAGATCTGCAGCATGGTAGTGGCGAGGAAGGAGTAGCCACCACGAGAGAAGTAGATCCCACTTTACCAGTAGTTTTAACTAGCAGTCGACCATCACAACAAAGCAGTTCAGTATTGTTGCTGAAACCAACTCCATCTATTAAACTTTCAACTGATCTCAGTGGTCCTCCAACCCTATCCACTCTTAGCGGACAAGACCATACGCATCATGCCGAAGAGAATACTCATTTTAGTTT
The DNA here is from genome assembly GCA_963978525.1 of Ornithomya fringillina. Classification (NCBI taxonomy): domain Eukaryota; kingdom Metazoa; phylum Arthropoda; class Insecta; order Diptera; family Hippoboscidae; genus Ornithomya; species Ornithomya fringillina. Next base: position 12,688,598 of record OZ021694.1, read on the forward strand.
GCCTTCCACAATTGGTTATGATGACATTAGCAGCATTACCTCTCTATATCACGAAGTGAAACCTACCGCAGTTGCTTCCACTACCAGCAGTAGTAGCTCCTCTAATGGAGGTGATCATTTTTATTTCACTCCCGATATGTATCCATTGTATAAGCATCCAATGTTATATGAACCAAATTTTCCGGCACCGAATGAACCGGTTTATATACCAGGCGGTTATGCAGCTAATGCACCCGAAGTGGCAACACATTATAGACCGCCCACATCATATGATGCAGCTCATGTACCATCAAACCGTCTACCTAAACCGGTATTTGGTTTGGGTTATGGCACTGGCTATGGTTATGGACCTCTTGATTCATATATGCCCCATACAGATCCATCAGTCTATATAACTTATGGTACAACCCCATCCACCTTCTCAGCATCTTCTTATTTGCCCAAAAATAATGAAACCAACACAATACCGTATAGTACAAGACAAACACAATCTTATGGTGACAGACCACCTCCCCACATAACTACATCTAATAGAGATTTCATGAATTTTCCTACTAGATCTCATACTTATACAGAAGTTTCCTCATCACCCACAGGACCTTCTTACGCGACCCATGGTTTCTTTACGAATGGAAGTAATGTCAGACGCAATGATAGCATTAATTGGGATAAACGTATTCATACATATTTTAATCCTGACGATTATTTAAATGATAGTAAAAAAAGTAAGATTTTATAAATTTTCTAAGAATTTTCTAATACTCTGCACCTAAGATACTTATTCTAGAACATACATAAACATGTCAATTTTGTTATTCCATTTGTAACATCCGGAAGGAGGTATCTAATGTTTATATAAAAAGTATATATAATCCTGATCAGCATCAAAAACTGAGTCGATCCAAACTCAGACTCAGAGTCTATGTCCGTATGTCCGTCTGTTGTTGGCACTTATGTACATATATATCTGCCATACCCATAATTTATGCATCTACGATACAAATTTGGCCTAAACCAAATTTAGTTTTTTCCGTGTTTTTAATTAATTGGATTAATATACATTTGCAGAACATCCCAGCTTTTTGGAAGATGATGTGTTTCTTAATTATCATCGTCATCCTTTGAAGGGTAAGTAACTGATTTAATTAACAATTTTAAGAGATTTTTATAACAACCCACCATAGAAACTTTGAGATAATGACTTGACGATATCAAGGTAACAAGCCTTTAACATGCTTTATCGTATTTCTCTGCTGGATCATGGATACATATTATATTATATATCTTGATTATATCTCACTATTCATTCATTTTATCATGTACGGCTTGCTTAACATTAAATGATTCGATTTAAATCATTCACTTTATAAACACAATACAGCAACATATTCACTTTGTTTCTATACCTACCACCTTCATGAGGTCGAAGCTGTATTCACTTTGTCAAGATGCTTGAGAAAGAAGTAATTTCGTGTTATTGTCGTATATGTCAGTGCGTTTTTCCATCTGTGTCGATGTTCAAACGATCACCAAATAGAGATATAGATTTCATACTTAACAGAAGTATTGCATATGTGTACAACTTGGCAAAATTAATTGAAAAACGATCAAGAAAATCAAGAAAATTTAAAATTGTATAACCAAGGGGCTGAAGGCTGTGTAAAAATAATTCTAGCTAGGAAGGGGGGAAGTGCTAAGATCGACTTGGTGTTTCTATTTATAAAAGTTCTCTCCTAGGCGTCGATCTTCAAAATCTAAGGGTATCTAAAATTTGGTCTAATCTAAATATAATTTTTTTACTTCATTATAATAAAGATATTAAAAAAACTTTACACAAAAACAATAATAACCAAGTATACATTGACCTCAAATGTCGACAATACTGTCGGCAACACTACGTTAACGTTTCCGTTTTAGAAAAAAACATAAAGTTACAAATATAAAGTAAATAAATGAAAATATTATAGTCGGTCAAGCCCGACCATTATTCAATTTAATTTTTTTCTTTGATAAATGAAAAATTTAATTTTTTTATACTCTTGTATTTTTAATAATTTCAAAGTGATACAAAAAAAAATTTATGTGGGGAGGGGTTCTAAAAATGGTCCTACATGTTCTTGTACCAAATTTCATCAAAATATTTAAAAAAATGCGATCTGTAGCTTACGTACAACTTTACATGGATAGACAGGAGGACATACGGACATGGTTACATCGGTGGGTGTGGCATTTGCCGTTTAGGAGTTACAAACATCCGAACAAACTTCATATACCCTTTTCCGCAGGGTGGTGCAGGGTATAAAAAGGGCATATTAACTCATTACGCCCTTTAAAACCATATTTAATACATATTAACTTAAATGTGAAATTCTGCACAAAGAAAACTATTTTTGTAAATTGTAGGTGCGGCTGAATAACAGCCATAACCACGCACATTTTTGAAAATTCTAAATATAAATAAGTGAGTCAACTTTATAGCTCAATTTTCGTGGTTAATGGATAAATTTTTGTAAATTGTGAGCGTGGCTCTCAAACAAATTTGTCCAAACCAAATAGTATATTAAACAAAATTTCAGCTCAATGTACGACCATAAGAGTGCCGACAACAGATAGACGAGCGGACGGGCACAGCTAAGTAGATTTAGATTTTGAAGCTGAAAGGATAAGAAACACGGACAAGAAAAGAGTCATATTTTATATGAGATTGTCTTTTAAGATATGACTCTTTTCTTACCTATACTTTGTAGGAAATCTGAAATTCTCATGTAGGTGTTGTAAACGGAATGACAAACTTAATATACTCCTCATCATAGATATAAAAACACATCAAACGTCCATGTAAAGGGCAGATTTACAACATCAACATCACCACCAATACATGTAACAATATAGTGTGCACATATATGTGTATGAATAGCATAAATAAACAAGATAGAAAAGTTCGGTTAAGACCGAAGCTTAAATACCCTCCACCTTTTGTAATTCTCAAAAATAAGTTCCTATTGCCATATTTATGTATATGTCTATATCAAGTACTTACGCAAATTGTGTTCTTTTTAATTATAGGCGTTTGCGTTATTCAATGGCACAGTATTGGACAAAGGTACCTTTTATATATGTACCAAATTTCAACTTGATAGGCATAGTATTGTGCGATATATAATTTTTTAGAGATACAATTTTTTTGAGGTATGTTGAAATTTTCGTTTATTGTGGGCGTGTCTCTTTACCGATTTTGCCCAATTTCAATACGGAACAGCGAAATTGAACTAAAAATACGTATGCAAAATTTCAATTTGATATCTCAAAAATTACGACCGTGAGAGTGCCAACAACAGACGGACACACGGACACACGGTCGGACATGTCTCAAACGATTTCTCTTTTCATGCTGATTAAGAATATATATGGTTTGTTGGGGTCTCCGAGGCTTCTTTCGTTGTGTTGTAAACGGATGATCAAAATGAATATACCCTCTTCCCTAAGGTTGAGGGTATAAAAATAAATAAAAGAGGAGAACAATGGCGTCTTTGGCCGTTAGAAGAAGTTCTTGATTTTAAACTTTGAAAAAGATGCAGAAGAACAACAGAAAAAAAATCAACAATTTACATACAATATTTTAAACAACAGCAACAACAACAAAACCATATAAAGAGCAGCAAAGTGTTTGCAAAGCAGCTAACTTTTAATTAATTACGCAAGACTTAAAAATGATGCCACATAGAAATACAAACTACATTCATACTGTTGTTAATAATGCGGTTATTATTTTCATTTCAAATGTTCTAACCTCAACAAGACTAAAAAAGGAATTAAGCAGCTGAAAAGTAAAAAAATTGCTTGTTCTTTGTTTTTCTTTTTGCAAGATTATTATAATGATAAAAGTGTCAGTTTGTCTAATGTAGAAATTCATTAACACCAGTCAAAAAAACGTAACTTTACATGTAACTAACATGGCTTTTAAGTGTTTGTCTAGCTTGTACAATTCACAATTCACATTTGTATCCAAAATATTTTGAGATCTCAATTAAGCAATAATTTCAAAACAATTGTTTTGGTTTTTGTTGCAGTTGATTGTACCTTTAAATGGTCAGTCAATGTAGTGGGTGTATTGAGTATTGCTAATTAGTTTGTTTTTAATGTTATGTAATGTAATTAGAGCGGAAATATCGATTTATTGTGGACTTTAATTAAAATGAAATCATATGAGAAATAATTCTCACAGCAAGATAACAAATGGAGACAGTGGAAGCTATATGACTTTAAAACAAATCTTAGATACCCTCCACATCTACAAAGAAACGGTGGGCGTGGCAGTTTTATTGATTAAGCCCTCTAATAGTGTGTGTATTGTGTGTAAACGTGCAAGTCAAAGTAGGTTTTTTTATAAATTGTGAGCGTATGTTATTCGACAACGCCCACTTTTGACATATCCTTTCATATGTATGTATGAACATGTACACTTGATACCTAGTTAAATTTTTATGCCTACTTCGACTAGTTTTGATGCTGATCAAGAATATATATACACTTTGTGGGGTCTTTGACGCCTCCTTTTAAGTATTGCAAATGGAATGACAAACGTAGTATTCCGCCCATCTTATTTGGAATACATAACAAAATAAAACTAAATTTGATTTAGGCCATATAACATTATTACTTAATATTATCCACCCTGAGACGTTTCTATCTCCTTTGACTCAGATTTTCATACTGGACAGTACTATCCTCTGCCAGTTGCATATGGAATAACACTCTTAATATGCCTACCTCCATAATAATAAGGGTATAAAAATATGTAAATGACTTATATATTTAAATTTTTCAAAGCTTTAGGCATCTTTCTTGCCAGATTATACATAAACATATTTTTCCTAATTATTTGAGTACAGTCTGCTTAACTGTGTAAATCATTTAAAACAATACCTAAGAGCATGTGTATGGTAGTAAGCCTCATTAAACAACATCTGAGTATCCGGTCTTGGTTAAAACACATTTACAATTTCATAAACAACAGACTCCTACATACATGTGAATAACTATAGACTTCTATGATATGCCCAAGTAGCAACAATGCAAAAAATCTATACATATATAAATATGTATGTATGTATGTGCAGAGAATTTAGCAGAAATGATTTCTTTGGTTTCTGTTTAAAAGTTTTTCTTACTAAGAAATACAAGAAAATTTAGAGAATCTAACAAAAGACTTAAGGTAGAAACTTGATAGAAGGATGTTATTGAATATTTCAGTAAAAAGCTTCATTTGGCTTCTCGTTTTATTTAGCACTTATACGTAAATATATATGCTGAGTGGGTGGTAGTGGAGAGTTAAATGGTATGCGAACTAAGTTATCGCATAGGGAATCGCTGGTAGTAATAGTAGTAGTGTCTAAATATAAATTTTCAAAAAATCTATTTCACAAAATCTTTCATTTAGTTGATAATGCTACAACAATTTTTCCCTTCAGCGTCCCCAAATAAATGTATCCGTCACTGGGCGTGGCAGATGTACAAGTACGCCCTTTTATAACCTCTATTGAAGTGCTTAACGAAGGAATCTGCAGCAAAAAGAAGTTTTTTGTAAATTGTGGGCATGGCTGCTACCCAATATATATTTTACATACGCTTTGTTAAATGGAAAGCGATTTCACCCATTTTAAATAATAACTAATTCTTTGGTTTCTTCTTTTTTTTTTTTTTGTAAATCGTAGGCAGTAAGAACTTTTCCAAAATATTTCAATCCTATAAGGCACCCTAAGCATTTTTATACCCTCCACCTTAGGGAAGAGGGTATACTCATTTTGATCATCCGTTTACAACACATCGAAGGAAGCGTCGGAGACCCCACAAACCATATATATACTTAATCAGCATGAAAAGACAAATCGTTTGAGACATGTCCGTCTGTGTGTTCGTGTGTCCGTCTGTTGTTAGCACTCTCACGGTCGTAATTTTTGAGATATCAAATTAAAACTTTGCATCCGTATTCTTAGTTCAATTTCGCTGTTCCGTATTAAAATTGGGCAAAATCAGTTAAAAGACACGCCCACAATAAACGAAAATCTCATCATACCTCGAAAAAATTGTATCTTTAAAAAATTATATATCGCACAATACTATGTCTATCAAGTTGAAATTTGGTATATATATAAAGGGTACCGTTATCCAACACTGTGCCAAAAATGGGCGTGATTGAATAACGCAAACGCCTATAATTTAAAAAAAAAACAATATTTGCGTAAGTACATGAAACAGTCATATACATATATATGGCATTAGGAGCTTATTTTTTAGAGGATTACAAAAGGTGGAGGGTATTTAAGCTTCGGTCTTAACCGAGCTTTTCTATCTTGTCTTATTATAAGTCTTCTCAATGGTATGACAAACTTAGCTACAATACACACTACAATGCGAAAGCGAGGTTACTTGTTTTTTTTTTTCGATAAACAGTAAAAAAATAATTGATAACAGATGAGTTATTATAATCATTATAATATGGAAATGATCATATAGTAATAGTAGCGATAATTGTTGTTGTTTTAAAATTCTCACCCTACGCTATATACCTATAGAAAAGCTTTTAATTTTGTAAAATTTATAAAACCATCCACATCAACATGAAAACTGTTCAGTTTGTTTATAGTACGTTAACGAGCATACATTAGAATTTATTTGAAGAAAAAAATGAAAAAACCCAAGTTATTAGATGTATATGTAAAATGCTACAGCTACAGCTAATGCCTATTACTTTGTAATGTTAAACGGCACGCTAACAACATTTGTGGCGATGTGTATGAAATAATAATAATTTTTTTTTATAATTAAATTAAATATGTGAAGTTTCAAAAACAATAGAGCAATAGAAAATATTGGAAATTACCCGATAAAAAAATGTCTCATTTAGAGAGAAAGTGAAAGAGAGATGTAAACCCTCTCAAGTGATTATTATAAAAAAAAAATTGAAGTGTTTGGGCAAAATTCTAATGCATGTATGTACATATATAAGGAGAACCCAATAACACATATATAAAAAATTGTTACAATCGTATGCATTTGATCGAAACGAATAAAAACAAGATAAAAAAGTTCGGTTAAGACCGAAGCTTAAATACCCTTCCCCTTTTGTAATTCTCTAAAAATAAGCTCCTATTGCCATATTTATGTATATGACTGTTTCATGTACTTACGCAAATAGTGTTTTTTTTTTAATTATAGGCGTTTGCGTTATTCAATGGCACAGTATTGGACAAAGGTACCTTTTATATATGTACCAAATTTCAACTTGATAGGCATAGTATTGTGCGATATATAATTTTTTAGAGATACAATTTTTTTGAGGTATGTTGAGATTTTCGTTTATTGTGGGCGTGTCTCTTTACCGATTTTGCCCAATTACGACCGTGAGAGTGCCAACAACAGACGGACACACGGACACACGGACGGACATGTCTCAAACGATTTCTCTTTTCATGCTGATTAAGAATATATATGGTTTGTGGGGTCTCCGACGCTTCCTTCGATGTGTTGTAAACGGATGATCAAAGTGAATATACCCTCTTCCCTAAGGTGGAGGGTATAAAAATATAACACGAATTATCGCATTACAGCATTTTATTGAATTTTTATAATTGTGTGCATCTTTAGTTTCAAATTCAACAATAATAATAACAACGACAATAGTAATAATTACAATAACAATAACAATTCCATTAAGTCAGTATGTCATTTAGCCACACAGAGTTGACAGAAATCATTATATTTGTCTGCCTCTGTTTGGCTGATTGTTGACTATTTGCTGCGGATGGTTAGCTATGCGTTTTTATGACTGCTTTACACAAAAAATAGTACTAAAAATATTAATAAAACAAAACAAAAATAAAATCATCCAATAACAACAACACATAAAATTTAGGTTATTTAGAACGATTCTATTCAAGCCAATATGTGGACGCATTTTTTAAATTCATCGACATTTTTCAATTATTTATTATTATTATTAATAATAAGTTGTGGCTGGATGCCCTTCAGTTGGGCATCAGGTGGTGATCATCTTAGCACCACATCACATGAAATTAGCAGCAGCACAATTATTATTGTAGAGGATGCTAAAGGTAACAATTTTAAAGTTAAAGAAATTTAAATTTATTGTAAAAAAATATGAAACGAAAAAAAATCTTATATGAAGTGAACCAATTTCAAATTTTAAATGAAAAATTCAAAATTTAAAATGAAAAAAAAAACAAGTTAGAGAAGTTCGGTTACGACCGAAGCTTAAATATCCTCCATTTTTTATAATCCTCTAAAAAATAAGTTCCTATTGCCATATTTATGTATATGAATATTTCATGTACTTACGCAAATAGTGTTTTTTTATACCCTCCACCTTAGGGAAGAGGGTATATTCATTTTGATCATCCGTTTACAACACATCGAAGGAAGCGTCGGAGACCCCACAAACCATATATATTCTTAATCAGCATGAAAAGAGAAATCGTTTGAGACATGTCCGTCCGTGTGTCCGTCTGTTGTTGGCACTCTGACATGTCCGTAATTTTTGAGATATCAAATTGAAACTTTGCATACGTATTCTTAGTTCAATTTCGCTGTTCCGTATTGAAATTGGGCAAAATCGGTCGAGAGACACGCCTACAAAAAACAAAAATTTCAACATACCTCGAAAAAATTGTATCCTTAAAAAATTATATATCGCACACTACTATGCCTATCAAGTTGAAATTTGGTGTATATATAAATGGTACCGTTATCCAACACTGTGCCAAAAATAGGCGTGATTGAATAATGCAAACGCCTATAATTTAAAAAAAAACACTATTTGCGTAAGTACATGAAATACATAAATATGGCAATAGGAACTTATTTTTTAGAGGATTATAAAAGGTGGAGGGTATTAAAACTTCGGTCTTAACCGAACTTCTCTAACTTGTTTATATTTTGTTTGTTTTTGAAATCAAATTTTTTTATGAGCAGAGGTTACGATCCTATATATTTTTAAAAGGGTTTCTTTTTGGGCTAATCTATGTTCTTGCACCAAATTTCATCGAAATATCTCCAAAAATAATAGGAGGTCCTAACAATAGTCTAATCCGGTTCATTTTCAATAAGGTTCCCCTGTGATAGACGGACAAGGATAAATAGATTCAGATTTTGATTCTGAATCGATCGGTATATCTGAAGGTGGGTGTGGCATTTGCCCTTTAGGCATTACAAAAATCCGCACAAACTTAATATATATCAAAATTTTAAACGAAATATTTCAAATTAAAGTGAAAAATTATAAAAAAAGAACTGAAAAGTTTCAAATTTATATTTACTAAATCAAGAAAAAAAATCCATTTTTAAAAACATTCTAATTCTAAAATGGAATAAGTAAAAAACTAAATATGTCTTAGGCCAAATTTTATACACGCTTCACCCACATATGTATGCAAATAGTGGGCTTGTACCCGACTACGCCCTCTGCAGTTTTTATATTACATATTAACTAACAAGTGGAATTCTATGTCAAAATTTTGAAAATTATGGGCGTCCCGTTTATCTGACCACCTTCTTTTTGGGTATATCGGTGAAACCCTAAGCTTCAACTTAATGAGTATGAGTATGTATGTGACTGTTTCTATATTTCGAGATTGGGAGCGTGGCACTTGGCCGCTTTTGTCCAATTCAAATAGGAACAATACAGATACTAGGAATATTTGTATTTCGATGTCTTAAAATCATACAACTGAAAGGGTTCCAACAATAGACACATGGACGTATACGTTTGGATCGACTCAGATTTTAATGCTGATCCTTTGTAGCATCTTCGAAGCTTTTTGTGGGTGCTGTAAACTTAGTTAATCAATTCAAAAAATATATGATGACTGATTTTAAATGAAGTTAAGAAAAATTTTGCTTGATTTTGTAAATATTGAAATTTGTTTTTTTTTTTGCGAAAAAAATCCCTTACAATGACTGTAAACCACTATAAAAAGTTTTAAATTCAAGTACACGCTAACATTAATTAAAATCCATATTTTTTTATCATAAAAGCAATCTTAACAACATAATACGGAGGATTCGTATTAGGTGCTTTATTAAATATTATTAAAAAATTTAAATAAAATTATTGTAATTGTTAAGTTTATACAATGTGTACAAATGATGAATGATGACAACAGAATTGAGAAGTACATTGATAATAAAAATGACGTTAATTGCTCATAAAAAGTTTATTTGTTAGAAGAGTCTAAAGAATGTCCTTCTCGGCTTAAGTTATGATGTATTTTTTACTATATATATACCGTTCTAATATTTTCCATGGTTTCAGCTTGTTTCCGTAGGGTATTGGCTGGTAAGCGCGTAGCTCCCCATTGGGTACGACGTACCATTGCTTGTGAACGGATCGAGGAGTGTATGCGTGAGTGTGGACGTGAAAAGCGCTTCACCTGCGAAGGTTTCAATTATCGTTTGGATCCATCTGGTCATGGTCAGGGAGATTGTGAATTAATTGAAATACCCTTAGCACAGATTGATTTATACTCAAGTACAAATCGTCGCGATTCAAATCTCTTAAGGCATCCAGATTATGATTATTATGAACGCGATCGCAATGCTCCACCCAGCTGTCGCACGAATTTATGTAAAGAATGTAAAACTCCGGATTCAGCTTATTCTCCTCAAGGTGGCTCTTATAGTGGTCATGGTAGGCCACAAGCGGCAGCTGGCTTAGGGTGGAGCACGAAGCCTTATAAAGACGAACATTTTGCGGAACCACTCTTACCGAGTAGTAGTGGTGGTGGTGGTAATATTGGCATTGCCGAAAGTGGCTATTATTTAGGTAAGCCTTTAAGCAGTTCAATTGAACATTATCAGCATCCAGGATCGGGATCGGAGCCGTCGGGACCGATAATTCCTCCCTCAAGTCATTCGTATGAATCGTCACATACTGGTAGTGGTTCTTATGAGATTTCATCACATGGTTCTACTTATTATGATCCCAGTAGCAGCAGTTTCAGTAGTAGTGGGAGTGGTGGAGGACATCATTTAGATCCTATAGACCGTTTCGATATAACACATTCCCCTCCGCATTACATTCCTCAACATTCGCGCTGGCAAACTATACCCAGCAGTAGTGGTTACGATGCATCTAAATATGGGTCGCATCCTTTTAGACCGAGTTATTCACCTGGTAATTCCTACACACCCCATCGCCCCTTAACACATGATCCTGGGTCAGCGATTTTATTGCATACACGACCTAACAAATATCTGGACTCATATCCATCGACATCGGTGCCTTATAAAAAAGCCGGAACTCACCAATTTGTTCCACATTCAATAAGTATGGATGGTGCATGGGGTTCTTATGGTGGTAATTATGGTTGGGGTCCGAATTCAAACAAACAAACAGCGTATTGGGGTTTAGGAGGGAATCAACAGCAACAGCATTCACATAGCCATCGGCGCAAGAACCCAACAGGCTTTAATTATTTCGATTTGGGATTGCCACCTAGAAGATCAGATCATGCTTATGAAAGCAACTCAATAGCAAATTATCCAGGCTCCAGCTATGAATCCGGTTCCTATGATAAATACGATGGTTATAGAGATCATTACGATTACAAGCATCAGTGGACTCGTCGACCAGGGCCTGATGGTAAATAAGCTGAAAAAATTTTCATTTTTTGCACGATTACTCACTCTACGGCACAGATCCTTGCCCAAATTACCGGGGACTATAAATGATAAATAAAAAGCTTTTTTTCTCATTCCATGCAGAGTGTTCGGCTAAAACGTCAGAAGGTTTTCGCTTGCGCAAGAAGGTAATTAAGAATGTCTACTCTGTACCCACTTTAACAGAATGCGAACGCCTCTGTTCTGGGCAAGATGCGTTCGTTTGTCACACGTACAGCTACCGTTATGCGCCCTCGAGTCGGGACAATTGTTTGCTCTGCGATCGTCCCATTAATCGTTTGGATTACTATGTGGATATAGAACCAGATCGAGATTATGACATTTATTCAATGGCCAACGATATAAAAGCCTGCCGTCAAACAACGCATACTGATACTGCGGGTGCCGGCGGCATCAGTTCTACTCATGCTCTATCAGATCCCCGAAATGCACGTAAGTTGACCAAGTCGTAGATCATATATTTTATTAACTCCTTTACTTAGAATGCTTCTTCCGAGCCATTGACGCTACACGCTTCTATAAATCAATTGTACGAGATTCTCTAACTGTAAGATCGGTGGGCGAGTGCGAAGTGGAATGTATTAAGTCAACAAAATTTACATGCCGAGCTTTTGCCTTCCGCTTTGGCCACCAAAAGCACGCCAGCGTCATAGACAATTGTCAGTTGAGTGATTGGCCAGTACGTGATATGGATAAGGAACGTCACTTGATCGCAGATAACGCCTTTGATATATACGAACGGGCCAGCTATGGTCATGGGTGTGAGATACAAGCCATTGTGGATAGAAAACATAATAAAAAATGTAAGGAAACTTAAAAAAAAACCAATAAAAAAATGATCGAAAGCTACACAGTTTTGTGTGTGAATTTCAGCAGTGTGCTATTTGGGTTATGGATCACCAGCCAAACTGTTACCGCCGGCCATTAAAAAAGTTATTACGGTATCAAGTGAAACGGAGTGCAAGAAAGAGTGCATTCGCTTTCGGGATACTACACCTTTCAAGTGTTATTCCTTTAGTTACGGGTGGGTATACAAAAACGATTTAATTCATTTCTATGATCTTTCAATTATTTATTGATATCACCAAGATCACGTAAATCAACGTTTAACTGTGAAATGTCTGATTTGGATCAAACGGAGTTAAAATTAAATATACATTACACTCACACCGAGGACAGAGATTTCTGGTTATTTGCTTGGAATCCTTTCGATTATACGTGTCGCGATAAAGTCACCACGGTAGGTGGTCCACGAGTACAAAATAATCGTCGCATGGACATTTTCAGAGCATCGGGTAAATATATTGTTTTACATACACATATATAGAAAAATTTTACATAACATTCTTTTTATACCCTCACCTTATACTTCAGTGATGAGGGTATACTAAGTTTGTTCTTCCGCTTACAACACCCAGAAGGAGGCGTCAGAGATCGTACAAAGTATATATATTCTTGATCAGCGTCGAAAACTGAGTAAAATTAGAAATGTATGTCCGTGTGTCTGACCGTTTCTTGGCATTTTCTCGGGCGTAAATTTTGAGATATTGAGCTGAAATTTTGTACAGACACTTTTCGTTTTTGCACGTTGACCTGGGAACTTGAAATTTGGTACGCATATCCATAGTTATCCAATTGACTGACGTGCCAAAAATTTGCGTGGTCGGATAATGTACACGCCCACAATTTACAAAAAACCATATTCAACGTAAAAGTATACTTGCATGCTGATACGTAAGACATACACTACTAGAGGGCGCAATATTCATATATTTGCCATGCCCACCGTTGTGGATGTGGAGGGTATTTAAGATTCGGTCTAAGCCAAATTTAGTTTTCTTACGTGTTTTTTTTCTTATTTTAGGGGATTTAGCATGGCGTCATTATACAGTAGGGGGAAAAGGTTGCCGTCGTAGCAGTCCCTGTGAAAAGAATCCAATTACCGGTTTCTACTCGTGTGAATTTGAGGGTGGTGAAATCGGTTCTTGGGATTATTGCTGTAAAATCGATCATCCTTGTGGATATTCACAAGATTTCGCTTATCCTTGGTAACCACACAACTGAATAATATCTAAAATTGAATGAAATTTTTTCCTTTTTTTTAATTTTATAATTTATAGGTGTTTTGTGGGGGATGAGTCAGATCAATGGCGTAAATGTAGTGATCATTATTATCCTGGCAATCGTACCAACAGTTCTCATGCTGGTTATACAATTAAATCATATCGTCCTTATAGTGAAAAGCGTAGATATGGTGAAGACAGTCATACAAGTGGTGCTCACACGGATCAGGAGTATCAAAAATCATCTCGTCCTGGTCATTTACAAAATTTAAGCGATTTTACAGCCGCTCGTTTATGGCCCGTAACATATTTGTACAGTGAAGGGCCGCCCAATTCAACGGACTTTAGCAATTTTGTAGATTGTAATAAGGAAACATGTTAAAGTACACTAATGGTAAATAATTTTTTTTTAAATTCGTGTGATTTCATATTGATCAGGATTGGTAGTGATTATCATGAACTTCTGTTTCAAAGATTTTCTCTATGACATTAACTTTATGTTATAAAAAAAAATCTTCAAATAATAAAGGACGAATTCAGAAAAGTAAACAAACCTCACCTTATTATACACTACACTTATATAAATCTATTGCTCGTACAATACTTTATTCTGTTATAAGAAAGTCGCAAAAACACTTTGTACACTACGTTTACATTGGCGAGATTGTTAGAGTTAACACGTTACCTAACTACGCTGATATGATTACAACTCTGATGTTTTATGTTATGACGTTTATTTCTTTTATAAATATGGAAAATATTTATATACAATTTTTTATACAATTGCTAGTAAAAATGGAAAATATTTTAAGTAAAATTTTGCATTTTAAGTAAAAAATTGCAAATAAAAATGTTGCTTCTTGCAATATTGAGAAGAAAAAAAAATAATAAAGTTGTACGAAAAATATTTGATTTTACATAAAAAAAAAACAGCATTTTTAATTTACTTCATATATGACCATTTTCTTCATTTTCTTCAATCTTAAACGAAACAATTATTTTATTTATTTACGACAACAGTCATTATTTGACATATCAAAGAAGTTTTATCGTAAAAAGTTATATTTTTAGGTACTTTTTCAGAGTTACATTGAAATTTAAGGTCGTTAACTACGTTGTTATCTGCTAACCACTTTAATGAGATTGTTAAATTTTATATTGGTAACCATCCAAAAAACAATGTGGTTAGGGAGATAATCCTCTCAATCGCGATAACCTCGTCAGTGTAAACGTAGTGTTAGGCCTTAACTCTTATAACTACTTTCATAATTTCCTTCTCCGATTTCCATCCTATTCAATATCAAACCAAAGCATTGGAACTCTATTTTTGTATTATACACTTTCTTACACCTTGTTGTTACATTTATATATATATTTTTACAAATTTTTACCCGGTTTCAATCTGAGGCTTTCGTTATTATAAGTAAGAAAGTAAGTAAGTGTCTCTATTTCAGTATTTATAATACTTTTTTAAAATCTTGTTTATTAACCTTTATAGAACAGTGTATTTTGAGCTGAGCTAGTAGTCGGCCGTACATCGGCAACATATTGTAATTGTTCACTAATTGCTAATTGCACATTTTTTTTATAAATAACAAATTATTGAACGCCAATCTCTTGGCCCTATTCTAGTTACAATCACAAGAGCCTCAGTAATCACAGTGGCTCACAAGCAGAGTTGTAATTTGTCTTGTGACTTTCTATGATGTTTTTGGTATTCTCAATAATTTGTCAGGTGCTCATTAATCACAAGGGCATCACAAGTTGTGCTGAGTTATTTGGTAGATCACAAGCACTTATTTGTTTGTAAAAATTTACAATTTGTTTATAACAATTTTAACACATGTAAAAAAATGAATGTTGATGGAATGATAGTGTTTTTGTTAAATAATAAAGAAAATCGTCATAGGAAGAGGTATTATTAATAAGTTAATGTTAAATGAACAAAAATAACGCTTTATAAAAGATTTCAGAGGAGACTAATTCTTAGAAGTTTGAGGAATAATTCAGATCCTTTTCAGTTGTAAGAAACTATATTTAATAATTAACCATTTCATAAAACTAACCTCTTTCCACTTAGATGAGGACCGAGACGGTCCAATTAACGCATTCAAATTTTGGGCTAGTTCCCCCCATAGCAACTTTAATTTACCCGGGCATGTCGGGTCAATTTTGTTTTTTATTAAAAGAGGATTTTCTTGAATAAAATTTATATAATACTCTAACTGCTCTTGTGACATCCTCTGGTATTTTGCTAATAAAATGAAAGTGTGTATAGTAAATGTGTTATTTTGAAAAAAAATATATTTTAAATGCGTTACCTTCCATTATTAATAATGTATTTCATTTTAAAATTTTTCTTTTTTAATTCTTCAAAGAAACGATTATTACTTTTTTGACGTTTGTCATTGTTTGAATTATTTACCACACGGAGGTGAATTTGTTGTGCGTTTTCTTGTTATATATTTTTTGAGAATACCAAAACACCTGATTAGTACGTATGTGAAGTTAAAAAGTTTTAAGAAGTTTTAAAAAGTTATTATTCTCTGAGAGAGAGAAGAAGGAGAGAGAGAAAAAAAGAGAATCCGAGACTCCCTCTATACTATAGATGGTGCAACCAGGCCACGCTTCTAACTTTTTAACTTCACGCTTTACGTATTTACTACCTTTATAAAGTTAAAATTACTCTCTCTAAAAAAAGTAAACAAACCAAAAATCATATAAACAAAGAACTGAAAATTTTTGACCATTTTTGCTTTAAAATTTTACATATTAAATAATAATGTTGTGAAAAAAAACTTTTTTTAATTTAAAGTATGACACATGTAGAACCTTTTTTTATAAACTAATTAAAAATTAGGATATATTAACATAATCAAATAGAGGATGGTTTGTACCCTTATTTTTACTAATAATGTAAATAAATTTATATGAATCACTAACTTTTTTCTTTTAACGAGCAGATTGTCGAGCATCTGTACTAATTATTATTGGACTAGGTACAATGCTAAAGGATTCCTAGTATAAGGTATATCCCCAATTTTTTTTGGATCAGAGTTATTGGCACTTGTCTATGACGGTATATGTGAAAATTGAATTTTTATCAGGAAAATCACTAACTTTTTTTTTAACCAGCAGATTGTCGGGCATCTGGACTAATTATTATTGGACTAGGTACAATGCTAAAGGATTCCTAGTATAAGGTATATCCCCAATTTTTTTTGGATCAGAGTTATTGGCACTTGTCTATGACGGTATATGTGAAAATTGAATTTTTATCAGGTAAATCACTAACTCTTTTTTTAACCAGCAGATTGTCGGGCATCTGGACTAATTATTATTGGACTAGGTACAATGCTGAAGGATTCCTAGTATAAGGTATATCCCCAATTTTTTGGATCAGAGTTATTGGCACTTGTCTATGACGATATGTGTGAAAATTGAATTTTTATCAGGTAAATCACTAACTTTTTTTTTAACCAGCAGATTGTCGGGCATCTGGACTAATTATTATTGGACTAGGTACAATGCTGAAGGATTCCTAGTATAAGGTATATCCCCAATTTTTTTTGGATCGGAGTTATTGGCACTTGTCTATGGCGGTATATGTGAAAATTGAATTTTTATCAGGTAAATCACTAACTTTTTTTTTAACCAGCAGATTGTCGGGTATCTGGACTAATTATTATTGGACTAGGTACAATGCTGAAGGATTCCTAGTATAAGGTATATCCCCAATTTTTTTTGGATCAGAGTTATTGGCACTTGTCTATGACGGTATATGTGAAAATTGAATTTTTATCAGGTAAATCACTAACTTTTTTTTTAACCAGCAGATTGTCGGGCATCTGGACTAATTATTATTGGACTAGGTACAATGCTGAAGGATTCCTAGTAAAAGGTATATCCCCAATTTTTTTTGGATCAGAGTTATTGGCACTTGTCTATGACGGTATATAAAATAATTTTAAAAAAAATATTTTAAATAAAAAAAATTTTTTTTATTAATATTAAAATAATGCAATTGTTTTTGAAATAGTTTAGTCATGTTAGTACAGAAAATTTTTAAATTTAAAAACAAACAAGTAATTCTCTACAAAAAATAAAACAATTCATTAGAAAAATTAATAGAAAATTAAGGACTTAAAAAGAATTAAATAAAAAGTAATCCATATTCATATTCATTAATGTATTATAATAAATTAATTTTCATTATATTCATTGCAATAAAAAAAATAATTCATTAACAAACCAAGAATACTTAAAAGAAATAAATAAAAAATCCATATTCATACCGTATTAATATGTCCACATCCATATTCAATTCATTAATTTATTATTATAAATTAATTTTCATTTTGTGGCAATTTTCATTGTGTGTATTATCCTAAAAATATATGTTATATATTTAAAATTCAATTTTATTTATTTTTTTATATAATATTACCTGTTCCTCCACAATAGAAATATTGTTAGTTGTTCTTAAATATTGTTGTTGATTGGTTGTTGAAGTTGATTGTAGTTGTGTATGTGTGCAAAAATTGCACAAGTGTTATGTAAATTATGTTAGCTACAACATAACAAAATATCTAATTAGCCAACAAAGAAAAAACTTAAACCTAATTAAAAATAATAATATCAGGAACCAGCGACAACAACAACCGCCGAACCGCAATGATGAAAAAATAGTGCTATGATATGACTAGATTAAGAAAATTTGGCTTAAGCCAAATCTTAAATACCCTCCACCTTTATGAAGTTATGTTCGTTATTCAATCTTGTCCATTTTTTGCACAGCGATTAAATTTGGTATATATATACTGCCTATAGATATACAGATTAATTTGGTATATACATATTGCCTATATTTGGTATATATATACTGCCTATATATATTTAAACTTAATAGGCATTATTTTGTTCGAGTTGCAAACGGATCAACAAACATAGTATACCCTCTATGCTAAGGTGGAGACTACAATGAAGTTTAGCAAATGTTTTATGCAAATTTCTACGTTACCTATGAGGTATTGCACATAATGCGTTGCCAATTGTTATTGATGGCTGGCATCCCCAATAGGCCTAAAAAAAAGTTAGTGATTTACCTGATAAAAATTCAATTTTCACACATACCGTCATAGACAAGTGCCAATAACTCTGATCCAAAAAAAATTGGGGATATACCTTATACTAGGAATCCTTCAGCATTGTACCTAGTCCAATAATAATTAGTCCAGATGCCCGACAATCTGCTGGTTAAAAAAAAAGTTAGTGATTTACCTGATAAAAATTCAATTTTCACACATACCGTCATAGACAAGTGCCAATAACTCTGATCCAAAAAAAATTGGGGATATACCTTATACTAGGAATCCTTCAGCATTGTACCTAGTCCAATAATAATTAGTCCAGATGCCCGACAATCTGCTGGTTAAAAAAAAAGTTAGTTATTTACCTGACAAAAATGCAATTTTCACACATACCGTCATAGACAAGTGCCAATAACTCTGATCCAAAAAAAATTGGGGATATACCTTATACTAGGAATCCTTCAGCATTGTACCTAGTCCAATAATAATTAGTCCAAATGCCCGACAATCTGCTGGTTAAAAAAAAGTTAGTGATTTACCTGATAAAAATTCAATTTTCACATATATCGTCATAGACAAGTGCCAATAACTCTGATCCAAAAAAAAATTGGGGATATACCTTATACTAGGAATCCTTCAGCATCCTTCCTAGTCCAATAATAATTAGTACAGATGCTCGACAATCTGCTCGTTAAAAGAAAAAAGTTAGTGATTCATATAAATTTATTTACATTATTAGTAAAAATAAGGGTACAAACCATCCTCTATTTGATTATGTTAATATATCCTAATTTTTAATTAGTTTATAAAAAAAGGTTCTACATGTGTCATACTTTAAATTAAAAAAGTTTTTTTTCACAACATTATTATTTAATATGTAAAATTTTAAAGCAAAAATGGTCAAAAATTTTCAGTTCTTTGTTTATATGATTTTTGGTTTGTTTACTTTTTTTAGAGAGAGTAATTTTAACTTTATAAAGGTAGTAAATACGTAAAGCGTGAAGTTAAAAAGTTAGAAGCGTGGCCTGGTTGCACCATCTATAGTATAGAGGGAGTCTCGGATTCTCTTTTTTTTCTCTCTCTCCTTCTTCTCTCTCTCAGAGAATAATAACTTTTTAAAACTTTTTAAAACTTTTTAACTTCACATACGTCAAATAATAACTGACAAGAAACTTGTGACTTGTGAGTCTCACTACTCAGAATAGGGCCATCTGTTGAACATTCAGCCATTTTAGGGTTTCCAACATAACACATATTGATGTATAACGACTACACCTCAAAATACACCTCATTGCTTTGTTTTGCAATCTCTGTAGTCTTTGGATCTGTGAACAATTACAGCATGTATATACAATTGTTGATCCGAATTCAAAATGAGGTTTCAATATTACATTGTATATATTAATGACGTCTAAGCTTGTCAACTTATTTCTAATTTTTTTAAGTATAAAGATATTTTTGGCAATTTTTTTACAAATGTTGGTTATATTGTCGTTGAATTTTAATTTGTTGTCTATAATAAAACCTAGGTATTTAATACAGTTCACTTTTTCAATAACTTCATTGTTAATTGTTACATTCAAGTCACTTGTTGCATATATTTACATTAACTTTGTTTTTTTCTCATTGAATTTGACTTTGTTCATTTTTGGCCATTCATTTATATGTTACCCTTGAGTCTGTCGTAGCACTCATCCAATGAACCACCTTCAACATAGACCAAAGTGTCATCAGCATACTTAAGTATATTACTTTGTTGTAGAACACCAGGCATATCTTTAATGTATGTAGCGAATAAAAGAGGTCCCCAGATCGACCCTTGTGGTACACCGTAATCATTATTTATAAAATCTGATATTGTAATGTTAACTTTGGTCCTTTGAATGCGATTGCTTATGTAAAATTTAAACCATTGTAATTCTTTATTTTGTATACCATATGTGTATAATTTTACTAACAATATGTCTCTATCAATTGTTTTAAACGCTCTTTTAAAGTCTAAAAACATCCCTAATACCTTCTTATGTTTATCCAACATTTTCCATTTAGTTATAATATAATTTAGCACAGTTTCACATGAAAAACCTTTTCTAAATCCCGATTGATATTTTGAAAGTATCATATTTTCTTCTAAATATTTTTCAAACAGATTTTTTACTACTTTTTGAATAATTTTTTAACACGTTTTCATACAGTTTATTGGTCTGAATCCTTTACATAGTTTCGTATTGTTTATCTTTTCAATGTAATCATGTAATCATCGATTCCTTCCAACGTTCGGGAAATTCTCCTTCTTTCAGCGATCTGTTTATAATTTTTAACAATGTTATACCAAATATATTCCAATTATGTAAATTCATCTTAATTGATACGTTTTCATAGTCACTCTGCTTTTTGAAAGTTTTGCATATACTATATTATTAAACCGCTTCTCTTCGTATTCCATTTATTTCAATTGATGGGCGAACTTAGGATATTTTTATGGTATGTAGAGGTAATGACTCAACTTAGCATGATGTAAATTATTACACTGCCACATTCATTATTTATTAACCAGTGTCTCTAACTTAAGTTACGTGACTTTAATAATTCTATTTTAATAAAATTGTGCTTATTTTCACAAAGTTTTATAGCAACGAGCTTTATTATGAGTTGTTTGTAAATAAACGATTTAGTTAATCTAGAAGTACACCTATCCCTTTTTTACACGGGAGATACGTTCCTGACAAAACCGTGTATTTCGAAGAAATAACTTTTATATGGAAAAACCGTGTAAAACGAAAACGACTATAAATAAGCTTTTTTGTAGACATTTATGGAACACAAAATGTAACTAATACTTCTTCTTCTTCTTCTTAAAATGAAACTTAGCGAACCAACAACAGATGAATTCGCCGCGTCAGAGAGGTAAAGGCTCAGTTAGAACACAGGGTCCTTTGTTAGAGCCTTAGCAGATTGCGGGATTAGTTTCGATGTAGAGAATGTCGTCTTTTTGATAATATTTGATTTATGATAGTTTACTGAGTTCCAGAGAAGTATAGAAAGCGTACACACAAGTTAATGGCTTATATGTCATCTCTCTTAATAAAATATAAAAATATCATTTAACCCCTTGACATACAATGACGTCTAGAAGACGTCATTGTTTTCTTATGTCAAAACAATATATGACGTGTCTCAGACGTGTTCAACATTCCGTCGCGAGTTCTTGTTTACAGTGCAATCAAAGATCATTTCTATATCAAGAAATTATGAAAAAGATGTGCAGAGAGTTTAGTTTATTTTTCTAGAGTTTGCAGTTACTTTTATTCAAATAAAGTATTTTTAACAAGATGCAAAGCTACATTTGAATGCCATAACAACCGATAAATAAATAGTATTTCTAGGCACATTACTTTTAAACTAATTGATATATCAAGGTGTTAAATCATAGAAAACATAAAAATAGTCAAATTTATTTGTAAAATGAAAAAAAAAAAAAATGGAATGTTCTTGTCATCACTCACATGATTTTCAACTAGTTATTCACAATTAGTATTCATACTTACATCTATCAACTAATTATCACCTCTTCTTGAGGTCTGGCCATATGACTAATCTCAGGCCAACTGCAGTTCCAACGTAGGAATTAAAAAAAAAATCTATTTCATAGAAAAAAAAAATTGTACTTCATCTAAATAATTCCCATTTTTTTTTTTTTTTTTTATCAAAATACAACATATGTACAAGTTTATGACAGTAGAGCATGTGTACGTTTGAAGTGATACCAGTTTATAATGAAGTAGAATTCGCGTGCAGTCAAAATTAGTTATTTTTTACATAAATTTTTTTTTAAATTTGATTTTAAAACCGTGTAAGATCGAAAACGTGCAAAACGAGTACCGTGTAAAACGAGGGATGGAAAAATAAAAGTAAAGAATCGTTTATTAAATTTATAACAGAATTATGGTAAAAAGGTGGTTTTCCTCATTATTGACAATTGGTTCAGTAGCTTTGAGTTCTTATTATTATGGTTGTTATGAGGAACGACAAAAATTATTAAATAATGATGAACGGTTTCTCTTACATAAGGTTTGGGGTAAACGTGGAATATTATTGAAAATGTTGTCTTACAAGTATGCATTATTGTAGCATTCTAGAAAACCAGGTTTGCCACTGCTGGGTACGGTCTCAGCTGCTGTAGCTGCTCCTGCCGAGAATATATCATTAACTGCTACACCCTGGCGGGTATCACAAATTATGAAATATGGCTTTCCAAGCCTAGATCACGTACGCTCATATTCTGATTTTGTTTTAAGTTATGATCGTCGCAACCGTGTACCAAATTGGGTGTTTGAGCATTTGACTGCCGAGTCGGTGGCAAAAAATGAGGCAGTAGATCGTTCGAAATGCCAATTTAAGGCGGACGATAGTATTCATTCATATTTTCAGTCACATAATTCAGATTACTTTCGATCCGGTTATGATCGCGGTCATATGGCAGCAGCTGGCAATCATCGACTACATCAAAAACATTGTGAGGATACTTTTTATTTAACGAATATGGCTCCTCAAGTGGGTACAGGTTTTAATCGTGACGCTTGGAATCGTCTAGAAATGTATGTACGCAAACTAACGGAAACCTATGCTAATGTTTATGTATGTACCGGACCATTGTATTTGCCACGGATGGAGGAAGATGGTAAGAAATATGTAAAATATCAAGTCATCGGTTCAAATAATGTAGCAGTGCCGACACACTTTTATAAAGTGGTAGTGTGCGAACAGGATGATAATTTTGAAATGGAATCGTATGTAATGCCCAATCAGGCCATCAGTGATGAAACACCTTTAAAAGTGTTCCAGGTGCCACCCGACACTATCGAACGAGCAGCCGGTCTGCTATTTTTCGATAAAATCAATAAAAAACAATTGACGAAAATAAATGGCAAAAAAGTATAAAATAAAGTTAAAAACTCAAGTGTTATACTTTTTATTAATATTTCCTTTAATTATACTTTATTGATGATGATCATACAAAAGTTAATGATAACTGTAGATATGTATGCATGTTGGCATGCATTTGTGTGACTTGCGAATAAATTTTTATTGAAAAAAGAGAAATGCTGTCATTTAGTTATTGCCATCGTATTTGGAGCGTACATCGTCGATTTTGAGTATCATTTTTACCAATTGTGTAGCCAACAGGATTTGTTGTTTTTTAGAATAAAACGATTCAATGACATGATGTTTCTTCATATCACTTTCCCCGGTCAGCATACAATCCACACCTAAGTTGGAGCAATTTTCGGCCACTTGGCGTGATTTCAATTCGGATAAAGTTTCAATAGGATGTAAACCACTGTTCTCAGCCAAAGCCAAGGGAATACTCTCCAAGGCGACGGAAAATGAACGGAAAGCATACTGTTCCAAAGTAGACAATTGATCAGCTTCTTTGGCTACCGCCAATGAACAACTGATTTCTGTAGCTCCACCGCCATATACAATGCGAGAATCCTTTTAGGAAAACAAAACATACACATAAATATTTTTTGCAAATATCTTCCAAAGAAAAATGTTACATACCTTCACCAAGGAACGTAACACACACAAAGCATCGTGTATGGAACGTTTAATTTCAGCAGTTATCATGTTATTGCCACCACGCAGTAATATAGTAACTACCTTGGAATTTTTACATTCTTCAATCACCAACATTTTGTCCTTTGTCGTACCGAAACCTAACAACAAGAAAAACCTTCAACCTACTAATAGGCCATGCAAGTGAGGGTTACTTACTAAGCTCCTTAACCAGACCTGCTGTACCCAATTTCTCTGCTGTTAACTCTTCAAAGCGTGGCACAATGCGACCTCCTGTAGCTATAGCGATCAATTCAATTTCAGGGCCACCCACCCAACGTACCGCTGGTAAATTGTGATGTAATAACAGATGATTGGCCTCATCATCAAAGCCCCATTGGCAAATAGCCAAAGTGGCACCAGCATCTTTCACAAGCTTCACCATGTTCACAAACTTCTGTTGTTCATAATCGCGTAGTGCACGATAATCATCGGTTGAGGTCACATCCAACTTATGTTTAGTCTTGGGCTTGGGTGGTTCAAATGGGCAAGTTAGAATGGCTAATTTAACATCCCGCAACTCCTTGGGCATTTGAGCATGACTAAAAGTCTTGTCAATGACCACACCCTTGATTAAGCATGAATCTTCCATGCGGCCGCCCGCTTTCGCCTCAATCTTAATCAACTCAAAATTCACATCCTTCTTATCAATGTCTGCCACATTGAGAACGGCATCAACTGCTATTTCGGCCATTTGCCGCAAACACTTGTTAACAATTTTACTGCCTAAGGTAGTCATTGCTATCTGTATGAGCGGCTCTTTATTGTTGGCAGCAACGGCAAATCGTTCAGTAACAGTCTCCAAGTGTTTGACGGCACACTGAGCGGCCAGTTCAAAACCATCAGCTATACGAATAGGATGTATGCCGCGATCAATCAAGGATTCAGCCTGTTCAAGAAGGGCTCCCGCCAGCACCACAACGCCGGTGGTGCCATCACCGATTTCATTATCTTGCGATTGTGACAGTTGTACCATTAATTTAGCAATTTCATGTTCCACCTCCATTTTCTTCATAATGGTAGCTCCATCATTGGTTACTGTCACATCACCATCTGGACTAACTAAGATCTTATCCAAGCCTTTGGGCCCCAAAGACGTACGCATGGTTAAAGCAATTTGACGAGCTGCCAATATATGACTCTAAAACAATGCGGGGATAAAACAAACATTTTGCATGGTATATAAAGTATATATATAAGTATAACCGTAGAAGCATGACATGTCGTTTTTAACCTCAAAAATTTTGTTTCAACCATGATGTCATATACAAGAATTCTTAAAATTGATTTTATTTATAAATGTTTCTTCAAAACAAAATTCTTTATTTTTTTCCATATGTTTCTATAAATTTGTCCCTACCCTTCATTTCTAATAAAACTTCATGTTTGAGCATCTGGAAATTTTCCCGATACTTAATAAATTGATGTTTTAAGAATTTGGCAAGAAACATGTTGCGTGTGCGACATTCTTTTTTCTTCTTTTCTTTTATTTAATTTGCAGTTAAAATAAATTTGATACTTTACAAAACCTCACCTTAATAGCATCAATGCCTGTAATGCGTCTTTGCTTTTCCTGTTCACGCAATATGATAAATGGTCGCCCATATTCATCAAAGGCGAATGTACCTGGGAAAGCACTCATTCTGCTTCTTTAATAATGATATTTTAAATTAATAAAATAGAATATTATTGAAGAAATGTAAACCGGCTGGATTATAAAATGTATTACTAATATGTATTAAGATGAATAAGCGGTGGTACTAGTTCAAATCTACTGTTTCAGTCTAATGCATATAAAAAGAATCCCCCCTGTGGATGATTTGCAAATAAAATGATGTCATAAGTTTCTTTCCCATCGCAAGGTGGCGCCAGTGATAGTTAGTGTTGAATATTGTCATTTAAATTTATTGCCTCTCCTTTACAATTACCTTTATCACTTATTGCACGTTTTTTTGCGCATTCATTATTGTTATCTTGCGGTATTTTTTCTCCAATTTACGAATACAAGAAGGCAAAGTGTGTTTATTTATTTTCTTGAATACACACAACCAACAACAAACAGGGCATTGAGCTGTAATGGCTGCCTTCTCTAACCGTATACAACATCCAAAATATTTAGAAGACCCGTTTACCTATTCTACGGTAAGTTTTTTTTCTAATATAAAAGAATTTAAAAAATGCGAAGAGTAAACTTAATTTAATATGGGTTTTTAAGGCTAAAGCCAAAATATAATAAATGTGTGTTGCTTTGTTTTTTCTTTTCATTTCTTTTATTTTGATTTGCTGGTGGTTATTGATGAATTTTTCGGTCAACATGTTACGTTTTGTGATTATTGGCTTTTGAAGAAAATTCAAATGGCCACGTATAATGATGAATGTGAAATGGAGCTTACACCGTCTGAAAATGTGGAATTCTACGTGAGCGAAGATTCCTGTCCACAAACAGTTAAATATCGTGAATGTATTCGTCGCGCCTATGAAGCCGCTTCACAGGAAATTGCTCGCAAAGAAGAAACAGTAGCAGCAGGACCTCCAGCCCCGCCTTCTACACCAACAATGCTAACGCCGACAAACAATTTAACCAGCGGCAGTGTACTGATTAACAACAACAGCACCTACGACTATATGAAGGAACGTGTATCCAATATATTGCACCTTCTTGACTTTTCGTCACCACCACACAAAAGTACAAATCACAAAGAGCCGCAAGGTGCTGAAGTCGAATTGACAGATTTACTTAATGATGTGTCCATTAATAGTAACACTAACACCACCACCACCTCCAAATCACACGCCATCTGCACGGCACGCACTACTTCATTAACTAGAGAAAAAACGGAACGTAGCATTTGTTCTACATCACGTTCAATACGCAAACATAGACTTTCATCCATCAATGCTGCATTACAGCGTGTGCAAAATCAGGGCGTCGACCAATCAGAAAGTATTCTTCAACATGACGATGAAGATTCTGTATCTGCCCCTGAATTTGTAGAAGAAAATTTTCGAAGAAAAAGACGCCTGAACCGTTTACGGTTACTTAAACGGTACATAAAAACCAAACGTCAACAGCAACGCATGGATTCCATGGTGGATATGTTTCATGGAGGCATGAGTTTCAATGATGTCTAAGGAGAGACCTGCATTTAAAATTTTTTTTTTTGTATTTTTATTAAAACTTAAAGAGAACAGACGACAACTTTCACACACATACACCCACACACACACACACACACACCCACATTCAGCATTTAAAACGTCTCTGTATACTCTTTTCAATGTGATGAAATGATGAATTTGTTTGTTTTTTTCTTCGATTTATTTACAACCTCAAAATGCGATTTTTTTTTGTCCATACCTATGCATGTTTCTATTGTTTATATAGAAAAGAAAAGATGAACGTGAATTAAATGGTTAATGTGTAAGTTTATTGAAGCATAGCGGTTTTTTGTTTATTTTTTATATCTGGCGGTCTGCCTCGGTCTCTCTCCGTTTGTTTATGTTTCATTATGAGCGTGGTTAGGAAGGTTAAGCATAATATCCTACTGCTCTAGGTTATTGTATAAATATTCTATATGAAGATAAGAGCATTTTCACTAGAATATAAATAAAAATAATAAAATAGTTTATTGTGTTAAATTTTTAAAAACCATTTTAATTTATATAAATATATGTCATTACCCAAACATCTACATATATATATAATAAATTTTTGGGTTCAGTTGAAGCATAAGTATGTTTGATTGTACACTTAAGTATGTGTATATATGTGTGTGTACATTAGTGTTTTACGGATATCCTCTCATTGTTTAATTGTAACATATGATACAATAATAAAGCAAACATCTACTACAGCAGCAATAACAACAATCACGATTAACTATATAAGTAATTGTATTTTTACGGCTTTCTAACTGGTTTTATTTTTTTACCAGCCCGCTAGCCAGCATATGTTTGCATGTAATTAATTTAAGAGGAAATATTAAGAACAGTTACGTAAACACTTCAATGTTGCTTTTTTTCTCCGGCACTTGATTTTCTCAGAAAGTATTCATCGAGTCTTTCGGTTAGTTCTGCTAGATCAGTTATGGGTAATTGGCAAACATGTTGATGACATATATACACGCTGGGTTGACCATTAACCATGTGCTTAGTTTTATTGCCACCCTTAAACGGTTCATCGGCACGTTGCCATTGCAGTATCAAACCGGGTATAAAATATTGACGACAGAGCATTAAAATATGTTCACTCAATTCATGTTGAGGATCTAAAACGGCCACAACATCGAAATCATTGTCACGCAACAGTAAAGCGGACAGCATTTCGGGTAGTATAATACCCAAAGGTTTTTGATCAGCATAATATTCAAATAATTGTTTCAGCTTTATCGAATAACTGTCTTCTTCAAAATAATAGGATAACATGATAAGATTTCGGGCGGTAACACTATTACCACAGGGCTCAGCACCATCTTGTTCTAGGCATACAAAAAGTTGGTAAAAAAAAAATCCTCCACAATGTTATTAACACTACTAACCATCTTTTAAACGCATCACAACATTGGGACAATCGGCTTGTGAATAATAATAACCGAATTGTTCATTATCCCAAAACAGACTATTTTGTATATCTTGCAAATCTTTAGCCCATTGCAGAGAGCTTTCATCACAAGTGGCTTCATAATAATCCAATAAGCCTCTTATCAAAAAGGCATAATCATCTAAAAAGCCATCAATTTCTTCACTTCTACACGAAAAAATTACTTTTTGGGGTAAAATTTTTTAAACAATTTTAATTGAACTTACTGCGCATTTTGCAAGAGTGTAGCCTCGTTGGTGGTTACACCATAACAAGCCCGTTTTAATTTCTGAGATTCTCTATCATATAAATTGTCATAAATGAATTGTTTAAGCTTTTCAGCAGCCTTTAGGTAGACGCCTCTTTGTGAGCTATCGCTATTTGCCAATTTTGAAATGCCACTTAATACCAAACCATTCCAGGAGCAAATAATTTTCGTATCTAAATGAGGCCGTGGTCGCTGTCTGCGCGCATTATACAATAAATCATTGATTATAATTAATATTTTTTCCAGTTTTTCCTTTTGCACACCAAATTTTTCGCATGTTGTCTGCAGAGAGCCAAGTACAATGAGTATATTTTTATTTGCTAAATGGCCATGAGGATCACTGCTGGGTAATACATTACCATCCAATTTCACATCATAATGATGAGAATAAATTTCAAAAATTTTATTTATATCCCCCACGTCCTTTTCAAATTCCACAAACTTTCCTTTATTCGTTACGATCAACTGTTTCACTTCATTATATGACCAAGCATAGAAAGCGCCTTCAATTTTTGTCGTGTCATCGGCATGTGGCAAGGAGTCGGCATCTTCACCTGCATAAAAACCACCCAACGGATGTTGTAAATCGGTGGTTATGTAACGGAAAATACCGTTGGCGTAATTCAAATATTCCGTATTTCTGGTTAATTTATAGGCATTACTATAGGCCACCATCAATTGGCCCTGATCGTAGAGCATTTTCTCAAAGTGTGGCACATGCCATTGACGATCGACCGTGTAGCGAGCAAAGCCACCAAACACATGATCGTGAATGCCACCACGACCAATACAATCCAACGTATGTAAAGCCATATCCAAGATATTATCCGCTTTGGTGACAGCGTACGAGTGAAGGAGAAGATTTAAACGGGACACTTCTGGAAATTTCGGATGTGATCCGAAACCACCATATTCACGATCGAAACGCTGCCTTAATATATGCTCAAGTTGTAATAATTGACGTTCACAAGAATCAGCCTCATGTGGAGCAGTTTCTGAAGATTTTTCTTTAACAGCTTTTTTTAATACCTGGATAACTTTTAACCCAGTCAATTTCATTTCATCCGGTTTGGTGGCCCACTTATTGGCAATAACTTCTAGTACCGTGGAAAAGGCTGGCGTACCCCAGCTAAATAAACAATATTTAGAAATGCGTATAACATCGACCAACTTCTTCTTAATACAAGTGCTTTACCGATCTTGTGGCGGAAAATATGTCCCCGCTGTTATTGGGGCCAAATCCGGTGTTAACCATACACTCATTGGCCAACCACCACTACCCAACATCATCAATACAAATTGCATATAGATACGATCGATATCGGGTCGTTCTTCTCTGTCAACTTTTATATTAACAAAATGTTGATTCATTAATTCGGCCACTTGTTCATTTTCAAAAGATTCACGTTCCATAACGTGACACCAGTGACACGTCGAGTAGCCCACTGATAAGAAAATTAATTTATTTTCTCGTCGCGCTTTTTCAATAGCCTCTTCACCCCATGGATACCAGTTAACTGGATTATGAGCATGTTGCAACAAATATGGTGATTTTTCCTGTGCTAAACGATTCGTATATTTGTGGGTTTTGGCTGAAGATTCTACACCACCAGCCGCCATACTGCGTGTAAATGTACTAAAATAATACCATAACTTAATACTTATGTAGAAAATTTTATTTTTGAAATCCTCTGCTTTTCTTTCTTTTCAAGAACTTACGTGGGTGGTAAATAAGATGGTGTGGAGTTACTGGTTTGATGGTTCGTTAGTGTATTGTTGTAAACTAAACTCTTACCAATTAATTCATTTGCTGGGTTAAAAGAAAAATTTAAATTAAGTGTTTGTAAGCTCCCCTTGCTTACTGGATTTGTTCTCGTCCTTGTCAATATGTTTGAGCCAGAACGATAAATATTTTTAAACATAGTTTGCAGATTAATGAAATCCGCAAATCGTTAGTTAATAACCTTAAAAGATTCACCGATTATTCGAGATTCAATTTTATAATCTGTTTATGAAGTATTTTTTTTGACTGGAATGGACAAAAATACATTTTAACTTCGCAGAGCATTGATGAAATTGTAATAACGCACGGCAAAATGTTTATTATTGACTTTTTTGCAAACATTTTTCGTTTTTGTAATAGCATTGCCAACTGTAAAATTAAAAAATTAGCAGCACATAGTAGTATTGGTGTACCGAAAATTGTTCAAAGCAAATGCGAAAATCTTTTGTCAATAAAAATATGGAAAACATATAGGAAAGAGATCAAATCAAAAATACATTGTTCCAAGGCATATTTAATAAGGACAATCTGCAAGAGTTAATATAGTTATTTGATTCCACTTCGATTTTTGAACTTTACAGCATTTAGTATTAAACGAGCCCGGCTAGAGCAATATAGGTACACCGGCGAATATGGGATATTACCTTATAAAATCAAGTCCCGCGAAAGATTATAGAAAATTACAGCTCAAAGCGTACTAATACAAATCATCCCTGTAAATTTTTTTTAGCGCATAGAGCAACCAGCTTTGGTATAAGATTAATTAAAATGACTGCTGTTAAAAATTTAGTGAAAACGCGAATTGAAAATTTGACTAAAATACCAAGCGTTCAGTATTATTAGCAAAAAAATATATATGCAAAATATACAAGATTATAAAGTTTAAAGAGATAAACTACATAAAATTACATTTTTATACCCTCCACCTTAGGGAAGAGGGTATATTCATTTTGATCATCCGTTTACAACACATCGAAGGAAGCGTCGGAGACCCCACAAACCATATATATTCTTAATCAGCATGAAAAAAGGAAACCGTTTGAGACATGTCCGTCCGTGTGTCCGTGTGTCCGTCTGTTGTTGGCACTCTCACGGTCGTAATTTTTGAGATATCAAATTGAAACTTTGCATACGTATTTTTAGTTCAATTTCTCTGTTCCGTATTAAAATTGGGCAAAATCGGTTAAGAGGCACGCCCACAATAAACGAAAATTTCAACATACCTCGCAAAATTGTATCTTTAAAAAATTATATGTCGCACAATACTATGCCCATCAAGTTGAAATTTGGTGTATATATAAGAGGTACCGTTATTCAACACTGTGCCAAAAATGGGCGTGATTGCAAACGTCTATAATTAAAACAAGATAGAAAAGTTCGGTTAAGACCGAAGCTTAAATACCCTCCACCTTTTGTAATTCTCTAAAAAATAAGCTCCTATTGCCATATTTATGTATTTCATGTACTTACGCAAATAGTGTTTTTTTTAAATTATAGGCGTTTGCGTTATTCAATCACGCCCATTTTTGGCACAGTGTTGGATAACTGTACCCTCTATATATATACCAAGTTTCAACTTGATAGGCATAGTATTGTGCGATATATAATTTTTTAAAAATACAATTTTTTCGAGGTATGATGAGATTTTCGTTTATTGTGGGCGTGTCTCTTAACCGATTTTGCCCAATTTCAATACGGAACAGCGAAATTGAACTAAGAATACGTATGCAAAGTTTCAATTTGATACCTCAAAAATTACGACCGTGAGAGTGCCAACAACAGACGGACACACGGACACACGGACGGACATGTCTCAAACGATTTCTCTTTTCATGCTGATTAAGAATATATATGGTTTGTGGGGTCTCCGACGCTTCCTTCGATGTGTTGTAAACGGATGATCAAAGTGAATATACCCTCTTCCCTAAGGTGGAGGGTATAAAAAAACACTATTTGTGTAAGTACATGAAATACATAAATATGGCAATAGGAACTTATTTTTAGAGGATTATAAAAGGTGGAGGGTATTTAAGCTTCGGTCTTAACCGAACTTCTCTAACTTGTCAATTGTTTAATTTGTTATAAATGTAAGCAAAAAGTGAGAGCAGAACTGCTCTAAACATTTATTAGTTTTCGTTCTTTTAAAATGGTGCAAAAATAATGAAAATTCTTGGTTATTGGGTGATTATTTAAATCAGACCATAAATATTAGTAACAGGTGTTGTACTAGCACATTGCAGGCTGTGGTCCATTGTGAAAATTGTTTACCACTTGATTTAATTTATATTTTTATTCCATACAATAATTAAATATTCACATAAGCTAAAATTTTATAAATAAAGGATTTTTCATTATTATTTTATTACAATATATATATCGGGACAACCACAATAATAAATTGTTCGTTTTTGAATTAAATAATGTTATATAATTAAAATGATATTTGATACCTAATGACTTAAATATTTATTAGCTAAAGTTTAAAAATATACATAATCCAGTTGGTGTATCCAATACCACATACGGAAACATTCCGTAAGTAATGGTTTTTTATAGATTTACATATATACGTATCTAGAACTATATTTGCAGTAATTTTTAATTTCTTATTATTACCAGTGACAAACCTGACGCACCTCTTTACCTCTCTTTGTCTTATTAATTTTTTCAATAATTTCTATTATTTATATCTTTTTATCTTGTTTTACTTTCATTTATACTTTTTCAGCAAGTACAAAAATTTTTCTTACTAGAAACGTTTATTAATTGCTTTTTTTTTTCTGCTCTTAAACTATTATTGTATTATCACACATAGCTAATTTTTTAAATTTTTTCATACTTGTTTGCTTTTTATACCCAACGCCATATATGGCGTTTTTATTTGTTCTATTTAACAATCACTTTGCCGGAAAGCATCATTGAGAGCGTTTAACAATTCTTCGCCTGTTTTAATATTATCAGCTATTTCCCGTGAATCAGTTATTAGTTTTATTTTCATATTTATGAAATATTCAAAATCACCAAACTCTTCAGCACTTAAATACTTTTCCAATACATTCACAACACTGACACCACGACGATCAATATCTTCCTTAAGACGCTTGGCTTCGTTTAATTGTTCATATAAACGGTTGCGCTTGTTTTCCAAAGATTTCTGCAAAATAATCGTACAAATATTTTAATGAAGACATTAAAACATATTAAAATTTCTTAGTCGTCTTACCTTTTCATTATCACTATCATTGATTGTTTCGAGGGAGCTTAGCTGATTTTCAGTTTTGGCTAAACGTTCGGATAGTGATATTAGTAAACCTGTGATATGACCCACGTCGGCGATAAAAGTACGACATTTTGTTTCCTCCAAGGGTTTAATATGATCGGTTAGTTTATTAATTAAACTTTGACCCAATTCATCGTTGACGGCCGCTTCCTCATCCAACGTGATTTGTTCTTTTGATAAAATTCTCGCTTTATTTTGTAAGTGTGTGACCAAGTCATTCTGTGAGTTGGGTTTCATAGATCAATAATATAATATTACAATATGTAACATGAGTAAATTTTGAATTGGGCCAAATTTTCTATACCCTTCACATCTATTTATAAATTATGGGCGTGACAGATATCTCATTATGTAATCTAATACCAATCAATTTACATCTCAATTGTGAGATTTAATGGTTTTTTCATAAAGAAAACTTCCTGCTAATAAAAATAAACGCTCTTTTTAACAATACACAGACGGACTTGCCGAGACCAACTGTGATGTCTCCTTCCAGAATGCAAGCAGAATGTCAAACTTATATGTGTAGGGTATAAAAATGATTACTAGATAGAAGTTGTGGAACCACTTACCATTTTTCTTTTAAGAATCTCACAATTTTCCACATTTAATGCCATATCGTCCAACTGTAATTCCACAACTTTCAATTCGTTATTATTACAATGTTGTTGTTGTTGCTTATGAGATCGTGTTAGGGTCGATGTACCCACGTGACGTTTACTGGGCCGACAGTGTACATGCGGATTATATAATTGATTTATATAATTCTTTATGGATTTGGTGCCCTTTAATAAATGTATTAACCGATCATTGGGTGCCAGCATTGGTACCAATTCTTCCATCATTCTTGTACAGTCCAATTCGATGCTATGCTTTTGTCGTGGCCTTAATGTTGTATGATTATCTGATAAACATGAAGAAGATGGAAAGGTGGAGGAGGAGGAGGTGTTGGTAGAAGTTTGTTCGTTTGTTTCTTTCATCACTTCCGAAGACGAGTCTGCATCAGTGGTTGTTAAATCATCATCCGTTTGAGAGGCAGTTTCTATGGTGCTGGGGTTAACTCTTAAAATTAATTCCGAACGTTGCAACAATTTTAAGCCGTCTATATTGCTGTCCAATTGTGACAAAATATTCTTCTCTTCTTTTGATTCTTTGCACTCTTCGGGATCGGGTTTAGTTAGAAGTAAGATTCCCTCTTTCGTTCGATGTTCATGTTCGCCTCTACTATTTTCCCTTTCAAGACGTACTGTATCGATTATTGATGAATTTTTGTTGCTTTCCTGTAATAATTCTTTATTTTTTATTAACATGTCTGCGGAGCCACGACTTTCGTAATATTCGCGAGGACTACTGCCACCACTGTCCATCCTTAGCAGGCCAGTCGTGGTATTATCCTGCATATGAGCTGACATTAGTTGTGATTGTAATTGGGTTATTTTTTCTATATTCTCTCTTAAGGATCCTTGACGTATAACTACAGGTTTCTTAGCGGTATGCGGTGAGTTGGGCAATGTGGTGTTAACCAGTTCAGCTCTAAACATTCTTGCTTCAGTTGACTCTGCCGTTGTACTGTTAGTACTACTGTGAACACTTTTTACTGAGGTATTTAAGCTATCAATACTTTTACTGTCTTCCTCACTATTCTCTTCATTATTATTACTAACATGATGTTGTTCCTGCTCTTCCACTGTGGTTGCTAAATTGCTTAAGGATGATTTCATTTTCAGGTTTATTAACGATTGGGCTACATTTTTGGCGGGAGGACTGTGACTATTCATCATTAAAGTGGGATTGTTGTTGCTGCTAATAATATTTGTTGTATTATTAGCATTCGTGTCCAACGATTGAGATCTATGGTAAGGGTATGCTAAGTTGAATGCGTTAAGTAATGGAGTAGAATAGCGCTGTTGCTGTTGCTGCTGTTGCCCTGTATATGACCTTTGCATAGTATTGTTGGGTGACGTATTTGATGTATGACCACTGGCCAAACTTTTACTGGAACCATAACGTATAGGTGACGGGTGCTTTATGGTTGAACTATCGCTCATCACCGATGCATTGCTCTGCGTTAGAGTGGGCTGTAATTTTGCTCCCAAAGGTAATACATCAGGCAAGTTATTTGGTAATTTGGCGCTGCTCTGTTGGGTTGATATCACAGTCGCCATTATTTCGTAAGAAGAGATTTTACTGTTGGCTCCCACCACCACTACGTCCTCATTTGAATGTAAAGTCATTTTATAACTGCCATGATCCGGATCTGATTGATTAGATTTATCTAAATTTTGCCTTGGCAAGTATGATGCCTTCGAATTACATCTGGAAAGCAAAAAAAATATAAAAAATAAAAATTTTCTATTATCTTAAGACTTATTTTACAATATGTAAAAAAAAAAGCTAAATTGGTTTTAGGGTAAATCTTAAATACCCTCTATAGCTATCAACGAAAAATGCGTTTATTTTTAGCGTATCAATGGATGGAATAAATATTTGTATCAAATTTCAAGTTCTTGGCTAAATTTTTCTGCCAGATAGATAGATATTTGTCGATTGTGGGAGTGGCTCTTAACTGATTTTGACCCATTTAAATAGAGATCTGCGTGCAGAAAAAAAATTTATCTCAATACTTCAAAATTTGCGATCGTGAGTGTGCCAACTACACGCAGCAGACATATGGAGACACGGACATACATGCCTGGATCGACTCAATTTATGATGCTGATCAAGAATAAATAATACTTTGCAGGGTTTCTAATGCCTTCTTCAGGGTGTTATAATGGAAAGACCATCTTATCTGGCGATACAAACATTCGCACAACCATAATATGCCCTTGTACCATTTTGTAGTGTAGGATATAAAAAATTTAATTATAAGAAAAGGAGGAGTAGAGTAGTGATCATAGGCACGTACATATAAATAATTTGTGCTTCAGTTGACTATTATTCTGTTTTTATACATTTTTAACAATGCACACACAACACTCGGAGGTCGCTAAATGCCAAATTGTTTGGTTGCAATCATTACGTCCATACTGCACGTTTATAGTGAAAGTCACTTCTCACAAAACATTAAAAATTAATAAAGGAGACGATTAAGGAAAATTGTTAATGTTTGATATACCTAAATACAGATTGAATGTAAGCAAGATTAGAAGCTTAACTCAAATCAAGCATTAAAATCTAAATATTTCCATTTTTGTCTTTATGTCTGTGCCTTAATGAAATGATTTTCGTTGTAAAAATTGCAATTAAATGAAATTTTATATATGAAATTATATGTATTATAATTTTTTATAAAAACATATTTCGAAAAATTTACGAATTTTTAACAAAGTGTATTAAAATAATAGCAAATAAAAACCGTACAAATACGTTTAAATCATATATAAAGCTCAATTAAAGTGCCGAAAATATCAAGAATTGTGAATTTTTTGCATATAACGATCTTGTCATAAAACGCCAAGGGATGTTTTAATGTTTACATCATTTAATAGCTTATAGAGTAAAATTCATATGAATACAAATATATTATTATATAAGATTCATTTTGAGTCGAAAAGAGTCACTTTCTTTTCTAATACTGCTTTAAAAAGCGCTTTTGGATAGTTTAAAATTATCACAGAAGCTGTGGCAGTGGGCTGATCAAGTTAAAAGTGGCACCGTTAAATTAGAGATTCTCCATCCAATTACAAAATTTTTATAAGGGGTTTATATGTAAGAAAAATAAAAATGAACAAAATCTCAGAGACGCCCTTGTAAGGTACACCGGCATATAATCACACCTTCTAAGGTACCTGTTGCACGTGTAATAGAAGTTAACAAAGGGCACATTACGATACTTTCATTGAATCCCCAACACCGTATCAGCGTTAAGATAAGTTTTATAAGTTTTTTTGTTTGTTTAATTTTTAATGAAAACGAAAGTGAAAGAAATCTTTATTTATTCATTTGTAATTTGTTTTTAATCAAATCTTCAACTGTAACTAGTTTCACTGGCGTAAAAAATGCTGTATTGAATGTTTAATGAAAGCGAATACACAAGAAAAAAAATTACATTATGCATTTGTGATAACAGCAGACACAACATATATGAGAAAGGCGACGACTACACTCATTACACGTTTCCACTAAACAAAGTAAATGAAAAATAATATTTAGCTTGCAGTGCTTAAGTTTTTGAGTCTCTTACGGTATCTAAATAAGTACATGTGGGTTCAACTTTTTATACCCTCCACCTTAGGGAAGAGGGTATATTCAGTTTGATCATCCGTTTGCAACAAATCGAAGGAATCAGCATGAAAAAAGAAATAGTTTGAGACATGTCCGTCCGTGTGTCCGTCTGTTGTTGGCACTCTCACGTAATTTTTAAGATATCAAATTGAAACTTTGCATACGTATTATTAGTCTAATTACGCTCTTCCATATTGAAATTGGGCAAAATCGGTTAAGAGACACGCCCACAATAAACGAAAATCTCAACATACCATACATACATACAACGAAAAAATTGTATTTTTAAAAATTATATATCGCACAATACTATACCTATCAAGTTGAAATTTGGTATATATATAAGTGGTACCGTTGTTCAACACAATGCCAAAAATGGGCGTGTTTGAATAGCGAAAACGCCTATAATTAAAAAAAACTGTATTTGTTGTTTAAAAATGACCTGAATGCATATACGCAACAATTTAATGCAATAAGAACTTATTTTTTAAAGGGTTATAAAAGGTGGAGTGTATCTTAACCGAACTTTTCTATCTTGTTTTGTTTTGTTTTTAACAAATAGATATGCAAATGCGCTGCTCTACTAACACACACACACACACACACACACTCCATTAATTGATATTCTAACTGCATAAAAATGCCGCTACAATCATGAGGGTAAAGTGCTCTAGACGTATACACGTATTTGACGAACAACAAGACAAAAGTGAAACCGCTACGAAATGAACTTTTATGAATTGTGTACTGTATGTATTTTTCATTATTGAATGCCTATCAACGCCAAAACTCAACGCCAAACATATTATATATTTTTTTATTATTTACAAAGTTTAGGCGGCTATGTCTCTATATACAACAACGCATTCGTTGTATTATATAAGCATGTGCGTTGGATTCTTTATCGGCTGGGAATTGGGTTACGCTCGTATATTACGGTTAATGATAAAACAACAATAACAACAACAATACTATATGTAAACGCACTTAAAGATACTAAAGAAGAAGAAGAAGAATCATTATGAGTTATTTGGTTTTGTAGGATAACACATGTAAAATATGCTGGCGCCTGAACATGTCTTGTGCCCCACATAACATAATTATACACACACCAACATGGTGCCTCAACATACATATCACAAAACTTTATCGTTCTTCTGCCAACCCCAGCCCCATCTTTATCCTCTTTCCCTACTTCACTACTCTTATTATAATCATTAGATACCATCGCGTTTACTTTTTCCCTCATACTCCTAATTTCTCTTAAAACATACCAACCGTAGTTTAGAAAGATTTGAAATTAAATTTAGAAAATTACAAAACTTTCATGTAGCACTAGAGTATTAAGTATCTTCTTTTTTGGTGTGTGGGTCTGGAAATGAAATTTGCTTAACAAATGAGCTGACAATAATTTCCATGTTTAACATATGAACTAAATTTCATCATAATCATGAACTAATTTCATCAGCAACAAATTTGGTATTTTACTAGCAAACTACACATATATAAAATTTCTCTAATTGGGCGTTTAGATAAAGTGTAAGACTTATATAAACGTATATGGAAGATTTTTGTCTTTAATAATATTTTTTATGCCCTCCACATAAGATGGGGGTATACTAAGTTTGTCATTCCATTTATAAGACCCAGAAAGAGGCTCTAGACACCTTACAAAGTATATATATTTTTTATCAGTATCGAAATGTGAGTTGATCTAGACATGTATGTCCGTGTGTTCGAATGTCTGTCTTTTGTTAGCATTCTCATGGTTATAAATTTTGTGATATTAAACTAAAAAATTGTGCAGACAATTCTAGTGTCTCACTGCACTCAGAACTCTATTTAATTTGAGCAAATTTAGTCAAGAGCCACTCCCACAATCGACAAAAATCTATTTATTCGTCACCAAAATTGAGCTAGGAAGTTTTGTGCACAAATTATACCAAAAATGAGACCACATTCATTTATAACAAGCACGCCTACAATTGGCAAAAATTTATTTAGTTGCTTCAAAAACTGAACCATCAAGTTAAAAATTTGGCACATACATATAATTATCCCTTTCATCGGTGCGAAAAAATTGTGCGTGTTTTGATAACGGACACGGCCACAATTTAAGAACCACTGCATTCAGCGTAAAATTCGACTCGCAAGTTAATACGTAATATATAGACTATTAAAGAGTATGTGGATATGTAGGGTATTTAATATTTGGCTTAAGCAAATTTAGTTTTCTTATTTGTTTCATGTTGGCTTTAGTAAAATTACTAGAAAGTTGTAAAACTAAGTCATGAAGTAAAAAACTTAGCTAATTATATTATTATTATTATTATTATTATATAGGTGACACATTATAGTTTTAAGTTTTTTCCATTCTCTCTATTTGAGTGTCTGCGTCTGCCCATTTCCAATTTAAATAAACTGATGCCACTTCAAACTAAATGGCATAAACTATAAGAAAAGAACCATTTCAACATGTGAAGACCATATATAAAGTAGTTAGTAAAAAGAAATGTCGGTGTTAATTTTTTTTAAGTGAAAAGCACTTCTCTGCGCATCAACAAAAGATCATTATGATCCTGGTAGAAACTCCAAAATTCTTGATATTCTCCAAAGAAACTTGGTACATTAATTCCATTTGTCATAAAGTTTCATAAGGCCAAGCGTGGTTGCAATAGGAAGGAAGATTTTTACTTTCTTGAAAAGGCAAGGCAAAAAGGGTGTATTTTCGAAAAAAATTTATATTGGAATTTTGCTGGCAATCTACAGTAATTTTCCAGACAAG
The DNA here is from genome assembly GCA_963978525.1 of Ornithomya fringillina. Classification (NCBI taxonomy): domain Eukaryota; kingdom Metazoa; phylum Arthropoda; class Insecta; order Diptera; family Hippoboscidae; genus Ornithomya; species Ornithomya fringillina. The sequence goes on from OZ021694.1 coordinate 12,729,989, forward strand.
TTCAATAGTGCAAATTTGAGCACTATACCAGCTTCTGTGGTGATTTTTTAAAACAGTATTTGAGAAAAGTGGCTCATTTCGTTTATTGTTTATGTGCCACAATATAGTTTAGCAACTTAAGAACTAGTAAACAGGTTGTGCAAAAAAAAATATATATATATATAAAAATAAAATAATAAAAATTAAAAAAGCAGCAACCACAACAACAACAGAGCAGCAGCAAAAAAATAATATAATTTATATAAAATATTAAGATAAAAAAAGAAAAATTTACAAACGATCTTAAACTAATAATAACACTAAAATTTAACAAAAGAAACTGTAAAGAGTTTGCCTACACAAAAATAAAAACAATAAAATAACAACTTAAATAAAGCACGTTATCTTAATACATAATCCAAAGAGTATCATATGAGCCATGGAACACAAGGGTATGCCCTATGGTACATGATAGACTGCACATTCATATACATGTCACATATATTGTATATGTACATGAATATGTATATACTTACAGAGAAAAAAGCAGTCCATCTGGCATCAATTGCGTATTCTTTATTCTTTATTTCTTTTTTACAAAGTTTTTAAAAGATATAATTAACACCTCTCCAGCTCGGAGCTTATATGAGGTAGGAGTATGCACCCATTACAATACTTTATCATTCTTACACTAATTGTCGTTCGCAAAACCTTGGCGAAGTGCGACATAATATCTCTCTTAAAGCGAGTCGTATTCTGTATGGGCTGAAGACGGACGGGGATGGAATTCCACTATCGGACTGCAAAAATTAAGAAGTGACGTTCAGACATTAGGGATATGTGTCACATAGGTTTAATATTGTGGTTGGGGTTAGACGTTGAGAATTCGAGTCTGTTAAACAGGTAACTTGGGTCCTGCTTGGTGACAATTTTTTGAAGTAGACAAAGTCATCTACATTTAGGAAGATACTCCAAAGTTACCGATAACAGAGATTCTGTGTAACTTGAAACACGGTCATACCTCTTCAACCCAAAAACGTACCTGATAGTGGAGTTGTTAGCCTTTTGTAGTTTCTGTTTAGAAATGGAATCACAATTGGCCAGATCGTCATTGATTATTGTTGCTGTATTGATGATGTTGTCTGGCGGTCCACTAGCCCAGATTTGTACATCATACGCGTACATGTGCACTTTGCACCACCTAAGGCAAGTTGGTAAATCATTAATATATAATGAGAATAACGGTGGACCGAGAACGGACTCTTGCGGAATCCCTCGCTTAATCGGAATGCATCGGAGAAACCAATATTGGCAAACACACGTTGATACCTATTTGAGAGGTAAGTTTCAACAAGCCTGGAGGCTGTGGTCTCAAAGTTGAAGAATTTTTTAAGTTTGACTGTCGTGAGCAGATGATTAACAGAATCGAAAGCTTTTGTGTGGTCTAATAACACAAGAAGTGACATATAGTTGTTGTCCAAATTTCCCCTTTTGCTTTCTGCTACATCAATCAGGGTAGTAGTGTATGATCTATTTTTCCGAAAACCGGACTGGGAATTAACTAATAATGAGTTTTTACTAACATGATCGCAAATTGGCTTTTTAATGATTTTTTCAAAAACTTTTGAGAGAAATGGAAGGATCACAATTGGCCTATAGTCACTATTGCTTTTTGGAATGGGTATGACTTTAGTAAGTTTCCAACAACTCGGAAAAGTCGAACGCATAATTACATCGTTAAAGATTGCTGTAATACATTTTAAAACAAACGGAAGTGTTATTTTTATAAATCTAGAATCGATATCGTCCAATCCTATGGCTTTTGACTTGGTACTGAGTATGCACTCAAGTACTTCAGTTTCATTCACACCATTAAACCTCAGTGAGTTAAAACTAAGATCTATTTCCATTTCGAAATAGCGAGAGACATCAGGGATGCTCATTGGTGCGTTAACAAATTTTTTATTAATTTCGTTTACGTCAAGGTTAGCTGGAGTTTTCAGTGTGTTACTGTTGATGCCGATTTCCCTAATCACGGTCCACTCTGTCTGGAGCTTAGAGCAGAAGCAAATCTTGTTCCATAAAACGCCATTTTTGTCTGTCTGCGTAGGTGCTTAAAATACTCATTGTGTGCAGGTGCACCCGTACGCTTCCATACACTACAGGTTAGGCTATACAGGAAAGGGGGTGCCAAAGAATGCTCGGTGGTAACCCTAGTCATCAAAAATGCATTCAATACGGCCTGTCATTTTAAATGCAGTTAAAAGAGTTAAAGGCCCCAAATACTTGTTTAAATTAATCACGAGTTACTTAAAAGACAGAGAATTGCTATATAATACCGATGAGGGAACGAAATCCTATAATATATCCGCAGGAGTACCACAAGGCTCAATCCTTGGGCCACTGATGTGGAACTTGATGTACAATGACGTCCTAAATCTGCCCGTACCTCGTGGAGTGCAAATTATAGGATTCGCGGATGATATTGCACTCGTAGCGGTGTCCAAACATATAAACGGAGTCGAAGCGGCTACAAATGGAGCTATACAAACTGTATGGGACTGGCTAAAATCGGTTGATCTTAAGCTGGCAGAACACAAGACGGAGGCGGTATTAATTTCGAGCCGGAAAGTTATGGAGACAATCCATGTGCAAGTAGGAAACGTTACCATAACTTCCAAACAAGCCATCAAATACTTGGGTGTTATGCTGGACTGCAGATTAAGCTTCAAGAACCATGTAAACTACGCATGCGACAAAGCTACTAAGATGCAAGCAGCCTTATCTAGGATGCTACCCAACGTAGGTGGACCAAAACCCGCAAAGAGGGCCCTGCTAGCAAACGTAGTTACCTCAAGGCTTCTCTATGCAAGCCCAGTATGGGCCCACTGTTTGAAAATCAAACAGCTGAAACAAAAACTGTGTTTAGTACAAAGGATCAGTTCGTTAAGAACAATTAGTGGATTCCGGACGATTTCTGAAGATGCTGCAAACGTCATAGCAGGAGCTATCCCAATGGACATATTGGCAGATGAAATGAGGCGCATCTTTATAAGAAAGACTAATGCATCCCAACAGGTGAAACTTATAAAGAAGGAAGAGCATCAAAATTGTCTAAATCAGTGGCAGAATAGATGAGATACGTCAACTAAAGGAAGGTGGACTTACAAATTGCTGCCAAGCATACATACTTGGATAAAAAGGAACCTTGGGGAAGTAAATTTTTACATCACGCAGTTCTTATCCGGTCATGGAGTTTACAGGAAATACTTACATAGGATTGGAAGATGCACGTCTTCTCTGTGCCCATCTTGCGAGGACGAGGAGACCGCAGAGTATGTATTTTATTACTGTAGGCGCTTTAGAGACAAGACTTCCCCAATGCCTACAGTGGAGAACACAATTTAATTCATGACAGAGAACGCGCAAAACTGGCTAATGACCAGTGACATAGCTGCATTCGTACTCACAGTGCTACGGAGATTGGAACAACAATCCAGAGACTAAAACATGCGTAATGGCAAATCTCCTCCTGCGAAGTAATATCTTACGACTGTACCGTAGGATTTCCTAAAATCTCGCAAAAAACATACTAGGAATTATAAATTCCGCTCAAGTTCAAACTCAAACTTGATAGCTTTCGGTAGGGTTCCTTTTAGTCCCTGTACCACGTAGAATGTTTCCAAAATTGCGACCTGCAGCTTAGACAAATCTTAAACGGACACATAGGCGGACTTGATTGAATCGGTTCGGATCTGGGTTCTGAATGGATTGGTTTAATGAAAGGTGGGTGTATAGGTGTCCGCATAAACCTCCCTACCCTCTGACCACAAACCAAAATTCATTAGCTTTGTATTTTCCATTAGTATAGAATATTATATTATTATATTATATTGTTATACGTATAATATTATTATATTATATTATTATAGAATATTTAGTAAAGATACAGACAGAGAACGACTGACATGATACGCACGATTTGAGCTGAGGCTCAGACGGTTCTCCTGACGTAATACTTAACGGTAGTCCCAGGAGACCTGCCGTCGGACGTTGAAGGGGTTTTAGTGGGTGAGAGTCCCACACTGACTGGGCTTTCAACGCTTTCCCCTTCGTTAAAAAAAAAAATATAGGCTATACACTACTTAGCTTGCATCAATCGCTGGATGTATTGGTTGTTTGTGCGAATCCGTCCTGGCAATTTTTAGTGGGACATAAGCATTATACAGTGACCGAACATTATTACCAGAGTATTTTGGATTCACTATCCGGTATAAACATAATCTCACTCCAGTTAACTTGTTAAATACAACACTTTTAAAATCCCTATATGCATGGTTTATGTGAGCGTTTTGGAGTTGAATATTATACGTCATGAAAATTCGGTCATGATTGGAGAAATTTGGAGCGTTTTGCTGATCATAAAAAAGAACCTTATTTAAGTTGTTGACTAGAAACAGGTCTAAGAAGGTAGCTGTGTGGGCGGTGTAATGAGTCGGGTTTGATGTGTTAATGAAGAGAAGACTAATGGTATGCATCTCTTACGTAAATCTATTTTCTAAAAGGAGATTGTTATTGAAATCTCCGCTTATTATCACATCGGGATAACCAATAGTAACATCATCAATTGTCCTTATAAGTTCCGTAAAGTCGGTATTTCGGTGAGGTCCACTACTTATACTTACAAAGAGGTATTCAATAGGACTCTCTGGGTTAGACTTGTATACCAATGAGCAGTGTATGTGGCTTTTTATGCAGACAGCAACGCCGCCTGCATGATTGTTCCGATCAGCTCGAAAAAGGCTATATGCATTCAAGTTAAAAAGAGAGTTAAGTTCAGCAGGCATAAACCACGTCTCAGACACGCATATAACGTGTATAGCAGAATTCTCAAAGATGTGTCGAAGTTTTTGCGTAAACTTTGGCCATTTAAATGACAGACATGGATTCCCATATGTTGTTTTGCGAGGACTCTTATCATGGTGTGTGTAGCGTCTCTAGTTGTCATACCCATAATAGGACAAACTGAGCAAAGAGCAATGTGGCAGTTGAAAATAAGAGAGATATTATGGTTAATAAAAATATATACTAGGTATCAAAAGAACTTTACATATTAATAAATAAACTAGTTTCTGAGCATCTCCTGCATCAACTAGAACTATTCTTTTTATACTATTAATAGAATCGGACAGATAAAACAGGACATAATCATCGTTTAGCATTTTAGACATAATGCGAAATGGATTGTGAAGCTGATAGTTGGTACGGCAGTAATACAGATTTAAAGGAACATAGTGCCTAGAGAAACGAGTAAAAATATTAAACGAAATTTGACACAACAAGGGAGGAGAGTGAACTTCACCTTTAATTAATTTTACTAGAAAAGAAACTCCTAACATCTCCCGTCTCTTCTCGAGAGTTAATAACCCAATTAGCAATAATCTATCCTTTTACGGAAATCCGACCTAAGCCACGGAGGGCAAGCAGTAAAAAATTTTTCTGGACCAACTCAGTAAGGTCCCTATCTATATCTATACTAATATTATAAAGAGGAAAGGTTTGTATTTTTGTATTTTTGTATGTAACGAGTAAACTCAAAAACTACTGAACCGATTTCAAAAATATTTTCGCTATTAGAAAGCTACATTATCACTGAGTAACATAGGCTATATTTATTGCCAAAAAATTTTGGGGATCCCTGGACATTCCTACTATTACTAACCCAAGGTGTAAAAAAATTAATCATAAAATATCTTTCATCGAATACGCTGCGGAAAGTATTGATGTTAAAACAAAAAAATGTTCTACAATATTATAGAACATATCAATATCTACAAAAAACTTTCCGAGACCATATGTCCAACTATTGTACTTATGTCACTATAACCCCTTTTTGTACCCACCATTGATAGTAATATTGCCATACAAACATTGCATTCACATGTACCCAGACAAGTATTTCACAATATTTAAATAGTAGGGAAATCTGACAACGGCATGTGTGAATACCACTCCTGATGCATCACCAGGTTCTGGAGAGGATTTTTGGCCAATACTGGATTTGCGGACCATTTTTTAATGAATTTGGAATAGAAGCAACATTTATATGGAATTCGAAGAACATATGCACCACCAGGTTCTGGAGAGGATTTTTTGGCCAATACTGGATTTTCGGACCATTTTTTAATGAATTTGGAATAGAAGCAACATTTATATGGAATTCTAAGAGCATATGCACCACTAGGTTCTGGACAGGATTTTTGGCCAATACTGGATTTTCGGACCATTTTTTTAATGAATTTGGAATAAAAGAAACATTTATATGGAATTCTAAGAGCATAAAATACGATTCCCATTCCAGACGCACCACCAGGTTCTGGAGAGGATTTTTGGCCAATACTGGATTTGCGGACCATTTTTTAATGAATTTGGAATAGAAGCAACATTTATATGGAATTCGAAGAACATATGCACACCAGGTTCTGGAGAGGATTTTTGGCCAATACTGGATTTTCGGACCATTTTTTAATGAATTTGGAATAGAAGCAACATTTATATGGAATTCGAAGAACATATGCACCACCAGGTTCTGGAGAGGAGCAACATTTATATGGAATTTCCGCTTGCAACATTCGGAAGGAAGCGTCGAAGACAACACAAACTTTATATATTCTTGCTCAAGATCAAAAACTGAATCAATTTAAACAATGTCCGTCCGCGTGTCCATGTGTTTGACTGTTCCTGACACTCTCACGGCCGTAATTTTTGAGATATCGAGCTGAAATTTGATACACATGTGTTAGGTGTCTGCAGGTTGTAAGTAAAATCGGGCAATATAGGTTTAAAAAATTTCAGAACCTAGGGAAGGGCATAGGCAACGTTTCATCCCGCGAGATAACCGAATTCCACGCGGGTGAAACCGCGGGCAACAGCTAGTACCCTATAACTCGGTAGCCATACCACAACTGAATATTCGAGTATAGGTCTGACAAAAGCAACAAACAGGCTTTTAGTAACATAGGGGTTATTGAATTTCTTGGACCGCCTCTTTATAAAGTCCAGTATTGATTTAGCTCTGTTAACCGATGATTCAGTATGGATATTAAATCTAAGCTTTGAATATAAATTTACACCCAAGTCTTTAAAACTAGAAACATTTTCTAAAGTATAGTTATTAACTATACCCTGGGGGACACCCGAAGAAACAGAAAGGAAACCCTATTCTATTAAGTCTAAAAATCAAATGGCTTTGATTTAGTCTATCAAATGCTTTTGAAAAGTCCGTATAGACAACATCAGTCTGTTTGTGCTCAGCAAAAGCGCGGTAAATATCTACCGTTAGCTCAAAAATATTGGTGGGTGTAGACTTACTTTTACAAAAGCCATGTTGACAAGGAGATAATGTCGACCTTATTGACGGCGTGAGTCTTTTCGTAATAAGGAGTTCAAATAACTTAGGTAACGCTTAGCTTAGCAATAACCCAGACATTGAAAAAATTAGTAAATTCAGAAGGACAGCACAACGACGTAGTAAACAATATAGTATAACATCCAGACCAGGATAATTACAAAACTTAATTTTAGATAACGCGTCAAAAACTTCAGATTCAGAGAAATAATTGTTTGGGAAAATATTAAATGAATTGATAGGAAAGGGATAATTATCAGACAGGATATTCGCGGATGAATAGGCATTTTCAAAATAATCAGCAAAAAGGTTGGGTACACCATATTCATTCGAAGATTCCGAATTAGCATAGCACATTACTGCGGCAAATCCACAACTTTATGCTTAATATTTACAAAAGAAAAGAAGTTATTAGGGTTCCTGATTAAACTAGATCCTATAGAAGTGATATAATTAGAATAATAAAACTTATTCCAATAATTAAAATCACTCCTAGCACGAGAGAATGCCAAATAATCAGTGAGTAAGCCACTGCGTTTATATTTCTTGAATAATCTACTTTTTTTGTTGCGGACCATTTTTAAGTGTTTATTAAACCATCTCGGACAGTTTGAGGAGACGGAAACGGACTTGAACGGTACGGATATAGAGATAGCAGAAGACAGTATATTGTAGAACACAGACAAAGATTTATCAATATTTTCATACTCCAAGTTCCAGTCTACATCGGACAGAATGTCTCTAATAATATTGAAGTTGGCTTTGCTGAAATCAAGATAATTTTTACGCACAACGTTCGTATAAATATTATCTTGAAGTAGATTATTCACAGTAATCGACAAAGTAGGATGATGTAAATCTTCAGGTTAGACACGGGAGACCGAGACGTTAGTGTCATTCATAAAAACCAAATCAAGAATCTTACAATTCAAATTCATGATGTTGTTAAGCTGAAAGAAACCTAATTCAAATAAAGTATCAAGAGATTCGGTTAAATTAGTAGAAAGTGGAGAGAGGCCACCTAAATCATCATTAGGAATCCAAGTGATATCAGGTAAATTGAAATCACCAAGCACTAAAATCTTATCATTTGGCTTAAGCAATGAAGATACATAATTTATCAAAGAAATATGTTCCATATAAATGGAAAGGTCGGACGCAGGAGGAATATAGGAGCAAGTAATATACAGGTGAAAGTTCTCAACCTTAACTTGAGCACATACAAATTCAACATCGTAATTCACAGGTGGAATTATAAATTGTGATGCAACACATGGTTGATAGCCACAAGGACACCTCCACCAGTTTTAAGAGTCCTGTCATTTCTGTAAACCTGAAAATCAGGCAGAAATTTTCCGAATCATTAATCCATGGCTTTAGCCACGTTTCGGAGAATACTAAAATGTGATATTCACAACCAATGGAATTAATTAATTAATTTCGACCCAATATGAATCATACAAGAAAAATTCTATATTCAAATAAATAATTAGAATGTACGTTTTTAAACGATGTGTAATATGTGTTCTATGTTTTTTTTCCGTCAACAACAGTATGAAAATATCTTTATATGTAAAAAATCTAAAATTCTTGATATTTTCCAATGAAATTTGGCACATTATTTGCACTTCATATATAGATGAACTATGACCACTTTGACCGTAATCGGACCGGTTTTACTTTTTTGCCATTATTACAACAAAAGGTATTTGTTGAAAATTGGTAAATTTTTCAAAATTTTTTTATATAAAATTTACAAAAATTTTAACGCCAATCGATAGAAAATGATGAAACAAATTTAAGATTGCAGGTTTGAACTTGCTCACACCACTGTAACAGCATGTGCTAGGGAAATGAAACTGTATTAGAGTAAACTGGCCTCGATGTCACACCTATGATAAAAAATATGTCTAATTTCTGTTATAAAATTATTAAATAATTAAAATTTGGCAATTTATCATTGTTTAATTGTAAAGTGCTATAATAGGTAATAAATAATTTCATAAAAATGACATTAGAAAGAAAAACGTGCTTAACTGGTTTGTTGTTAGCCAAACCATGTGCGGTTGCTGCTTCTGTATTATTATCCACTCAATGCCGCATAAATACACAAACAAAACAAACAAAAAACACAAAAAGCATTTCAATTCATAATAAAGTTCAGCACATGCTACCAGCACGCGTATAAGAAAAACGCTTGCCGCCATTATGCATGAGCTTGAAAAGCTGAATACTTGAGACGGCTTACAGCACAGGTACATTTATTTTCATTCCTTTTTAAATTCAAGTATTTTTGTAAATAATTTTTTTTTTGTAATTGTTTGTCTGGTTTCCAACCGTCTGACAGTTTAGACGCTAAGGTTTTAGCTTCTAAATTTCAAGCTGCTAGCAGTTACTTATAGTTGCTGTCGCTCGTGGGTCATTGAAATTATAGAAGTTTTATTATAAAAATCTTCAGTTTAAAAAAAAAGCTTAACTATTCCTTGGCAAGGGATTTAAAGAAAGATTACTTTCTAAATATTAAAAAATTATACTATGTGCTAGCATTTGGCTACTTTTTAAGTCCTACTACTACTTCAGTATCATTTGCAACAATTAGGCCAGACTTTCACATAATTATAATTTAAAAAAAAAGTAAAAAACACAAACCATCCCACCAGTAATGCACACAAACTTGACACGAAAACGCGTTCCTATTTAACAAAATGCTTTAATTACCACAGACAGACCACCACCAACAACTATAATAATAACAAATGTTGTTAACAACAGAAAAATAAACACAAACACACACACACAACAAAAAAGTTGTATTAATTATTAAATACTAAAACAATATTTCTGATTTAACTTTTGTCCGAGTTGCTTTTTTTCCATTTTATGATTTTTTAATGAAAATCATTAAATTGTTATGCTGAGTGATTTTATGCACTCAGAAACGAATAATAACAATAACGATCAGTTGACCTGTATTGTACGTCTGTGAACTTGTTAAAAACAAAATGTTGAATGCTGTTTTTATTGTTAATGTTGTTGTTGTTCTTTTTATGAAAACATGTCGATTGTTATGGTTTTGTGAAACAATTCAGTTGAAGCTAACGATGCGTTCTTGTTTTTTCATTGTTGCTGTTTACGTTGTTGTTGGTGTTAATATACTTACCTATATAAGCTATAATTAAAGCAGATGAATTACATGAAACAAAAAACAAGTAAAAAACTAAATTTTGGCTTAGACCAAATATTAAACACTTTTCACATCCACATGCAAACGCTGGGCGTGGCAGATACATGATTACTCCTTCTAATAATGTATGTAGTATTAGGAATCAGTTTGCAATTAGAGTTTTGCGTTGAGTTTTTTGTTAACTGTGGGCGTGTCTGTTCGACTGTGGACATGACTCTTGACCAGTTTTGTCCTACTTAAATAGCGATCTGTATACAAAATTTCAACTCAATATCTCAAAAAGTGCCAAACACAGACGGACACACGGACATACATGACTAGTTTGACTCAGTTTTTTTATAATGATCATGAAAATACTTTATACGGTATCTGATGTCTCAAATAGAATGACAAACTTAGTATACCCCCATTTTATGTGGAAAGTAACTGCCCCAACAAAATTGACCAAAAGCAATTAAATGCAAATTATAAAAATTTTCGCCTTGAAGCGATAACAAGCTCTAAAAAACATCCCTCAATATCTCGCTCATACAATAATGATAATAATAATAAACAAAAATAAAAACAACAATATTTTTTTTGCATAATATTCATCTTTATCATTAACAACATTCACAACATTGTGTTTTTTTAACCAAAGAGAATAAAAACAAAATAAAAAAGATTGAAATACCAACAACAAAAATTTAATAAATTTCGCTACACAATTTTGATCGATTTTCCTAATTTATCAATTGCGTTATGTCTAAAACAGAGATAGACAAACAGACAGACGGACGAGTATGATAATATGGCTTATCTTTGCATTTTTTCTCTTATTTCTTAGCTCATTCACTAAATTACTTTCATATATAATTCACTGGAGAGACCAAAACAAAACAAACGCTTTGCAAACTTATCTCTCTCTATCACTCTCTCAACTTATATCTACCTTTCTTTCTTTCTAACTGTTTGTCTTATCAAATTTATACCTCATCGCGTAATCATGGTTATCGGTTATGTTGCCGTTATTATTATTGCATAGGTGATCGACCAGACTGATATAATATGCACTACTGTTGTCCAACACATATACATACATACTCGTACATATTGGACATGTTTGTATTGGACTTTCTATCAGCATTTCAAACTTTCTTTCAAATTTATGTGTATAAAAATTAATAAAATGCAAATGTCAACAACAACAATGTCATCGATTTTAAAAAATATTTATTGAAACAAAAAAAAAATCCATGTAAATAATTTTTTTGTGAATTTTAAAAGAAAAAGATGAAAATTATAAACATTATGTGCTTTTAGTCATTTTTAAGCCTTAAGACAAGAAAGTAATTTGGGCATTATATATATTATTATCAAAATAAGCATTATAAGCGTTTTAAGCTTTACATATATTGTATTCATAATGAGCATTTTAAGAAATATAGGCATGAGAAGCCATTTTTATAATTATAATTTTTTAAACTATATAAGGTGAAAAAAAGATGGAATCTTTTTTCGAAAAAACTTCAAATACAAAATTGTTGAGTTAAAAGAGCGGAACTTCTTTGTGACTTATTAGTATATAAACAGTTTTATCATAATAATCATTACAAGTATTTAAGCCATTATTAAAAGAAGTAAAAATACAAGATAGGAAAGTTCGGTTAAGACCGAAGCTTAAATACCCTCCACGTTTATTACTACTCAGGTTATTTTTAAACAACAAATAGTGTTGTTTTTTTAATTATAGGCGTTTGCATTATTTAATCACGCCCATTTTTGGCACAGTGTTGGATAACGGTACCACTTATATATATACCAAATTTCAACTTGATAGGCATAGTATTGTACGATACACAATTTTTTCGAGGTATGTTGAGATTTTCGTTTATTGTGGGCGTGTCCCTTGACCAATTTTGCCCAATTTCAATATGGAACAGCGTAATTGGACTAATAATGCGTATGAAAAGCTTCAATTTGACATCATAAAAATTATGACCGTGGGAGTGCCAACAACAGACGGACACACGGACTCTTTTCATGCTGATTAAAAATATATATGGTTTGTGGGGTCTCCGAGGCTTCCTTCGATATGTTGTAAACGGATGATCAAAATGAATATACCCTCTTCCCTAAGGTGGGGGGATATTAATAGTCAGTTTTACAAGACCATTTAAACCGTACACTACTTACACAATTAATGCTATAATTAGTTTAATTAAATCAATAAAGGAATGTCTTTGCCACAACGAAACGGGTTCTAAAAATGGTCCAATCATATCCAAATTTGACACAATCAACTTTTAAGCTAATTAATTATCCTTCACTAAATTTGGTTAAAAGATTAAAAAAATTGAGCATTTTCGTTATATAAAGATTAATTTCAAAATATAACGTTACATTGGGAGTGGTGCTAAAATTAATCCATCAATTCCATTTTCAATGGTAACCTTCTTAGCTTAAAAGATATCTTTGTGCCGAATTTCATTAAAAAGTATGAAAAATTATACTTTTCAATTTGATTAAAATAAAATATAATACATGGACGTACAGACGGACGTGGTTAATTTGATTCAGATTTTGATTCTAAACCTATTCAAATAATTAAAAGTGGGTATGGCTTTCAGCAATTGTAATTTTTTTAAATATTACATCAAAGTTTCAGTGGTAATCAAACCAATTTGTAAAGCGTATTATTATTTTCACAATCTAACGATTCAAACAAAAGAAAACATTCTAATTTTAGTGTATAAATATTTTTGTTTTTTGTATTTCATCTGCGTGTAAAAATTATTTATAGAAAGTAGTACATAACCCCAAAAAAAGGTATACCGTAACTCTAGGTGACGCCATCTATATATATATATGAATAATATTTTTTATGCAATAATTTTCTATATTTATAAATTTTATAATAGTGTTACACTATAGTGCGCTTACACAATACACATTTACGTGCTTAATGCATTAATACAGCCGAAATAAAGGAAATGTTCTTAACACTTTCTCTGCCGTTTGGCACATATGTTGTATTACTACTTTTTACAGCCGCATGGCTTATACCTTGGGTCACAATATTGAATTTTAAAAAATTGTTTCGGCCACAAGGAATTTACTTTTTCTTAGTAGTAGACGTCAGTGACTGTTCTAAGCATTTTGAAAAATTCGATTCGGAACTCTTTCTTTAATGAACCAGTGGGTATAAAATTTATTATATTCATCGAAACATTCATTTCTAAACCATGAGAATTTCAAGAATCTTTCTTCGAAAATTCGCTTTCCTTGAGCAACTGTGTGTTTTAGAAGTGTTACCTGTACATTTCTAACGAAAAGCTTGTTATCTTTTGTTCATTTGGTCGTGGTTTGTAAACAAAAAAATACACACACATACACATAAACATGTACACAAAATTACCTTAAATCGCCATAACAATCCATTAATTTTGGCATTTCGTTTGTGACTCTAATGGAAATAACAATAGCAATAATAACAGCAATAACAACAATAAAATAGAAATTTTCACTTAACACAACGCAAATTATATTATCCACAGAAAACGTTTACTTTTCCCTAAATTTCCCTTAAATGTACATACGCTTGTATTGTGTTTACTTTAAGGAACAATAACAACAGCAATTGTATTGTAATTGTAAAAATTTCGATGGATGTTTTTTTTTTCGTGATAATTTACACGCGAGCCAGCAGTCAGCATGATATATTATTTATTGCACTGAAATTTTTCTCTTAATGGAGATGTGCTTGGTAGACTTAACAATTCGCTCGCATTACTGTTTTTTTTTTTTTTATTGAATAAACATTTAGAAAATAATGAATGACGTATTAGAATGTAAAAGCTTTTCTTCCCCCAAAATTGGAAGACTTTTTGTATAAGATCAGTGCGTATATTGTGCGCATGAGGGCAGTTCAAATAAAGAAGGAACAATCTTTTACTGGGCAGTTATTTGTGTATGTTGAGGAATATGAAGGGTTAAAAATCATTAGAACAAAAGCGTGAGAAAACAATTAAAACTTTATTTCATTTAATGTGAAATGTGCTTTAACTATTGCGGAGGTAGGACTGCTAGAAAGTGCGGATTAGACTACAGACATTACCAGAGTAAAGTCTAGAGTTTTTTAAGTACAGTTCAGTAATCTTTCATACAGATTAAGGCTTAAGCCTTTCAAATTGGCTTGGCATTGAACACAATGACGAGTTTAACAGTAAACAGTTTTATCTGTGTGTTTTGCTGCATTTGGCATTTTTAGGGTCATAAATTTTGAGATACTTAACTCAAAATTCGTTCAAGTGGTTCTTCCAGCTATTTCAATTGTACAAAATAAAGCCGTTAATTTTTTGGGAGGGCTTCAAACAAATATCTTAATTTGGTATTGGTTGAAGAAGGTAGAAGAAGTAGAATGATCAATTTATTACTTCCATAATATTGGTATAGTTTTTATATAATCTTGTCTATTTATAATATCAGGTGCTTCCTGATCTTTTCGCTAAAACAAACATGTCACTTACAATGGATAGTTAAAATGTTTTATTCAATTTATTTTTGGTGATCGTCAAGCGCGTGCCCCATGTATAATGCTGGTATTTTGGCGGAACATAACTTGTGTGGTTTTGATGTTAATGTTATTAGAATGAAATGACATATGTATCTAATTATAAGACTTCTTTCTTATGGCTAGTGACATCTATTGCAAAAGCCACAAAGAAATTACCGACGCACCCGATAAAATGAGTTTCATAAGACTGAGGTGAAGTTTTTCTACTAAAAGCTTTATTACTGACGCGCCTATTACGTTTAATAGACTTTAGACTGCTTCTACAATACCCTAATAATAGATATGGTCTGTAAGTTTCAATATCCAGTTTGTTTTAGTGCAAATTAATTGACAACTGGTAAAGGCAGCCGCCTGTGAAATATTAGCTGGCTGATGAAGCTTAAAGAAAATTAATAATTGGCGCCATTCCATGAAATAAATCATCATATTTATAGCAATGATTTTTTATTAATTTCATCTCTCTCCCTCTTATGATTGTCAACGATTATCGACAAAAATTTGTAATTTCCTGAGAAATTTGTTTAAAAAAAAAGAGTAAAAAATACATATTTTTAGAGAAAGCTTGATCAGTGCTGAGTGCGTGCTTGTTGCGTTAAATAGATATTTCTTATTAGACCTCGGGGCGGGGGTAGGACATGACAGGATTTACACTACAAGCTTTAAACTAAAGTCAGACTTTTTTTTAGTGTGGGAATATCATTTTATTCATTGAAGCTAAAATAATTTTTTTTTTATTTGTATACGTAAATTTGAATGTTGTCATGTGAACACATGCATTAACGGGTTTTCAGTTGGACTGGGTGTGATTAAAAAAAAAATCCCGTGAAATTAAACATATAGAGTGTACATGTATATAATAACCCGTTTATATGTGTTAATATTTTAATACATTTTAATACTACATCGAGAGAGAGATGTTCATTATTCAGTCATGTATCAATGATGTACATTTGTATGCATAAATATGCGAGACTTTAAAAAAAAACGAAGCCTGTTTAAAGTTCAGTTCAATGTCATTTAATGCATGATTATATGAACTTGAGAAAATCAACATTTACATAAGTAGAGTCGAGTTAGAGAAGGATAAAATTAATCTATTAAATATATTAACAGCAGGAAATCATCTTTCTCCTATTGTCCTCTTACCAATACATATATGTATAATATCAAAACAATGAATTTTATTTTCTCATATATCAGCTAAGTATCTAAAATTAAGAACTTAATGCAAAATTTGTGTCAAAAATAAAAATTTTTGAACGCCTTTTTTGATTTTTTGATAATTATTGTTGTTGTTGTCGTTATTTCAATGCCAACACACATAATTTTATTGTTTATCATTTTAACTCACTCCTCATACGCATAAAATATACACGAAAATAAAATAAGAAGAAAACAAATGCAAAAAAAGACACACAAGGTAAGATCATGTTCTTGGCTATGCTGGGCTGCTCATCTCCAGTTAATTTCGACCCTGATTTATGTAGACACCGAAACACCCAAGAACAAAATAATAAAAAAACAACAACAACCCAAGTGGTTCCATTATCGAAACAAAGTTATAATAATAATAATTATAATAATAATAATAATAATAATAATAATAATGAAGTAAGGAAATCCAAGTAAAGAATTAATGAATTAATGAATTGATCTACATATGCAGTACATGCCCGTACATAAACAAAATACCGTTATATGATGAACCATCATTACCGCCTTCAACAAAAAAGTTCTCCGTTCTTTTGCTTAATAAACTGTAATTATACTTGAATGCTCCGATGTTGTTATTGCTTTATTGTTTTATTGCTTAATAAAATATTTACATCATACGTGTACTTATGTCCTCCGTTTCTTTTTGGTTTGCATTTTATTTGGCCTCAGCTTGTGTTCAAATTTTATAATATGTAACCTTTTTAATTTAATAACAGAACACTGAATATAACGCGTATGCATACTAATTAGATTGCAGACAGACAGAACAAAAGAAAAGAAAACGTAAAGACTGTTTGTCGTATATTTTATGGCTACCATGACTTCTCTTTAATATTTCAAACAAAAGCAACTTTTCTTAAATTTTTTTAGTATTTTAAATTTTATTGTTGTTCTAATATATGTTGGGTCGAGTTCCTATTAAAGGTTTTAAAATAGAATATAGTAGCAGAAAATTGTAAACAGAAGTATTCCATTAGAAGAGAATAATAATAATAATAATAATATTTGGTGTTTTACAAGCATTTAAGGACATTCGCCGGTCGAACCAAATTCGACTTTCATGGTGATATTCTTACATGTACATTGGTTACCAATCCAACACGACACTAAGAACGAATTCCAGCTGAAGAACTGTTTCATTTATTCCTCAGCTGGATTTGAACCCGTACTAACGAGGGCGAAGTTTACTAAGACAAAACCTTAGCCCACACATCTACTGAAAGAAAATTAGATCAGAATAGTTTTTAAAAATTGTGGAGAAACACCTTCAAATATCATCCCGCAGCACAAAATTACAAAAAACTAGAAACGCGAAGGCAAAGAGCAGCACATAGGGCTTCCATTTCAAATTAGTAGCACAGAAATTTAAAGAAAGCGTTTAGCAACAGAACAGGGTTTCCATTGTCTCTTAGCCAGCAGTACACTGCAAATAACATGAGCAACATAAAATTGTTCTCAAAGGGTTTCCACTAGAACATAAAGTGGCACTTACGTATTAACGCCACCGCAGCAGAAAATGAAGTGTTTTATTTTATGATTTGTCGCAAAAATTTTAGAAATCATCCCAAAATTTGTAGCTGCGGTGGCGTTAATACGTATTTACCCATAAAATTTGTTTTTAAAAAAGAAAGTCAAAAATCTATATTGGCCATAAATTAAATCTTGTATATCCAGCATCGATGCAACTTCTATACTTTATGATTAATACGGATTATTTTCTTTCTGCGTGCAACAGGGGCATTGATTTCCACAAACACAATCGGACAGATGAACAGAGACATGACCAGCATGATTCAGCTTTCGATACTATTTCAGAATGTATATACTTTGTACCATTCCCTTTTAGTTTAGATTAGTTCAAAATGTATATTTTTTGCTTAGTTTATAGCAGCACTTTGAAGGCGTGGGAAAGTAAAAAATCTTTTTTTACTTTTCGGTTTTGTTTCCCCAATATCAATTGCGTTTCATTTGTGTTGTTTTTTTTTTGTCGTTCAGTATACTTTTGTTTACCTAATACATTTACGAGATTTATTGACGAAAAACATTGTGAATTTCAAACAAAGCTAATTAATATTATATTTGTATGTATAAATGCATGTGTGTGTAATATTATATCTACTGCGTTATTTAAGTATACTCTTATAAATATAAATGCTTTTAAAGTGTTTTGTTGCTTATCTGTTAGAAATTATAAAATGTCTTTTTTTTTACAAACGAAACTACTCCTAAGTGCTAATCTCTATATAAGTAGAGACACGCTTAATATTTGTTATTCAACCCACAGACAGGTATGCTAAGTCGTAACACATTCTTTAAATTATGGAAGGTATACTAAGCTGGTCATTACTTTTGCAAAAAAGAGACTTAACAGGCCATACACAGTAAGGGTTTTTCAAAAAGATTATAACAATTTATTAGTAATTTTTAGTAGCTTCAAAAACTCTGCTCGTTTATAAACTTCATCATGATAAAAAAGTTAACATTGACTGATATTTTGACGTTGACAAATCATAAAAAAATTTTAGCGCTGCGTTTGTATTAAAAGACAAAATAGTTATGTCCTTATTGAAAAACTTATTATATATGTTTTTTATTAGCTTTCAAATTCTATATCGATCTAGTCATGCCTGTCTATTTTTAGAACGTTTAAGGTTGTAAATTTGGAGATATTGAGTTGAAATTTCGTACGTACATTTTTAGTTTCTGCAGATTGCAAAATCGACTGAAAGCTATGCCCACAAACGAAATAAATCTATCAGCCACAAAAGTGAATTTTATTAAACTTATTTATAATTAGTGTGTCCATCGGTTGCCACGCCCACAATTTACAAAAAAGGATACGTGATGAATTTTAAAGCCAGATTTGCCGCTTTTAATTGTTTTATGTCTTATGTTAAAATAAATGAGAGAGAGTCTCATGTAACACAAAGACTAAGTGTACTCTAAGTGTTAAGTAACTGCACACACCAAATAAACAACAAATAAATGGTGTTTGATTTATGTATAAAATTTCATATCAAACTATGTCAATATTTGGAATTGTGTGTAGAACAATAAACACCATGTAAATATATGTATATGTATTGTATAGAAATGTAGAAAATCGAGTTGGCGTTCTGCTCTACTTAAGAATAATACAAAAACTACACACCCATATAGTATGATGGTGCCCACGTGAATGTTAATTCAATTAAGAATAAGGGTCTTGAGTAAATATATCAATTTTTTCCATCACCTTAACTATATATGGTAAAGGTGAGGCCGGCGTAATAGGTACAAGAAATAACCGGTGATTTCTACAAATTGTTTTTACGGCCATCATGGATGAAAAGTACATAACGTGTGGCAAGTGGAATGAAAGGAAAAAAAGCGCTCTTACCAAGTGGGGGTCTCTCCTCGAAAAGGATTAAGAAACTTTCCTGCAGACTACAGCTCATGTTAGCATTTTGCCTTGCAATCTTATTTCTAATTATTCAAGGTCGTTTTTTAAAATTCCAATCTCAATACTTATGCATACTCTACACATTATATATATGCATTTATCTATACTTATACTAAAAGCGACTGTTTGTGTACGGGTTTATAGTAAAAGGAAAATGCATTTTCATGCAAATTGTTATTATTACGATTATTACCGCCAGCTTGGGTGTGTGCATTATTACAGCAGCAGTTCAGATAGCTATAGCTGTTGTTGTTGTTTTATTGGTATCATTGACCATTACATTGCTCCCAATAAATATTTTTTCCTATACTTTGTCTACACATTTGAGGTTTCTGTTATGGTTTCTTCAGCTTTTTATACCCTCTACATATAATGGAAGGTACACTAAGTTTGTTATATCATTTAAATATCCCGAAGAAGTTGTGCAAAGAATGGGCCTTGTCGGATACGCATTTGACACAAAATCTATTTCGTAAAATGTAAAATATTAAAAAGCGTAATCAAGTTCCTGCTAGTTCAAGGTTTTGTATATATCCTATATATGATATGATATAAGCGTAATATTGGACTTGCATGCTGATACCTAATATATGTACTTTTAGAGGGCGGAATCTTGTATGTGCCACGCTCACCATTTGTGTGTAGATATGTAGGGTATTTAAAATTTGGCTTAAACTAAATTTAGTTTTTTACTTGTTTTTTGTTCTTCATAAAACATTTTCATGGGTGCGTTGTCATTACTCTTTTATGTTCTCTTCCTCTTTAATCTCCCCATTAACTTGCAATAATTCTACTAAGTCTTTTATAATAAACTTTTGGTCAGCTCTCTGCAATGTGCATTTACCACAACTTTTTCTTGTGGAGAAGCATAAACTTGGAAAGAAGAAGCAAAATAGGGAACAATTATACAATGAGAAGAGGTAAGGGGAGCAGCTATGTATGTAAAATAAATGTTGTCTATGCGCGTTTTTTTAGTTAAAAAATAACACAAAAATGAAGTGGTGGTGAGACAGACGTACGGACAAATTCAAGGTTATACCTCAGTCGCGTGCAGTTTAGCCTTGCCTTTATGCTAGTAAGCTTAGTTATTGTTGTGTGTTTTCATTTTGTTGTATTTTATTTTATTTTATTCAAGTCCATGTCATCTCTCTTCACCTTTTCCTATTCGGTAAGACCAAAAACTTGTATTCATACTCTCGCATAATAAATGTGTGCGTCATTTCCTACGGGAATCAATTTATATTTTTGCTTACATTTTCCTTTTATTGTTGTTCTTGTATATGTGTGCAAAATTATTTTGTGTTTATACCCTACACCACCGAGTGAGATAAGAGTATATTGTATTTGTTTACTAAGCGGTAAGTGCCAGATCAATTTTTAATGATACCGATTGACTTAGAATCAAAATATATGAATCTAATTAGTTATGCCCATCTATCTATCCATATATATTTTTAATGATCCTGAGGAGCCTAATTTTTGATAGGTATTTGGTACAGAGTTGTGTTTTAAGCCAAGAGCGCTTACTATTGAGGAATTTTAGGCCCTTCCCTTATAACGCCCTTATTTTAAACAAGTTTCCATATGACGAAAATTCGCAATTCTTAATATTTTTTGACAAAACTTAGGGAATTATTTAATAAATAAGCTAATCGCATCTAAATGGTCTAATGGGACCATGGGACCACTTTCAGAACCATTTCTCTAATAATGCTTTTCCATGAAGTGACTTTCTTTGACAATGAGTCGCGTTTATTGATTCAACTAATTGATCTTAACTAATTGTAGCATAAATTGTAGAAGTAAATGATCGGGTTATGTTGACCATAATATTTTTACTTCTTTTTCTTTTGTTTTTATTTTTATTATTTTTTGTCCATTTTATATTTATTTCGCTTTGTTTTTTATTTACCATAAACGTATATAACAATAGATCGTTGTTGTTGTTATTGTTCTGCTTATATATAGTACATATACAATTCATATGAACGTTCGACCGAAATAGATCGATGTATTGATCGGTGGAAAAATGATTGTTGTAAATAATAATAAATATCAATTACAATAACGACGACACAACAACAACAATCAATAGTAAGAAGACAAAACATTCATAATTTGTTGTTGTTGTTATTTTTTTTATTGCGAATTGTTCTTTGGAGTGGATGACAGAGCCTCTCTCCGGTTGCCTTTACTACCTTGCTTGCAGTATTATATGTAGAAAGTCCCTATTAATCCTTTTCATTTTTTATACCCTCCACATTATTGATAAGGGTATATTAAATTTGTCATCCGATTTGCAACACCCAGAAGGAGGCGTCAGAGACCCTATTTTGTATTTTTGTCCCTCTGTTGTTGCCATTCTCACGGGCGTAAATTTTGAGATATTAAGCTGAAATTTTATACAGGCCTTTTAAGATTTTACACGTAGATCGTTATTTAAAATGGGCAAAATCGGTCCAAGGCCACGCCTACAATCGACAAAAATATATATATCTGCCCAAAAATTGAGGTATAAATTTGAAATTTGGTATGTATTGTACATGTGGAGGATATTTAAGATTCGGCCTAAGCCAAAGTTAGTTTTCTTACTTGTTTTAATATGTACATTTATATATTTTTGTATAATATATACAACTAAAATGGTTCATTCCCTAAAATTTAACAAATATGGAGACGGAGTATATATAATTAAAATACACAAAGACCCCAAAAGTTGGTACATATTATCAAAAACAACTGGAAAATGTTACGTTTTTAGTAGAAGTTTCGACAGACACATTAGTTAAGCTTAGCAATTGTCAAACTTTGTATTGTGGTGAAAAATTTCACTTGGCGCACCAAGAAAATTTCGATATATGGCAAAGACCCACAATGAAACTTGTGTTAGAACATTAATTCCACTTTAAATATAGATGAATTGTAATAAGTTTGAGTGCAATCGGTTTTGACGATTTTTACGTTTTTACCACTTCTTCACAATATATTTCCCCAAAATCGGATCAGTATTTTTCTAGTTATAAGCCAAACAAATATTTTCATTCTCGTAATTTTGAAACTCACACAATATGTGAAAAACATCAGGCGCTCTAAATTGCTCGTTAAGACAACCTTAATTGATCATATTTTTTAAAGTCTTAAGTGACTTATAAACGCCTGGACGGATCTTATTATTTTTTCTCTGCCCGTACCTGGAAAATTCTTAGATTTTACAAAGACATAAGTTAGTGGCACTGTCCACTTAATTATAATAACCGATTTATAAAGTTGTTTTTTTTTTCAAAAATGAGTATCCTAGGATATCGAAATTTAAGTTGGCGAATTTCTGCAAAAAAAAAAAACTTTGAATTCTAGTTAACTTAACGCTTTTTGAACGATCATTATATGAAAAATATCTACAATTCTTGATATTTTTGAATGAAACCTCTTACATTAATACCACTTTATATATAGATGTGTTGTTATAAGTTTGAGAGCAATCGGACGATGTGTACTTTTTTGTCACTATTCTAACAAAAAATTTTAATTTTTTAAAGAAAAAAGTTAAATTGAAGTTGAAATCAAGTGGTGTAGGGTATATGTTGGTCGGGCTTGACCGACTATAATATTTTCTCTCGTTTTTATTTCATTTTATTTTTTTAATAATATTTACCTTGAAGCAGACATTTGATTAGAAATACTTTGTGTCAAGCCTAACAAGTTTTCAAGTTGAAATTAATTTAAGAAAATACACAAAAAATTATATAAATGAATATATATTTTATATGTACATATATAACTTGTTTGGTTTTTTTTTTAGTTTACTTTAAATTTTTGACACTTTTTTGTTTACCAACATATGCGTGTAGAAAAAGCTTAGATTTGATTTTGAAATTTATTTATTTATTGAATTAAAGATACATCCATACAACAAGACTTGTGTCTTATAGTTTACAGTGTGAATGTGCAATGTGTATACTATACATTGTAAATAAGAACAACATTAAGTAATACTAACATAAATATTATATACGTATTATTATTAAGGTAGCAAAATTAACCAAACTTAAAAACTAACATATACAGAAAACTGTAGTAAATTGCACACATTGTAATGTACCACATAATAGGCAAATAGATAATAATGATTGAGAAAAATAGATGTTAACATAGAAAAAATATTATTCACTGAGAAGATATTTGTATATCAGAGAACTGCTAAGTTGAAAATCACGTTGCAGCTTGCAAAATGGCGAATCGTTCCAAAGGCGTATGGCATTACTGAAAAAGTGATGTTCAGACAATGCTCGGCGAAATCTAAATTGGATTAAGTAACATCCCCGACTGGAACGAGCAAAGCGAAGACGTTCAAACAAATAGGTTGGTACACCAGTACAAATGACTTTGTGCAAAAATAAAAGACTACGGAATTTAAGCAACTGGCTAAGGTTGATGCCATAAAATCCCGTCGAGTAGTCGGATATACGGTCATACCTTTTAAGATCGTATGCATAACGCACAATTTTATTATAGACAACATTCAACATGCGTCTATGTTCAGTATTATAATTAGAAACAAGATAGAGAAGTTCGGTTAAGACCGAAGCTTAAATACCCTCCACCTTTTACAATCCTCTAAAAAAGAAGTTCCTATTGCCATATTTATGTATTTCATGTACTTACGCAAATAGTGTTTTTTTTAAATTATAGGCGTTTGCGTTATTCAATCACGCCCATTTTTGGCACAGTGTTGGATAACGGTACCCCTTATATTTATACTAAAAATCAACTTGATAGGCATAGTATTGTGCGATATATAATTTTTTAAAGATACAATTTTTTCGAGGTATGATGAGATTTTCGTTTATTGTGGGCGTGTTTCTTTACCGATTTTGCCTAATTTCAATACGGAACAGCGAAATTGAACTAAGAATACGTAAGCAAAGTTTCAATTTGATATCTCAAAAATTACGACCGTGAGAGTGCCAACAACAGACGGACACACGGACACACGGACGGACATGTCTCAAACGATTTCTCTTTTCATGCTGATTAAGAATATATATGGTTTGTGGGGTCTCCGGGGCTCCTTCGATGTGTTGTAAACGGATGATCAAAATGAATATACCCTCTTCCCTAAGGGGGAGGGTATAAAAACGTCACATCCGTACAATAATGTTGGCATTAGATAAGTTTTGGCAAGAAGTATACGTATTTTTTGCGGCAGGCACTTTTGTGTGGAGGAAAGCGTGCCTAGCATAGAGTAGGTTCTACCAACTATGTTATAAATATGTTAATCCCAGGATAGTCTATTGTTAAAATATATATTTTTTTGGCAGTAGGAACTTGGCAGTATAGTAATTGGGCGGTATTCATTAATACTCTTAGGGATTGGAATAATCTTTGAGTGCTTCCAGTTGTTGGGGAAGCGCCAAGAAGTAAAGATGTAGTTGAAGATATGTGTTATGTATAGTAGTAATGTTGGCAGTATAATTTTGATGAACTTAGGATGAAGGCCGTCATATCCAATAGCATTTGATTTAATATGAAGGCAGCTTTCCAGCACTTCATGCTGTTCAACATATACAAATTCAAAAGAGTTGAAATTAAACTGGAGGTTGTGTTCGATCATATGAGAGCTTGCAGGATGCACTACAAAGTTACTAAAAAGTTGATTTAGTTGATTCACGTCAAGGTTACTAGATGATTGTCGTTTTTTATTATCAACACCCATACTTCGTATAACTCATTTTTGCATACATATGCATATAAACACACATACATATACTCGTATATGTAAACACAAATGTGCACAAAGGCCATTTATGTCACTAAAGCTACACATTTGACGAAGTTTTAAAAATTCTTTAACAATGAGGTAAAATTTTCAAGGTGTCTCCGTCTCTATGCCGTTACAATTGTTACCTATAGCTTATGCGTAAAATTTTTGCTTAAGTGCGTAGGAGGTTAATAAACTGAAGGCAGGCAGACATCAGATGTATTAAGTTTGTTATTATTAGTGGGTTAATTTAAAACTTTGCTTTACTTAATTCTTCTTAACTCTTCTTCTCTCTCTTTATTATTTTGCATATATAACTTTGCATTTGTGCAATTATAAGAAATGATTATCTTTTGATGATAAGTAATGATGATGGTGAATAATGACATGGTTAAGGAACTGTTGCTTTAATTATATAACGCAACACATGAGATTGTTCACACCTATACAGATGTATTATCTTGTATTTACTCTCTTAGCGAAATTATCACAATAAGTAGGTGGGCGTATAAGGTATACAAAAATTAATGCGAAAGATTTTGTCTTAAGGTTGTGAAGAGATTATTCTTATGTGTGTGTGTTTGTCAAATTGATGGCCGTGTCATACTGTCTAATTATAATAAATTTTCTTTAACAGTTCTTAATAAATTCTCAATATAACGTCACGGATTGAAGGCTATACGAAATATTACAAATTATGATTCATTACTTTTAAACATACTTTTATTGTATTTCACAACTATTCAATTAATTTAATTAAAATTGCAAACAAATTATAGGATTAATATTCAAATTAATATGAAACCAAAAATAAGTGTGTGACGCAGACATTTCAGACAACTTTAGTAGTAGAAAAAACAAATAAAAATCGTAAGAAAATACTACATCTACAATGGTGGGCGTGGCAAATATTTTGCCCTCAAATAGTGTATGTATTGTAACATGCCCATTTTTAACACATCAGTGGATGGGATAACTATAGACACATTTTTTGTGGCGGATATATATCTTTATCGATTGTGAGCGTGTTTGTTATCAGACCCATTTTTGGTTAATAGGTGAATGAGGTAATTTATTATGCATATATAAATTTCAGCTTCATAAGTTTATTTTTGTAGCAGCTAGATAGATTTTTGTTTATTGTGAGCGTGGCTTTGTTAAATAGTAATTATGTAGCCCAAACAAGAAGTATTTATCTTCAGCTCAATATCTCAAAATTAGTGAAACAGTTGCTACTCATGAGAATACGAGCAGTAGACTTATATACAGATACGTCTATTTTTATTTGTAAAATAATAACTTGCTTTTGTGAATCCTAAAAAACCACAAAAGAAAAAATTCCAATAATTTTCAATAACATTATTTCCTACCAAGTAAGTCAATCAATACTTATGCTTATTAGAAGGTAAAATTTTCTAAGAATTAATTAAAAAAAAAAAATTTCTTCGAAAAGCTGTACAGTTCTTAATAACGTCACGTGCTGTGTACATAAATCTTTTCTATAGTCATCTACTCCAGAATAATTGTAAATATAACATGATATATTATACAGACAATAAAAGGAAATAAACCAAAAATATCACAGAACGAACATCTGCTACATTCCAGATGTATTCACTCCTCTCCACTCCAAAACGATTGCATAGTGTACATGTGTTGAATTACAACATCAGCATATTTTATATTGTATAACGAACACAACTCAGTCTACATTAGCTAGAGTAAACAAAAATGAAAAAATTCCACTTTATCTCCGTGTATACTATATAAACACGTGCAACCCTCGTTTAACTATTATATATATTTGGGTTTATTATTTCAACCATCACTTTATGTATAGAGACTAAATATGAGCACATGCACAAAATGCAAAATATGTGTAAACGTATGGTAAGCCCCCTCTACAAAGTGGTGCAAGTCCATTTTTGGAACACATCGATTTAACTATTTCAATAAGGACATAACAATTTTTTATTTAAATAAAACAGACAATATTTGAGATATTGAGGTTAAGGTTTAGAGATTGTCGTTTACATAGATTGAAAAAATTTTAGCTGAATTTACATTTTATTATATTTTCTACTTACCTTCTGATGCGAAATTTCCCACCGAAGACCATATTTTCATATAATATGTCCGTATGTCCGCATACGGCTCTCGTTTAAATTGTTAAGAAAAAAATTCAATTTGATCTTTAACTAATTGCACTAGCTAGTATTTATGTATTATATATATATGTATAATATAGTATGTATTATACATATATGAAAGATAATGATCGATTATATTTTACTGCACTCAAATACAATTTAAAAAAATTTCACTTAAAATTCACGGCAAGTTTCGCATGCAACTCCTTGTTGTGCTTACTTATCTTTTTCTTTTATTTCTTTTTGTTTATTTTATTTCTTTTACGCTTAACTTTTTATATGCATTTTTTTTTATCTGCTTAGAATTAAGTCTAGATATAGAGAATTTTATGGTAGTACCAGCAGTAAAAACACTAAAATAAAATAAAGTAGAGTTTGACAAAGAAGTCCAGTCAACGTTTGTTGTAATTTTAGTTAATCATGCTATTGACGTCTACTTTTTTAACTTTTTTATACCCTCCACCTTAGGGAAGAGGGTATATTCATTTTGATCATCCGTTTACAACACATCGAAGGAAGCGTTGGAGACTCCACAAACCATATATATTCTTAATCAGCATGAAAAGAGAAATCGTTTGAGACATGTCCGTCCGTGTGTCCGTCTGTTGTTGGCACTCTCACGGTCGTAATTTTTGAGATATCAAATTGAAACTTTGCATACGTATTCTTAGTTCAATTTCGCTGTTCCGTATTGAAATTGGGCAAAATCGGTTAAGAGACACGCCCACAATAAACGAAAATCTCATCATACCTCGAAAAAATTGTATCTTTAAAAAATTATATATCGCACAATACTATACCTATCAAGTTGATTTTTGGTATAAATATAAGTGGTACCGTTATCCAACACTGTGCCAAAAATGGGCGTGATTGAATAACGCCAACGCCTATAATTAAAAAAAAAACACTATTTGCGTAAGTACATGAAACAGTCATATACATAAATATGGCAATAGGAGCTTATTTTTTAGAGAATTACAAAAGGTGGAGGGTATTTAAGCTTCGGTCTTAACCGAACTTTTCTATCTTGTTTAAATTTATATTTATAGAGTAATCTGCATTCTTTAGGTTCTCTCAAGTCAGTTTCAATTGATTTCTTATCAATGGAATACATTTTTTTTCATGTTTGTTGGGAATCAGTCGGCCTTATTGTTTATTTTTAACCTCTACGTAGCAGTTTTTGAGGTATTTGTTGAAAGTCGATAATACATTAATCGATTTTTCAACTCCTAAACTACTACTAGGCCACTGTTTAACCATTTCCACCTGTCCATTCATGTATTTCTGGTAATCAATCTGCCGGTTGGAATTTTTGATAATTGTTGATGACATTTAGCTTAGCCTCTTGCACCCAGCATGATTGAGATTAAAAAAGGACCCGGTCGAGCTCTGCTTATCAGCCCCTCACTTATATCCTTATATGACCAAAATTCCCACTTTTTAAATTTTTTTAATGAAATTTGTTAAGAAATATCTTAATAATTATCTATAACCAATTTTGAAATGATTGGGTAAGGCTGACCATTCCATTTTCCCTTGTTATAGTTGTTTTTGTTAATCTATAGTAAATGAATTATCGGACGATTCTTATCAGTTATTTACAAAATTTCTCTTAAAAACCCAGAACTCGAGACACGACTTATCTCAAAAACTCACAATTAATTTCTAATTAATGTGTGTATGTATATATGTAACAGATATAATAATAATTTTTAACACATTTTGCAATTAGTTATAACAAAAACAACAAGAACAACAATAATAATAATACATTATATATGCATACTATTGCTAAACGGTTACAAAGTTCCTATCCCTGCCTATCAAGTGTGGGTAGGCAAGGGGGAAACAGTAACGGTAATTTGATTAAATGATTACTCCTATATAATATTTGTGTTTCTCTTTTTTTCGCATTTTATTATATTTTTTTTTTTTTTCATATACATACAATTTTGCTCAATTGTTGGCCCAGAAACATTTGATGACTGAAAATTCGCCATATTTGTAATAGATCTGCACGCAAAATTACCAAGATCGACACAGCCACACCCACACACACACAGAATTCATGACAAAGTTGTTGATGACTTTGTAATTTACAATATTACTCATACATACATACACACACACCACTCATATAAAAACACGCCACATATGCTACCAAGTACAAGTTTGTATATTCAATTACCGTTAAAATCATACGTACAGGCATGCATACAAACAAAATGATGTTACTTTTCAGATATGGTGAATGCAAGTAACTGTTAAATATGTTTGTGAAACTACATATATCGTATAAAGGGGGATGTGGTGTAGATGGCATCGTTGATTATTTTAGTTCAAAGGTTGATGCAACCGTTTTGCATGCTCTTACACTATTAAATTTTATTTTTTACATGTACACATAACGTCATGACTTTTCTGGTATTGTTAGTGTTGTTATTGCGGCAGTATTACCATAAAAAATTATTTATTTACAATAATTTTCAGGAAATTATCCGATTTTTGTCGTTTTTAGTTGATATTAAAAATTGAAACTTTTTTATTTTTATTTTTTTTCCAACATAATTGTCATAAATTTTATTTTTCTTTAAAAATAGAAAAGGTAAACACACATTTTACACTAAAAAAAAATCAATTTAATTTTAATTTTGAAGAAAAAATATCTTAGTTTATTTTGCTTTCATTAAATAAAGTAGTAGTGGTAGTAAGACATCGCAACGTATTCGAATTGGTATTTACAAAATACCGCTTATATGTACTCTACCTTCCAACGGCTGTTACTCTTCTAAAAACCTGCTCATGTGTGCACATCCAATAAAACTCTCCAACTTGTAGGGCGGCTTGTAGTTTTTTAACGTACACCTAAGCTAACAAACATATGAACGGTGCGTTTGTTTATCGTCGTGTTTGTTTTATGTTTCTTGTGAACTATGACGACAAAGTATATTATATAGCACAGAGTATACTCGTTACTACGAAGAGACGTAAAAGCAAGTGAAAATGTTATAGTCGATCTAGCTCGTTCTTTAATACCCTGCACCACAAATTATGTTATAATTAGTTTAGTTGTTTAGTTGCGAGGTATTGCCATTTATGTGTATGTCACTTCGTGCAATATCATCATATGGATAAGGGTCCTTGTACCAAATTTCATCAAAATATTATTAGGAATACGTCCTGTAACTTGCGTACAAAATTACATGGACAGACGGACATGGTTGAATTGATTCAGATTTTGATAGAATTAAAGGTGTGGAATTTAACGTTTTGGAGTTACAAGCATCTGCATAAACTTAATATACCCTTTGTGCTGCTGCTAATTCTACAAAATTGAAGCGTTATATAAACTTATACCTTAGATGTCCTTATACATCTCTGAATTTACGCATATAGTAGGGGTTGTTGCTACATATATACAAAAATACGGAGATTAAACGAGACTTGTTTAGCTAATAATTTCTTCGATTTTATTAAGTTAAGAGAACCTGGTCTCTGATAATCCTCTATGTCTGCGCTTATTCTTTAGTCAGAAAATTTTTGGATAAATCGATAACTCTTTAAGTTGAGTGATGGATAATTTTGAGCACCATTGTGGAGATTATTATAAATTTTAAATTAAATTGATATTAATATTGAAATGTTTTATAAAAAGAAAGTCTCAATAAATATGTAATATTTATAATCAATATTTAAATTATTTATTGTCCGCCGTAAAGGGTCCTATACCATCTCTTGTCAAATGTACAGCAGCTTAAATAGTCTTGTGGAAAAAGCCTTTTTGTTAAATAGTTCTTTCTTCAGAATTGTGGCCAAAGTTGTTCGTCATACCCCCAGTACCTGACAAAGTAGCACATCTTCCCGCAAACACCTTTTTACTAATTAACTAATTTAAGTTCAATTAATAATTTTATGTTTGCTTTTTTATGCTCCACATAAGATGGAAGGTACCCTAAGTACCGTATACATACCTATATACCTACAGAAGAAGGCTTCAAAAGAAAAATTAATTCTTTATTTAAAATTGCATATCTTCTGGAAATGAACTACGCTTCCGTGGAAGTAAAAAGAATCATGATTTAATAAATTGTCCGTACGTCCCATATTTCTTTAATTTCTAAATTTAAGCAGTTTTTAAATTTAATGAACAGCCCAAAAGAATGCTACAATATTATTATTTTTATTTCTTTACTTTAAAAAACAGTTTCAAGAGTATATACAATCGATGGCGCTGTTTAGCAATCATTCAAAGTGTTTCTATGACAACTTTGACCGGTTATAAAAGTTTTTCAGTCCAAATTGAGTATTTTGCATTTTTATTAAAAATGGTATAAAAAATTTTTCCACAGATTTTGCCAAATTCGAAGATCTGTAAATAACTTCTCCTCTTTACTATCTGAAGATAATTCTGTCCATCCACTTTTAACACATTGTATAGCTTCACTTTCGGGTTCGCTTTCGCCTAATTCACATGCATTTTCTTCGGGGGTATCCTCGTAGCAATCCTCATTGATCTAGAGGATTTTATCCAATATCTTATTATATCTTCTGGATTTACGCATGATTGCTAAAAAAAAAAGGGGATTGGTCGACATAACAAAATACTGTGCCCTTATAGCGCAGACTCTCTACAAGAACCGAAACTTTTGGGCACTTTCTGAAACGTTGGTACACTGTGAATGCAGCATTCATACTAAAGATCTTCTCTTGCTCTTGAGTTCGGCGATAGGAAAGAATTTGTGTAGTAGACCTAAATAAACACTCAGGTCAACCCACTTCAGTTTACACTATCGAGGCACGATTGAGATAACGAATTGAAAACGGAGAACATAAAGACATTGCTTTCACACTTGTATTTCCTACTAGATAAATAATGTGGCGAACGAAGGAAAAATATAAGGATTATTTTCGAGATAAACGTACCCGTCAATTTGATGGGTCCCGTAGAGATAGGTATACCACATATAAATCTCAAAAAGTAAAAGGCTTATGAAAAAAAAGGCTTATGTTTATAAATTCTTTGGAAGAAATGATTAATTTACGATGCAAAACAGTTGAAATCTATCAAGCGGTTTTCGAGATATTTCATTGCAAAGTTTTAATTCCGTCAAATTGACGGGTCCCGTAAGCCTAGTTTTAAAAAACATGTTTAATCAAGATCGTCTTACTTTGAGCAACTTTGAGCGCCTGATGTTTTTCACATATTTTGTAATATTTGTGTGAGTTTCAAAATTATAACTGGCATGGCTTTTAACTAAAAAATAATTTTAGTCAAATATTTTGCAAAAAAGTGACAAAAAATCGTCTTATTTTACTCAAACTTGCCACAATTTATCTAAATATAAAATGTATCTATATGTTCTGAAATGAAAATTTCAGGTTGACCAGGCCGTAATGAATTAGAAAATTATAAAAAATTATTACTTGGCGACTGGAAAGGTTGAACCTGGATCGGTTTCGACTCGCCCTCATTGAGTTCTTATCAGCAGGTATTTACCAGTTACACCACATCCTCCTGTGCAATTTCATGAGCAAATGGTTTATATCAATAATATAATTCACACTTCAACATTACATTACAACCCTACACCATTTATTACACTTGTATAAGTGTAGATTAAACTAAGTTATGTTTTATGTAGTGAAAGGATGGGTGACCGTATCAAATCTAACTACCTGGCAAACTTTTTTGGTTTGTAGAAAAAGTGGCCCTTAGCTTATGTTTGAATACTGTCAACCTATTATAATACATATAAATATAAAATAGATCAATGTGCCAAGTATCATTGGAAAATATAAAGAATTGTGGGTTTTTTTATATAACGGTCTATCCACACTGCGTCAAGTGAAGTTTTTAACCAAAATACAAAGTTTGAACTGTTAAAATGGCGAAAAGTGAATGTAGAAAAAGTACTCTTACATAGTTTGAAAGCTTGTATTTTAAAAATTTAAGCGAGTACAGAATTTTATATTTGCGATTCATATTGAGTTGAAATGAGACACTTTTCTTTAATTCTGCTTCAAAGGACGATTTTCATAGCAACTCAAAATGATCACAGAAGCTATCACAATAGTCTGATCAAACTCAAATTTGCGCCATTGATTTCATTTTGACACTTTTAATAGATTAGAATCAAATCAAAAGCATTGTGATTTGAATTTTTCGAAAAATTCACTAATTTTTAACAAAGGCTAAATTTGGTTAAAAAAATTACAAAAGGGTAGAAATCGTTCAATCGCACTCAAAGTTGGCATGATTGAACTTTATAGCAAATGAAGTAAAAGTACCAAGTTTCTTGAGAAAATATCAAGAGTTTTGGACTTTTCCAAATAGCGATCTTTTCATAGTGCGTCCAATTTTTCAACAAATTACAAAATTTTAAATCTAAATTTGTAAATGTAAAATTTAAAATTAAGTCGAAATAAGCATCGTTTTCCGAATAAGGTTTCGAAATATATTTTTCATAGTAAATATTATAAATTCATATCATAAAGTATATAATGTGTCGCAGTGGACATGTTATATGTTTTAACAAATAAAAATAATTCAAAAATCTGATCCTTGGTAAGTATTTTAGATTTATTCGAAACCGAATACTTGCTTACTTTTGGGAAATTGTTATTAATTTAAAATATTTCTGCCTTGTTAATTTGTATTTAGACCACAATATTAACTCTAAGTCACCACGGACTGAATAAATCACTACGCTAACAACTTCTATTATGTCATGATGTAGGGTCCCGTGTTAACCGTATTTGTGTTTGTTCGTTAGTCTTTATTATTATTGTTAAGTTATGGTTGATAGTTTTCAAGAAACGTCAACCTAATGTTTAAACTGTCAATTCAAAATAATTAGCAGTATACGAGTATATGGACACCTCAAAGACATGGGTTAAACAATAACATTAACAACAGCAGCAGTAATTGTGGTAGCAGTAGTAGTAGTGGTAGTAGATCTTTTAAATTGATCGCCTTCCCGTGCGTTTTTAATTTTTTAAATTTGATTGGCAACCTTGTATGCACAAACTTGATGGTTAACCATTCTTTGTATCTTATACATAATTTTTGGTTTTTTAAGAACTTGCATGTGGAGGTTTTTTAGTAATTATTGCATTATATCAATTTGGGAAAAGTTGAAACAAAAGGCCAACTGAAAATGCTGGCGGTATATAACCAACCCATAACCAACCCATAACCAATAAAATATTATACAGCTTTGTATAGAGGGCCTTAATTGGACGTTCTATTGTGTATTGGGGGTAGGTTTTGCAATCCCACATAAATATATGCATGAACTTGTCTAGAAAATGTTTTTTTAAATTTGATCACATTTGGAAATGAACTTAAAACAAAGTTAAAATATTTCTGCGGTTTTTTAGCTCGTTCCCAAAAGGAGGTATGTTTTTACACCCTCCACATAAGATGTAAGAATACGAAGCTTGTCATTGCGTATGCAACATCCAAAAGAAGGTTCACAAAATATTTATATATATAGTGTTCATTAATATCTAAGTCTTAATCGATCTAGTAACGACTGTCTGTTGTTGAATTAGAATATCGATCTGAACCTTTGTATAGACATTCTTAGTCTACGTAAGTAGTATCATATTCAAAATAGATAACAGCCACGCTCACAATTAACAAAAATTTCTCATGGGCACAAAATACTTGCTACGCCAACAGTATTTAAATCCAACATTTGACTCAAGCCGAATATATGAATAGTGCTCTTACTTTACCTGAACATCAGATGAGGGTATACAACGTTTGTCATTTCATTTGCACCGCCCAGAAGGATGCGTCAGAGACCCTACAAAGTATTTTATATACATTCTTTGTCAATTTAAAAAAAACTGAGTTAATTTAGACTTGAATGTCTGTGTGTCCGCCTGTGGGCAGTCTCGATCGTATTATTGAGATATTGAGCCAAAATTTAGTAGAGATAATATATTTTATATTTAAATGCTGGACGTAGATCACTATTTAAAATGAAAAGCCACGCCCACAATCGATACAAATTTATTTATTTGCCTCAAAAATTGAAGTTAAAATTCTGTACACATATCTATGTGCTAAAAATGGGCGTAATTAGGTAACAGACATGCCCACAATTTACAAAAAAGCGTACAATAGCATAAAACTCAACTTGCAAGCTGATACATAATACATACATTAATAGAATGCGTAATCAAGTATCTGCCACTCACACCATTTCTAAATAATATGAAGCCCATATAAGATTTGGTCAAAACCACATTTTAAACTCTAGAAGCACTCTAGACATTATACGGATATACATATATGAACTATATAGATAAACAAAATTATACCATAACCTTAAAATAGAGTTTAAAGTAATAAAATTTATTAATTAAATGATAATTTGTATTAATGGAAAATGCGAACAAAAATAAACCCATTTGGCGTTAAATTTGTCACAAATTTAATACACTAACGAAATGGAAAAAAATTAAATCCAGTGGAAACAATTAGAAGTGGCAATACTTTGACCCACGTGCATGCATGAACAACCAAATATACACAGCATATCACATGTACAATATTATTCAAACTATAACTTTAATGTGGCATATGCCTTAAAAACACAGTTAAACACGCAAACATCACAGTTTATGGTATGGTTTTGCCTGCAATCCTAATCTCATTGGCTGAATCTTTTATATCAACGGTGGCGAAATGTGACTTCTTTTAGTCGCCTTTTTTTGATTTATAAGACTCTTGAAATGGTGTCAGAGTAACTATTTCTCCACCCAAGCCAGAACTCCTATAAACAAATATTCTTGAACTGCGAGAGAATCGGAATCGATCTGGATATGTCCAAACGGGAACAATTTACCCTCTGAAGACTTCCCCACTATTCTTGACGTTCCCACATTCAAGTCGAAGGTTAATAAACCCTACTTCCTCCAATCCTTTTAAACTATAACCGTGTTTGTACGTATAGGCAAAATCCCCATAATGGTTAGTTCTTTAAAAAACAAAAACAAGTAATAAAACTAAATTTGGCTTAGACCAAATCTTAAATACCCTCCACCTCTACAATGGTGGGCATATCAAATATATATACATTGCGCCCTCTAATAGTGTATGTACAACGTATCAGAATGCAATCTACTTTTACGTTATCCAATCATGTCAATTTTTGATACATCGATGGATGTAATAAGCGCACTAAATTTCAAGTTCACAGGTCAACTTTTGTGGCAGATGTATAGATTTTGGTCGATTGTGGGCGTGTTTGTTATTCGACCACGCCCGTTTTTGGTACATCAGTAGATAAGATAACTTTGTATACGCGTACCAAACATCAAGTTCCTAGGTCAACTTTTGATGATCGCTAAAATTGCAGACATCGCGCATTTCAAAGGCTTCTACAATAGATCTTCCATGCTTTTATAACTATGGCTAAAGATCGATTAAAAAAAAAAGTAACAAGGTACAGAGTCTTACATTTGAAGGGCAACCCCAGCCAACTCAAAGTTTCGCTATTTTTGTTAGTACTTTATTTTATATTTTTTGTGACCAGATTTGATGGCGTTGCATCAAAAATCGTGCTGTTAAGGTTTTAAGCATGCATCAGCAAAAAAAAATTTGTTTGGTTATAATACAAAATCATACGGCCCAGGACTCTTTTTAATATTGCTCTTTTAGTTGGGACATTCATATATAAAAATGGATCATTGTCACTATTACAAAAGATCACTTACCTTGTTTTACTAATGCTGCTGCTGCCAGCGCTTCCGTTGGTTATGCCCAAAGTATTTATTGTTGTATTTGACATTCGTGGCATTAAAGGTGGTGGCGGTGAGGATGATTTCATTTTAGTCGCATCATATTGTTGTGACGGAGAAGGCGATTTCAAAGCTACAGCATTCATCAGAGCATTTTCCTGAATAATTGGAAAGGAAGAGGAAATCACGGATAAATTGTGTGGTCGTTTGCGTGTCGAAGAGGATATAATAGTAGCCCGTTGTATGTCCGATGGTTCATATTTTGGCAATTGTGATGCCATAACGGAGCGGGCTAATGGCATAATTTCAATATTGTTGGGTTTACGTGGCACTAAAGGCGGGGCACTATCTTCACCACCATTCGTATCATCATTTGTTGATGTAGAACGGGTAAAAAAGGTATTGTGTGGTTTAGGGATGGAAGCACCAGCAAAGCTATTACGTCCATTAGGTGAACTAGACTGCTTCGCTGGTGGCAATTCGTTTATTGCATCATTTAGAAGCGGACGCTGGAGTATCTCTGGCGGTGGTGGCGGGAGAGGTTCATCTGAGAAATGCTGATCATCACCCTCCAAGGCGGGAGGTGGTGGTAAGTCTGGTGAGGGTACTCGTAAATTGGAATTTTTTGGTGGCCGTTCTGGTGCCCAACCATTATGAATACCCATCATAGCCAACATAGGTACACTTGCTCCAGACATAATGAAACTTTGTTGCGTGTGATGGTGATGATTGTGATGATGATGGTGATGATGATAATGATAATGTTGCACATTGTTACTAATAAATGTTTGATGATGATGGGGCGACGATGTTGGCGTGCCACCATGCTGATTGGGGTGTAGCTGCTGATGTGTTAATGCGGCTGCCTGTTGCAATAGCATTTTATCTCGTATGCCGGCATAGTCGGAAGCTGAAGAGGTGCGTCGCATAGGCATAGTCGAGATAGTGTGACTATTGCGTGGTGGGGGCGGTGGTGGAGGCATGCCACAATCATTAAATGATAACTTTTCCGTTTGAGAAATGTTCTTAATAGATTGTGATTGCAGTTTCTCTTGGGTAGCAGTCATGAATTGATCACGAAATTCGGCATAATCGGAAGCGGAAGAAGACCGTCTCAATAATGTAACATGAGAGTTTGGCATAGTGGATCTAGAACGTGGTGGTGGAGGTGGTGGTACTGGCGATGGTGGTTTAGTGCCTAAGGCAATCTTTTCACTAAAAGTTATTTGATTATTTTGCATAACATTAGATACGTAATTGCCGGGCAATGAATTGCGGAGGAAGGCTTGTTGACCCATTACTTCACTGCTACTCGAGGCAGACGGTGAGTTTTGTAGAGAGTGTGGTCTCAATATTCCCGACTGATATCTGTTGGGTGCGATGGTTTCAAAAAATGTTTGTTTTTGTTGTTGCAGCTGCCTATCAAAGTATGATTGTACCGCATTTTTTTGCAATGCTTTTAATGCGGGATTTGGTACACGCGTTTTATTCGGATCTAAATATGAATACTTTTGATGTTGCTGTTGACAATGATCGCTACTACGTTCAAAATCATTGATTAATGTGGCTACCGACTGCCAACTAGGTAGTGGATAATTCGATGTAGTGGACATTGAATGTTTTGATTGAGTAAAGAATTTAGGACTCAGACCACCTCCTGCGTTACTACGCACGGCGTTAACAGGATGTGGTAGGGGAGGCTTTGGTGGAGTCTTTTGTAAACCACTACTGTACTGAGGCTTAGGATGATGCACATATTGCAAGGTATTACTAAGCACCGGTTCCACGTAAGTACTGATGGGAAATAACCGTTGATTACTACGGTACGTTGGCATTACGGCGGTAGTTACACATTTATCAACAGCCAATGAATCTAAGGAAGCTGAAAGATTTTGATTGGCTCCACATTTGGTTAAGGAACAAGTTTCACAGGAATTATTATTTAATACTTGAGATCGCGTAAGAGCAGATGAATCTCTTGTATTATAATTAGTATTGGGGGACTGAAGCGCTGACTTTGAATTTGGCGCACACTTCGTGGCCGGTGCAGCTGGTGGTTGTGGCGGTAGGGTAACTACAGTTTCACTATTAGATATCGTTACCGCTATATTGGATTTATGTGCACTTATCTCAGCAGTATTAAATTTCTCTTTGCGCCCAGTTAAGGGAATTTTATGTAAAACAGGTTGAGTTGTTAAGGTTAGTGTTGCATTTGTATGTGTAGGCGGGTAACTGGGACTATGAAGATGTTGCAAAGATGTGTTTTGTTGCTTTTGTTGTGGACCACGCTTTTGGTTACGGGCACCCAATGATAGTTTGTCAAATTGTTGTGACTGCTGTTGCACTTCTTCAGACGGATACAACACACTTTCGCTTTGATGACGTTTCGGGGTAAGAACCCGAGAACTGTGCACTATTAGTTGCGAAGTGGAAACTACAACAAACGCACACACATAGAATAGAAAGAACAAAGATTTTTTTTTATAAATTACCGTTACTTACCCGATTCTGAGATGGCAGAGAAACCAGTAGCATGACTAGTTTCGGATACATCACTCATTGAACCCAACCATTTTAATGTTTCCGTAGATGATGTACTTTCCGAACTGGCATTATTATTATTTTTACTACCATTATTACCATTGTCATTATCATTGTCGTTGTTAACGGTATTACCACTTGGCTGTCCCGATGCATGATTTTCCTCTTGTTGTGATATATGTGAAGTGGGTGATGTGTTCACCGAATTGGAGGCCAATGATGATAAATCATTTTGTGACCAATTATGCGTGTGACGTGACAATAGTTCACTCTCCTGGCGCAATCTATATTGTATAATATATGTAAATATTGAATAAAATGAAAAACTTGTAAAATTGTTATAGTCGGTCGAGCACGACAATTTAATACCCTACACCACCTAATTTCAAATAACAAAATCATATTATTACGTTAAATATTAGCAGCACGTGAAAGTCTTGTTTTCGTAAGAAAACGTTATAGAGGAACATAGGTTATAAAAGTAGTTCGATATGGTCAAAAATTAAAACAGTTTTTGTTAAAAAATTCTTCACATAATCAATACATTCGGTAAAATACGTTGAATGGAAAGGGATTCTAAAAATGGTATGATGGTATATAAAGGCTTCCGTTATATTCATTATGTTATGCGGAGTTCTAAAATTGGTTCAAAACGTTTCATTTTCAATATGGTTACTTTCAAGGCCCATACATGTCACAATATCAAGTTTCATAAAAATATCATACCGCATCAAATACCGCACAAACTCAATAAACCCTTAGCTACAAGAGGGGCAGGGTATAAAAACAAACTTTTGCTTAAACGAAAATTTGGGCATGTTTATTATCCGACTGACCCCGTCAATTTTTTGCCACATGGATGGATGGGCTTATTATAAATTTGTGTACAAAATTTCGACTTCATGATAAAATTTTTAGTAATTAGAGATAGATTTGTGTCTACTGTACGTGTGACTGTTGACCGATTTCGATCATTTTAAATAACAACGTATCATATTAGCTTAAAAAGTTCTGTATTAAATTAGAGCTACATATGACAATTTTTGCCCCCCTGAAATCATCACTAAATCAATAAATCAGATTTTGATGATATATGTACTCTCTGAGACCTCCTTCTAAGGGCTGTAGGGTATAAAATCTTAATATTCAAATCAGCTTTGTAAACAATGTTGAAGGTCAAATCAAAGCTTCATAATTACCAAGTTTCATAATTGCGAGCGGAGTTCTCATGCTTATAGATTGTGAACTCTACTTTACTAACACACTGGAGCTTGTTACATGTGTATTTTTTTCTTAAAGAGCACTCGCCTAACCAGTCTTTTGCGTATTACGATTTAAAAATAGACGGCCAGGAAAGGGTCGTACCAACAGCCTTATGCTTGCCATTTGAAGTGTACTAATAAAGTTCAAATAAAAATACTCTACCAAGGAACCTGAATCTATTATGAAACGCACTCCCTCTCCGTTTGTAGTGGTGGTAGGTGATGGTGGAATGTTTAATTTATACATATATAATGAAACCTGTTTTCCGTGATCTCTTTAAGTAAAAAATTTCCTATTCCATCCAGTTTTGATTGTGTATGAAAATCTAAATATATCGATAAACATGCCACAGTTAGAGTTCGGGTGCCACCATTAAACCAACGCAGCCAGTTACTTCAAAACGAGCTAATATAACACAAGTCGTTACAACTATAAATGGTCGCATAAATTAAAATGTAAAACATGTGCTATTTATGACTCCGCGCTGTTGTTGTTATTGCTACTGCCGTTTTTATTTTTTTAATTTTTTTTGACTGTTCACAACAACGCACACGGTTATGGTATATACGCCACCCCACTTATACAATAAACACATTTAAGAATGTCACCTCGGCACGCTGCGACGTTAAGAATGTTAAACTAGTTGTATAGAATAATAATATATAAGTACGTACAATATCAAGCGAGGTGGTAGTGGTGATGTTGGTGTATAAAAATCATCACTACAGTTCTTCTCACGTTACATAAAACTTACACTAGTCAAGGGGTTGGAGTTATTTAATAGTTTTAAGGAGACTTCCTTATTTACATTTTATAGTGAGAGAATATGTGTGTAATAAGTAGATTAAAGGCAAATCTGTTGCGATTTAGACACAAGTGTCCGTACGTCTGTACATTGTTAGTGTTTTAAAACAGAATTGGTTCAGGAAAATGATAATTCGAATTCTATTAAAAGCTGTTTTTTTTAATTTGTTGACTGGTTTGTTGTTCTTACCTATCTAAAAATGGTGTTGCCGATGTCGAGTCTGAACTGGATACATAACTGTGATAGCCTTCTGATTGAGCATACGATGATTGCTTTTGATGCTGATACATGACCATGGGATTGTCATAAAATGAATTTGCACGTATATTGTATTCCTCTAGACCAGCTTTCGTTAGCTTACACTGATCACTAAAATCATCCTGTGTAAAATAAAATAAATGTTAAATTAAAGTGTGTCCGTATACTAGCTACAATAACAACATTGACATCATCATTATCATCGTGGACATCAAATTAAGCATAATTTATAGAAAATTACTTTGTGCGTAACATAAATTATTATTATGTGTACGTTATTACTTGTATACCACACTTTGTCTTTATATATCTTTCGTTCTCCTTGTCTTTTCTTTCTTTTTTATAACCTCCACATGAGATGGGGGGCATACTAAGTTTGTTATTCCGTTTGCCACACCCATAAGGGGGCCCCAGAAATCACAAAAACTATAAATATTCTTGACTAGCTTGAAAAATTGAATCTATCTAGACATGTGTGTCCGTGTACCGATTGGACTATTTTTGTAACCCCTCCCCGTATGAGGTCCCTTTATTTTTTCAGATATTACGATGAATATTGGCCCAAAGGGGAACCTTATTGAAAATATATAGGATTGGACCATTTTTAAAACTTCTCCCCATATAAGGTCCTGTTATAATGGAAACGTCAAAAAGCCACAATTCTTAACATTTTTTCACAATATTTAGTGAAGAATAGTTAATTAGCTTAATAATTGGCAGGGACTAATTTGGACACGATTGGACCATTTTTAGAACCCCTCCTTGTATAACGTTTTATTACAAGTCGGCCTATGTAATAATAAGTGTTTTACACTTACTAATGGGGAGGGGTTCTAAAAATGATCCGATCCTATCCATTTTCAAAAGGATTTATTTTTGGGCCAATACATTTTCTTGTACCAAATTTCATTGATATATCTTAAAAAATGCGACCAGTAGTTTGCGTACAAATTTA
Source organism: Ornithomya fringillina (assembly GCA_963978525.1). Lineage (NCBI taxonomy): Eukaryota > Metazoa > Arthropoda > Insecta > Diptera > Hippoboscidae > Ornithomya > Ornithomya fringillina. The sequence goes on from OZ021694.1 coordinate 12,773,255, forward strand.
TATGGACAGACAGACAAACAGAAATGGTTAAATCGATTCAGATTTTGATTCAGAATCGATCGGGTGTGGCATTTGCCGTATAGGAGTTACAAATATCCGCACAAATTTAAAATACCCTTTACCACAGGGTGGTGCAGAGTATAATAAAATATTCAATTTTATAAGTTAAAAAAATTATTGCGATATTTTAATCATTTTCAAATTTTTAATAAAATACTTAGTACAGTATTTAATGTACGGGCTTTACCGACATTACATTTTTACTTGTTTTTTATTGTTAATGTTCCTAATTTGGTGTAAATGTTGGAAAACTATTTATACGTTATGTTATATTATATATGTTCATAGGTTACCTCTTGTCCATTTCGTATGGCAAGCAGTACATAGACAAAAAAAGTCACCGTTAGAGTTACACTTTTTATAGTAGATTAATATTTATTTCTTACTTATTTATGTTTCGTTTTATGGAAAAATAGCTGAAAATTTAGTGGTATTAAAAATTATAAATACGATATTGATATTGAGTCGAAATGAGCCACAAGTGAACTCATTAACTCTCTAATACATTTTGAAATGACTCTTCATGGGAATTTAAAATCACCATAGAAGCTGTTACAGTGGCCTGATTAAGTTTAAACTTGCGTGCTTCAATTCGATTGGCATCCAAATTTTTTTTCCAAATATTTAACAATTCATAACAAAGGCATCAAATATCGATATAAAATTTTGTTCAGAAATTTACCATTTTTTCCATGTCCTATTAAAAAAATGCCAAAAAAGAAAAAGACATTGGAACTTGTCTCAATTAATCTATTGTATAATATAATTATTCAATAATATGTGCCAAATTTCATTGTAAAATATTAAGAATTGTGAATTTTTTGTCATATAGCGATCTTTTCAAACAAAGTCAAATGAAGTTTTCCCTACAATGTAAAGTTTGAATTGTTAAAATATTGCACAAATTAAACGTAGAAGAATAATTTTTATATCATTTGAAAGTTTATGGTCTTAGAATGCATATGAATATAAAATTTTTTATGTTCGTTTCATTTTGTTTTGTTTCTGTTTACGCTTTTGTTTCATACTGACTGAAAAGGCGCTTTTAATAATAATAATTTAAAAAGAGCTATGTGGAGGTAGCTGCTGAAGAATAAGTTTAAATTTATATTACGGATCTTTAGAAATGTCTCCATCTTTTACAATTTTCCAACACTCTGTTTTTCCAAAGCAAAAACAAGTTTACATTATTAATCGCCAGGGGCCATACGGAAGGTAAAGATTTTTTTCTTTTTTGTTAAATATATCAATGCCACACAACGTTGGTTGTATTCTAAACTGAGTCATACATACATTTACTGCCACATGGATATATCACCATACACTATATACATAAGTATGTTATGCTTGGCCAAGTATTCGATTATAAACAAACATAAATACGTTAGCTAATGATTGCTAGTAATGGCGTATAAAAAAAGCCCAAGAAACTTGCTTGATGACATGACATAAGTCTCTCAATGTTGAAGCATACTTCCCGAATGTGTTTTAAGGCGCCAACTAAAGTTTTCTTAGGGTGCACTTAAAACTTAAAAAAACTTCATGACAACTAACGTTTATAATTAATACACCATCACTCCACGCTAACACACACACACACACATTCACATGCTTACACACCTACTTATATAACACATAATATTTCATTATTCGCTTATGTTGATTAAATAAAACAAACGAGTAATAAGTGATTTGGGGGCTGTATGTACAGTCACCATCATCATCAGCACCATCACCATCTTACCATTTAATGCAAAAAAAAAAAAAACACTTACAATATCATCCGCTAACGATATGAAAAATTTCATACACAATACGGATAATTTGGCGACACAACAAAGCACAAGCACTCCATAACTTTTGATGTGTCTGTGCGTCTGTCAACAGGTTTTAAACATTTTTAAGTTTGTTATGTGTTAACGTACACAATAGCAACGTATCATGCTCAGAGGAGTTCTATAAAAATAAAAACTATGTTAATTTTTAGTTTATTCTGTATGGCATTATGGGTATATTAGGTTCGAGCGGATGTTTGTAACTCCTAAGCGGTGAATCCTAAACAAAATTTAGTTTTTGCACATAGATCGATAATCAAAGTGGCCAAAATCGATCAAGAGCCACGCTCACAATCAACAAATTTATTTTTTCTGGCACGAAAAATGACCTATGAACTTGAAATTTTGTATATGCATCTATATATATTTCTTTCATTTCGAATAACAGACACGCTCACAATCGACAAAAATCTATATATATGTATGCCACAAAAGTTGATCTATGAACTTGAAATTTGGTGCATATATTTATACTTATCCCATCCATCCAAGCGCCAAAAATAGACGTGGTCGTGGTATTTAAGATTTGGCCTGAGCCAATTCTTACTTGTTGGTGTTCATTAGTTTTAGCTGCGCTAAATTTCTATTCTATAGAACCATTTTTAGAACACCTTTCCTTATAATAATATTTCACGAATAACTTATATGGCAATTTGTCGACTTTATTGACACAAGTAAACTAATTGTAGAATAACTTAAATATAAGGAGTCCGGGAAATTAACTGTTTGGGTTTGATCGATTGAAACATAAAAAAATATCGATTGTTTTAAAAAATATGTTGTTGTTGCTTTATGTATGAGTGTGTGCCTGCGTGTGTGTCTTATTTTATCATTATTTGTTTAATGTCTCAACTCAGGATAGCGAATATATCAAATTTTCCATTGCATTTGTAAAAACAAATATCAAAAAAAAGATTACAGAGATTTATTCTCTTGATCATCAAGTAATCATCTATACATTTATCCATATGTTGCATTAGGTACTCTCTTAACAATTCAAGATATGAAGATGACGTTTAGGCTTTCTATACCCTTCTCAACTGTGTATTTGATAAAATCTGAAAATATTTGGTCATGTTAGTCTGTCTTTAATTAGTTGTGTGCAATTTTACACACTTACTTAGTTTAAATGGGTAGGTTCCTATTTAGAATAAGAATAATAGATTCTATGACACGCCCTCAAAGCGATGAAAACAGGATTTTGAGAGCCCTAAGCGGAAAAAAATTAATTTAGAAAGCTTATCAACTCAAGGAAACATTTTGTGCTAAAGAATTTGTGAAAATTTTTGGGCCCCTCGCTATTGCTTAGTTCGCACTGTTAAACCCACGACTGCGCCCATAATCCATTGCTAGCCATCGACGTGTGTATCGGCGGTAACGAATAACAAGCGCGCATAATTCTCACAATGCAATACAAAATTATTTAGAGGAGATGTACCAGAACTTCCACACTCATCCATGAAGATTATATTGTACATGTAAGCCAAGCTTAGTGATAATTAAAATTTTACAGTAGAAGGTGATGCCTGGACTGAATGTCTAATTTCGTAATACATTCATTCTGTTTAATTATTTACTGCAGATAACTTGTTATCTAACAACGGTGTAGTGGTTATGCTATGAAAGTGGGGGGGAATTGACTTGCCTTATTGGCGCTGTCAAGAGGCTTGGTTTTAGTGTGTGAAAACTAATCTTGATATAGACAAAAACAAAACTATAATTCAATTGCCATGCATAATTACTACTATTGACCGTACGAGATTAAATAAACATGCCCACCATAAATACACACAATCATTCTTACATAAACACATGCACATCAACACACAAATACGGAAAACATTGTCTATATCTGTATGTGTGTTTGGACTTTAAAAACACTATTGTTTAAACAAACCAATCGGTTGTTACCATTATCTTGTATAATGAAAAAATTATATGTGAACAAAGAGAAAAAACAAAACTCTACTTATTTGCATAACGTATTTATTTGCACAGTACGTGTGTGTTACATGAAACTTGAAATAGTATATATTATATAATACACATACATTTGGTGTCTTGTGGAAGCACTGTTTTCTAAGGTCTTTGAAATCTGTAATCTCACAAGTTTCAGTTAGAATTTTGAACTTAACTAATCGCCTCAAATTCGTTTATTCATCTAATGTTGAATTTTTCACGGTCACAATGATAGCTTTACCTATATAGTAGATAATAATATTATCTTTTTTTTAATTTACGATAGATGAACAGTTTTTTATGAGCCAATCGTTCGCTGTATGGAGTAGTAATCATTTGTAGAACGTTATCACTTCTTTACTTCATGTTTTGAAATAATTCGCAAATGTCATTGAATAGTATTAAGTTGGTATTAATGGGCTTTTGTCGTTTTATCTTAAATAAAATTAAATTTCTAATAATTATATGACACGTTTACTACTTTCTTTAGACCAGAGAGAAGCAAGTATTGTCTCCTACAGTCACGAACATAGAAAATATAATTATTTCATATTTAAAAAAAAAAGCGTAAGAAAACTAAATTTGGCTTAGGCCCAATTTTAAATAGCCTCCACATTCACAACGGTAAGCTTGGCAAATATATATATACTGCGCCTTCCATTAATGTATGTATTACTATCAGCTTGCAAGTCTACTTTTACGTTGAATGGGTTTTATGTAAATTGTGGGCGTATCTGTTATCCGACCACGCCCGTTTTTGGCACATCGATGGATGGATCACTTGTAAATATGCATACCCAACAACTTAATAGCTCAATTTTTGTGGAAAATAAAAATATTTTTGTCGATTGTGTGCGTGGCTCTTGACCAATTTTGCCCATTTTAAAGCGTGCAAAAACTATAAGTGTCTGTACAAAATTTCAGCTCAATATCTCAAAATTTACGCCCGTGAGACAGACGATGAGTTGCAACAATCAAATTATTAAATAATTTTTGGCAATGGTCATTAACGGTATCATTAGCTAGAGGTCTTTATAAAATAACGAAAACAGAAATAGAAAAATTAGAATAGAAGGGAAAAGAGGTTAAAGGAAAATAATTAACAAATGAAAATCAATAACAACGACATTGACCAATAATCATATTAGATGTATGAGTGTGGATGTACAGAGTGACGCAGAATGAGCTATATGGTTTAAATAGTTTATAACTTTTTTATTTATGCGATTATTATAATTTTTTTTTTTAAATACAGTATATTATTGGGGAATTTTTTGCAATTAGCTTTGAAAAATAATATCCTGTAAGTGCCGTCCATTTTCTGCTTCGCACATACGTGCTCTTTTTAGCATATTTTCCATAACTTTTCGCAAAATTTCGGGTGTAATGGCCCTGATTTCATTTCGAATGTTGGTTTTTAGTTGGAGTATGGTTCTTGGTTTGTTGACGTACACTCTTTCTTTTAAATATCCCCAAAGAAAACTGTCAGGGGCTGTTAAATCTGGTGAACGTGGAGGCCAGTTAAAATCGCTTATGCGCGAAATAATGCGTTCGCCGAATATGTCCCTTAACAAAGCCATTGAGGCACCTACAGTATGTGCTGTGGCTCCATCTTGTTGAAACCACAAGTTTGGATGGTTTTCCACAGCTGGCCTCACAAAATTTTGCAACATCGTCCGATATGCACTACCGCTGACAGAGATTGAGACACCACTTTCATTTTCAAAATAATATGGGCCAATTATCCTTTCGGAGGATACTCCGCACCAAACAGAACACATTTAAGTGGGTGTAATTGTCGCTGATGTTTTTTTACGGGTTTTCCTTAGCCCAAATCCTGCAGTTTTGCTTGTTGACATACCCATTTAATAGGAAATGGGCTTCATCGTTCATTACCAAATTGTGAATAAAGTCTGGATTCTCCTCCGCTTTTTTACGGAAACGAATGGTATATTCAAGCCGTTGCTGGTAGTCTGTCGCCATCAATTCTTGCACAAGTTGAACTTTATATGGGAACAAGTCTAATGTATTCAAAATTCTCTGCAGCGACCGCCGTGATAGTCCAAGTTGTGTCGAAGGCCTTCTTGTTGATGTTAATGGACTATGCTGCACGCTGCCCCGTACACTTTCTATATTTTGAGCAGTGTGCACGATAGGTGTTCTTCCGTTCTAACAGACCCATGTTGACGAAAATTTCCAATCAAATGGTTTATTGCTGACGCTGTGGGTGCAATGCGCACATTAAAATTACGACAATATGCACGCTGTGTCAACACAATAGACTTTTGGTTTGAAAAATAAAATTAAATTATTATTGAACGTTGTTCGACCGTGTAGTAAGTCATAATAAATTCTCCAAGTTTTCTTCACAAAATTCCGAAAAAAAAAACAAAGAAAAAATAATAATTAAAAAAGTTATAAGGAATTCAAACCATATAGCTCATTCTGCGCCACCCAGTACAAGTCTGTACAATATTTGAAAAAGCCATCTATAACATTGTAATTGATTCATTGAATCGAATTTCCTCAAAAAACATGAACGAATCTATATTTGTAATAGAGAAGATGTAAAAGATTAGAACAATGTAGTGGATTACACTAGAGTAGAGTGTACTCTAACTTTTGTATAATATACTAGAAGTAAAGTGGAGTGGAGTAAAATAGAGCAGAATAGAAAAGGAGTAGATTAGAGTAGTGTAGAGTATGGAAGAGTAATGTATAATATAGTAGAGTATTGGAAGAATAGAGTGGAGTAAAACAGAATAATTAATTGGTTTAGAGTAGAGTAGATAAATAGTAGATTGAGGCAGAGCAGAGTAGAATAGAGAAGAGTAAAGCAGAAAAATGAGAGATTGACATAAAGCAGAGCAGAGTAAATTAGAATTGTGTAGAGTAGAGTACAAGTAGAGTAAAGCAGAGTAGGTATGAGGAGGAGAAGATTAGGGTAAAGTAGAATAGAGCGTAAAGCTAAAGAACAGTAGATTAAGAAGTTAGGGATAAAGAAGTGCAAAGGAGGAGGAGGAGGACAGAATAGAGTAGAGTGGAGAAGTGTTATATACAGCAGTTTAGTGCAGAGTAGACTAGAGTAGAGTACAGTAGATGAGTGTAAAGTGAAGTAAACTAGATAGGATTAGAGCAGAGCAAAGTAGAGGAAGAGTAGACTACCGTAAAGTAGCGCACAGCAGAATAATGTGTTACACAGAAAAGTAAAATAGAGTGGAGTGGAGTAAACTTACAGCAGACTGCATCATTTAAGTAGAAAACTGAAAGCATAAACGTTTTCACGTCATCTTTTACGATTGATTATTTAATCGTTAATTTGTAGTATTAAGTTATAAACGAAGTTCTGAAATGTTTAATGTGTTCTTTTTTTACATACGACGTTCACTCGAACCTTTATATAATTATAATCAGTATGTATATATTTATGTAAGTATATGCAGAAATATTTAGCTATCATCTTTTCCTTCCTCTTTTTGTTATTAGTGTTTCCTTATTTAATTTTCTTTACAACACGAACGATTATATTTAAAGTGATGTTGATAATAAAATAAATTTTGGCATGTATCATGCTTGTGTATGTATTTGTTAAGCTTCTTCTTAATATAAATATGTTGGCAAAAGTGTGCATTAGGTAAACTAGTTGGGAACAAATGGTGATCTGTACGTCATCGGCGGCATGATCATCAGCATCATCATTGTGGCCATTACGAAAAGAAAAAAAAGAAACAAAACAAGTAAAAGTGTTATATTAGGTGGTCACCAAATCTGAGATACACCAACGCCATTCATCCTTGTCCATTGGCAAAACAGAACACCACCCCATCACTTTCCAAAGTTTAAGAAGAGCACCTCACTTAATTGTAATATTTTTAATATATTTACTAAAGAGGCGTGTTGTCTATGGCTAATTAATAAAAACACATTGGAAAATGTGATTAAACATTGTATTGTGACGTTTTAGAGGCACAAAAAAATGTACAGCTGCTCCTAACGTTGAGTTGTTGGAACACTATGATTATTATTTATGCATATAATGGATCAGCGTGTCTCAAATGTGCTCCGCGGAGACAGGGCCCCAAGGGGCGTTGGTGTTAAGCATCATCAATTGGCACATACACACCATTAGTCATTACTGAACCATTGGGTTCCGTGTAAATTATTATGCCTTTGAAGGGCTCCACAGCTCAACAAGTACTAGATAATACGTTTTTTTTTATTGTTGTTGTTATTGGAGATTTTTTAACTTACTAACTAGCTATTCGACCAGCATTTGGTTAAACAACAACAGAAAGGTGAGTGACATGCCTTTGCGTGCACACAATATTAAGAGGTTTATAGTCAAATTAACTTCATATCAATGTCATGCTAGGAAATGTTTAGTCAGCCGGTCACTCAAATTCGTGTTTTAATACCATCTATCTGCTATATGGCAGACTATGCAACATAAATCAGTGATAAATTAAAAAAATTTTATCGCAATTTAGAAAAATAAAAGTGTGATTAAAATCCTCAAGTTAAGTAATTTTTCATTTTATTATGACGATTTCAACTTAGGAGTACATGTATGACACACCAACGTAAATAAATTTAGCTAAAGAATTGCAAAGATAAAGCCTAAGGAAACTACTAGCTAAAGCTCCTAGGTGATCAAAAAATACATAATAAAATGAAAGGATAAAAAACTAGCGCCCTATTTTATGGGCGTGACAATGCCCATTTCAACAATTCATATTGTTTAATAACTAAATGAGTGATGCCCATACAATACACATCGTTTTAAAGCTAAATTAATTTGCAAGCTTTCATTAGAATTTTAAACAAAAAATATGTACTCGTATAATCAAGATTGGATTACTGAGCTATTCTGGGTGCATGGTATTGTTCTAACATTTTTATATTTGCATGATTTTCATAATTACGATTACAAGAATGAAGGCGAATTTGCTTGGTTTATAACTAGAAAACTACTGCTCCGATTTTGGTCAAATTTTTGCAAACATTTTGAAATTTCTGTAGCTTTTTAGGGAATCAATCGGCGCAGATCTGTCCATTTGCTTAGCAAAACACTTTTTAAAAATACAATTTCAAATTAAATATATTTAAATTCAAATAATTTAAAAATACAAAGTGTGCCAAGAGAGGCAGGTGAAACTTCTCACTACAATACAAAGTTCGAATTGTTGTAATATTGCGAAAAAAAAATTACATTTGTTGGGAATATAGTCTTAAAATATTTTAAAGGTACAAAATTTTATATGTGCGATTCATATGGAGTCCAAAAGAGCCACTTTTCTCCAAAGTTTTGAAAAATCGCCTACCACAGAAGCTAACACAGTGGTCTGATTAAGATCAAATTTGCACTGTTTTGAATTTGTCTCGTGAATTATCGATATTATGGCATAAAAATTTCAATCAAAACACTCAAGCAGTTGTTTGGAAGCAGATATATAGTAAATTAGCAAGCCTGACAAACATGTAGCAACAACAATTGTTCGTCACTATTTATACTTAATTGAAATAGTATTCATTTGATGTGGAAGTAAACCTCTAAGACATACGATCTCTCACATTTCATGCTTATCATGGCGTTTGTGGTAAAATTAAAAAAACGAAAAAAAAAATCGAAATTAAATAAAAACAAGTTAAAAAACTACTTTTGGTTTGAGCCAAATCTTAAATACCCTCCACCTCCACAAGGGTGGGCATGGCAAATATATATATGTATATATCGCGCCCTCTAAAGATGTATGTATTACATATCAGCTTGCAAGTCTAGTTTTACGTGGAATATGGTTTTTGTAAATTGTGGGTGTGTCTGTTATTCGACCATGCCCATTTGTGGTACATCGATGGATGGGTTAATCTTTAATAAGTGCATTAAATTCACAGGCCAACTTTGGTGACAGATATAAAGATTTTTATTGATTGTGGGCGTGTCTGTTATCCGCCCACGCCTATTTTTTTCACATCGATGGAGTGTATATTTATAGATGTACATACCAAATTTCAAGTTTATAGCCCAATTTTTGTGGCAGATAAATAGATTTTTGTTGGTTATGAGCGTGGCTCTTGACCGATTTTGCGCATATTAAATAGCGATCTACATGCAAAAACCAAAAAACCACACGGACATACATGTCTAAGTTTTTGACGCTGATCAAGAATATATAGACTTTGTAGGGTCTCTGACGCCTCCTTCTGGGTATTGCAAACGGAAGAACAAACTCATCACCGAGGTGGAGAGGATAAAAATATTGTGACTTCTGGGACAGACAGGCAAAAGCAAGGGGAGTGAAACTAATACTAACTCTAGGTGATTGGCAAGCTTGATGCTTCTATTCTGATTATGGCTATTGAATCTGTGCCTGGTAATCGTGTTGTCCAAATGTGCCAGTATCATCATCATTACCATTATAATCATCACGATTATCGCACATATTAAAGCCACAGCACAACACTGAATTAAATTGAAGTGCATTCACCAGCTAACCGACCAACCAACCAACCAACCGTTACCGTCTTCATCATTATCATCATCGTCATCCTTTGTATATTAACAACCGTACCAAATTATGCAACATACATACATATACAATTTTTGTATGAATATATAAATATAAAATCCTTAACATATTTATGTATGTATTGATTGGTGTATAAAATTATTGACGAGTTTTCATATTAAAATTTAGAACAAAACTTTCTCCGTCTGCTCACTATATAGTAATAAGATGATGTAGAAGAAAAGTAAAAAAAGAAAAATTAAAATTCATTGCAATCACTGCAGTGGAACAGTAAGCAACAACATAACGGACTGAACCAGGTGACCGATCACTTTTGTACAAAATATTGTCTTGTGCAGATATTTGTGTGTCACATGATTGACATGAACATGGGTCATGTGTTTGTAAGAGTTTGCATTTTTCCCCTAAAAAGTCTAAGAAAAGTAGAACATTATTGTTTTCTTTTGCTCTGTTTGGTTTAAGTGCAAAATTTCAGATGTTGAATTTTTCAAAACTTTTAACTTTTTTTCTCTCCCATACATACCTACTGATCTTCTCTGTAAAGGAACTTCAGAAGAATTCATTTGATATGTAAGTAAAAACAATAAAGAAACCTTTTATATCGTGACAAATTGACTCTCATAACATATGAGAAAACTTGACTTCAACGGGAACACTGTACTAGTTGAACTGAACCTGATTAGCACGCACTTTATGAATTATGCTTAAAAATTAAATTAAAACAAGATAGAGAAGTTCGGTTAAGACCGAAGCTTAAATACCCTCCACCTTTTGTAATTCTCTAAAAAGTAAGTTCCTATTGCCACATTTATGTATATGACTATTTCATGTACTCACGCAAATAGTGTTTTTTTTTTAAATTATAAGCGTTTGCGTTATTCAATCACGCCCATTTTTGGCACAGTGTTCGATAACGGTATCACTTATATATATACCAAATTTAAACGTGATAGGAATAGTATTGTGCGATATATAATTTTTTAAAGATACAATTTTTTCGAGGTATGATGAGATTTTCGTTTATTGTGGGCGTATCTCTTTACCGATTTTGCCCAATTTCAATACGGAACAGCGAAATTGAAGTAAGAATACGTATGCAAAGTTTCAATTTGATATCTCAAAAATTACGACCGTGAGAGTGCCAACAACAGACGGACACACGCACACACGGACGGACATGTCTCAAACGATTTCTCTTTTCATGCTGATTAAGAATATATATGGTTTGTGGGGTCTCCAACGCTTCCTTCGATGTGTTGTAAACGGATGATCAAAATGAATATACCCTCTTCCCTAAGGTGGAGGGTATAAAAAAACACTATTTGCGTGAGTACATGAAATAGTCATATACATAAATATGGCAATAGGAACTTATTTTTTAGAGAATTACAAAAGGTGGAGGGTATTTAAGCTTCGGTCTTAACCAAACTTTTCTATCTTGTTCTCATCTGACTTTTATTGTACTAGAAATTGTTCACAGAACACAAACAAATGCCGCAAAGAAAATATTTACAACTACCGCACTTACTGGGGCTATAGTTTATAATGATGTTATAATGACTTTCGGTTTATTTCTCTTCAACTTTTTAAATAGACAACAAGAGACCGTTTTATATAACACCAATCGTTTCAGAGTTATTTTCAAAGTTTCGTCCGTCTGTCCACGTAAACTTTTATTCTATCTACAATTTTTTAAAATATTTCAATGAATTCTTTATAACACAGATGGGGAAAATACGACCTTCAACTTGTACGATCTCTTTTTAATATATATATAAAAGTCACTCCATTACTTGAAGAGATTGTATAGAAATCATTCAGTGTGTTGTTTCTATGAATACTTTGAACAATCATATCTTATAAAGGGTCGCCCCTTTTTCTAAATTCAACAAAGAACTCATTTTTGAAAAGACTATTTTGTAAAATTGGTTGTTATAATTAAGTGAACAGTGCCACGCCCCTAAAGTCATTTTAAAGCTCAAGAATTTCCCGGGTACGGGCAGTTAGTTTGAACTAAATCCGAGCAGGGCTTCAAAAGTTAAAAGCTATTGAACCCTGACATTGTGACAAAATGGTATTGAAAAATGTCCACAGATTTTGCCAAATTCTCCAAACAATAGCAATAACAACAACCACATGAAAATGTAGGTAATGTTGTTTGTTCATGGCTTTCCAAGCACAACTCTGATTTTAATCAAATTTTTTGCAAACATTTAGAAATTCTATAGCTTTGCGATGATGATGGACGTGGCACTGCCCATTTGCTTAAACAATTTTAAGTTTACACAAAAAGTTTGAACAAAATTCGTCTAACCGTTTCCAAGCTGTAAGGCTTTAAAAATCATAATTAAGATTGACTTACTGAGCAATTCTGAGCGCCTGGTATTTTTCACACATTTTAATGTTTATGTGAGTTTCAAAATTATGACTTGCATGGTATATAACTAAAAAACTATTTTCTTCAAATCTTCACTATGGATAGGTATTAAACATTTTAACCTAAAACTTATACATTCTAAATTTGCGCCGTTTTGAAGAATTTTTAGAACTCTTTTACATGCAACGATTTTTTAAAAATTCTTTTCATTTGATCAGAACTGGCACTTACCGGCACTTTTAAATAAATTATAGTATAGATTATATTGGTGTATATACCTTACACTTGCTTAAGTGATGTGGGCTATAAATAATATTTTCTTTTATTTTCTTCTAAAAATTTTTTAAGTTAGGTTACACAGAGAAGTGCAGACATTGCTATGGAGCACATTCTTTACATATGTTTATGTATAAAATGAAGAAGAAATGAAAAAGGACATTACAATAATGATAACAACAACAACGTAATAATGATGATGATGAAATGACCTTCACATATGTAGGTACAACAACACAATTAACAAGTCTCCTAATTCAACATACACAGCACCCAACAGCATACACGCATAAAATAAACATATTTAACTTTAGCAAGATGACGGTGATGTCTACCTTTGCATGCGTGCTATGTAGAGGCATTTCAGCAAATCATAACTTCTTAACCAACATAGAAACTGTTCTCCAAAGACCAAGCAGTCAAGTAAAGTAAGACAAAGTAAAGCAGAGCAAATATTACCTTAGCGACCTGTTTGATACTTTTAATGCACACGTTCTCTTCATATATATAATATATGCGATACGTTTTCATCTGCTTAAAGTGCACCAAACTAAATTATAAAAAAGAAAATTATAGTGCTTCAAAAAATATGTTTGCAACGACCACTACAAGCCGTACCCTGGCAGCCCACCAACACTCACTATCCATTTGATATCAAACACCACTACTATACAAATGCACTATATTTTAACGTAGCTTATGTATGTATTATATGTGTTATTTTTTTATCAGTTACAAAACATTTTGAAAAAGTGAATATATTTTTGTAAACACAAGAAAATGCTTAAAAAAAGGTAATAAGAACAAGATAGAAAAGTTCGGTTAAGACCGAAGCTTAAATACCCTCCACCTTTTGTAATTCTCTAAAAAATAAGCTCCTATTGCCATATTTATGTATATGACTGTTTCATGTACTTACGCAAATAGTGTTTTTTTTTTAAATTATAGGCGTTTGCGTTATTCAATCACGCCCATTTTTGGCACAGTGTTGGATAACGGTACCCTTTATATATATACTAAATTTCAATTTGATAGACATAGTATTGTGCGATATATAATTTTTTAAAGATACAATTTTTTCGAGGTATGATGAGATTTTCGTTTATTGTGGGCGTGTCTCTTTACCGATTTTGCCCAATTTCAATACGGAACAGCGAAATTGTACTAAGAATACGTATGCAAAGTTTCAATTTGATATCTCAAAAATTACGACCGTGAGAGTGCCAACAACAGACGGACACACGGACACACGGACGGACATGTCTCAAACGATTTCTCTTTTCATGCTGATTAAGAATATATATGGTTTGTGGGGTCTCCAACGCTTCCTTCGATGTGTTGTAAACGGATGATCAAAATGAATATACCCTCTTCCCTAAGGTGGAGGGTATAAAAAACAAGTAAGAAAGTTAAATTTGGCTTGAGCCAAATTTTAAATACCCTCCACATGCACAATGGTGGACGTGGCAAATATATAGATATATTGCGCCCTCTAATAGTGTGTGTGTATTACGAATCAGCTTGCAAGTCTAGTTTTACGTTGAATATGATTTTTTGAATATTGTTGGCGTGTCTGTTATACGGTCGCGCCCCTTTAACTATAGGAAGGAAATATTTATAGATTTACATACCAAATGCACGAAGAAACCTTGTAGAAATGTCTCAACAATATCTCAAAATTTATTATTGTGAGATTGCCTTCAACAGACGGACACACGGTAATACTTGTCTAGACCGCCCCAAATTTTGATGCAAATCAATAAACAATTTTGTAGAATATCTGATGCCTCCATCTGCAAAATCTGCAAATCGAATGACAAATTTAGTATACCGGCCATCTTTATGTGGTGGGTATAAAAACAAGCCAACCAACCAACCAATCAACCCGTGAAGTTAGTCCAGCTTTTTATATATATTCTTAGTTAAACAATAACAACAACAAAATTCACTGATTATCATCCTCAAATACCAATAACACTAACATTGTTCATTGCTGTTGTTATTGGTGTTGGTGCTGTTGTTAAAACGTTTTTTCTTTTTAACAATATGTTTTGCTGCTGAGTGCAGTTACCGATGATGGTGTGCTGACCGGGGTCTTGTACGTAAACTAGTTAAAGAGAGTGACTGGCTGGTTTTACTTGCATTGCATGTGTATAGCTGGACAACAAAAATAAAAATAATATTAATAAAAAAGCAGCCCAAACCGCAACCACAACAACCGACGACTCGACTCACCATCAAGAGCATCAAGCATCTGCTTTTTTCTTGCAATTTTTTTATTTCCTTGTACACTTACATCTTCTGCTGTTATTCTTCTTAAGCTTTCTGATTATTTGTTGGTTATTATTATTGTTGTTGTTGTTGTTTTCTACTATTAAGTTATTTTTATACACTCCACCTTAGGGAAGAGGGTATATTCATTTTGATCATCCGTTTACAACACATCGAAGGAAGCGTCGGAGACCCCACAAACCATATATATTCTTAATCAGCATGAAAAGAGAAATCGTTTGAGACATGTCCGTCCGTGTGTCCGTGTGTCCGTCTGTTGTTGGCACTCTCACGGTCGTAATTTTTGAGATATCAAATTGAAACTTTGCATACGTATTCTCAGTTCAATTTCGCTGTTCCATATTGAAATTGGGCAAAATCGGTAAAGAGACGCGCCCACAATAAACGAAAATCTCATCATACCTCGAAAAAATTGTATCTTTAAAAAATTATATATCGCACAATACTATGCCTATCAAGTTGAAATTTGGTGTATATATAAGTGGTACCGTTATCCAACACTGTGCCGAAAATGGGCGTGATTGAATAACGCAAACGCCTATAATTAAAAAAAAAACAGTATTTACGTAAGTACTTGATATAGTCATATACGCAAATATGGCAATAGGAACTTATTTTTTAGGGGATTATAAAAGGTGGAGGGTATTAAGCTTCGGTCTTAACCGAACTTCTCTAACTTGTTCTTGTTACTTTTGAGATGGATACGGACTATCTTCTTAACTCTTAATAGCCTAGCTACCAGCAAGTTTCTCTTCATACAAGAATGTGTGTGTGTGTGTGTGTGTGTGTGTGATCGTCAAAGCATTTTTTTTTTCTGTCCACCGTCTTAGTTATGATGATGAAGATCATTACAAAACTTTGAAGACCCTACAAAGTTTATAAAGTCTTTATCATTCAATCCATGTGCCCATGAATGTATCAGTACATAAGACACTGGCTTTAAAGTTAAGAATAACATACATACAAAAGTATATATATGTGTAAGGCTTTAGATGAAATATATGTAGATATTTATATATATATTAAATATTGGTAGAGTTCCCAAAAATTAAAATAATACAGTTCAGAACTACCATTACATGCTATATTAACAATAGCTGGGCAGTGCTTTATCTGTCTGTCCTGTACATAGTTGTATTCTTCTTTTTAATTTGCGCGAGTGAATCTTTCTCTCTTTCTCGCTAGGGTTGGGTGTCGCTGATCTAAATTACATTGTAGATCAAATGAAAACAAACAGCTAAATAAATATAACATAGACCATAAACAGCCTATTTTTTGAGAAAACTCAATTTCAATGTAAAAAAATTATTTTTCTCTCCGTTAAATTTTCAGAAAATCATTTGCCAAAATTAAAGTAATAACTTTGCATTAAAATATTATGTAAAATTTTGAAAATAGATGTTTTTACTATTCTTAGAGTATAATGTTTTATTCAAAATATTCATTAAGAGTATTAACATTATTTAATTGAATTTAAGTAACTATTGTAACTTTGATGGCTATCCTCATAGTAAGGAAAGCCAAGTGGTAAAATATAATTTTATGAGAATCCGAAAATATAAAATATTATTTATTAATGGAGTAACCAAATCGGTTAAAAGCCTTATTCCAAATCAAGCAAAATCTTTCATAATAACAAAAATAAAGCTTAAGTGTTGAATGTATTTATAATTAACCATTGTGGGCGAGGTTGCATAACAGACACACCCAGAATTTTACTAATGAGGTAAACTTTAACTTATACAAACAACTTATACTTAATTAAGTGCGTTAAGAGACCATGAAGGCCATAAGGAAGGGCCCTTAACATTAGACCTAAACCAAATTCCTAACCTTTTTATACCTTCCACCTTAGGGAAGAGGGTATATTCATTTTGATCATCCGTTTACAACACATCAAAGGAAGCCTCGGAGACCCCACAAACCATATATATTCTTAATCAGCATGAAAAGAGAAATCGTTTGAGACATGTCCGTCCGTGTGTCCGTCTGTTGTTGGCACTCTCGCGGTCGTAATTTTTGAGATATCAAATTAAAACTTGGCACACTTACTCTTAGTTTAATTTCGCTGTTCCGTATTGAAATTGGGCAAAAATGGTTAAGAGACACGCCCACAATAAACGAAAATCTCAACATACCTCGAAAAAATCTATCTTAAAACAAGATAGAGAAGTTCGTTTAAGACCGAAGCTTAAATACCCTCCACCTTTTATAATCCTCTAAAAAATAAGTTCCTATTCCCAAATTTATGTATATGACTATTTCATATACTTACGCAAATAGTGTTTTTTTTAAATTATAGGCATTTGCGTTAATCAATCACGCCCATTTTTGGCACAGTGTTGGATAACGGTACCACTTATATATACACCAAATTTCAACTTGATAGGCATAGTATTGTGCGATATATAATTTTTTAAAGATACAATTTTTTCGAGGTATGTTGATATTTTCGTTTATTGTGGGCGTGTCTCTTAGGCCAAATCTTAAATACCCTCCACCTCCACAACGGTAGGCGTGGCAAATTTAGATATATTGCATCCTCTAATAGTGTGTGTGTATTACGTATCAGCTTGCAAGTCTACTTTTACGTTGAGTATGGTTTTTGGTAAATTGTGGGTGTGTATGCTATCCGACCATGCCCATTTTTGGTACATTGATGGATGGGCTAACTTTTAATAAGTGCACTTAATTTCAAGTTCACAGACCAACTATTGTGGCAGATATAAAGATTTTTATTGATTGTGGGCGTGTCTCTAAGCCGAATACGCCTATTTATGGCATATCAATGAAGCTAATATATATAGATATACATACCAAATTTCATGTTTGTAGCTCAATTTTTGTGGCAGATAAATAGATTTTTGTTGGTTGTGAGCGTGGCTCTTGACCGATTTTGCCCATTTTAAATAGCGATCTGCGTGCAAAAACCAAAAGTGCCTGTACAAAATTTCAGCTCAATATCTCAAAATTTATGCTCGTGAGAGTGCCAACAACAGACAGACACACGGACATACATGTCTAAATCGACTCAGTTTTTGACTATATGTCAAGAATATATATACTTCATAGGATCTCTGACGCCTCCTTCTGGGTGTTGCAAACGGAAGAACAAACTTGGTATACCTTCGTCACTGAGGTGGAGGATATAAAAAAGGAAAAATTCAAAAGTCTCCAACTTTTGACTTAGCACTCTGTCTATTGACCCTTTTTTCTACCTCGAGAATTATCTTCTTTCAACTCCATATCTTTTAACTGTATAATAATTGCTGTTTGTATGTACGACCTTCACAGTATACATATGTAGACGATAAAGATAAATGATATGTTTCGTTTAAGTTTTATGTTCTTGTTCAGTTCATTCAAGTTTTGAGGTCAAGGATATTGATAATGTACCCTTTTGTTGATCACAAAAGTGCCCCTAACCCAACCTCTCTTGGATGATGCCAGGAACATGCCTTACCATCTCTCCATTCAGTTTTGCTTTATTTACGTTTCAAGATATCAAGTGATTTAGTGTTTTTCTTTATTGCGAAGCCAAGACCTTCTATAGCAAAAATGTTTGTCCAATGATTAGCTTATAAGTCAGAGCGAAAAAAATACGCTCCGCCATAAGAAAAATGGTGTATTTGTTGGTAAAATGACGAACTACTGATAATCGTCTCTACATCAATATCTTAATGAAACGTTTACGATATTTAAAAAATGTAAAAAAATGGACTTGTTGGACTTATAATCGTGGCTAAATAGATTATTAAATGTTCTCGGAGTTGTTTAATTTGTAATGGTACTGTGAACTAAATGATCACAGGATCTTCGCAGTACCTAGGTGTTTTAAAATTGACCAAAGTAATATATTACAAAAGATTTTTCCCTTAGCAAACCATTTTTTCCGCTTAAAGTTCCCAAATAACTATAGCACTGTGTACAATACATTGTTCAAATCTGAAACTTTTATACGACTTTTTTAAAGCTAGTGAATCAGATTCGGTTTAAGCCGAATGTAGCCCTTTTGTTATACCTTTCACCTTAGGGAAGAGGGTATATTCATTTTGATCATCCGTTTACAACACATCGAAGGAAGCCCACAAACCATATATATTCTTAATCAGCATGAAAAGAGAAATCGTTTGAGACATGTCCGTCCGTGTGTCCAACTGTTGTTGCCTCTCTCGCGGTCGTAAATCTTAACATACCTCGAAAAAATTGTATCTTTAAAAAATTATATATCGCACAATACTATGCCTATCACGTTTAAATTTGGTATATATATAAGTGATACCGTTATCCAACACTGTGCCAAAAATGGGCGTGATGCCTATAATTTAAAAAAAAACACTATTTGCGTAAGTATATGAAATAGTCATATACATAAATATGGGAATAGGAACTTATTTTTTAGAGGATTATAAAAGGTGGAGGGTATTTAAGCTTCGGTCTTAACCGAACTTCTCTATCTTGTTTTTGTTTTTATTCTTATTCTTAAGCACTAACAACATTTCTTATGTTTATTATGGCGGTCACCCGTGCGGTGTGCTTATTTTTTTAGTACTCTATGTTTATTTACAAAAGTAAGTAAAACCTTAAATTTTGACTTGGGCCAAATCTTAAACACCTTCAACACTGTTCTATAACATGAGATGCGCGTGGCATCACTCTTTCTTTTAACAACTATTAAAGTTTGTGTTGCATGTTACCTGAGCAAATGACTTTGGTACCAAAGAGAATATTTTTTGGATATTATAGGCGTGGCTATTACGTAAAAAAAAAATTCCACCTCGATGTCTAAATTTTAGCTGCCATGACCGTTTCAACATAGCACACACACACACACAATTCACAACCAGATGAACTTGTCCAAATCGACTCTGATTTTGCTGCCAAAGAATAATATATTAACTTTGTGTGACTTTTTTATGGCACTTTTCTAAGAGTTACATACAAAATGATACACTTAATATTCCCCATATTATGTGGAAAGGTATAAAAAAAATACATACATAAAGAATTACAGATTACACGATACGTAAAACTTAAGGAATTTTATAACCATTGTGAAATAGGTATGCTTCTTACATACAAGTATTTACATTTACTATGAACTTGGAAGTGACAATTGCCATCTTTAAAAAGTTATCGCGTACATTGTTAAAAGCCACTTTCAAGAGAGACACCCTTAACACATAATAAAACACGTAAAATCCTTTTATTCAGTGACACTGTTACTTATTTCATGGAAACTCTGTATATATGAATTTAAGAAAAAAAAGTCGTTTTTATGCATATGGTCGGTGGTTTCAAAGTTTAGTGTTTCAAGATTTCTAGATGACTCTAGCTTGAGGATAGTATATATGGTAGCGTTCAAAGTTTCTGATTAATTTATTTTATATAAATATATACTGTTACATATATATATGTGCTACATACAGTGACAGTCATTTTTAAATGTTGCACTAATAATTTTTCCAGTAAATAGGAGTTAAAGCTAATTTTGACTTAGGCCATATCTTAAACGTCTTCCACATTCATATACAAAATGAGGGCGTGGCAGGTTCATGATTACACTCTCTAATCGAGTATTAGCATAATAGTCGAGTTTTACGAGTTTTACCCATTTTTGGCTTCTCGATGAATGGGATAACTGTAAATATGTGTAGCAAACTTCAAGTTCATAGCTCGATTATTGTAGCAGATACATTATAATTTTGTCGATTGTGCGATTGCTCATTTAAATAGTCATCCGCATGAAGAAATTATAAGTGTGAACGGTTCATATATTTTACTCATACAACACGATTTCATCTAGCGCGTTAAATTAGAGTCTACTGTACTATGTATAATGGAAATAATTGATAAAATTAGATTAAATTAGCATAACATATACAATATTATGTAGCAACATAATGTTTTCGTTTATATTGCATAGCCAATAATCAAATTCATTTTAAACACAAACTAATTTATAACTTCGTCTACCAATTAATGTTGAAAAAAATCCAATTTTCTCATTCATTTTTTAAGTACATATGTATGTATTAAGTTTCCAAGCCCTCAAGGCTATAATACCTAAATATAAAGATATAGTACAATATAACCACGTTAACAATACTCTTTCATTGTCCTTTTTATACCCTCCACCTTAGGGAAGAAGGTATATTCATTTTGATCATCCGTTTACAACACATCAAAGGAAGCCTCGGAGACCCCACAAACCATATATATTTTTAATCAGCATGAAAAGAGAAATCGTTTGAGACATGCCCGTCCGTGTGTCCGTCTGTTGTTGGCACTCTCGCGGTCGTAATTTTTGATTTATCAAATTAAAACTTGGCACACTTATTTTTAGTTTAATTTTGCCGTTCCATATTGAAATTGGGCTAAATCGGTCAAGAGACACGCCCACAATAAACGAAAATCTCATCATACCTCGAAAAAATTCTATCTTTAAAAAATTATATATCGCACAATACTATGCCTATCACGTTGAAATTTGGAACTTATTTTTAGGGGATTATAAAAGGTGGAGAGTATTTAAGCTTCGGTCTTAACCGAACTTCTCTATCTTGTTCTTTTTTTTTTATATATATATACTTTATATTATATGTCTCCCATTAATGTTTTGAATGCAACCAAAATAATTTTAAACAAATTACTTCATAGACAACGTGCTTTACAATAGTTTACAAATTAGCAAGAAAAAAAAAATAAAGCACAAAACGTGTAAAATTGAACTGCATTCGATATAATAAATAATTGGAATGAAAACGAATTTTAATCTGGTTAAGAATCCACCCGCCTTCACTTACTATAAACGTTTTTAAATTTGTATACCCTACACCACAAAGAGCAAATTAAGTGCGGACACATGAGTGTGACTCTTAATAGGGCAAATATTTTTTTCCTTCAGATATAAAATTTTTATACAGAATCAATCTGATTTAATGTAACCATGGTCGCCTGTCAGTCCAAGTAAATTTGCGCTTGTGGTCGCGTTTTTCAGATATTTGGATAAAATATATTTGCAAAAATTTGACTAAGTAAACATGTGTATATATCGAAAATGGTACCTCCTATTGATCTGAAAATACTTGCGCCCCTTGTCCTAAATTCTTTGGAGAATCCAATAATCGTAATTTCGAGGTCCTAGGATGACTAATTTTTGATAGTGATTAATATTATAATGGTTATTATAATTAAGTGGACAGTGGCACACCCCTAAATGGCATTTTAAAGCTCAAGAATTTTCCAAGTACGGGCAGTTAGTTTGAACTAAATCCCAGCAGTGCTTCAAAAGTTATAAGCTATTGAACCCTGACATTGTGACAAAATGATATAAAAAATATTTCCACAGATTTTGCCAAATTTTCTAAACAATAGCAGTAACAACAACCACAACAAAAAGAAGGTAATAGTATTTTGTTCATAACTTTCCAAGCATAACTATGATTTTGGTCAAATTTTTTTGCAAACATTTTTCTTCAAACTGTACCTTTTGCTTAGAAAAGGACTTTTTTAAAAGTGTTTATTACGTGTTTATTAGCTAAATGGGTGATGGCACGCTCATATATACATATATGTTTCATTTGAAAGCTTAATTAATTTACAAATTTTCACAAAAAGTTACAATTTACGACTTGCTTGCTTTATAACTTAAAAACTGCTGCTCCCATTTTGGTTAAATATTTCGCAAAAAATTGCATATATCTCAAAATCGTGCGATTCTGATTCCATCTATCCGTCTGTCTGTTCTTGTAAATTATGGGCAGCTACAGGTCACATTTTTTGAGAGATTTTGATGAAATTTGCTACAAGTTTACATATATATGTTGATTGCTCCAGAAAGGAACCCTATAGAAAATGAACCAAATGGAACTAAGAGGACTAAGTTTAGAACCCCTCCCCATATAAGTTCTATTATAATGGAAGTCTTGATGTGGCACAAAACTGCAATTCTTAATATATTTTTACAATATTTGGTGAAGAATAGTTAATTAGCTTAATTAACTGTAACAAATTTGTGCTCGATCGAACAATTTTTGGAGCCCTCATTTCCCAAAGTGATTTATATGTGAATATTTTATGTTTACTGATATAACTAAACAATTAGTTTAGTTGTATCATAATTTTGTAATAGTTGTAGCATAATTTGTGGATTGGATATAATATGATCGAGTTTGACCGATGATAATATTTTCACTTGTTTTAATATTAGATTTTTTTAATTAATTAGATTAGAACGGAATTCTTGTTGGCAAATGTTAAGCACAACAAAGTTAGCCTGATATACGTATTGGAGGTTGAGCTATATTTGATATTTCATTAAATTCTCAATTGAAAGCCAATTATCATTACTGTTTGTAGTCAAGTCGGTCTTATTGTTAAAGCCGTAGGGTTGTTACCCATTTTCATGGATATCATGTAACGTAAAAATGGTTCACATTGAAGTCGTTTCTTACAAGTGAATGATGCGGTAAAAGTAGTATTTTGTGCTATATAGCCATCTACCTAACGGTATAATACATGCATGTCTGTCTTAACAACAGGGCCTTGTATCTTGCATTTATTAGTTGTGGTGCCCCAATAAAAATGTTCATGTTAAGTGTCAGCTGTACGTAATAATGGCAAATGTCATAAATAAAACTTAAACTACTACCACTGCTACTACCAACAACCCATTCAAACAATGGCATGAAACATTTCTTCTACATATCTTGTACGTACGTACTTTGCATTTCTAAAAGTTTCCACTAAACCTCCCGTTTTACATATAAACGGGGTGATTTATGTTAATCAGAGAGGTGCAAAGGCAAGCCAACACAAGTTCAACCTTTCACTTGTGTTTAATTTCTAAAAACTTCATTCTTGAAAAAAAAGTAGAAATATTTTTTTTTTTTTAAATTGTGTTTTTGTCTTTTTTTACAAACATATATGTTGTTGCTGTTATGTTTTCGTTTTTAGTTTAATATTATTTATTGATGACAATTTGATTACAAGCTGTCTGGCCTCTAAGAGTACATGGAAATCTGTGTAAATAGAACACAACATCATCAATGGAAGATCATTATCATTATCGCAGTGATGATCATTTAGAAATTTGCCAACAATCACACGCTCTCATTCATCATTATATACTTTTTTTGTATTATTGGTGGGTATGCAAAGGTGAAGGCTAATTGGGTCACTCTGTCAGTAACATCTCTACGTATACATATATATATATATATATTTGTTTGATATTATAATTTTTGTCTATTTCGAAATCTCTAAAAAATAAACTTATAAGTCTTATGGTTGATTTAAATAAATTATTACTGTACTGTGAATACAAAGCTAATAACATCTAACTTTTATATATATATATTTATTCAAACAATTAGTTATAATGTAATTTTCATTACAAACGATTTTAATTAAATTCAAATATATTATAAGATTAAGCTAAAACAAACAGAAAGAGACTAAGTACTAAAATTAACGTATTGTACAAAATTATTTTAAACAACAACAACAACGAAAATACAAACAACAATTATATATCTCATAAATATTGATTCCTCGTCTCGTGGCTTTAGAATTAGGAGTTTTTGCCATTTCAAAATCTCTTCATAAAAACCAAGTGGAGTTTTTCCCTACAAAACAAAGTTTAAACTGTTGTAAAATTAAACAAGTAAGAAAACTAAATTGGCTTAAGTCAAATATTAAATACCCTCCACAACTACCTATAAGCGGTGGACGTGGCAAATACATGATTGCCCTCACTATTAGTGTATGCATTACGCATCAGTTTGCCAGTCGATTTTTACGCTGCCTACACTTTTTCTTGTAAATTATCGACGTATCTGTTATCCGACCCTACGCATTTTTGGCATATCGAGGGATGGGATAACTATAGATATGCATACCAAATTTTAACTTCGTAGGTAATTTTTTGTGGCAGATATAAAGATTCTACTTAATTGTAGGCGTGTCTATCATCCGATCACACCCACTTTTAGCACATTAATAAATGGGGTAATTATAAATATATGTATCAAATTTCAATTTAATAGCTTAATTTTTGTGCCAGATAAATAGATTTTTGTGGATTGTAGGCGTGGCCTTTGATCTATTTTGCCCATTTTAAATAGCCATCTATATTCGAATAAAGAGTACATATGTGAGGTTTCCGAAGCGTTCTTCTGGGTGTTGCAAACGGAATGACAAACATCCATCTTATGTGGAGGGTATAAAAGTATTAACGCAAGAGAAAAATATTTGCGTCGTTTAAAAGCTTATAGTCTTAAAATTCGGGTGAAGAAGAAGAATTTTACATATGACATTAAAATTCAGTCGAAATTGTCTACTCTTATCTACTTTTATAGCTCTTAAAAAACAACTTTCATGATTTGTTTATTTATTTATATAACCATTCACTCAGGGGATGACTCCTATACGTGCAAGCACGGTAGCGGTTAGAATGGATTCGAGGGAGGATAGAGGGAGTAGTGTTTGTGTACATTCGTTTCGAATTTGCGCACACTAGGCATGGTGGAGGTAGGTGGTTCCAGAGGCGAACACCCCGGTTGAAGAACGAACCATTTCGGTAATGTGTTGTGCGATACGCTGGCAACAAATGGGTGGGATCGTTGAGCAAGCCTGGTTGTCCTACTAAAGGGTTTCAGCGGTAGACACATCTCTTTTACCTCTCTAGAACATATGCCCTGGAAGTACCTGTAAATAAGCACAACACAGCTCACATTAAGTCGGTGTTCAAGTGTGTCGAGAGAGTTGGATACTTCCTCGTCACCTATAATCACCAGAGCGTTTGGCTGTATGCGAACGAGAATTTTCAAACATGGGTTAGAGGCGGCGTAAATATTTCGGTGTCAGCTGATGTAAGGTATTTTTTACACCGTTTTAGAAAAACCTAAACTCCTAGCTACATCTTTGGACATTTCGAACAAGTGCTCCGTCTAGCGGACTTCCAGCGGACTGAATTATTATGCCCTTCTGCGGCTGATTCTTCCATATTTACGCCGCCGAAGGATAGAGGGCGGCCATCACTGTCCCTGTGCGACAGATGGCGCGTTGCTGGGCCTTTTATTAAAGGAAAATGAATGACAAAGAGTGCTGTTATCAGCGAAAGTGTAAGCAGGGTTCTCCGTCAAGCACAGAAGGTCATTGACGAATACCAGGAAAAGGGAAGGGGAGGGTATACTGATTAGATGCGTAACCCGAATTGAACGGTTACTCAAGAAGCTCGATATAAATTGAACGAAATTGTTGTTCACACCAATCGCTATCAATTTGGACAACAAAGCATCATTCTATACTCTGTCAAATGCCTTAGAGATATCCAAAGCAACAACCTTACTTTCGCCAAAGTGGCGAATAGCTTAATACAAGTTCCGTTGGGTAGGCTATCGCCAGTGGACCGATTTTTGCGAAATCCGTATTAACGGTTACTGATCAGATTGTTAGCCTCAAGATAACTCATCAGGTGAAAGTTTAAAATAGTGTCCATTGTTTTGGCTATGGCGCTACAAATAGTGATTGGCCGATAGTTTGCAGGGCCTGAAGGGGTACCTTTTTTTGGTACCGGTTGTACATTGGCAATCTTCCAGCACGTTGGGTAAGTGTTTGCATGGTAACACTTAATAAAAAGATTGCGCAATGGTTTAGAGTGTTGCGCCGCACTTGCTAAGAAGAAAAGGGTGTATGTCATCCGGCCCTGGAGTTTTGCGAACGTTGAGACTAGCAAGAACCTTTTTAACTGCCGGGGTACGAAAGAATAGATTAGGCATTATGTGTGCTACTCTTTCGACCATAGGAAGTGGTTGATTGCTGTGTGGAAAGAGGCAGTTTGAAGCAAACATTTCAGCCAATACATTAGCTTTATCAACCAGGTCAGATATTATTTGGTCGCCTACAAAGAGAGATGGAATTGATGCCGAAGTTTGATTTTTACATCTTTTTACAAACGACAAAAAACTCTTGCTACCTTTGGGGGTGGCAAGAATCTTAGTACCCAGTCGTTGCTCGTGCAGAGCTTTTACACGACGTAGTACAGGGTTGCATATGTTTCTAGCTTGTTTGCGAAGCAGATTAGTTTGGTCGTTTGGATTCAAACGCCATATTCTAAACGCTTCCTCTCTGGACCTGACAGCATCAGTGCATATCTGGTTAAACCAACTGTTGTCCTTGGGTTTAACTGAAATTTTTGAAATTTCAAAAAATTATTATAAGGAATGGACGACCGCATTCCGCATTTATTTTGTATCATTTCCGCAGCGGCATTTACATTGTCATCTAAGAAACATAATTTTCAGTTGTAATGCTGGAAAAATGTGGTAAATTGGGGATCCTGCGTGCAATAATGTTGCTGGCACTGGAACACTAAACCATTGGGTATATATACCACAAGGCCTATGTGGGGGATAAAGTTAGGAAAAATTTGGTACAGGCAGGTGAAAATCCTGAGCATCGAAATCTGGAGCCACCTGAGTATCACATAGGGTAAATATATCGGGCCGAAACTGACGTGAATGGACATATATAACAAAAAAGTTCGCCCGTAGTCCGCGAATGTTGTGTGTTTTTACAGCCAGTATCATAAAAAGCAAGCCACCCACAAAGATCAACGAATATGTTCTCTATATAGCACATACTTCATATAATGTCTAAAACATACACTACGGCTGACATGAATAAGGCTAGAGGCCAAATTTCCTCTCTTATTTTCTTTTTATAATTGTACTTTTTTCATTTATTTTGTTTTTTTTTTTGTTTTGTTTTAATTACAAATTTAATTAAACAAACATTTGGAAAAAAATGTGTAAAACTAATAGCTCGTCTTAAATTGAATTTAATACAATATCCTGTTTCTGTGTAATCTTAGTGTAGAGTCCTGACATCTGTTTTGTTTTTGACTTCAAGAAATGGTATAACAAGCTTTATGCAAGTAATGTGTGGCGTTTATATTTGTAGTCAAATGCACAAGTTTTTTTTTGTTTTTTCATTTAACCCAAAAATGCCTTCACTTTTAATATGTACACATACGTACACACAAACATACACATAAAACAAACGAAAACAAAGTGAAATTTTACAATTATGAATTATAAAATGCATAAGCACACCATGTAAATGCTTTTAGAAGTTGCAGACATAATTGAGAAACACACACGGAAACTGATTAACGTTCAGATTTTAATAAATTGTTATTTTATTAAGCAACAGATGTAAAGAGGGGAAGAGAATGCAACACTCTCTTTATGGCATTTTTTTTTTTAAATTTTAATTTTTATTTTTTGACGTTATGATGTAATCGCTTAAAAAAATATTTCGAATAGTAAAAAATTTGTATGGAAAGTTTATTCTTGTGTTTTGCAAATATTTTAATAACAGCAACAATAACAATTTTTCTACGTTTAACAAATGGTTGCAGTCTTAGCTTGTTATATGTACACGTATAATTTATAAAAAAAAGAGTGCGCGGTCATTTTATTTTTATGCATTTTTTCCATTGAAATAACTCCGCTATCAAATTAGTTCATCTTTTTAAGTTTGTTTTTGAACTGTTGTTGTTGTTAGTTTGTGTGCCTATGTTATAAAAATCCGAAACCATTAAGCCGCTGGAAAAAAATCTATTGCGCGCCTATAATAAAATATCATCCATTTAGCCATGGAGGTAGACCACTACCACTTCGTCAGTGTTATAAAGCTTTAGGTAATCATTCCATACTTTACATTTATGTGATACAAACGAGGATAGAAAGAGTGAAAGAGAAGGAGAGAAAGAGACAGAGAAAGAGAGCTTACTAAAAATATTTTTTATTGTTGTTAGTGTAAAATCTATGTCTCGTAATTTTTTGTAACATTGCGTTGCTGGATATATTTTTTTTTTTGTTTTTTTTTTATGTCTTAAATTTTTATTATGTTGAACAATTTATTTGTCTGCCAATGCACAACCCGCTGACCCTAATTCCTTATGTATATATATATATGACTTTTTTATGGATTTTACGGGTAGGCTTTTAATCTACCTGGTAGGTATGAAATTCGAATTCTTTTTCTTATTATAACACTTCCGCTTAATTTCTGTGGAATTTTTTATGAATGTTAGCTTTTTCAAAATATTTAAATAAAAAATACAACGCTTCCGTGTAAGTAGTAAAATATTTTTTGTAAGGAAAAGTTCTATCACTGGCTTCGTTTTCTTTGACCATCTTTTTCACTTTTTATGCAAAGTTAAAATGACACAAATGAAGTGAAATATCTGTCAAGGCCGACAATTTAATACTCTACATCCTAATTTATGTTACAATTAGTTTAGTTGTATCAGTAAACGTGAGGTACTTACACATAAATCACTTTGCGAAATATTATTATATGGGGAGGGGCTCTAAAAATTGCTCGATTGGGCCCAAATTTGTTACAGCCAATTATTAAGCTAATTAACTATTCTTCACCAAATATTGTAAAAATATATTAAGAATTGCAGTTTTGTGCCACATAAAGACTTCCATTATAATAGAACTTATATGCGGAGGGGTTCTAAATTTAGTCCCCTTAGTTCCATTTGGTTCATTTTCTATAGGGTTCCTTTCTGGGGCAATCAATATATATATGTAAACTTGTAGCAAATTTCATCAAAATCTCTCAAAAAATGTGACCTGTAGCTGCCCATAATTTACAAGAACAGACAGACGGACAGACGGAATCAGAATCGCACAATTTTGAGATTTATGCTGTGTTTTGCAAAATATTTAACCAAAATGGGAGCAGCAGTTTTTTAGTTATAAAGCAAGCAAGTCCTAATTTCGAAAATCATCCAAAACATCAAAATATGAGACAAATACCAGGCGCTCAGAACTGATCAGTAAGCCAAATTCGTTTGATTAAACATATTTTTTAAAATCTTATACCTTGGAAACGGTTGGATGAATTTTGTTCAAACTTTTTATGAAAATTTGTAAATTAATTCAGCTTTCAAATAAAACATTTATATATGTTGGCGTGGAATCACACATTTAGCTAATAAACATGTAACATGTACTTTTAAAAAGCAAAAGATGCAGAAATTTCCAAATGTTACCAAAAAATTTGGCCAAAATCGTAGTTTTGCTTGGAAAGTCATGAAAAAACATTGCCTTAATTTTCGTGTGGTTGTTGTTATTGCTATTGTTTGGAAAATTTGGCAAAATCTAAAATAAAAACGTACTCTGGATATATTTTTTAAACCATTTTGTCACAATGTCAAGGTTCAATAGCTTTTAACTTTTGAAGCGCTGGTCGGAGTTAGTGCAAACTAACTGCCCGTACCTGGAAAATTCTTCAGCTTTACAAACTTAGAGAATTAGACAGAGTGAGAGAGAGAGAAAGATAGATGGATACAGAGAGAGAGAGAGAGGTAGAGATCATTATCTAGTAAACTTGCCTATGTTACAACTGTTTTGTTTCGTTAGGCAACTATTGACCCTACTTCTTATACACATACATATATACTTAATATGTATGTAAAAATAATACAGATAATTACGGGCATAGTGCATAATAATAACAACAACAAAAAGTACAAAAAAAAAACTTATAAAGAAATTGCTGGGACACCCTTTTCTATAGTATCTTAAAATAATGTAAAACAAGATAGAAAAGTTCGGTTAAGACCGAAGCTTAAATACCCTCCACCTTTTGGTTTTCTCTAAAAAATAAGCTCCTATTGCCATATTTATGTATTTCATGTACTTACGCAAATAGTGTTTTTTTTAAATTATAGGCGTTTGCGTTATTCAATCACGCCCATTTTTGGCACAGTGTTGGATAACGGTACCCTTTATATTTATACAAAATTTCAACTTGATAGGCATAGTATTGTGCAATATATAATTTTTTAAAGATACAATTTTTTCGAGGTATGATGAGATTTTCGTTTATTGTGGGCGTGTATCTTTACCGATTTTGCCAAATTTCAATACGGAACAGCGAAATTGAACTAAGAATACGTATGCAAAGTTTTAATTTGATATCTCAAAAATTACATTTTTAGCACATCAGTGAATGGAATAAGTATGTAATTGCATATCAAATTTCATGTTCCTAGGTCATTTTTTGTGGCAGATATAAAGTTATTGAGTGTGAGCGAATACGCCCATTTTTGGCACATCGATGAAGCTAATTTTTATAGATGTACATACCAAAATTTAAGTTGATAGCTCAATTTTTGTGGCAGATAAGTACATTTTTGTCGATTGTGGGCGTAGCTTTGGACCGATTTTGCCCATTTTAAATAGTGATCTGCGTGCAAAAACTCTAAGTATTTGTACAAAATTTCAGCCTAATATTTAAAAATTTACGCCCGTGAGAGTGCCAACAACAGACGGACACACGGACATACATGTCTAAATCGACCCAGTTTTTGACGCTGATTAAGAATATATATATACTTTGTAGGGTGTCTGACCTCTCTATACCCTCATCACTAAGGTGGAGGGGATAAAAATGCTTTAGCACTTTATTATTGCAGACGTGGCTTTATACCAACCTGCTCTCTGATATGACAAAAACGTGCGCCAAGTTTGTAATGGATGTATAAATGTTTATCACCAATAGCTCTATTTAACCATAAATGGACGTAAAGATAGACATGCTTAAAAATGTAACTAACTAGAACTTTAAAATGAATGCTAATCAAAAATTTTTATTTATGATGGTTACAGACGTTTTCACAGAGTGAGTATATGGCCCGGATCTCTAGATGGTGGGCATAAAAATATATATAATATTGCTGTTGATGTTGTTTCAGTTATAAAAGAAAAACTTGGAAATAGTTTATAGCTTCCTTTGAACTTTTGATATGTTTGTGTTATATATGTTAAATATGTATGTGTGTGTGTGTGTGTGTGTGTGCGTGATGAAATATGTAGGTTTTCATTTTTTCTCATCCCCATGCAGCAGATAATGATAACGAAGACGGGGACGCTGATGATGATAATGACGACGATGTCTACATTTTAGATTTAATTTGATTTGATTTCATTCTCTACTACATCCGCATATAAACACATTTATAAACATATATGTACATATATACAATATAACATATTTAAGTCTATACTGTGCTTGAATGCCATTGAAATATTTTGTATTTTTGTTGCTGTCTCAAACTCCGACATTGTGGTGGCATTTCTACTTTTTTCTCTTTATAGCCTCCACCTTAGGGAAGAGGGTATATTCATTTTGATCATCCGTTTACAACACATCGAAGGAAGCCTCGAAGACCCCACAAACCATATATATTCTTAATCAGCATGAAAAGAGAAATCGTTTGAGACATGTCCGTCCGTGTGTCCGTGTGTCCGTCTGTTGTTGGCACTCTCACGGTCGTAATTTTTGACATATCAAGTTGAAACTGAGCACACTTATTCTTAGTTTAATTTCGCTGTTTCGTATTGAAATTGGGCAAAATCGGTTAAGAGTCACGCCCACAATAAACAAAAATCTCAAAATACCTCGAAAAAATTGTATCTTTAAAAAATTATATATCGCACAATACTATGCCTATCAAGTTAAAATTTGGTATATATATAAGTGGTACCCTTGTACAACACAATGCAAAAATGGGCGTGATTGAATAACGCAAACGTCTATAATTTAAAAAAAACACTATTTGCGTAAGTACATGATATATTCATATACATACATATGGCAATAGGAACTTATTTTTTAGAGGTTTATAAAAGGTGGAGGGTATTTAAGTTTCGGTCTTAACCGAATTTCTCTATCTTGTTTATTTTTCAATTGTTTTCCATGTTTTCGCAAGAAGTGGAGATAAAGGTAGAAGAAGAAAAAGCAAAAAAACCAGCCAACACAAAACCACATAACACATAGTTGAAAATCTTAACATTTATGTGTGATTGGTAACAATAATCAAACAAAGTCAAAACACCGCCAAAGTCGCGTAATAATACAAACAAACCAGCAAAAAAACTAAATTACTAAACATCAATAGTTAATGTAAGGATTGTGACGTAAAAAAAGTAGATTTTTTTTATTAATTAAACTTTTTATTTTAACCAATTTGTACAAACAATCTAACTGAACTCCACGATTCTTGTCAACCTGTGTGAAAAGTGCAGTAAGTACAATATTTAGTGAAAACAATTAAAAAAACTAAATTTAAAGCTTAGAGCAAATCTTAAATATCCTCCACATTTATGTAAAAAAGTGAGCCCAATTTAAACAGCGATTTACGTACAAAAACTAGAAGTATCTGTATAAAATTTCAGCTCAATTGTATTGTATAAGGTTGTAAGTGTGGTGCTATCCCCCATATTTGTTACATCGATAGATGGGGTAGTTAAAATTTGCTTACCAAATTTCAACATTATGAAATTTTTCTAAATTATGGGCGTGGCTTTTAATCGATTTTACCTCGAGTAGTGATCTATATATGCAGAAACTAATGTCTGTACAAAATTTAGCACCAAGGGAGTGCCAACATTAGACAGACACACGAACGGACATGTCTAGAGTTTTACTCTGATTAAGGTATATATATGCTTTATAAGACCTCCTCCATCAAAAAACTTAGCACACCTTCCGGAAGGTATAATAATAACTCTCCTGCTTCAGTAATAAAGAATTCTAAGACTCTATAATGCTGTCTGGTGTCAACTTTTCTTACTGCTGCAATATATTGTACATGTACATGTGTGTGGTTATATGATATATATATATATAAATGTGATAATTAAAATAGTTAGCACTTAATATACAAACACGTTATTTATGATATTGCATATATCGGTACAAGTCGATATAAGCAAGTACATTAATAATGTTATTGTTAATATTTTTATATGGAATGCATTGATTTAGTGTTAAATTGTTGGTGCCTTTGGCATATTATAAAACTTTATAAAGCACAAACAATACAAATAGCAATGCATTGTTAAAGTTATTCAAATCAAATTCATTATCATTACTTAGATATACACCGTACATACTTACACTGACACATACAAAAGGTACAACAATAACAATAAAGCCCCTGGCCCTGACGGCATACCCAATGAGGCCGTTAAAATCGCTGCAGAGCATAACCCCAACTTGTTTCTGCACGTATACAGTAACTGCCTAAGCTGCGGTTTATTTCCAAGCATATGGAAAAGGCAAAGATTGGTCCTGCTCCCAAAGCCGAATAAACCTGAAGGAGAACCTGGGTCCTATCGTCCCCTATGCATGATAGACACACTTGGTAAGCTGCTTGAGAAAATTATACACGACAGACTTGTACATCACATTGAAAGTACGTGCGGCCTCTCTAATAACCAATATGGCTTCCGTAAAGGGCGATCCACAATCGATGCAATAATGCATGTTAAAAACATCGCTGAAAAGGCTATCGAAGGAACACGGTGGAAAAACGGAACTAAAAAGTACTGTGCAATAGTAACGCTTGATGTAAAAAATGCATTCAACTCTGCTAGTTGGCCCCATATTATCGAGGCGCTGTGGAAAAAACACGTACCACTATATTTGGCGCACATCATAAGAAACTACCTGTCACAGCGGGTCCTGCTCTATGAATCTGCGGGTCCTGCAGGCTTATGTAACTATAATATAACAGCGGGCGCCCCACAAGGCTCAATACTTGGACCCCTGCTTTGGAATATATTATACGATGAAGTTCTAAGGCTACCAGTGCCAACAGGAGTGAGTATCATTGGCTATGCTGACGATATAGCAATTACCATCGTTGCCAAGGAACTCGCAGATATACAATCCGATTGCAGAACTACTATAGGCTTACTCACAACCTGGCTTAAGGATCGTAAATTAGAGCTTGCGCCGCAAAAGACGGAGGCGATACTAGTCACTAGCCGAAAGAAGAGAGAAACCCTGCAGCTAGATATTGAGATGACCACTATGGAGGCAATCAAATACCTAGGAGTCACACTCGATGCAAGACTATCGTTTTTACCACACTTGAATACAGTGTGCGAAAAAGCATCCCGCATATATACAGCATTCGCACATATAATGGCAAACATTGGCGGCCCTATCCAAATAAGAAGGTTACTATTGGCCAAAGTGATTTTCTCAGTAGCTCTCTACGCCGCACCGATATGGAGTAACCGTATTCAGAAGTATCCAAGCTATGCGAAAAGCCTGAATAAACTATGGCGAGCTACAGCCCTAAGAATATGCTGTGGTTTTCGTACCATATCTCTAGACGCGGCACTTATATTGGCTGGCATAGCACCGCCAGACATAATGGCGCTACAGCACACTAGGATGCATGACAGAAGGAAGGAGTTAGGCAGAAAGCTTACGCTCGCCGAGAAAAACGCCATACTCCAGAGCAGCTATAATGAATGGCAAATGAAGTGGAATGCCTCTCCACGAGGCCGATGGACATACGAGCTCTTGCCCAGCATAGGATTATGGCTGAACAGGCAGCAAGGTTGCATGGACTACTACTCGACACAAATATTTAGTGGTCACGGATGCTTTCGGGCTTACTTATATCGGTTTAATGATACGGAACCCTGGTGCCCAACGTGCAATAATGAGGAAGAAAACGCTGCACATGTACTCCTGAAATGCCCTAGATTCAGTGTCGAACGGCAATTGATTGAAGAAGTAACAGGTGAAGAAATCAGTCCAAACAGATTGTACTGGTGCATGAGTAACTCCGCTGAGGTATTCCAATGCGTCAATAATGTCTGTGCGTCTGTTATGAGCCGCCTCAGAATGGAACAGCGTGCCCGACAACGATATAGGACAGAGACCACATCACTGACGATTTGAGCTTAGGCTCAGACGGCTCTCCCGACGTAATACTTAACGGTGGTCCCGGGAGATGCACCGTCGGACGTTCGAGGAGGTTTTAGTGGGTGAAGGCCCCAGACTGACCTGCGGCTTTCAATGCTTTCCTCCTCGTTAAAAAAAAAAAAAACATACAAAAGGTACGTAGGTATATAAACGATTGCTGAACACAAACATCTTTACTATTTACTATAATTAAAATTTATATAAAAAAAAAAAATTTAAAAAATTACAAAAAATATTTTAATGAATGTCAAAGTATAGCTTCACTACGTACAGCATATATCGGCCATACAGGTTAATGTGCGTGTTTTTCTTCTTTTTTTTTTTAATTATAGACGTTTGCGTTATTTAATCACGCTCACTTTTGCCATAGTGTTAGATAACGGTACCACTTATATATATCAAATTTCAAATCTTAAATACCCTCTACATGTACTTACAAATGCTCCCTAATAGAGTGAGCATTAAGTATTAGTTTGCAAGTCAACGCTGTACGCTGAGTACACTTTTTGCAAAATAATACGCGTGCCTGTTATCCGATCATTGCCCATTTTTGGTACATCGATGAATGTATTTAAATTATAAATAGGTGCATCAAACTTCAACTTCATAGTTGGTACATCGATGAATGTATTTAAATTATAAATAGGTGCATCAAACTTCAACTTCATAGTTCAATTTCTGAATCTCCCTATGGGTGTTGCAAATAGATTAGCTTATTTAGTATACCCCCATCCCAAGTGGAGGTATAAAAATAAATAAAACCCAACAATAAAAACACATACAATGGATAAATAAAACACATAGGATGATGTTGCAAACAGCAACTTTTTCGAAAATTGAATTGAATTGAAACTGAACTGAATTGCTTAAAAACTCACGTATACCCAATCACGGTTACAACAATAATAACTTTGGTGGGTGATTAATACTCTAAATACTTCTGTAGCCATGGATTTTACATATTTCTATATATGTATATCTATACATACATACAACATTTCATCTATTATCATAAACTTTACATTTTATTGTCAATTGTTTTCCGATAGCAGCGGTCGATTTTTGTGGTTTGACCATAAATTAAAATCTAACCTTGAGGTGAATAATTGTATTATATACGAAATGGTACCAAATCTGGGTTACATGATGTTTTAAATTGTTTATTTGTTTGTTTTGTGTTTTTACTAGTTTTTTAATTAATTTTTTTTTTTTTTTCAAAATATCTTTGAATTTATCCATGAACGGTAAAAAAAACTAACCCCGTTCACACAACTGGTAAACAGAAGTAGAAAAGAGATAGATAGCTAATAAATGTAATAAAGTTATAATAATTTATCTAGAGATTGAAGTATACATTCTAGTATAGACTTAAACCAATTGTTTAGAAAAAGATTTAGAAAGTAGAACCTTTAATAGTAGGCATCGTTACAAATGCAGTGTTAATGGATGAGAACCATTCTTGACCGACCACCATTTCGTTTCCTCAATCGTTATCCTAAATTAGTTTGCCTAGATCTGTAATGTCTTTCTTCAACCACAACCTAAACGTAATTGCTAATAGGAGCGGAAGCCCTAGACATGAAATAATTTTACATTATTATTCATTTTATACATATAGTATGTGTGGAATAATATTATCTTTATAAAAACATAAGTGACTTTAAGATCAATGTAAACGAGGGCAAATGTGAAAGAATCTGTTGCCCTGGCTCTCAGCCTGTTTTATGGGTTTCATAAATGCCACCACTTTCCTGGGTTACGAGCACCAATTTGTGTTTATATTTTGTAATTACTCTATACTCTGTGCATTCATATTAAATCTGCCAGGACATTTCTATGGCCACTTCACAGAACCCACATAGATCAGTATCAGAAATGCTGATATTTTTCAGATGATTCCCAAGGCAATTGTATACCGTGCAGAATTCAATTTAATTTATTTTTGCGATCGGGATATAAGGTTAACCACAGACAAACAATCCGACACAGCTAAACCGACCAAGAATCCTCTTCTTAAGTAGAGGGTTTAAAAAATTAAATAATTTCTATTTTTATACCCTTCATATAAGAGGGAGGTATACAAAGTTTTTTATTCCATTTGCAATACCCGAGAGAAACGTCAGAGATCCCACAATCAGCATCAAAAACTAAGTCGAATTAGACATGTGTGTCCGTGTGTCCGCTTATACATCTGTTGTTGGCATTGTCACCTAAGTAAATTTTAAGATATTGAATTGAAATATAAATAATTCTAGTTTAGGCACGAAGATCGCTATTTAAATTGGGCAAAATCAGTCAAGATCCATGTCCACAATCGAAAAAAATCTCTCTATCCGCCACAAAAATTGGGTTGTAAAGATGAAGTTTGATATACAAAACATATTTATAATTGCTGGTTCATCGATGTGTAAAAAATGGGTGTGGTCAAATAACGAATGCTTTCACACTAGGCAAAAAACCAAATAGAGTAAAACTCACCTTAGATGCTGATACTCTATTAGAGGGCGTAAACATGTACCTCCCACGTCCACTTTTTATATGTAGATGTGGAGGGTATTTAAGATATGGCCTAACCCACATTTTTTTGTATAATATTACCTGTATTGAGCTCGCTGAGGAAAAGCTTATATTACTGGTTTCCTGAGTGGGTGTTACATCACGTTTACGCGGATTAACATCAATAAATGTATGCTGCAGCAGCTGCTGATGATGTTGTTGTTGTTGTTGTCGCTGTTGTTGATTATTACTCTCTCTAATAAGTTTATAATTATTACTGCAACCATTGTTTCTGTTATCATACAAAGTAGACAAATGCAGAGAGTCCTTTACAATGGTCTCGTTATCACGATTTCTTGTTGTTGTTGTTGTTGTTGTTGTTGTTGTTGTTTTTGTTGTAGTAATTTCATCATTATTAATAATATTATTATGATGATGGTTAGTTTTCGATTCGAGAAATGTTTGTAAACGTTTTATGTCTGCATTCGATGATATGATATTTGTTGCTGTTGTTGTTATTGTTGATGTTATACTGATTGCAGAAGTAGCAGTTGCAGTAGTTGTTATTAGTGGTGTATTGGTTATATTGCTTGATGTACATGCAAATGATGATGATGATGATGATGTTGTTGTTGTTGTTGTTGTTGTTGTTGTTGTTGTTGTTGTTGTTGTTGTTTTTGTTGTTGTTATTGCTGTTGCTGCTGCTGCTATTGTTGATAATAATGTAGTTGTAGTACTCAGGCTTAACTCATTTGTAGAACTGGATGTAGGATTTGTTGTTGCTGGTGTTGTTGTTGTTAATATTGTAATAGATTTAGAGGTAGAGTGAGGTGCATCTGCACATTTATATGGGAATAAAATATTCGCTGATCCGTTTAATTGATCCTCCTTCGACATTGTGTTAGCATTAAATGGTTTTAAACTTGTTACTTTTATTATATCTACGGTTGTAGCGGGATTATGAGTTAATAAATTATTAGAAGTGGTAGTTGCATTATTAGTTGCGATGCCTCATTTAGTGATAAATAATGTTTTGATTATTTTATATAAAAATAACAAAATGGCTGTAGGCATACTGTTATTATTGAATTTTTTCTATTAATTTAAAATAGGTATATAAAAAAACTCACACATGTTCTTATATTTAATTTTTTTATAAATTCGTTTTTTATTACTTTATTCGATGAGACCCTTTTTGAATCGATCCCATCACATCCATCCGTACGTTTGTATTTAAATGAAAACTTTAAAGAATTTGCAAATACTGAATTGAAAATCGGTGTAAAGCATTTCTAGTCCCTAACAACCAACAACAGTTACCAAGTCAAGTCGAATATTTTATAAAAAAGCATTTAAGCGTAAAATTTTAATGTTTCTGCAGCTGCGTTATCTTTTAATGATCAATAAAATATCTGATACATGGTCTTCTTCTATACTAAATAATAATTTGTATACCCTCAACATAAAATGGAAGGTATACTAAGTTTGTCATTCCATTGGAAATTCCCAGAAGAAAGTGTCCCAGACCCTATAAAGTATATATATAACTAAGTCAATAACTAAGTCAACCTAGACAAAAATGTCTTCGTGTCCGTCTGTTGTTGTGTGTTGTTAGTCATAAATTTTGAGTTCAAATTTTGTACGAACACTTCTGGTTCCTTCGCGCAAAATTCTCTCTAAATTGGGCAAAACCCGTCAAATGCCACACCTTCAATTGAAAAATACTACTTATCTACCACAAAAATTGAGCTAGGAACTAAATTGAAATTTGATACACATATTTATAATTACCACATTCGAAGTCGAGTTATACATAATACCTACACTATTAAAGGACGTAATCACGCAGCAGCCACGACCACTGTTGTTTGTATATGGGAAGTATATTTAAAATTTGACATAAGCCAAATTTAGTTTTCCTACTTGTCGTAAATTGTTGTTGTAAGTGTTATTCGATCGCGCCCATTTTTATTATGTTGTCAATTATGAATTCGTTTACTAAATTTCACCTTTGCAGCGTTATTTTTGTGCGTGTAAGAGATTTTTGTCGATTGAGGGCGTGGCACTCGAAAGATTTCTTCCAACTTAAAAACTAGTTTACAGCAACTCGTAAGATTCGGCTAAAGATCTCAATTTTTGCGACTGTGAAGGTGGCAGACAAACATATGGACGGAAATGGCTGGAAATGGAAATGGCAATTATGTATGTATATTCTTCTTTGGGTTTTGTAATAACAAACAATAAACTTGGTATGTAAACCTCACTTTTTATGTGATGCTTAGTTATCCCAGCTTTTAACTCTTTTGAACTAGAACTTCATGATTCCTTATTACCTGTTAAAAGATAATCAATTGCCACTCCTTTAAACATTAAAAGATACTTCAAAATCCCCCACATAAAATTTTAGCCGATTTAACTTTGTCTAAGACGCTGTTGCTCTAAATTCTAAATTAAATTCTTAACACTTTATTTTATTTCACTTGTGATTTCCAACGAAACCGTTAGATTTCACTCAAACCATTTGATTTTTGTATTATAATAATTTTTTTTTTTTTTGCAAAACAATTTCTAATGGAAATCTAATAAGATTTTTCAAGCATTTCATTTTTTTCATTCCATTTTCTATTGTATTGTTATTATATTTGTTGTTGTTGTTTTAGATTGCGTTATCGGTTACATGATCTAGTTGTTTATTTTTACTGTAAACTGTTGAACATCTATACAAGCATTTCTTTGTATTTGAAATTCTCCATTTAGTTAAAAAAAAGCACCTGAAAAGAGATGGAGAATAATAAAAAATTAATGAAAAAATTTAATTAAACTGAGAATTAACTGAAAGGCTTTTTTAATTACAATATAAAGAAATAAACTGACACATTTTCATACGTATATATAGAAGTATGTTAAGTTAGAAGAAAAGGTATTTTATTTTTAAGGTATCTATGTCAAGTACTATAATAATAATAACGAGTTTCTTTGGACTAAATTTTATATTTATTAGGAGACGAAAGTCTTTTAAATACTTTTCAGATAATTTAAATAAATTAACTAATTACAAATGCACGTATATCAGTTATCTAACCTTAACTTCTTTAAATAGATCTGTCAGCTCAGAGAGAAATAGCTGTAGAGTAAAATTGTTTGTTTTTTCAATTTTGTGCAATTATTTCACCCCTATCGGTAATATCTCCTAATTTGTATTTTTAACGTTTTACTTAAGCGAAGATAAACAAGATAAAAAAGTTCGGTTAAGACCGAAGCTTAAATACCCTCCACCTTTTGTAATTCTCTAAAAAATAAGCTCCTATTGCCATATTTATGCATTTCATGTACTTACGCAAATAGTGTTTTTTTTAAATTATAGACGTTTGCGTTATTCAATCACGCCCATTTTTGGCACAGTGTTGGATAACGGTACCCTTTATATATATACCAAATTTCAACTTCATAGGCATAGTATTGTGCGATATATAATTTTTTAAAGATACAATTTTTTCGAGGTATGATGAGATTTTCGTTTATTGTGGGCGTGTCTCTTTACCGATTTTGCCCAATTTCAATACGGAACAGCGAAATTGAACTAAGAATACGTATGCAAAGTTTCAATTTGATATCTCAAAAATTACGACCGTGATAGTGCCAACAACAGACGGACACACGGACGGACATGTCTCAAACGATTTCTCTTTTCATGCTGATTAAGAATATATATGGTTTGTGGGGTCTCCGAGGCTTCCTTCGATGTGTTGTAAACGGATGATCAAAATGAATATACCCTCTTCCCTAAGGTGGAGGGTATGAAAATGTAGATATTAATTTCTTATAGACTTTACCGGGCTCTCAATTGAATTAAAACTTGAAAAAAACTAAATTTGGCTAACATAAAATCTCTATTTATACACACTGATGGTGGACGTGACAGACATAAATACGTCCTCTAATAGTATCAACTTGTAGCAATTTTACGTTGAGTAAAGTTTTTTGTGAATTGTAAGCGCGTTTGTTATCCGACCACGCCCATTTTTGCCACATCAATGGATGGGCTAATTATAAATATAATTATAAATCATAGCTCAATTTTAATGGCAAATAAATAGAAACACGAACATATATGTCTAGATCGACTCAGTTTTTGATGCTGATCAAAAATATATATATTTTGACGCCTCTTTCTAGGTGCCGCAAATGAATTGCCACTAATGATGAAAAAATCGACAAAAATGTATTTAGATGATCGTCGACTGATAGTGTACAAGCAAGTAGACATGGTGGACACTTTAAAAGAGTGATGTACTTTGTTATTTTTTGAAAAAATCTAACCTGAGAAAGCTACGCGCAAGATTGGTAACGGGATGTAGCAAAAACAGCATCGTACGAATGTTTCAGTTGAGTTTCACGTGAAGTGAAACTAATGAAATTTTTATGTAAAACTTATAAATAGGAATGAAATATGAGTCCATAACTTCCTGAAACTAAGTCAATGGTCAACGGTCTGCAGTTAATGGCTATGTTGAGGAG
The DNA here is from genome assembly GCA_963978525.1 of Ornithomya fringillina. Classification (NCBI taxonomy): domain Eukaryota; kingdom Metazoa; phylum Arthropoda; class Insecta; order Diptera; family Hippoboscidae; genus Ornithomya; species Ornithomya fringillina. The sequence goes on from OZ021694.1 coordinate 12,816,412, forward strand.
CTTATCTGTTCTTACTATAAACAGATTTTCGAAGGTACTGAAAATAACTAAATAATGCAAGTGTGTCATTAGAAAAAAGAAATTATTAAATAATTTTTATTTGATTTTTCATGTTTTCTTTGCTAGGATGGTTATTTCTGAGACTACCCCCGTATGTACATAAACATTTTATATACACACTACTACGCTTTAATAATTATGCATATAAAAGATACAACTTTTTATGTTTTGCTCACACATGAGTATTTTATGTATAGAGTGTGCTGTTTTGGTTTTTTTTTTATGTTATTTGGCACTTCTAAATTTTCGCAGCCCACATTAACTGTAAAAAAAACAATATATGTACGTATAGATGTGTGTATATATCTTTTTTCAATTGTTTATTATCAAGTCACGTGAGAACATGTGTGGGAACGAAATTAAAAAGAATAAGGCCTTCTAAACTATCTAATAATTTGAATGAACATCATAGGTGTTGATTTTTATGCTCTCTCACACAAACACTTGTTTTAACTACGTAGATATATACTAAACATACAACTCATTTATGGAAGTACGCCTCTTTTTATAGCCTTCACATAAGTAGGGAGTTACACTAAGTTATTCAGTTTGCAGAAGGAGGCCTTAGAGAGACGCCAAAGTATATATATAATCAGCATAAAATCTGTGCGTCTATAGTTAACATAAATTTTAAGATACAAACACGCCCATAGTTTATTTTGAAAAACTTATTTAAAACAGAAATTCACTTGTTAGTTGATACGTATTAAAAGGACAAATTAGGTGCACACCACGCCTACTGTTTGTATGAAAAGATAAACGATATTTAAGATTTAGCCTAATTCAAGTTTATAATTTTTTACATGTATTTTTTTTAAACTTGGAAAATCGATTAAGAGCTACGCCCAAAATTGATTAAAATCTACCTGGTAATCATAAAAATAAAATTAGGAAGTAGAAATTAATATACATATATATGTATGGTGGTATGGAAGTGAACATGCCAGGTAACGCTTCTGATCGGCTTTAAGTAGGCGAAACCCAAAGCTATCCTGGCCTCTGCCCACTTCAAGTTGTCGCACAACATCTGCGTGTTACCATTGGTTAGCTGCCTTTATATACGTCTTGGCAGCGAGCTAATGTGCGTATCGAACAGACCGTCGCGCTGGTAACCCGCCGAATGTAAATACATTACCATGAAAAGTAATAGAAAAGAAAAAACGGCTCCCCCTCACCTTGATGACTCCCACGAACGTTTTAAGGAGCATGACTTAAGGATATGCACCTGGAATGTATGAACACTTTACAGACCTGGTGACTCTATCCAGCTGGCCGATGTCCTTGGTAAATATAAAGCTGACATCACCGCTATCCAGGAAATGCGATAGCTTGGACAGGGGTGCGCTAAAAGATCCAACTGTGACTACTACAGCTGCAATTCGACGGTGGGGGATTTGGGTGCGGATTTGTGGTAAATAAGAGACTCTGCCATCTTGTCTCGCGATTCACACCAGTGAATGATCGCCTTGCCACATTTCGCCTCAAGATGAAGAATTTTTTTATCAGCCTAATTTGGGCACATACCCCGACAGAGGAGAAAGATGATCAAGGAATGCTTCTATCAGCACCTAGAACATACATATGATAGCTGCCCTTCCCGTGCCATTAAAATTGTTCTAGGTGATTTTAATGCAAAGATTGGGAAGGAGAGCATCTTTGGCCCCACCATCGGTAAATTCGGTCTCCACGATACCTCCGATAACGGAATAAGGCTGATTGACTTAGCCATGGCGAGGAACATGGTGGTTAGTAGTACACCCAGCATCCGCATCTCGACATCCACAAAGCAACATGGCTGTCACCTGATCGACCAACCACCATTCGTCAAAGTGCAGTACGGAAGCTTGCAATCGAAAAACTGCAATCACAGCAGACAGCTGTGACTTACCCCACTCGACTCTCTGAGCTACTTGCTGAGAGTCGTCTTTCATAACCTGACGTTTCTGCACAGTGGACACATGTATCGCACTCGATGCGCACTGCCGCTTTGGAAGAGCTCGGATACCAGGACCGCCTTGGCGGAATCCTTGGTATAACGATGAATGCCGCCGCGCTGCTGCAGAAAAAACGTCGCATATCAAAATACTCCGCAGTCAGTGTCCACGCGCGCTGTGTGGGCGAGATATAAGGAGAAAAGAGGAGACGAAAAACGCCTTTATAGACGCAAAAAAAGAGAACATGAAAGGAGCTGGAGGTGATAGAGATTCACAGAGGAATGAACGAAACCCGGAAATTTTATGTAAAGGTTAAGCATCTAACCGAAGGTTTCGCAACAATGAAGGAGCGGATGGAGATCTGGACTCCAAACCACCAATCACTGATGATGATGCCCACCGCCCGATCAAAATGAGAAACGTTCACCTATCCCACAGCTAAAAAATAGCAAAGCGGCAGGTTCTGACGGGCTTCCTCCTGAGTTTTTTAAGACTGGTGGTGATGAGTTGTTGCAACGCATGCTGTAATATTTGGTTGAAGGAAAGCATGCCCAGTGATTGGAACCTCAGGGCACTCTGTCTGATCCATAGGAAAGGACCGTATGTGCCAACTACCATGGTATAAGTCTACTTTCTGTCGCATACAAAATATTATCTGGCGTAATATGTAACCGTATGAGTCCGTTTACTACCCAAGTGATAGTCAACTATAAGTGTGTATTCAGATCTGCTCGATCCACTCTCGATCAGATATTAATGTTACGTTAGATCCTGGAAAAGACCCAAGAAAAGCAAATTGACACACACCACCTTTTTGTCGATTATAAAGCCGCAATAAACTCTTCAATACGCACGAAACTATTTGCCGCCATATCTGAGTTTGGTATCCTCGCTATGCTGATAAGGCTTAGCAAAATGACTTTGAGTGACACCAGGTCCTCAGTCCAAATAGGAACGGACTTCTCCAAACCATTCGATAATAAACGAGGTCTCAGGCAGGACTTTCGTGTACTTTTACAATATCATCATGGAAAAGTGTTACGGAATGCTGAGGTTAACATAAGTGGCACAATTTTCAACAAAAGTGTCATGATTCTCGCGTATGCGAGACTGATATAATTTCGAGGTAGTCAATTAATTCGTCTACCTAGATACAGCCTTAAATATTTCCAATAACGTCAGCATAGAGATAAAAAGGAGAATTATAACTGCTAACTGATGCTATTATGGGCTAAGTAAGCAGTTCAACAGCAAAACGTGCGACAAAACTTACACTTACACCCCCCCCCCCCCCCTCCTGGACGCTAATGCAAAATGATGAGGCTCTTCAAGACGTGTTCGAGAGAAAAATTCTCCGAATTTGGTCCTGATGAGTTCCGAATGAAAATTAATCTTGAGCTGTATGAGCTTTATGCCGACATTAACATAGTTCGTCGCATAAAGATTCAACGTCTACGGTATCATATCGTGTGATCATATCGGCCGTATGGATGAAAGTGTTCCAGCTAGAATGGTGTTCGAATGGGAACCGGACGGACGTCGCGCAAAAGGGCAGGCCGAAACTCCGGTGGAAGGACGAAGTGCTTGATGCCCTGCAAACACTTGATGTACAAAACTGGAGAAAAGGAAACCTTATGTGGCCTAGAATTCTACTTATAATTTGATACATAATATATACACTATTGACCTATGAAGTTGAAAATTGATACACACATTAAAATTGGCATGCCAAAAATGGGCGTAGTTGTGTAACAGACATGACTACAATTTACAAAAAACCTCTCCAAGGAATTTAACGTAGATTATTTCTAATATAATAAAAATAATGTAGTATACTACAGAGAGCGTAATTAGCCCACCACGCCTACTTTTTGCACATAAAGAATTGGAGGGTATTTAAAATTTAGCCAAAGTTGAATTTTGTTTTTTCTTTATATAGTTAAAATATAAAAAAAAGTTAATTTTTCTAGTCTTACGATCGTAAAATGGCCAAAACTGATCTAGAGCCACGCCTTAACATGACAACCAAGTGCTTGATGATCTATTTATCTGCCACAAAAATGTTACTATGAAGTAAAAATTTGGCATACATATTTAAAATTAGTCCATCGACTGAAGTGGTAAAAATGGGCGTGATCGGATATAACACACATTCATATGTTACAAAAAACGTAATCAAAGTGAAACTCGTCTTGGAAGTTGATATGTAATATTTGCACTTCTAGAAAGTGTAATCATATAACTGCCACGTTCACTGTTTGTATGTAGATGTGGAGGGTATTTAGGATGTGGCTTAAATCAAATTTAGTTCTTTTACGTGCCTTATTTCTTCATTTGTATCTACACTAGAATTCTTATCGGATAGAGTTTCTTGCCGTTATTGTATTTACTTAACACCAATACGAATATATTGCCATTGCTATAAATATGAGCAAGTATAAAATTAAAAAAAAAAAGAATTGAGGTTTACTGTGTGTCACCTTACTTATATAGCGTACATAAAGGGTGTGAAAAAAAAACTAAACGACACAGGATCAAAATTTTCGCGGGGATTGGTCCCCTTCCGAAGCCGGTTCCAATGGTATATGGCATAATCGCGAAGGATTTTTAGTTTGGGCGTGGTGTTCTTTTTAAATGACATTTTTTTTCTTTGTATTTTCCATATGTTTTTTTTTGTATAAAATTAAATTTATAATTTTTATAATATTAATTACATAATGTTAACGTAAAATATATTCAATTTATATAATAAATTGATAGTTTTATCCATTTTCTCCTTATATCTCATATTAACAGAACTCTGTTAACTACTTAACAGAACTCTGCTAAAATTTTTGGCTTGTGTCTTTGCTAGTTAAATTCGGATTTATCTTCACACCCTTGCGTACATATGTACATACATACAAAGCAAAAAGGAAGCAAAAAATATTTGATCATAATGAATGTAAGGTGCTCAATATGCAAAATAATGTAATAAGAAAAAAAACGAACAAACGCATTATTTTTCCGTTTTCTTTACGGTTTTTTTAACAGATAAGATAAAAAATTCTATTTACTAGGTGGAAATGTATCTGTATATACATATATATATATATGTACTTTTTGCTTCATAATAAGTTGAACAATTTGAAAGCCTTTCTCACTCACTCATTATTTCATACGTATAATATATAAAGGTAGAAACAGCTGTTTAAACTGTTAAACATAAGTCTTTTTATCGTAGATAAAACAAATACAAATAATACATATGCTTAATGGAATTACAAAGCCTTACAAGGTAATGTAAAAACTGTTCACAAGTTTAATGTACCACTGGAATCTACAATAAATAACTATAATGATAAGTCAAAATGGTTTGGATATGGTATTTTTATTAAATTCACCCTTATTGGGTCCACGTATTTAACTTATACATTGTTGTATGTAAGATAGGCTAAAAAATGTTAAGTTAACTAAGAAGTAGCGACCTCCATCGACGACAGTAAACAGTAACAACAACAACAACTATGCCACAGCTAAAGCTGGAACAGAATAACTATTGTAAAAATTTACTTACATTTATAGAAAGAATTAACTTAAGAATAGTTTATTAATAAGGATACAGTAACACAAATTATAGTAAGTGTGTACAATGTATATGCACATATGTATATAAATAAGTATATATTAGTGCTAGGGCTATATATACATGAGATTATATCTATAAATATACATTTACAAAGACCAATTAAGTATGTAAATAGTAGAATCCAAGCAACCATTAATTATTATATCTTAAAAAATTGTTCTTAAAAGAGACGACTGATTCGGACAAGGACACGTGAGAATAATAATCAATAAAGTCTTTAGAGGCTATGCGAAACGACCATTGCGGAAGAAAAATTGGCACATAATGTCTTGAGAAACGGGCGGGTACAACAAAAGATATTTCATTTAACAACAACGAACTATTAATATCTCCCTTTATTAATTTATATATAAATGACATACCCAGCATTTTTCTTCTTCTTTCGAGCGAAGGAAGGTCAATTAATTTAAGGCGGTTTATGTAAGGTGGCAGGGGTATAGCAGTTCTAGATCTCGCAAGGCAAACAGTAGAAATTGTTTCTGAACAGCTTCTAACGAATTAATGTGAACAGCATAAGACGGTAACCATACAACAAAGGCATATTCAAGTGTGGGTCTGACCAATGCTGTATATAGTCTCTTCGTAATATACGGATCTGTAAATTCCTTGGACCATCTTTTAATAAAGCCTAACGTGTCTCTTGCTTTATTTATGATTAGATTTATATGAAGATTGAACGTTAATTTATGGTCGAGTAGAACGCCAAGGTCAACAAAGGACATAACGTTATCTAGCGGCTGACCGTCTATGCAATAAAGTGAGGAAAATGGTGCGGTTCTATAAAAAGAAATTTTTTTGCATTTAGAAAGATTTAACGTCATTAGGTTTAAATAACAAGGGAAAGCAAATTATGAGAAAGAGCACACGCGTCAGTTACACTTGGAATATTATGAAATAATTTAACATCGTCGGCATACATCAGAATATTGGTATTGCTAATAACATTAGAGAGATCGTTTATGTAGAGAACAAAAAATAGCGGACCCAAATGGCTACCCTGTGGAACTCCAGAAGGAACAGAGAATATTCGTGAGTATATGGATTTGTACAGAACTCTTTGAATGCGGTTACGTAAATAAGATGAAAACCATCTGACCAAAGGAGGCGGAAATTCCATTTTTGCTAGTTTAAGTATAAGTTAGTCATGATTTACTTGATCAAATGCTTTACTAAAACTCGTAAAGATGACGTCAGTTTGGTAACCCATGGCAAATGATTTAATAATGTTACTAGAAAGCTCTACACCATTTTAAGGTTAAATTGAAAACTTCCAAATTATAATTGAGAACTTGCAAGTTGAAATTGGGAAACTGAAGTTTTAAATTGAGAAAACCAAACTCAAATTGAGAAAACTAAATTGAAATTGAGAAAACCAAGTTCAAATTGAGAACACCAAGTTCAAATTGAGAAAACAAAATTCAAATTGAGAACTTCCAAATTCAAATTGAGAAAACCAAATTGAAATTGGGAACTTACAAATTGAAATTGAGAACTTCCAAGTTCAAATTGAGAAAACCAAATTGAAATTGGGAACTCCCAAATTGAAATTGAGAAAACCAAATTGAAATTGGGAACTTACAAATTGAAATTGAGAACTTCCAAGTTCAAATTGAGAAAACCAAATTGAAATTGAGAAAACAAAATTGAAATTGGAAACTTCCAAATTGAAATTAGGAACTTCCAAGTTCAAATTGAGAAAACCAAATTGAAATTGGGAACTCCCAAATTGAAATTGAGAACTTCCAAGTTCAAATTGAGAAAACAAAATTGAAATTGGGAACTTCCAAATTGAAATTGAGAAAATAAAAATTGAAATTGGTAATTTAACATTTGAAATTGGGAAAATACAAATTGAAATTGAGAGAATGCACTTTAAAATTTAAATTGTAAGTTAAGAAAATTAATATTGAAAATTGGGTTTATTTAAGTTTGAAGCATAAAAATTGGTTTATCTTATTTACTAAAAACCCAATTTTCAATATTAATTTTCTTAACTTACAATTTAAATTTTAAAGTGCATTCTCTCAATTTCAATTTGGTTTTCTCAATTTGAACTTGGAAGTTCCTAATTTCAATTTGTATTTTCCCAATTTCAAATGTTAAATTACCAATTTCAATTTTTATTTTCTCAATTTCAATTTGGAAGTTCCCAATTTCAATTTTGTTTTTTCATTTTCAATTTGGTTTTCTCAATTTGAATTTGGGAGTTCCCAATTTCAATTTGGTTTTCTCAATTTGAACTTGGAAGTTCTCAATTTCAATTTGTAAGTTCCCAATTTCAATTTGGTTTTCTCAATTTGAATTTGGAAGTTCTCAATTTGAATTTTGTTTTTTCAATTTGAATTTTGTTTTCTCAATTTGAATTTGGTTTTATCAATTTGAACTTGGTTTTCTCAATTTGAACTTGGTTTTCTCAATTTCAATTTAGTTTTCTCAATTTGAGTTTGGTTTTCTCAATTTAAAACTTCAGTTTCCCAATTTCAACTTGCAAGTTCTCAATTATAATTTGGAAGTTCTCAATTTAACCTTAAAATGGTGTATTAAGTTAGTAACGGTAGATTTACCACCGCAAAAACCGTGTTGGCAAGGAGACATGACGGATGAAATTGACCGTAACAATCTTTTAGAGACAAAAAACTCAAACAATTTAGGTATAAAACTAAGGTGGGCAATGCCTCGGTAGTTTTTGATACATTGCCTAGGGCCATTCTTATGCAGAAGTATAATGGTGCTAGCTTTCCAAATTTGCGGAAACTCACCCATCGATAGAAACAAGTTAAATAGCTTTACCAAAGGCTAACATAAAACATTTGCACAATTAATTAGGATGCAAGATGGAATTCCATCTGGGCCAGGTTTGTTAGAGTATTTAAGACCGCGCAATGCATTATACATCTCGTCCTCAGACAAAACAATGAATGGAAAGATACCAAACGTTTTAATTTTATATGGATAGTCCATGTTATTATAGTGTTTATCGGTGTAGGTCGCACTGAAAAAAGAGGCGAACATATTGGCTATTTCAGTGGAATCAGATGATTCTATATTACCGTCTCGCATGAAAGTTGGAAGTAAGGTGGATTTGCGTTTCGAGTTGACAAATTTATAAAAGTTTTTAGGATTTGTTCTAAAAGCTATACGCATTTTGCATAAATAATCACTGTAGCACTTATTACTCAGCCTAACAAATTTATTCTTTGCCAATGTGTAACGTAAAAAATCGGATATTAAGCCAGTTTTTTATAACGTTTAAATAACCTGTTACGCTCATTGCGAAGCATTTTTAATTCCCTTGAGAACCAGATAGGACCAGTGTCGATAGAGTTTCTAAAAATTACGGGGACGCACATAGAAATCGCATCGTTAACAAAGTCATAAAACTCAGTAATTAAGGCTTTTATAGAGTGTGAGTTAGTGGAAGTATGGTTCGTAAATACGTATGATAACCAATCATTCATACAGATATAATTAGCTCGAGAGAACAAATACTGAGGTTTACTTGTATGGTCAAGAGAACAAGTATCGTTAAGAATTTCAAAAGATGTGCAAATTGTAGAATGATAAATGTCTTCGGGATTAACTAACGGATTAGTTCGTGTAAAAGATATTTCTGACGTATAAAATATATTTCTGACGTATTAGAAAAAACCAGATCGAGCATTTTATTTTGAAAATTTTTAGTTGTATTTATTTAAGACAAACATAGGTTGAAAATACCTGCGAAAAATTCGTCGTAATTGCAGGAAGTATAAGAAGGACTTAACCGACCAGAATTGTCATCATAAATCCATGATACCAAAGGAAGATTGAAGTCACCTAAAGCAATTAGGTGATTAGATCATTAGTCTTAAGTAAGTTGTTAATATTACATAAAAATGACACTTGATGTAAGTAGACAGCTATATCTGAAGCAGGAGGAATATATGAACGTGTCAGGTAAAGATAAGTATTGTATAGTTTAATGCGGACCCCAACAATCTTTGTAAAGAGCTTATCTCGTCTTTATACAGTGAAGTCACAACAGAATAATTCGGAATTAAGTACGTTCGGTTTTAACCATGTTTCAGTAAATGCAAAGAGATGATAATCACTGCTAGCACAATATATGTATAAATCATGTATTTTGGTATTAAGTCCCCTAACGTTTTGATAAATAATGTTAAGCGGACAGTGACTTATATTTAGTTATTTGAGTCATTAGATGCAGTAGTAGGAAAAACAGCTTGATTAAGATATTTCACCCTTTTACGTGGTGTAATTTCTCTTATGAAGGCACCCGTGGGCCAAAAATCTTCGGAAACCATAGTATCAAAATACTGTTGTGGAATAGATATTTTAAAAGAGGCCACTTCACATGGCTGTTGACTTTTAAATTTCATAACATTTACAGAGATTCTAGGAAGATTGATATGTAATTTAAAATATCTTCTGCAGGTGTATCTGCAGCGACACGACTTAAGAAAATTTGTTTATGTGGTGGTATAATACGAAGCTGAATAGGATTAAGACTTCTAGATATCGACCGACTTGACATGGGCAAGTCATCTAGCTGACCTGTCGGACAAGATGGTACAGCTAGTGGGACATCTGACTTAGTCATATGGTCCACCAATTTATCCGCACCCGACCCAATTGACTGTGGTGACTTCAATAATTGATCAACCAGTATAGACGGATTAACAGACAGAACAACCGCAACAATATCTGCCCTCTCGTCCGCCAAAGTTGATACCACACCGTTTACAATATTGCAACGAGCAGTAGTTATGTTGTCCTTTCAGATATTTAAAATATTATTTAACTTTTAATAAAAAATTATGATAATTCACCGAAAATCTAAGCACTTGTTATTTAAGCATATGATCAGACACGCGAGGTTGCCAGATTTTTTATTCATAAATTTATATCTTTGACTTAAAGACCCCCCTACCAATACAGGAAAAATACAATAAAGAATACAGACAGTTATTATTATTATTTATTTTTATACCCTCCACCTTAGGGAAGAGGGTATATTCATTTTGATCATCCGTTTGCAACACATCAAAGGAAGCGTCGGAGACCCCACAAACCATATATATTCTTAATCAGCATGAAAAGAGAAAACGTTTGAGACATGTCCGTCCGTGTGTCCGTGTGTCCGTCTATTGTTGGCACTTTCACGGTCGTAATTTTTGAGATATCAAATTGAAACTTTGCATACGTATTCTTAGTTCAATTTCGCTGTTCCTTACTGAAATTGGGCAAAATCGGTTAAGAGTCACGCAATAAACAAAAATCTCAAAATACCTCGAAAAAATTGTATCTCTAAAAAATTATATATCGCACAATTCTATGCCTATCAAGTTGAAATTTGGTATATATATAAGTGGTACCGTTATCCAACACTGTGCCAAAAAAGGGCGTGATTGAATAACGCAAACGCCTATAATTAAAAAAGAACACTATTTGCGTAAGTACATGAAATAGTCATATACATATATATGGCAATAGGAACTTATTTTTAGAGGATTATAAAAGGTGGAGGGTATTTAAGCTTCGGTCTTAACCGAACTTCTCTATCTTGTTTTTTTGTTAATTCAATTCCAACTTGTTTTAATATATTTTTGTTGAATTCTATAATGCTGTTACTGCCTAACTAGGAATATGTCATTGTACTTTCTTATACTTATATATATATGTGTGTGTATACATGATATGTGTGTGAGTGTATGTGTACGGGGTGTCTGAAAAACTAGAAATATAAGTGCCTTTAGAAGAAATTCTGCAAGAATGTTTTTTTTTCATTTGTATCGTTGTTATATTTGTTATTTTTGTTATTTTAATTTTTTTTGCTTACACATGTTTGATGCAACTTTTTAAAGTATTTCTCTATAATAGAGTTTATTGGTATAAGTTAGTGTGTATTTGGTAAACTGGCCGACTCCCATATACAGACGTAAACTTGTTTATACACGAAGAATTGTCAAATTGAGTTTGTTCGTTTGGGTGGCTCACTGGCTGGTTGGTTGGCTGGATGGCTGGATATATATGTTTTTTTCTTCCCATTTTTGTTCATTAGTTGCTATAGAATGTGAGTGCATAAGGAAATTCCGGTTTTTTGAATGTGTTGGTTATCAAAGAACCAAACCAAAGTTAGACAACAACAACAACAACAACTATAATAATAATATTTATAATATTAATAATAATAATAAAAATAGTTCTTTTCTTATTAAATTGGACACATAATTAAGCAATAGAGTAACATCTAGCCCTTTGGTATGAAATACCCGGGGCAGATTGGCTCCAGTATACAGTATACTAAGTAATGATAAAATAAAATAATAATAATAATAATAATTATGGCGCGACGGACCCACATTGGACGGCTTCCTGATTGGCGTCTGTCTTGAATCAAGTGGCCAAATCATCCCGAGGTGCCCCGTAGGACGCGACGGATCTCAAAATGAGCGGCTTCCTGGCGGCGTCTGTCCCATATTGGGCGGCCGAATCACCCGTAACCCTGCGCGATCGTCGGCCCCATCCAGGGGTTAAATGGTCCATTTAATATGTGATGACTAAAAATAACCATGCCAATTTCGAGCGCCGATACGGTCGGGTTCGGCGCGGGACACGACAGCTGATGATGACCGGAATATGAAAAACCCTGCCAACCGTGTTTCGAATGGAACTACCCATCCGACCACTACGCCAGGCACTACAGGACAGCGAATAAGATGGACAACAGATATAAACAAAAGCATTATGCGCTCTTGTTTCGTTGCTACAAAATGTGATACGATATAAACAGTTTACAGAAATCGAATTAAGCAATTGTTTATAAACGAATATCCACTGGTAATTTAACGGAACAGAACCTAGCAAACAGAAGAAGAGCTATAGTTAAGAATAAATTATTAACAGAAACAGAAATTGCAGAGATAAAAAGTCTTTTGACTCCATGCCACATCACTATTTGCTAAAAGTGCTAAGCATATTTAAAGTTAACAACAATACAATATGCAATGCAAATGCAATGAACAAGTGACGAACTAAATTATGCAGTGGCAGAGAGATGAGTGAAGAAGTCTTTATTAGCAGAGGAATTTACCAAGGCGATTCGTTGAGTCCACTTAGGTCATGGGCCTAAATATCCTTTACTTATGCTAAGGAAATGAAAAAAGGAAGTAATGACAAAGAAAATTTGAACTTGTGGCTGGTGAAAGGCAAGCTGTTCTACGAAACCGAAGGATTTATTATGGCTATTCAAGATAAAGTTATAGCAACATGATATTACCGTAAGCAAATTATGAGCCTACACGTAGAAAACGAAATATGTAGGAGGTGCAATACAACATTAAAAACAACGAGAAAGTGTGTAAGATCTTACAGCAAAAGCTGGAACATGGTGTACTGCTCCAAAATTGTTTGCCTATAGTCAGTCACGATCGCAAGTAATACGAACTTGACATTTAATCTAAAAAATAAAAACTGCTTACAATATATAGAAATTCTTCTTCTTCTTATAATAACACCATTTGCTCATGTGTAGTTAAGTGCTTTAAACTCAGCTTAGTTTTTAAAGGGTTAATGTTATGTAAATACTGCATAATATGAGTGTTATTTTTTTTTTGCATTAGCATGCATTCTCCTCAATGTCCAAGTCTCCTAGACTCCTCACACCTCCTTATCTTATTTAAGATGTGTGCTGCCATGGTGTTTATCCTCTGCCAGGTTTTTTCGTTTTGTATAATGAATTCATTCATTTCTGTGACCTCCGGTAAGGTAAGGTCCTCCGATCTAAAACGCGGGCATTGGAAGAAAACATGTTCCGCGTCTTCCACCTCTCCTTCACAAGTTGGGCATAGTGAGGAGTCATCATGTCCGAACTTATGTAGGTATTTTCTGAATACTCCGTGGCCCGTTAGGAATTGGGTAAGGTAAAAGTTAACCTCTCCAAATTTTCTATTCTTCCAGGCTTGTATATCTGGGATGAGTCGGTGGGTCCACCTTCCCTTTGTGGACGTATCCCATCGGCTCTGCCACCTTGTTACAGATATTTGCCTCTCCTCCTCTTTCCTTCAGCCTTTTAGTTTGGGGGTTACTAGGTTTTCTCAGGTAAAGCCGCCTCATTTCGTCCGCTAGGATGTCTATTGGTATTGTTCCAGCTACCACATCCGCAGTGTCATCCGATATTGTTCTAAATCCGCAGATTGTGCGGAGGGCACTAATTCTTTGAATAGAGCTCATTTTATGCCTTGTCTGTTTGTTTTTTAGACATTGCACATAAGAGCCCTGAGGTAACAACATTTGCTAGCAGTACTCTTTTTGCAGTTTTGAGCCCTGCTACGTTGGGGAGCATCCTAGATAGTGCCGATTGGAGCTTCGTCGCTTATCACATGCATACATTACATGGCTTTTAAAGCTCAGGCTATTGTCAATCATTACTCCTAGGTATTTTACTGCGTGCTTTGATTCTACGACAGTATTACCAACACGTATATGTATTACTTCGGCAATCTGAATATGAATGTGTGTATTCTGTACTATGTTTAAAAATAACTTGATTATGTTCATAATAGCACACACACACATATATATATATATATATATATATATGCAAAGTTCCAAATTCAATCACATGCGGTAGAGATTGAGACAAGGCGTTAAAGAATGTACTCTGTCTGCATAAACAATGATTTATTGTTGTTGTTGTTGTTGTTGTTGTTGTTGTTGTTGTTGTTGTTGTTGTTGTTGTTGTTGTATTCACTTATAATAAGAATTAAAAAATGAACAATAAATGTATATATAAAAGAGAACAGCTATAAAAATATCATTTAAATCATAGAAAACATAAAAATAGTTAAATTTATTTGCAAAATGAAAAAAAAAACAAGAAATCTATTTCATAGAAAAAAAAATATTGTACTTTATTTAAATAAAAAAAATTTGGAAAAATAATAACTGTACATAAGACTTATCATCCTAATTTTAATCAATCACTTTCAACGATGAGCCTTCTTTTACGATATTGTATAATATCAGATTCATCACTGGGTATCATAATCTCATAGATTCTGCTTCTACAGTTGCTGTATTGATTTTAGTCGTAGTTTGCCGAGACTTTTTAGGAAAAAGTCTGATATAAGCATTTGTGTTTTATTTTTAGTCATATCTTTGTAGAATTCTTCATACTAACTTAAAAGTTTATTAACATCTTATATACGTCTGAAGTTTTACCAGATTTATAATTAAGTAGAATTCGCGTACAGTCAAAATTAATTATTTTCTACACATTCTTTTTAAATTTTGATTTTAAAAAACGTGTAAGATCCGAAACGCGCAAAACGAGTAGCGTGTAAAACGAGGGATAAGTGTATACACTCGCTCTCGACAGCCTAGACATACAATGCATTTACAAACACATATCTCTACATACATGCATAGCTATAATATTTTTTTAGTTGAACTGTTAAAAAAATAATGATAATAACAACAATAAAACTTTGATTTGAATTTGGATCCAGAAATCACGTCTGACAGCTTCGTTAAATATAAATATAACTGTATGTGTATACAGGCGAGATTTAGATAACAGTAATCATATGTACATACACACATACATACATACATACATGCACATAAGTACTTTAAATTTGTAACAATTTTGCATTAATTACCACCTTTCTGCATACCAAAAATTTTTAGTAAACGATAATAAACACCACTAGCGTAAGCAGTGTAAAACATACCACACATATAAATACAATACATGAATATTTTTGTATATAAAGTATATAAAAAGTAAATGAATTTTTAATTCATAAAATTCAATTAAAAGACTTTATTTAAAATTCATGACCATTAATTAAACGTACTTCATATAACAACCTTTACACTCTAGCTGCTTGATATTACATCAAATTTTTAGGCCAAAGATCGAAATATATTGTGATCGGTCAGTATTAATAATGAGAATGATGATTTCGATTCCAGTCAAGCAAAGAGGTACAACCTAAATCGTCTTAAATTAGAAAGTCCACATAATCACATCCATCTACAATATAAACGACTCCCATTTGTCATATTATTCAATTTAACAACTATAGGCTTGTGTTGTCTGATCATGTTTAATCATGTTATGTCTTTCCTGATGATGTCTTACTTTCATTTTCATTAGTAGGACGTTTCTGTATTATATTAACGGATGATAATGGTGGATATTCTAGATTTAGTGAATTTATTTATTTGTTGTAAAACTTTCGCTTCTTTACCTAAAGAACACTACACGTTTCGGTCTTCAGCACACATTCTCCAATTTTATAGACTAATTATTTATTTTATCTATTATTATCTATTTTCTTTCGAACACTTCTAAAACGGTTCATCGTACATTTACATCACCGTCCATGTTTCGGCTTTCATAGAAAATCAAAGAAGTAAAAACAATTGATTGAGCTTTCTGTTAAATTGCTTCCTTCTCCAAATATTCTGTATGAGCTAAATATTTTTTCCGTTTAAAGTTATAGTTTATATTTTATTATGCCAATATTTTGTTTATGTATTTTTTTGTTTAATATATCTATTGTGATTTTTGAATACAACTTCTTCTTCATTTTAAATTTCATAATATTCATTTCAAAGACATCATGGCCATTAAATCGTATAAAATCTTATGAAACAAGATAGAAAAGTTTGGTTAATACCGAAGCTTAAATACCCTCCACCTTTTGTAACTCTCTAAAAAATAAGTTCCTATTGCCATATTTATGTATATGACTATTTCATGTACCTACGCAAATAGTGTTTTTTTTTAATTATAAGCGTTTGCGTTATTCAATCACGCCCATTTTTGGCACAGTGTTGAATAACGGTACCACTTATATTTATACTATTTTTCAACTTGATAGGCATAGTATTGTGCGATATATAATTTTAGATACAATTTTTTCGAGGTATGTTGAGTTTTTCGTTTATTGTGGGCGTGTCTCTTAACCAATTTTGCCCAATTTCAATATGGAACAGCGAAATTAAACTAAAAATAGTTGTGCCAAGTTTCAATTTGAGATCTCAAAAATTACGACCGTGAAAGTGCCAACAACAGACGGACACACGGACACACGGACGGACATGTCTCAAACGATTTCTCTTCTCATGCTGATTAAGAATATATATGGTTTGTGGGGTCTCCGAGGCTTCCTTTGATGTGTTGTAAACGGATGATCAAAGTGAATATACCCTCTTCCCTAAGGTGGAGGGTATAAAAACATCGACATTAATATAAATAAAAAAACAAGTAAAACAGGTGAAAATGTCATAGTTTAACTATTTAATACCCTACACCACTTAGTTCTAAATATACAGTTGGCGAGTCTTTGATAAAATTCACTTCTTCAAAAACTTTATAGAAAAGATGTTCCATATATGGTCTGCTTTAGTTTAAAATTGGAGTTTATTGCATTTTCTTTTTAATTTTTTTTAAGCAAACGTTATAAGGAAACGAGTTGTAAAAAATGGGCCGGTCCGAACCAAATCTTATACAACCAACTATTAGGCTAATTAACTATTATTTACATAAATTTTATTAAAAAATATTAAGAATTGGAAATTTTCGTCCTTCAAATACTTTTTTTAAATGATGGCGTTATATGAGGAGGACTCTTAAAAATAGACCGATGAGGTCAATTTTCAATAGTTTTCGAACTAACCCCAAATTTCATCAAAAAATATGAAAAATTGCAAACTGTAGATTGTTTATAAGAAATATAATATATGGGTAGATAGACGGACATGGTTTATATATTCATCTTGAAACGATCACTATAATTATAATTTGCCTTTTAAATGTTACAAACATCTGCACGATTATAATTCCTACCCTTGTCACATTTTGTGGTGCCACAGCAAAAGTATCACTTTGTGGTGTCACTCATCTACGTACGTACGTAGATGATTACAATTTATTAAACAAAATATTACATAAAGAGTTACACATTTCAGCTTTTTTTATGCATTATCATCGTCATCATCGACGAAAATAAAAATTTATTTATATGATAACATTGTTACATACACCCATAAAAATATCTGTCGGTCTTTTATGGTATGTGCGCTTGACTAATCTCCATTGAATGCATTTGTTATTTGCATATATTTTATCTTGAAAATAATTTAAATTTTGATTTTATTTTAGATTATGACGATCTCGAGATTAAATAATTTTCTTGTACAAAAAAAAAGAATAAATAAATCTGCTTCTTAAGCAAAACAAACATTAATTAAATTAAATTTTTTTAAACGATTCTTTTATACAGCCACCTGCATGGATACTTTTTTAATCGTACATAATTTCCTATCTTCCCCAAAAAGGGTTAACGTGTACTCTTAAAACGAAATCTTTATAGAGGTGAAGTAAAGTTAACACATTTTACCGTAATTCTTCAAAATTGAGCATATTTGTATAAATGCCATGCCCCTAAGTCACCCATAGTCGCTTAAGATGCAAAGCGTATTAAGTTTGTCATTACTTTGCATCACACAGAAGAAGGCGTGAGAGGCCCTACAAATTATATATATTCTTGATCAGCTCTGTGTAGATCTGCCGATCTGTGTCGATATGGACATGTATACATATGTATGTCCATCTGCTTTTGGCACTCTCACGGGTGTAAATTTTGATATATTGAGCCGATATTACAAACCGATTACAAACGCGTCTGCACATAGGTTGCTATTTAAAAATCGGTCTTGAACCACGCTCACAATCGCCAAAAATCTATTTATTTACCATGAAAATTTAACTATGAAGCTGAAATTTTGTACAAAGAATGGGCGTGGTCGAATAACAGACACGCACACAATCGACAAACTGTGAACTTGGAAATTAGTACATATATTTATAATTAATTATTTTATCGAGGTGCCAAAAATGGAACCGCATGCAGTGTAAAACTCGACTTGAAAGCTGATTTTTAATATTATAGAATAAATTTTTATATATATAATAATGTACCTGCCGTGCCCACCACAAATGTAGATATCAAAAGTATTTAAGATATTTTAATTTTTTATTTTTATTATTAGCTTTTACGTAAAAATGCAAAAGACAGATGTACAGACATGTAAAGTTGAAATGTTATGTAGTTCATTATATATCATATACAACTTCTTTTTTATCTTCTATATCTATTTGTGATTTTTTACACTAATTAAGCCGTGAAAATATTTTTTTAATCCTTTTTGGGTTATCTCCTTAGAGTTAAGAGATAAAAGATAAATAACGAAAACCTTTAGTGTTTTATAGAGATCAAATTATGTAAGCAACTTGATTAATTATGAAAAAAATATTTTTCAACGAATTTTCTTACAAAATCTAAAAAAAAAATATTCTTAAATGTAGAGTATGGTTACAACAGTTGTTCCTAGAAAACTCTATTGCATTTTATACATTCATACATACCGACATAATAAACACAATATGTATGACAAATATGTGCTTATAGTATAAAAAGATATATGATTGCTTGGAGTAGTAAGAAGTTAATCCATGGTTTTTATTCGGTTAGCTTGGGTGTGCAAACGACACATTTGTTTTATATGCAATTTGAAAGAAATATTGTTGGCTGTGTGGCGGTGGCTGATATTGCTATTCGTTTTATATGTGCATTCTAAATGGCCAAGTTCTTCATATTTTTTTCATAAATTTTGCACTTGTACACACCACACCACACCACACACACTCACTTAGGAATTTAAACAGTTATATTATTTATACATACATGCTTAACAATACAAGTATTACACAATTGCATGTTTGTGTGTATGTATGTTTAATGTGCTTTTGTTTTATTTGATTTAATTTTTTCACTCTTCACACCCGCCACCCATCCATCATAAGCTAACACCTTTGTATCTGTTATATATATTTTAATTATTCCATAATATTTTTTTAGAGTTTTTTGTTTTAGCATATTTCACCTTTGTTTAATACTTTTTTCTTTTGCTCTTATTTTCATTCCTGTACACTAGTTTACTTTTGTTGTTGTTGTTATTAATCTTCTCTTTTATTTATTTTTTAACTGCTTATGTGTTTTTTTTGTTGTCTACCCCCGTTATTGTTACCAAATTCGTAGCGATCGCACACCAGACTAACATTCTACTTCCATAACCACCATCTTCTTAGCCAATCTTAAACCATTGGCATTTTATCTTTGCAAATACTTCACCACTCATGGGAGAGAGTTACACCAGAGCAGAGACTTGTAAATATAGAGACGGAGTGTCATGCTCTTAAATTTTGGTGGCAGAATATTTTTATTATTTTCGAGGCCCAAATAAATGTATAGAAGCAAAGTTGTCGTTAAAAAGCAATATTGTTGCTCTGACTTGGGTCAACAAATGTGGCTTGTTTTAATTTTTGAATACCAGAGACTTATTGTTTATATCAAATGGGGCTTACATATACTACACCATTTTAAGGTTAAATTGAGAACTTCCAAATTATAATTGAGAACTTGCAAGTTGAAATTGGGAAACTGATGTTTTAAATTGAGAAAACCAAACTCAAATTGAGAAAACTAAATTGAAATTGAGAAAACCAAGTTCAAATTGATAAAACCAAATTCAAATTGAGAAAACCAAATTGAAATTGAGAAAACAAAATTCAAATTGAGAACTTCCAAATTCAAATTGAGAAAACCAAATTGAAATTGGGAACTTCCAAATTAAAATTAGGAACTTCCAAGTTCAAATTGAGAAAACCAAATTGAAAAAATTGTTCTTACAAGCAAAGCAAAGGGAATACCATAGATTACACATACAATGCAAACGAATGTTTGTCATTATGGCGCACGCGACTTAGAGACTTTTGGACAGTGGATTTTTACGCACATGTGCACTGTTGTTGTTTTTTCTGTTCTTATAAGCAAAGCAAAGGGAATACCATTGATTGCAAACATTTGTACGTATGTGATTTTATATATTATGAATGAATGAATGAATGAATAAATATTGTAATTAATATGTGAAAATAAGGCTTTCTTTTATCTTTCTTCATTCGACCTTTTCACTTTTCGACTATTTATACATGTTTTCTTGATGTTTTGTAAAGATGTTTTTTTCCAATTTTTTCATTCTATTATGGGGTAGAAAAGTATTGGAAAATCCTTTAAAAAATATATAAAAGTAGTAAACACAAGCTATATTTGATAACACAAGTCAGCCTAACAAAACAAGAAACATATTTGTGTATACGAACATTTGATATATGTGTATACATTTGCTTGTATGCATACGACGTAATACGTAAGTGTACCCATCTCAAACCTTGAGATTCTGCCACCAAAATTTAAGAGCATGACACTCCGTCTCTATATTTACAAGTCTCTGTTAGAGGTCTCTGTCTCTGCTGATATTCATCTAAAATTTTTTTACTCTCTCTTTCTCTTTCTCTCTCTCCGTCATTCCCTAAACATGATCATTGGGCAGACCTTATTATTATATAAATATCAGAGACTTCTAAATACTAAAGACCTCTAAATATTATAAAATCCATAGGACTCTGGTCGGAGACGTCTAATACCAAATTTGAATCCGTTTCAACCATTTTTATAAACGTTTTTTACGAAGGTAAACTAAATTAATATAAGAAATGCCTAAAACTAAGTGGTGCAGGCTGTTGAATAGTTGCCTAGAACCTCCGCTTTAATTTTTACTTGTTTAACACTTAAATCAATATGTAAAGTATTTATAATAGGACAGACAAATGAATCATTATTTTGTAAAATATTTTTGTTTTGTTTTTATTCGCTTAATATTCGTTTAGGTGACGTCTTTATTTTCTTTGTCTTATTTTGTCTACATTAACTCATAAAATATTTATTGTATATTGTTTTGTTATCGTTGTTGTGTTAAATACTTAAAAATGTTAATATATACAATTGCAGAGATCCGTAGTTTAATATATAGAAATGTGGCGTATTTTTTTATACTCTCTACATAAGATGGAAGTATTCTAAGGTCGCCATACCGTTTTCAACATCCAGAAGGAGGCATCAGATATATGTAAATAAGGAGTGTGTTTATCGTCTATATACGTCGAATGAGACTCAATTAGACGTTTTATAGGGAATTAAGCGTCCCTGCGCCCCCCCCGAAGGAGGTCCCAACTTTAGAACTTACATCATAGGCTATGTAGAGTTCACCCCTTGGTGACAGGGTTTTCATCCATGCACTACCAGCGAATTTACAGCCCCCGCGATGCTCCCACAAGGGGGCCTACCCGAAAGTATGTACTGGCAAGAACCTTAGTTCTTGGGGCTCCGGTACCCCGCGGTACCAAACTTGGTATTTGGTAGGACTGTCGACCCATAGAGGTCTCCCAGATTCAGGTAGCCTATTACCCACGGGCTGATGTCCCGTTTAAATTTTATTTGCTACGATTTTTGTTTCGATACCTGGATCTTGTCCATGGTATCTATTTATAATGGATCATTAGCATACTACTGTTGCCCCGTTATCCTTGGACGAAGCACCTATGCCAGTACTCCGTATCAGGGTGGGGCCCAAGATATATGCAAAGTATATATATTCTTAATCAGCATCAAAAACTGCCTCAAAAAATAAGTCTATCTCACGGGCGTAAATTTTGAGATATTGAGTTTTGAGCGGATAACAGACACGCTCACAATAAATAAAATTGCCACAAAAGTTGACCTAGGAACTTGAAATTTGGTACGCGAATAGTTATCCCATCCACTAATATGCCAAAAGTGGGCGTGGTCGGAAAACAGACACGCCCACGGAAACGGAAGAACAAACTTAATATACCCTCATCACTAATGTGGAGGGTATAAAAAGAATTTGATCATGGCCCACAGGGTATGAAAACACAATAAATAAAAGGAAACAATTTAAAGAATTTTTTCTGTGTCGACCTTTTTTCATCAACTATAAGCCACATGGTGTAGTGTGTGGAATAGCGTTAAAACAGTAGGTAAACGATTTATATAAATTTGGCTACTAAAATATCAATTTTCATGTCCAAGCAGTTTATATCATCCAACAGGACAGACGGCAATCTGACGGTAATCTGATCACTCTTAAGGCCACACACGCAATAAACTAACGCAAACACAAGCAGTATAAGTATACAAATAAGAAAAAGGATAAAAGCAACTTAATAAGAATTACAATTAATATGGTTTTCATTGAAGCTTAAAATCATCACAGAATATGTTAGTCTGACCACACTAAAACTTGTTTACCTAAATTTGTATAGCCAGTATACAGAATTGAAGATACACTTTGTCTCCGAATTTCCATATTGGATTTTGTTTAAATGAAATTAAACGTTTGTCTATCCGTCTGCAACACAATAAGCACAAAAGATTTGTGTTTACACTGTAAAATTTGGCTTAATACATATGTATGTATATTGGTATAATTTATAAATGGATATGAAAACATTAATAAACCATGAGGAACACCAAAATTAAACAACTTTTCCAAAAACGAATCGATGGCAATTATTGGAAGTGGTGCTCATTTGGTATAGGTGAAGCACGCTATAGTCGATGAATATAATTTTTGTGAAAAACTTTTAGTGTTTAATATGCCAATAGTATGTAACATTTTGAATAAAATCATTGTAGCAATATATATCTCTCATTCTTTCTTTATGTCAATTTAAAATTGCTTCTCCGTTATAAAAATAAATACAAACCTGTCTTTAGAAAATAAATCGGCATTGTATACACAAAATAAATTCGATTTCTTCTTCTTCTTCTTTCTTCTTCTTGGCGCGTCAACTACAGAAGATGCGTTGCGTCAAAAGAGATAAAGGTGCATCACGCACGCGAAATACTCTTCATGCGCCTTAATAAAGTAAAAATAAATTCGATTTATTTCATTCTCTAATTTTCATATTGCACAATCTCTAAGAATTTTGCTAAATTTATATTAAAATCTATTTTCCTTATTGGTAATCGGACTTTATAAAAAATTCCTATTAATTTTAATATATAAAAAAGTGCATTTATTGTTATAAAAAAGAAAAGAAAAAGTAAACATATTCGAATAAAGTGAAAAAGGTATAAAGTCCATTAAAGTCTTAATTGTTGTTGTTTTATAGGTGAGAAAATGGCACAAAGTAAATTAAATGATTTAGCCGGTAAATTTGGTAAAGGCGGACCACCAGGTCTAACAATTGGCTTAAAATTTTTGGCAGCTGTAGGAGCTACAGCTTATGGTATAAGTCAATCCTTGTATACAGGTAACAATCATAATAAGTAAAAGCACGATTTCCAAAAAAAAGAAAAACTTACACCTAACCTCAAAATAATCGGCAGAAGCGATTTCATAATATTGGCATACATATGTTAATAAACTAATAAAATATATTTGTTGTTTTGTTATAGTGGACGGTGGTCATCGGGCTATTATCTTTAATCGTATAGGCGGCATACAAAATGACATTTACTCGGAGGGTTTACATTTTCGCATTCCATGGTTCCAGTATCCCATTATCTATGATATACGCTCTCGTCCACGAAAAATCTCCTCTCCTACCGGTTCCAAGGATTTACAAATGATTAATATATCGTTGCGTGTATTGTCACGTCCCGACTCTTTACGTTTACCTGCTGTGCATCGGCAACTCGGCTTAGATTACGATGAAAAAGTCTTACCTTCTATATGCAATGAGGTTTTGAAAAGCGTTGTAGCCAAATTTAATGCTTCCCAATTGATTACACAACGTGCTCAGGTTGATTTGGTTATAAAAATAAATTTTTCTTAATATATTTATATGTGCTCTCTAGGTGTCACTTTTAATTCGCAAAGAATTGATGGAACGTGCTCGTGATTTTAATATTATTTTGGATGATGTTTCCCTAACGGAATTGAGCTTTGGCAAAGAATATACGGCCGCTGTAGAAGCTAAACAAGTGGCACAACAAGAAGCTCAACGTGCTGTGTTCTTTGTAGAGCGTGCCAAACAGGAGAAGCAGCAGAAAATTGTTCAAGCTGAGGGTGAAGCTGAAGCTGCCAAAATGATATCCTTTTTCTTAAAAACTACAAATAACATTTTTAGGCAGAAGCCTGGACTAAAGCCTGGACTCTGGCTCCCAAATGGGAGGACTGCAAGATGTTGACGATTTTTATTTAAATTATAGACGGACTAAGGGAATAGGAAATTATTTAAATTCAACTATAATATTATTCATTTCATTTTTACTTCCAAATCAGTGGTATTCCATAACTGTTATGTTTACTTAGGCCTTGCAGTTAAACAGAATCCAGCTTATCTAAAGTTGCGTAAATTGCGCGCAGCCCAAAGCATTGCTAGGACTGTAAATATAAAGAATATCTACATATTCCTTTACCAGATTTCTTATTGTGTGCTTTATTTTATTTACAGATTGCTTCTTCACAGAATAAAGTCTATTTGTCGGCTGACAGTTTAATGTTGAATATACAAGATTCCGCGTTCGATGATATGACTGAAAAAGTGTATAAAAGTAAATAAATGCTTTTAACTTTTACATCAACCATACACACATACACCAAAAAAAAAAAGAGTTCGCATTTCGAGCAATAAGACAAATAGCTAAATAGCTAAAACAGCAACAACCAGTTTAAGAAGAACATTTTCTATTTGTTTTTTTCTATTTTGGAATTTCTCTATTTTTTATGGAAAGCAGCTCTTAAGGATTACTAAAGTTAATTAATTAAAGTGAATTCGATTCTTAATATTAATGTTTCTTCTTCATATATATATAGACACATTTTATGCGTTTGCCTTATACAAAAACGAAAACCAATTATTGTAATAAAATGTAATGGACATATTGCTCTTGCTAATTTAATTTTTTTAATTTTTTTTTTTTTATGGATTGGTTGCTAAATTATTAGTTCTTACTGAATTTTTTGTTTCTCCCGCATTTTGCAGTTGGCAGCGATTGGCTGGGTCCGGCCACCACATCGTCAAACAAGAATTCCGCGGATAAGTCGGTGAAAGATGTGGTTCAAAGTACTGCTGAACTTTTAATCAGACCACATGTTCAATAAATTTGCTTA
This sequence comes from Ornithomya fringillina, assembly GCA_963978525.1. Lineage (NCBI taxonomy): Eukaryota > Metazoa > Arthropoda > Insecta > Diptera > Hippoboscidae > Ornithomya > Ornithomya fringillina. The sequence goes on from OZ021694.1 coordinate 12,842,092, forward strand.
ATATTTTTTTAATATATATTAAAACCATTCAAGTACAAATTGATTACTCAAGTAATTTAAATAATTTTTAATAAATTTCTAAAGGAGAAAAATTTTTAATAACGGAACTTTGTACAAATTTTGTCATATTTATAAAGGTGCACAACGATATATTTTACTACTTCATTCCATTATCTGCGGTTTCAAATCCCTCTTAAGCTGAAATATGATGAAATGTTTGAGTTTACCACAGGTAGGGGAATATGTTTAATAAATCAGTCATATATTGATTATAAGATGTTTTATTTGTTCTTTTCTGCTTCATTAGAACCTTTTTTTTTTTTAGTTGTAAAACTATTTAGCAAACTTACACACTTATAATATATTCATATTATAGAACGCATGCATAAAGAACAATTTTGGTGTATAGAATATAACTGTAAGTAGAAGTTTTCTTTAAATTGAATATAATTTTAACAAATCAACTACAAAACGGAAATCCAATTTCTAAAAATGATAAAAAATTACAAAAATTAATTCCAATAACGGTACATCAAAATTCCTAAATTAATTATTTAAATAAGTGCAAGGCAGTGTTTTCAAATTCGTTTATATTTGTGATATTTTTTTATCTAAAACGAAAATATCAGGCAGTAGAGGGTTTTCCGGCATCCAAATTGCTATCATCACTTGATGGTCGTCCAGCACGATTGGTATCAAGTACATTTTCACGTTCACGGAAACGTCTCAGTACTGAGGAAGATGATGATGATGGTGCCGAAGCGCTTAAAGCATAATTAGATGGTAGAACTACATTTAATAGATCAGTAGTCAGGTGTCGACCCCCGCTACCATTTATTACACGAGGACCTGGAATTAAAACACTATTACTTCCACCATTTGTACCATTCGTATGGTTACTGAGCGTGGATGCAGAGGTGCTGGTGCTAGAATTAGCCACTGTCACAGAAGACAACGTTGCCATAGTTGTTAACGTTGAATTGGTTTGACAGCAGTCCATGCTATTCACCGTAATGTTGACACCAACAAATGTCTCAGCTATGGCGGAAATGGGAGGTCATAAGTTAGTCATTTGTACTAAACCGAGCTCCAAATGATAACAATCCAAAACAGCAGCACCTACCGAACTACGACGCGCTACCATTGAGCTGACTATAGTCCATTTGTTGAGGCGTGTATCATAACGTTCTACGGTATTTAGCGAAGATGATCCATCATTACCACCTAAAGCGTATAGAGTACCTTCCACTTCGACCACCTCGTGAGTGGAACGGCGTGAATGCATGGCGGCAATAGGTTCCCAGTTATTGCGTCGTACATTAAATCGTTCACCACTTGACATGCACATGGTCCCATCATTGCCACCAATGCAATACAAATAACCATCAGCCGAGGTTACACCGCAACTGCTACGCCTAGCGGTCATACTGGGAACGGCAAACCAACGTCCAACACGTGGATCGAAACGCTCTACACTGGATTGATAATTGGTGGAATCGAAACCGCCCAGAGAATATATGCAATTTTCTAATACAGCCAAGCGACAGTAACGGCGTCTTGTACCCATGGCCGGACAAGAGCTCCATACTGATGTTAAAGGATCGTAACGTTCCGTGCTGCTAAGACAAGAAGCTCCATCGTAACCACCGCACACATAAATCAAACCATCAAAAGCACAAATGCCTAAACAAGAACGTTTCGTACCCATTGGTGTAATGTAGGACCATTTATTCATTAAGGGATTATAACATTCAGCGGTCGCCAAATCATTAACACCATCATAACCCCCAACCACATACAAGGATTTCTGTAAAGCGGTAACACCCGCCCTTGACCGACGCCACAACATTGTTGCAATAGTAGTCCAATTGTTCGAGCGTGGATTGTACACCTCGCATTCATTATGTATGGCGAATAAACTACCGCCACCCACCGCAAACACATACGGCCTCATACCATCCGGTCGCCGTTCTTTTGTGCGCTGGCTACTCATTATACTGCGCTGTTCTGGCAACAAATGATATTTCATCGCTTCCAAAAGCAACTCTTTGCACTGACTATCATCCCGTATAAGCTGTTCCGATTCAACACAAGTCATTAAAAAATCCCGACTAACCAACGGCAAACGTACATGACTCATAAGCTCAGCAATATGATTTTGCCGTTTATCCAAATCGTGCTTCATCCAGTTAAGGACAGCTTGAAATACACGCTCCTCTGAACTTATATTCAATTGATTATTCGATATGAGATCTTTAACCTTTAAGCAAATTAATTGTAAATTAAAAAAAAATTTACAAAATTTTCGATTTTACCTCTTCGAATGGTAACAACAGAAATTCCTCAGTACTAACAACTTGTTGAAAATTTTGTAAAGCAAATTTATGAGAACGTGTATGCAGCTCCTTGCAAGAATGGGCATCTACACAATTAATGAAAAAAAAAACTTAAGAAAAAAAAATATATGAAAACATTCAAAACAACTAACCGGCAAAACTACGTATACCCAGACAGTTGGAGGGATGCAATTGTCTTAATAGAAATTTACAACACGCCTCACGTACGGAATGCATTTGTAACAAACTGGACGCGGGCAACAACGCCTGTACGTTCTGTTCGGTTATGGTGATTTCTCCCGTATATATATAATCAATCAAATACTTTAAAGCTAATATGTCAATATCATGTAAACGTACAATGCCTTGGGTACGCTCGAGCATATCATCTAAAATCAATTCTGAATATTATTATAAATGTGATATGTTGATGATGTGTTGTACTTACCATTGAACATGGCATAGAAATAGGGAGATACCGAAGCAAGAATTACTTTGTGGGCATGTATTGTGTCACCACCCACCTCCAAAGTAACATCGCAAAGCTGCTGGTAAAAGTAATAATAATAAAGTTAATATTTGTAATAATATTTTTGTGTACCTAGGTACATAACAAATGTTGCAGCGTGTTTAATCTTTTAATCTATCACTACCAACAATATTTCCTTTCCTTTCTTCCAATTAATGTAATAACATAAATTTTATACGTAGACTCGTTCGTCAAACTTTGCATACAAACACTTAGCAATGGTGCCTATATTTATATTAAATGTCAACATAAGGAATCATACATATATATAAGTATATACGTCTTATGCGAAAAGACCAACCCCTATATTACTGTCTATTACTTTTCATGGGGTTAAGATGTGGACATGTATCTATATGGCTGCTCTGTCTGTGACTAAGTCAATGCTCTTATAATTGAAGTATTCGAGTTTGTATTCATCTACATGGTATGGCTGGGTTAACGTTTAAGTATTTGGATAATGAAAAAGGGGGGAAATGAAAAAAGTCTGGCTTCATTAAGAACATGTAGCCAAACAAAAGTGATAAAACTTAAAGTGAGTATTAGCTTACAAGTCGAGTTTTACGCTGAGAACGGATTTTTGTAAATTGTGGGCATATCTGTTAACCGACCACGCCCATTTTTTGCTTATCGATGAATACGAAATTTCAACTTTTATGGAAGATATATATTTTTGTCGATTTTGGGCGTGTCTGTTGTCCGACTACACCCACGTTTGTTACATCTATGTACGAGCTAATTATAAATATATTTATATAATAATCACCAAATTTCAACTTTATATTGTAGTTCAAATTTGGTGACACATAAATCAATTTTTGTTTTGTTTTTACCGATTTTGCCAATTTGAAATAGCGATCTGCATGCAGAAACCATGTTAAAGTGTACAAAATTTCTGACGCGTATATCTAGAGCCTATCTATATATACCTGAATATTTGATCGCATTTGATTGATGGCTGCAAAAGAAGCAGCACAATGTCCTGGATTTTGATGATGAGCTTGTGGTAATATTTCTTCATTTGGTCCCGGTGGGCTAAGATCGCTAGGTGTTTGAGTTGAATTATTACTGGTGGTAGTAGTGACATCTTCACTATTGGCAGTGGTATCTGTGGAACTGTAATAATACATATACAGTTATCACTTGAATAATGCAGTATTCGGTACTAATGGATTCAAAACACGAGATCCATACATATTCGTATATTTCGTTCCAATTTATTGTAATTTTAAACTATTTTTTAGAAGAATTTTATATATTCAGCTAAAACTTTATATATTTAGAATGTATTTGGTTTGTTTAAATGCATTTTCATTGACCTATGTGCTATAACTAAATATATTTATACATGCACACACATGTATGGTATGTACTTGTGTCTATACAAAGGATCAAGCAACGACATTTACAACAATACGAATTTAATGCCCGACACCTCTGATAGCAGAGGGATATAATCAAATTGTAGGCATGCTTACAGTACATATACCTGCTCGTCAATCAATCATTATTTGATAAAAATATGCAATTTTCTTTATTATTAAAAAATATCGGCACTCAAAATATGTCTTCTATAAATGCTGAGAGCGCCATTCATTCCTACACCCGAGATATAAAAATTTGCAGCAAGAAAGTGTATTTCTAATACTTTGTAACCTTGCCTGTTGTTGTATGAAAGTAACCATAAAAGTCGATAAACATGTAAATTCACTTTATTTGTATTCATTGTTTAATTAAACATAAATCCCATTATAGACATATGTACACATTGTAAGTGTTTACCAAAAGAAGACGGTTAGTGAAATATTTGCATTTTTTCTTTACTTAACAACATTATTTTAGACGTAGCATTCGTTGTAGACACAACTAATATATTTAGAAACAGTCTGGAGCAAAATCAATGTGAGCTTGTATGTGTTTACATACCATATAGTTAAGATAACGAAATTATAAATTTTCATTGTCAATAAACCAAACTGTATATATATACGTACGTGATATGATGGTGATGATGATAATAATGATGATGTCACTCTCTATAAATGTACAACTCCTTTCTTTTTCACAATATTATCTTTCTTTATAAAATGTGTATGTGTATGTGTGGCTACATATACGTTTATACTTTTATAAATAAAATATAAAATTTTGTATATGCATATATTATTATACTCTCCGCATAAGATGGAGGAGTGTATACTATGCAAAGAATATACTCGTATTTCAAAAATTGAGTCGTTTTAGACATAAATGTCCGTACGTACATCTGTTGTTAGCACTCTCGCAGTTGTTAATTTTGAGACATTGAGCCGAAATTTTATACAGACTTGTACAGACTTATTCATGGATGTACTTGCATGATTATTTAAATTGGGAAAAATCATTCAAAACCCACACCCCTTAATCGACAAACACGAAATTAAAATTTAGTACAAATACTTATAATTTTCCCATTCATTCTTGTGACTTATATAACAATAGCTAGCATTCACTGATAATCTTAGTTTAAATTGTTCAACTAAGTAATAATATACTATAATATTTTCACTTAAGTAATAATGTATATAACTGTAAATAATTTCTTTTAAGTATGATACTCACAGGTTTGATTTGACTGGTAAGAACATGTTGTTACCCGTTGTTGTTATTGTTGTTGTTGTTTATCGTGAACGACGCGCAAAATTAGTAAATTATCCTTCCCTGCCAATACTCTATAACACGTAAATTGTTCTTTTTGGTGGTATGTTATATTATTATCAGTCTTCACTTATTTTGCTTGTTTTTCAGCTTAGCAAGAAAAAAAGTGGTTAATATATGTTATGTTAAGTAGCCAAATGTAAGAATATCGAAATTCTAGCCACATCAAATTAAACAAGTAAAAAACCTTTATTTGGCTTAAATCAAAACTTAAACATAATATCTATATTCGAACACTGGGCGTGGCGTATACCTCATTATAATTCTATAAAAATTACATAAAAATCTATGCCTTATAGAAGCTTATTGTAAATTGTAAGCAAGTTTGTTATACGACCACGACCCTTTTTAGCACTCCTATTCATCGGCTCATTATAAATATGACTAAATTTTAACTTCATTGATACATTTTTGTAAGTGATGAATAGTTTTGCTTCAGTTGTGGACCTGAAAATTTATCTATTTAGTCCAAATTTAGAAAGGAACTTACTAACCTACGGAAACTAAAAATATCTATGCAAAATTTCATCTTAATAACTCAAAATGTACGCTAAGAGAAGGATACACGGATACGCATGGCCCAGTTGTTGATGCTTATCAAAAATATATTATTTCTGGTGAAACTTAGTACACCAGTGGATGATCTTATTCAAAATATTTGTGTATTTCCCTTAACCACTCTAATATATCGTAAGCAATGTAAAGGAAATGAACCAGATACCTTGAGTTATTTTTTGGAACAACTGAAGACAACATAAGGATCTCCTTTCACATTCTTGACCAAAGAAAATTGTCCATTCGGGTATTTCTGAAAAGCCGTATGAACAAATAATAGTTTTTAAATCTATACGCCCTGTTTATGAAATGCCATCGACTTATAGAATTACTAATAGACTCAACACAATAATATACTATGCCCCCAATAGAGTTCTTTATAACATTTATTTTGTCCTTAATATTGTAAATAAATAAAAACGTTTTCTAAACACACCTAGGGTACTTTTTTATAAAGGTATCTATTCTAATGCACGATTTTAGGTCAACAGTAAGTATTGTACAAAAAAACAAAAAAAACAAGTAAGAAAACTAAATTTGGCTTAGACCAAATCTTAAATACCCTTCACCTCCACAACGGTGGGCGTGGCAAATATAGATATATTGCGCCCTTTAGTAGTGTATGTATTAAGAATCAGCTTGCAAGTGTAATTTTACATTGAATATGGTTTTATATAAATTGTAGGGGTGTCTATTATCCGACCACGCCCACTTTTGACACGTCAGTCAATGGGATAACTATGTATACGCGTATTAAATTTCAAGTTCCTAGGTCAACTTTTGTGGCAGATATAAAGATTTTTATTAATTGTGGGCGTCTGTAATCCGAATGCGCCCATTTTTGGCATATCAATGAAGCTAATATTTATAGATGTACATACCAATTTCAAGTTTGTAGCTCAGTTTTTGTGGCAGATAAAATAAATTTGTTGATTGTGAGCGTGGCTCTTGACCGATTTTTCGCATTTTAAATAGCGATCTGCGTGCAATAACAAAAAAACCACACGTGTTTAAATCGACTTAGTTTTTGACGCTGATCAAGAATATATATACTTTGTAGGATCTCTGATGCCTCTTTCTGGGTGTTGCAAACGGAAGAACAAACTTAGTGTACCCTCAACGCTGAGGTGGGGGGTATAAAAAAGAATAAACACAATGAAGAACCACAATAGGTATATAATGTCGTATGAAAATCTATGCTTTTATGAAAAAAAAAAAGACGACACCTAACCACAATTTGTAATACTTTTTACACTAAAAAAATTTCTTTAAAGTATATCCCAAAAAAATCACAAATTTTTCAGTTTCGTTGTGAACAAGTAACCTTGTGGTAGGTATTTATTAATGGAATTAATCATTTGAAACGTTTGCGGCAAAGACTATATTAAGTATGCGGATGTTTGTAACTCCTAAACGGCAAATGCCACACCCACCTTCAATTGTAGCGATTTTGATTCTGAATCGAGCGATATTATAAGAGTTAGATTTATCTTTAACCGTTTAGGAGTTACAAACATCTGCCCATATAATTATAATAAATGTATAAACTGTTCTCGATGACCTCATTTTTCTCTTCTATGAAAATTCTAATTTTTCTTGCATTAAGTACCGTTATCTTTATAAATAGTTGCAAATAATCAGAGGTCGCTATTATAGCTTTTAAAGGTAAGCAGATATTGTTATTATGACATTATTGACACTCTCTTTGTTCTACACTTTTAATGTGATATAAAAAGTACAAAACAAGAGCAAAACATTAGAGCAACTTGACCATTTAACTATAAGGTAATTATTTACGTATTTATTTATATTATAGACGTCCTCACGTATATATAAATATTGGGTATGGCAGGTTGGTGTGGGTCATTAACCCGGTAGTTTATTTAGCTTATTATACCCTCCACCTTAGGGAAGAGGATATATTCATTTTGATCATCCGTTTACAACACATCGAAGGAAGCGTCGGAGACCCCACAAACCATATATATTCTTAATCAGCATGAAAAGAGAAATCGTTTGAGACATGTCCGTCCGTGTGTCCGTCTGTTGTTGGCACTCTCACGGTCGTAATTTTTGAGATATCAAATTGAAACTTTGCATGCGTATTCTTAGTTCAATTTCGCTGTTCCGTATTGAAATTGGACAAAATCGGTAAAGAGACACGCCCACAATAAACGAAAATCTCATCATACCCCGAAAAAATTGTATCTTTAAAATATTATATATCGCACAATACTATGCCTATCAAGTTGAAATTTGGTATATATATAAAGGGTACCGTTATCCAACACTGTGCCAAAAATGGGCGTGATTGAATATCGCAAACGCCTATAATTTAAAAAAACACTATTTGCGTAAGTACATGAAACAGTCATATACATAAATATGGCAATAGGAGCTTATTTTTTAGAGAATTACAAAAGGTGGAGGGTATTTAAGCTTCGGTCTTAACCGAACTTTTCTATCTTGTTTTATTTTACATTTATAAACACACACTCACACACACACATATCCACGCACAAATGCAGCAACAACAATCCAAGTTGAATATATAATAAATGTACTGTTTAAACGGCCAGTTATGCACTTATCTTGCTACTCAAGGCTAGCCGCTCTATATGAGCAACATGTCACATAATACGATGAAATTGTTGAATGTCCTTAAGTAAACAACCGGCAAGTATAGATAGTACTCTACATAGTATGTATATAATAAAAAACAAGATAGAGAAGTTCGGTTAAGACCGAAGCTTAAATACCCTCCACCTTTTATAATCCTCTAAAAAATAAGTTCTTATTGCCATATTTATGTATATGAATATTTCATGTACTTACGCAAATAGTGGTTTTTTTTTTATTATCAAACGATTTCTCTTTTCATGCTGATTAAGAATACATATGGTTTGTGGGGTCTCCGAGGCTTCCTTCGATATGTTGTAAACGGATGATCAAAGTATACCCTCTTCCCTAAGGTGGAGGGTATAAAAAGGGTCGCATTACATGATATTACAACAAAGAAAGAGAGAGACATATCCAATGTTTAAGTAATATAACACCTATAAAAAAGGTTGGTAGGGAAAACTTTTTGATAAAATCTTGAATTTGAGAATTTTGTACATATTACTTGCGGTATTTTTTATTTGTTAATCATTTTTTTTATATTGCATTACATATTTAATTAAGTTGAACCAGTTGACTTTTTATTAGTAAACTTTTTATTAATGAAACACTTTTTTACCAAAAAAAAAAAATTTTAAATAATTATTTGTGTAGGTATATGCTATGTTTTACTCTTTACTCGTTTGATGTTAAGTTTTTCTCTTTTTACACGCTATTACCACCAGCTCGGCTTAACACCAACTAATTGTCAATGAATTTTTACTGGCATTCACAAGTTAGTTTTCTTGCAAATGAAACTTACCCAGTAGTTGTTGTTGTTGTTTTCGTTGTCATGTGATTCTCTGTACATATTACTCTTATTAATTAACAGGTGTTCTTTTTTTTTCTGGTAAATAATAACTTGAATAGGGCGTAAAAGTCTCTGGCGTAAAGCTTTTATCTTATAAATAAGAGTTTTATTAAAGCTAAATTTTAATATGAGAGCCAGCTTTTCTTTATCATAAACAGGGTGAACAATAAAGGTGGAAGCTCTCCAGGAACATTTTAGAATGAAATTTTGCAAAAAAAAAAAATTATCTCGTTCTTCCATCTTCTTACCACACAATTCTTGTATTTGAAGTTTTCCTTCCAAAAATTTCATCTTTTGACCTCACTGCAGAGTTTCAATCTTTTTTTCTTCGCCCTGTGTATAATCAGTTTATAGAGCGCTTATTCGCAATAGGTTAGAAGTATAGCACTTGGCTTTAATACGGAGAATCGAGGTTTCGATACCCACAACAGTCAGACACGTGTATCGGGCGATAGGGTGTTACTTCATTGAATGGTAATTTCTATACCTAGGGTGAAGATAATCACAGTTAATGCATTTATGGTAGACATCTCCTGCAATTTTATTAAGGATTAAAGTTCTTCTATCGCCCAGAACCAGGATTTGTTAATTTAAAGCTACATATGTGTCAAACATGTCCAATAATATATTTCTCCTTCTATCTTTGAGATAGAAATTGAAAAAAACAATTCAATTGCAATTATTTAAAAAAAAATTACTACTGGGCGTATACGTAACATATATTATAAAGGCAACGGATTCCGAAATAATGATTAACTAAAGTAAAAACTATATAACGTTTAACCTAACGTTAACTGTAGGTGTGGCACTGTGCCCCTTTTTAATGTATGTATTTTTGTTAAAGTTCACCTCAACAATATAATGCTGCCATTAGTAAGATTTTATGTAAATTAGAGGCGTGTCTGTGGTCAGTCCCTGCTCATTTTTTGCACAACGTATTCAAAATTTCAACATTGCAGTTTTATATTTATTTGGTTATAGAAAATTTTTGTGTGCTTGGCTGTTAATTGATTACGCCCATATTAAATAGCAAACTACAGTGATAAACAATGAGAATGTCTGTCCCAAAATACAGCTTAATAACTCAATGTGTTTGTTCGTTAGCATTTCACTATAGAATAATGGACACGCGGACATTCGCTTATATCTAAATCAGCTTTCCGTTTTATATATAAATACAAGGCGCCCCGAAACTTAATATTTGGGAGAGTATGCTTTGGGTTTTACTAGTACAATTTTAGCTATCTCAATCAATGCGCGCTTGATGTTAACTGTCGAAACATACTCTATACACTTACAGTTCATATATTACTCACACACACACACTTTCCAGGCTCGTATTCCTTGTTCCATATACAACACATTATTGCATTTGCATGTATAAAGCTTATAAAAACACTCACTTCTTCATACTGTATTTTTACATTTTTACTCAATATATTGCACAAGTGGAAACTAATTGTAAAATAAGTCAATCAAAATCAAAATCATAACATATTTAAATTAGCACAAATAACAAATGCTTACCAATCTATTTTAAAACACTAACGAGTAGTGTCATATTCATAATATAATACTAACAAATTATGTAACAGATTATTTTAAATATTTTAAAATCTTGTACTATGAAGTTGTTCAGTTTCTAAACGTAAATCCTAAAATGTAAAAAAAACATCTTCATATATGTATTATAGTAAATGGAATACTTGCACAATTACCTGAAAGACATTTTGTATTTTATCCGTTATCAGTTTACGGGCTTCGTCTTCTTTAACACCCCGAGATTTCATATCTTCTATGAAATCCGTCATATCAATGGGTTGTCCCACATTTAAGGTGACTTTTTTACCCCATTGCAAGCGATATGGTTCGACATTGGGTAATACTTCGTCCATACCTTCATGCCACATGGGCAGTATAATAGGTACTTGTGGTGATTCATATATAATACGTCCTACACCCCATTTCAAACGCATCTCCTCTTTGGTCATATTAACTCTACCTTCGGGAAAAACATGCACCCAATGGCCTAATTTCATTTTTTCTATACATACATTCACAGCATCCTGATAAACGCCAATACCCCGTATAACGGGGATGCATTTTCCTAAACATATAGCAAAATATATTTATATATGTATATTTTAATAAAAATAAAAAAATATTAAATTCAATTCAATTCATTTTATAGTTATATCTTCCGCATTGTCGTTTGCAACATTTCGCTATGTCCGTCCGTTATTAAGATGAAACTTTGTACATATATTTCTAGTTTATGCACGGAGATTTAATTTGGGCAAAATCAGTTAAATGTGAAATTCAATTTTAATAAGCATATTTTTATTAAACTCTTCTAGAAATGTGCTAAAAAGGGGCAGGATCGAAAGACACGCCCACAATTTCCAAAAACGAACTCTTTTCCGTAAAAACGGACATGAATGTTGATATATAATATATACACTAAAAAGGCTGATTACGTTCCTTGCTGTCACGCCCACATTTTGAACATAGATGTGGGAGGGTATTTAAGGCACTCTGGAGAAAAAGGGTATGAAAAGTGCCGATTTCGACCCAATGAAGAAATTATACTAAAAAATATACCCCACCACACCACTCACCCACCCCCACGAAAAAGAAATATCGAACTCACGACTTTTGACATTAGCGCTGAATGTTATGAATGTTATTTATGCCTTTAAAGATTATGAAATGAAATTAAACCACTTACCGTACATAAAAAATAAGGAATGATATTTATTCGTAAAACAAATGTCATGGGCCGCCAGGGACCAGCGTATTTTAAACGTATTGCACACGTATTGCAACGGCAGTATACCTTTAGAAAAAGTTCAAAATACTTATTTATGGTGATTGGAATTTTTTTTTTCTTTTGTAATATCCAAAATCCTTACTTACCCCATAGACCTGGATCATCGAAACAGGAATAATGATTTGATACTGTTACTAAAGGTGTACCAGGTGCTCGTTTAGTTAATGCATCTATCAGTCTTTGTTTGTTGAACACGTAAGTATTATTCAGAAGCACTTTTTTATTATTATTATTAAGTTATATATAAAAAAAAATATTTTCTTTTATATATTAAATAGTTTTATATTCAATACACAAACAAAACAAGAGGCAAAGAAAATGTAAGCAAATCATTTAAAATTCAAATAAGTTTATATGTTATGTATACATTATGGTTATACAGAAAGACTCACGGTGACTCTGACATACGGATGTTTTTTAGTTGATGCTTATAAAATTTTCTTTAATTTCTTACGTAGTTGAGAAATTTATTTCTATTAAGCAGTAGAGCTTTACTATTCTGTTTACGCAAAAGTAATGACTAACACGTGGAACTGCTAACTGCTGTATATATAGAGTAGAGTCTAGACATACTCAAGGTAAGCGAAACAGATTTCAATAATTGAGAAAGTCTATTAAGTAGCGGTTCTTATGACCGTTTCTGAAATCATCATTGGTAAAAGTTTAAGTACCGTAGGGTATTAAATAATCAGTGTTGATATGTAATTATTTACATTCACAATACCCACACGTAATGTAATTGAAATGTGTGACGCAATTAGACTTCAAAAAATTCATATATACGAATCATTATATTTGAAAGTGTTATAAGTACACTTAATGCGATATTATTAATCCCACAGTAAATGCTTTGAATATTTTTCATAAAATTAGGAACGAGTTTTTCGTTAGAGACATAACAATTTTGAACGTTTTTCATGATCTGTCACCGTCAATGTTTGGAAGCAACTTTTAGAACGCTTACATCCATTTTCAGTCGTAATAATCAAATCACTAGACAGGCTGGGCGAGCTAATAATAAATTCGTGTCAAAATATTCAATGGGACGGGTATACCTAGATCGGCTCAAATTTTGAAGTTGATCCAGAAAATATATATTTTGTCTTCCTTCTGAATGTTGCAAATGGAACAACAAATTTAGTATTCCCTTATCACTAAGGTGAGGGCCCCGCCCTGAAACGGAGTACCGGCATAGGTGCTTCATCCAAGGATCACGGGGCAAAAGTAATATTGCAAAAAGCAAATTATATATCCAGGGATCATAACTACCTTTTAGCAAACATAACATAATGGGGCACCAACCCATGGGCAATAGGCTGTCCGAAGTTGGGAGATCAAATGATCGACAGTCCTACCAAAGACTAAGTTTGGTACCGCGGGGTACTGGAGCCCCAAGAACTATGGTTCTTGCCAGTACGTACTTTTGGGTAGGCCCCCTTGTGGGAGCATCGCGGGGGCTGTAAATTCGCTGGTAGTGCATGGTTTAAAACCCTGGTCACCAAGGGGTGAACTCTACATAGCCTATGATGTAAGTTCTAAAGTTGGGACCTCCTTCGGGGGGGCGCCAGGGACGCTCAATTCCCTTATAAACGTCCACTCTATGTCTCAACGATGGGTATTGGACGATAAACACACAATATACATCACTAAGGTGAAGGCGACAAAAAATTATACATTTTCTTTAACATACGGTCAAAACGCATATCATTAAATATCTCAATGCGAAAAAAATGGACTTGTATCACTTTCAAATATATAAAATGTATATAATATATGTATGTATATATGCATATGTATATAATATATATAATATATAATAAATATTAATATATAATAAATGAAATATGCCATTGATTAATGATCTTATACTTGACGTACTTTTCTCATCCATACAAAGCAGCAATTTTACATTTCTTATTAAAACAAACCATACCCAACATACTTAATCTGATTACAGACTACATCCGTACATTGGGCAAGGTATTCGATTAAAAAAGTATAAAAAAAATTTTCAACAGAAGCAAATCAAAAACTACTGAAAAAAACTTGAACTTGAAGCTAAAATTGTTTTTTTTTTCTATTGATTGTATTTTTTGCTCACCTAAAACAATTTTACTAAATAATCCTACAGCCAATATAACAATTTCACTGACAACATACCACCATTTCGATGGTTTCAATAGACGTGGATATATCCAATCGATATTGAATGGTATTGAAGAAGACGGCACAGGCAACTTTTGTGATCGTGATGATAAAGAAGTCGCTGATGGTGTTGCTGCTGTTGGGTCAGGTTGTTTGGTTGTTTTTTCCGTTTGTAATTGTGATGTATTTTTCGCATTGTGATATTGTTGCATTGCTTGTTGCTGAAATCCGTTATTATTGCACTTTTGCAATAGGTAGCTGTGCGGTTGCTGGTAAGTGCTGTTAAATACTCTGTGCACGTAATACTAGACACAATTGAACAGAAATTTGTTTACATGAATATAAGAGAATTATTAATTTTATATATATATATTTTTGTTGTTGTACTAATAAGAAAATCACATTATTATGACAAGATATTTGACACAAAAAACTGACTTGAGAATTTTGTTTGGAAGTTTTATAATAATAACGCTTAATATTATGAACATAGAACTTTGAGTGTGTTGGGGAGGTAATTATATATTCATTTTATAAAAAAAAAATTTTCAAGCTGTTCTTATTTAAATTAAAATTACATATATTTGAGAGAATTTCTATTTATTTTAGGAAGAAATTATTCTTGGGCACCTTTTTACACCCTCCACATATAATGAGCGGTATACAAAGTTAGATATTCCATTTGCAGCACGCAAAAGGAGGTGTCAGAGATCCTATAAAATATTTATATACTCTTGATTAGCTTCAAAACTGAATTGATCTAGATATGTACTTTCACACCCATAAATTTTGATATTCAGCAGAAATTTTGTAAAGACACTTCTGATTTGTGTACGTAGAATACAAACAGACAAAATTAGTCTAGTGTCACGCCCACAATCGAAAAAAATCTAATTATCTGCCACAAAAAAGACATATAAAATTTAGTACACATATTTATAATTACCTCATCCATCGATAACAGACGCGCCCACCAATTACAAAAATCTTAAACAGTGTAAAATTCAACTTGCAAATTAATACTTAGTGCATACACTAATAGTATATGCCACGCCCACTAATTACATGTAGATGTGGAGGATATTTAAGATTCAGCCTAAATTTTGTTATAATTTTTACTTAGTTACTTATTTGCAGCAACTAAGAAAAGAAACTAATTATTTAGGCTTAACACAAACAATAACACTACAGCCAATCACTCCCATTATCGTCATGAATTGATTGTTTGTAATGATTTCATTTATTTTAATAAGGAATCAAAAAACATATCAACAAGCTGTTGCTTACTTTGTTAACAAGAACAAAAGAAATATGTTTGCGCAGAAATATAATTCACATATAATAAGAACTAGGACAAAGGACGCCAATTAACTTAACAAGTATATATATTTATATAATTTATATAATTTTGAGTCAAACGTTTAAGTATTTCGATTATTTATTCTTATTTATTGTGTAAAATTAAAGTTTCAATGCATCCCACGTGAATAAATAAAATTTAAAATTATTCATTTTTCTTTACATAAATTCCTTTGAATTGATTTCTTTTTTGCATAAAACGTATTGTTTAAAGAACGCTACTCTAGAAAATATCTACAACAACCGAACGCTGGGAATTTATAGCAACAACTGTTTCACTATGTAGTACGTACCAAGCATTCGTTTTGCATACTATGAAAAAGAAAAAACATCTTGTTGCTTATAAAAGATAGAGGAGTATAAAACACTATAAAATGTTAATAATAGTAACAACTAGTATCAGTGTAAAGAAAGCAAAATATAATTACAAAAAATCGTGAGAAAAATAAAAACGTAGAGGTCATAAAATAAACACGACAGGATAGAAAAATTAGAATTAGAAGAAATCCAAAAGTTGTCTAACAGATTTAATAACTTAATCTAAGTAAAGGCAAATTAATAACCAATAATGGGTTGGCAAGGTCATCACCACACATGATAATAAAGAAATTCGTTTTTATTGACAAAAACTGAAAGCGTTCTAACCTAATTAAGTCCTACAAAGGAGCAATACTGCTCAAAATAATTAGCCAGTATATGAATAGAAATTAATTTTACCCATTTGTTTAATACATAGCAGGCATCATCGCACCTCTTGGAAAACTTAATGAACTGCATTTTAGCGAGTATAGTACAGCGTGGATTCATCATTTTGCTGTTTATTTTTTTTTTTATGAAACAATTTTCTCCTTACACTATATTTTAATACGTAACATATAGAGGCAGACTCTTGAAGCCTATATTTTAACCACTATCATGAACTGTATTCCCTTTTTAAATAATTTTTTATGTAAACATTGTATTTAATTGACATGATTGCAAATCAATGCATAACTACTAACACTTCTTTTTTATTAAAGTAAAACAAATTTGTTTTACATAAAAATTGATATTTTTCCACAATGAATATTTTAGAAAACACATGTTTAGGATATTTCGGAACTATGGTGTAGTCTTCTTCTTTCATGACTAAAAGAAAACTGCTGGCCTTAGCTTTCTTGCATTAAAAAATTCTGAAATAATTGGAAAACTTACTTTATAATATTATCACATTATTTTAAAAATTATTTATATTTTTATACATAAAAATTTTTTAATATATATATTCTCCCAAAATGTAATAATTTCGCTTCGTTCCGGTTCATTGCTTTACATACAAAAGTTATCTTTAGTTACAATAATATTTATATTCAGCTGATTTAATAATATTTTTTCAATGTTTTTGGTAACATTAAGGTTTCATTGTGATAGTTTCGTTTATTAAAAGTATTTTCTCGCTTTAGTTTTGGAGTCGTACTCCTCGAACAGTTTCTCAGGCAGTTTTACGTGTTCAAAAACGTTTGGAGCCAGAATTCATAGATAAGTTAGATAATTTACATGATGGCGCTATTCGTACGGGTTTGGTTTCCATGTGGGACCTACAAGAAGCATATAGAAAGAGCCGAGATGTAGAATATCAATCGAACCGCATTAATATGTGGTATACTTTCGGCATAATGGCATTTGTAATGCTACTGACACCATTTTTCTATGAACTTGTAACCTTCATATTGGGAGTCAAATGCTTCCTACCCAACAATCATTTGATATGGGAAGCTACACGGCCGATTAGTGATTGTGGATTTTGTCGGGGTGTTAACGGTCCTCTGATACTTAAAAATATGTCACGCGAAGAGTTGACACCGTATGCGTACTCACCAACGCCGGTTGTTATAAAAAATGCTGTTAATCATTGGCCAGCTGTACGTTTATTAAATCTTCAATTGTTAAAACAAATCTACGAGTTGCATCCTGAAGCCTTGGATGAAGAGTGTCACTTTTTAAATTTTCATTCAGATTTAAAATCAATACGGGATGTATTATTCCGTATGCCGCCACAGAGGGCTAATTTAAGTGTGGGCTCTAGTTGGTATGTAGGCTGGAGTAACTGTCATCCGGGAGTACTGGGAGAGTTACGCAAACTATATGGTAGACCTCATTTTTTACCAGCTGATGCAGAAATGTCTAATGTAGATTACATATTCCTTGGTTATGAGCAAGGAGCTTACATGCATGTAAGCTTTAAATACTGGTGTGATAATAAAAAAATTTCAATTAATGTAACCAAAATTATGTTCTAGTTGGACTATATACACCGTTTAATGTGGCAGACTCAATTAAGAGGTAATAAAAGTTGGATTTTGGCCCCGACTCCAGAATGCGATCATGTTTGTCAGTCATTTTCATTTTTCGTCGAACCCGGAGATGCTGGTATGTGAAAAAATTTTATAGGAATAGTAGATTTTTCAATATTATTATTTCTTCAGTATTATTGGATACTCGCATATGGTACCATGGAACTTCAATACCCAAGGGACAATTTGCTTTAACGCTTCAATCTGAGTATAGTTAATAAATAAAATGTAGTTATATAGTATATACCATTACATTGATTATTTTACGTATGTGAAGTTAAAAAGTTTTAAAAAGTTTTAAAAAGTTATTATTCTCTGAGAGAGAGAAGAAGGAGAGAGAAAAAAAAGAGAATCCGAGACTCCCTCTATACTATAGATGGTGCAACCAGGCCACGCTTCTAACTTTTTAACTTCACGCTTTACGTATTTACTACCTTTATAAAGTTAAAATTACTCTCTCTAAAAAAAAGTAAACAAACCAAAAATATTATAAACAAAGAACTGAAAATTTTTGACCATTTTTGTTTTAAAATTTTACATATTAAATCATAATGTTGTGAAAAAAAAATTTTTTTAATTTAAAGTATGAAACATGTAGAACCTTTTTTCATAAAGTAAATAAAAATTAGGATATATTAACATAACCAAATAGAGGATGGTTTGTACCCTTATTTTTACTAATAATATAAATAAATTTATATGAATCACTAACTTTTTTTTTTAACCAGCAGATTGTCGGGCATCTGGACTAATTATTATTGGACTTGGTACAATGCTGAAGGATTCCTAGTATAACGTATATCCCCAATTTTTTTTGGATCAGAGTTATTGGCACTTGTCTATGACGGTATATGTGAAAATTGAATTTTTATCAGGTAAATCACTAACTTTTTTTTAACCAGCAGATTTTCGGGCATCTGGACTAATTATTATTGGACTAGGTACAATGCTGAAGGATTCCTAGTATAAGGTATATCCCCAATTTTTTTTGGATCAGAGTTATTGGCACTTGTCTATGACGGTATATAAAATAATTTAAAAAAAAAATATTTTAAATTAAAAAAATTTTTTTTATTAATATTAAAATAATGCAATTGTTTTTAAAATAGTTTAGTTATGTTAGTACAGAAAATTTTTAAATTTAAAAACAAACGTAAGTAATTCTCTACAAAAAATAAAACAATTCATTAGAAAAATTAATAGGAAATTAAGGACTTAAAAAGAATTAAATAAAAAGTAATCCATATTCATATTCATTAATGTATTATAATAAATTAATTTTCATTATATTCATTGCAATAAAAAAATTAATTCATTAACAAACCAAGAATACTTAAAAGAAATAAATAAAATATCCATATTCATACCGTATTAATATGTCCACATCCATATTCAATTCATTAATTTATTATTATAAATTAATTTTTATTTTGTGGCAATTTTCATTGTGTGTATTATCCTAAAAATATATGTTATATATTTAAAATTCAATTTTATTTATTTTTTAATATAATATTACCTGTTCCTCCACAATAGAAATATTGTTAGTTGTTCTTAAATATTGTTGTTGATTGGTTGTTGAAGTTGATTGTAGTTGTGTATGTGTGCAAAAATTGCACAAGTGTTATGTAAATTATGTTAGCTACAACATAACAAAATATCTAATTAGCCAACAAAGAAAAAACTTAAACCTAATTAAAAATAATAATATCAGGAACCAGCGACAACAACAACCGCCGAACCGCAATGATGAAAAAATAGTGCTATGATATGACTAGATTAAGAAAATTTGGCTTAAGCCAACTCTTAAATACCCTCCACCTTTATGAAGTTATGTTCGTTATTCAATCTTGTCCATTTTTTGCACAGCGATTAAATTTGGTATATATATACTGCCTATATTTGGTATATATATACTGCCTATATATATTTAAACTTAATAGGCATAATTTTGTTCGAGTTGCAAACGGATCAACAAACATAGTATACCCTCTATGCTAAGGTGGAGACTACAATGAAGTTTAGCAAATGTTTTATGCAAATTTCTACGTTACCTATGAGGTATTGCACATAATGCGTTGCCAATTGTTATTGATGGCTGGCATCCCCAATAGGCCTTAAAAAAGAAGTTAGTTATTTACCTGATAAAAATTCAATTTTCACATATACCGTCATAGACAAGTGCCAATAACTCTGATCCAAAAAAAATTGGGGATGTACCTTATACTAGGAAACCCTCAGCAATGTACCCAGTCCAATAATAATTAGTCCAGATGCCCGACAATCTGCTGGTTAAAAAAAAAGTTAGTTATTTACCTGATAAAAATTCAATTTTCACACATACCGTCATAGATAAGTGCCAATAACTCTGATCCAAAAAAAATTGGGGATATACCTTATACTAGGAATCCTTCAGCATTGTACCTAGTCCAATAATAATTAGTCCAGATGCCCGACAATCTGCTGGTTAAAAAAAAAGTTAGTTATTTACCTGATAAAAATTCAACTTTCACACATACCGTCATAGATAAGTGCCAATAACTCTGATCCAAAAAAAATTGAGGATATACCTTATACTAGGAATCCTTCAGCATTGTACCTAGTCCAATAATAATTAGTCCAGATGCCCGACAATCTGCTGGTTAAAAAAAAAGTTAGTTATTTACCTGATAAAAATTCAATTTTCACATATATCGTCATAGACAAGTGCCAATAACTCTGATCCAAAAAAAATTGGGGATATACCTTATACTAGGAATCCTTCAGCATTGTACCTAGTCCAATAATAATTAGTCCAGATGCCCGACAATCTGCTGGTTAAAAAAAAAGTTGGTTATTTACCTGATAAAAATTCAATTTTCACATATATCGTCATAGACAAGTGCCAATAACTCTGATCCAAAAAAAATTGAGGATATACCTTATACTAGGAATCCTTCAGCATTGTACCTAGTCCAATAATAATTAGTCCAGATGCCCGACAATCTGCTGGTTAAAAAAAAAGTTAGTTATTTACCTGATAAAAATTCAATTTTCACATATATCGTCATAGACAAGTGCCAATAACTCTGATCCAAAAAAAATTGGGGATATACCTTATACTAGGAATCCTTCAGCATTGTACCTAGTCCAATAATAATTAGTCCAGATGCCCGACAATCTGCTGGTTAAAAAAAAAGTTAGTGATTTACCTGAAAAAAATTCAATTTTCACACATACCGTCATAGACAAGTGCCAATAACTCTGATCCAAAAAAAATTGGGGATATACCTTATACTAGGAATCCTTCAGCATTGTACCTAGTCCAATAATAATTAGTCCAGATGCCCGACAATCTGCTGGTTAAAAAAAAAAAGTTAGTGATTTACCTGAAAAAAATTCAATTTTCACACATACCGTCATAGACAAGTGCCAATAACTCTGATCCAAAAAAAATTGGGGATATACCTTATACTAGGAATCCTTCAGCATTGTACCTAGTCCAATAATAATTAGTCCAGATGCCCGACAATCTGCTGGTTAAAAAAAAAAAGTTAGTGATTCATATAAATTTATTTATATTATTAGTAAAAATAAGGGTACAAACCATCCTCTATTTGGTTATGTTAATATATCCTAATTTTTATTTACTTTATGAAAAAAGGTTCTACATGTTTCATACTTTAAATTAAAAAAAGTTTTTTTTCACAACATTATTATTTAATATGTAAAATTTTAAAACAAAAATGATCAAAAATTTTCGGTTTTTTGTTTATAATATTTTTGGTTTGTTTACTTTTCTCTGGAGAGAGTAATTCTAACTTTAAAAAGGTAGTAAATACGTAAAGCGTGAAGTTAAAAAGTTAGAAGCGTGGCCTGGTGCACCATCTTTAGTATAGAGGGAGTCTCGGATTCTCTTTTTTTTTCTCTCTCTCCTTCTTTTTTCTCTCAGAGAATAAAAACTTTTTAAAACTTTTTAACTTCACGCATCTGATTATTTTAAAGTTTACCGTTTGGTTGTTTTAAATTTTTGTTAACACTCTGTAAAGAAGCAAAGTATAGACCGGTATCAGCTGTTTATATTACAATAATTTCTATAGTCACGATACCAATTGTTAATATTTTAATTAATATATTAAAATAAAATTCAAATTAGAGAACAAAATAATGGCTTCAAATTTCGTTTCTTTGACATCAGCTCGTGTATTGCGTAAATTGAAAAAACTTAGTGTTCCGAAAGAAGGTGCCGTTTATACTGCGAACCGAAATCCTCGCAATTTGGAAAGGCTACGTATTGGCTATAAACCGGATGGTTATCATCTGGAAAAGGCGGGAAAATCGTTTTGGCATAAACTGGAGGTGAATTTAACTAAACGCTCTCTAACAGCTGAAGTGAAGCATTTTGTAAATGGCTCAATAGTTAGAGCTAGTACAGGAGAATGGCCGATCAAAAAACAACTATTCAAAACCACAGATACTAGTGCTTGCACCAACCTAGCTAGAGTGTTGGCTCAAAGATGCCAACAAGCTGGTATAACAGAAATGATGTGTACTATGGAAGTTATACCGAATGGAAAATTGGAAAAATTCCTTAAAACCTTACAAGAAAATGGCGTTACACTGGAAGAGCCTCCACGTTACAAACAACCAAAGCCGTGGGATTTAACGAGACCGGAAAAATCTTGGGAAATATTAGATGAAGATTTAAATATATTAGAGACTGACAAACAATAAATACATTTCAATAAAGTTAACTTTTATTGTATGATTTTCTATGGTTTTTTGAATTTTTTAACCTAAGTGTTCACTTATTGTTCATACTTATGTTTAATATCCTTCCACAGTTTCTGAAAAGAATATTAATAAGAAATTACAAATTACATAACAGTAATAACAATTGTACATTGTAACTTACCCCTTTATTAACAGACTCAAAAATACTTTCGGATAGGATATCGAAAGTGCGTTCAAAGAAAAATGCACAGGCCATAATACCAATAGCATATGTCGAAGTTCTCTTAAACAAATTATTGTAAAGTATCTTCATTTTTCTCACAAATTTTCGACTTTGAAGTATAGAATATGTTAAAAAAATTTCTTTCTTAGCTATTAATCACATGTGGATGATCATTCACAATAGCAATTACAGGATAGCCGTTGTTATTAAAAGTATATTTCTACAATTTAAACATATATTTTATTTTATTTTTATTATTAATTAATACTTAATATTAAGAGAAATGAATTTAATTAGTATAAAAATAATTAAATGATATAAATAAATAATAGTAATTGTTAAACCATATGGTTGTAAACAAAAACAACGGCAACCTCTTTTGACAACGTCACTTAAAATACACCACTTTGAATAGCACAGTGCTTACAAAAATATTTGTGTTAATTTAGTTTAAAAAAGAAATCAATTATTTAAAATTTTGGATTATTCGCGTAATATATAGTATTATAATGGTTGATTTAACAGGTACCTCATCACCATTCCAACAAAGCATTCCAAACTTGGTGTTTTATGTACCAGCCGTTATTGTCTTTGGCCTGGCAGGTAGGAAAACGTTTTCACATATTTTATCAATTGCTTAGAATTTTATTAAATATTATAATCCTGATAGTGTTCATCTAAAATTCATCTAATTTTTAATAGTAAAACATTGGACGTATCATTGTACTTCTTAATTGCTCGAATATTATATAATTTTTTTAAATTTTTTTAAAACAGACCCTTGTCAAAAGCTATTCCAATTTTTGATAATGTTTAAATAATCTTCCCCCATATATGTTATGACATTTGACCATCCTTATCATTTGTGCAGAAGTAATAAATGAATCGCAGAGAACTTATCAAATGAATGACGTAGCCTACATTTGTCTTATATATGTATATGTATAATATAAGGAGCTTATCTAACAAATTATGATAAAAATAAATATTAACAAGCTAGAAAAGTTCGGTTAAGACCGAAGCTTAAATACCCTCCACCTTTAATAGTCCTCTAAAAAATAAGTTCCTATTGCCATGTCTACGTATATGACTATTTCATATACTTACGCAAATAGTATTTTTTTAAAATTATAGGCGTTTTCGTTATTCAATCACGCCCATTTTTGGCACAGTGTTGAATAACGGTACCACTTATATTTATACTATTTTTCAACTTGATAGGCATAGTATTGTGCGATATATAATTTTTTAAAGATACAATTTTTTCGAGGTATGTTGAGATTTTCGTTTATTGTGGGCGTGTCTCTTTACCGATTTTGCCCAATTTCAATACGGAACAGCGAAATTAAACTAAGAATACGTATGCAAAGTTTCAATTTGATATCTCAAAAATTACGACCGTGAGAGTGCCAACAACAGACGGATACACGGACACACGGACGGACATGTCTCAAACGATTTCTCTTTTCATGCTGATTAAGAATATATATGGTTTGTGGGGTCTCCGACGCTTCCTTCGATGTGTTGTAAACGGATGATCAAAGTGAATATACCCTCTTCCCTAAGGTGGAGGGTATAAAAATGAAATTTTGCTTAATTGAACAGTTTAGAAGCAATAGCTCTCTGGAGTGGTAATATTAATATGTGATATATTAAAATTTTGAGAAAAATAGATGCACATATAAGATGTTATTACATAAATTTAATTTTTCGAATGTGCTTATTTGATTTGAAATTATAAAGCATACATTTCTTTAGTTTTAGGTTTCCTTGCTTCACCTTTTTTGTCTTTAAATGCCTATTAAACACTCTACATCTAAAGGATTTGCAGTTGTATAAACTAACTAGAGTAATCAATATCACCCATTGCTTTATAACTTGCTAGGAATTGTTTATAAAACGCTACTAAGTGAATTTTTAACCAAACCGGTGTTGTTAATTATAACCAACTGATTATTTTCTACAACACACAACCTAGATAGTCTTGTCATCGCTACTAAAGACCCGTTAAATATAAATCAAGATGGCCAACATTGCCTCGAATGTAGAACAATTTATTGAGGACGTTGCTGCTGCCGATACCTCTGAAGGTTATATGAATTTAGATGATCCTAATAATGCCAATTTTAAATTGCCCAGCGTTGAAGAAGTGTGGAAATTAATAGAACAAATGGAAGGGCTAAGTGATGAGGATCGTGTTAACTTGCGAGAAAATCTCTATAAACCTCGATCCGGTACATTTAAAGGTTTTGATCAACCTCAACTGGTTCATACTACCTGGGATTATATTATATTCTGGGCCATGATGGCTTTGATTTTGCTGTGTTTTGGTAAGCACTATTCAGAAAACGCGGTTTTATAAATTGAGATTGTCAGAACCAATAATTTGCTGGTCCAATTCACACAATCGTTCAATGTGTTAATGAGAATTGGTGTCGTTTTTAATGATTATTATATATTGTACCAATATCAATCAATATCAATAACTATAGCAGTAATGGCGAACCTATTAATTATTATTTAGTTTTTTAATCAGAACACTGCGAAAACTTTTCTAACTATGTAGTTAATTTAAGTATTGGAGAAAGAAGCGTCACTCCTACACAAGGTTATAATTAGGATTTCAGAAAGTAAGAAATTTATGGACAAAATTAATGTACAGACTTGAGGTTTTATTTTTTTTTTCTTTACAAGCTCAATGCTCTAAAACTCAACACCTATTTCGTAAAAAAAACGCAATTAAGAAGTACAGTGAATGCAATAATAAGGAAATTATATAAATAAATTATTATTAAAGATTAACAAAGCAGAAAAGTATGTATACAGTTTTTAATAAAAACAATACATGCGTTATTGTATTGTGTAACAAACGGAACGAAACAAAATCAAACAATACAAATATTGGAACGTTTTATAATATTTGCGCTATTGTCGTTTGCATATATTTATTCTTATTTTTATAAATTAGTTTACATATCTTTTTGCGTATCACATAAAAACAATTTGTAACTAATGTTTGTGATTTTGAAATTTACAGCTCTGTTTGGTTATAAACTGTACAAATCACTGAAGGCTAAAGAATTAAAGAGGCAAGAGAAATTGAAACAGAAACAATCCAAGAAAAGTAAAAAAGCAAACTAATGAAATAAAAAGTAATATATGCGCTAAAGTTTACTTATATAAATAGTATAGGACTGATTTGTTTTTAAAAGCCAAAATTTTTACCAACATCAATAATATTATAATTCTTTGTAGAATTACACATAAATTAATCAAACAATTGTAGTGTTCGAAAATTATTCCATCTTATTAATGCCAATTATGTAGTTAAATAAAGTTTAAAAATTCTTAGGAAAATTTATATACGAAACCTGCCGTTTAAAAAAACTAATATACTTAAAATCAGATATATAAGGAAAGGTGAGTTTTTTTTAAAAACATATAATTATGACGAATGGGATAAGAAATTTTCATTAAAATAAAGAATTGTATGAAGTCGACTAAATGTATTTAATTTTTTTTTATAATTGTTTATTTGTATTCCTCATGATCATCTAGATATTCTATGGTTATACCTACATTTTTGCCATCAGCCTCATCATTGATATCATAATCTAGAGATTCATTAGACATTTCTTCTATCAGCATACACTCCTCCTGTTGTTCATTTACATTCTCTTCAATTAAAGCAACACCTGTTTTTAAATTTTTAGATTTTTTGCGAATATTTTTTCCCTTCAACTCTCTAACCGGAATATGACGATGTTCTCTCTCTATATGCCTCTTTAGATCACGACGTGTAACAAAAGCTTCTTCACAACCCGATTCAATGTAGTCATTACAAATTAGCCTTTTAAAAAAGCAAAAATTTGAAAATATTTGAACTTATCTTAAAATAAATAAAAAAAGGAAATTACTCACTCTTTGCTCCGATGTCGTCTACGCATATGCATTTGTAGTACATGTTTGCGTGTAAATGATTTCGGACAAGATTTACACTGATATGCCAGTTCATTATTATGTTTGGCCACATGAATCTTTAAAGAATTTTCATAATTAGTGGTAAAAAAACATTGTGAGCAGGTGTAGACGACATCGGTGTGAATATTTTTCACATGATTTTCCATTTCACTTTTATGATAGAAACCCTTGGAGCAGTGACTGCAGAAGTAACGTTGCGTTCGTTTGTGCACGACACGTTCATGAGTTTCAAAATTTCGACGATTCTTTATTACTTTAAAGCATTGATCACATTTGATCGGTACATGCATATAATCAATGTGACCTTGTAAGGCTTTCTCATCTTTATACGAATTATTGCAATGTGAACATTTAATGTTTTCTAATTAAAAAGAAGAAAATTACTTTATAATAATTCAATTATTTTTATAACCTGCACCGCCCTGTAGAAAAGGGTATATTAAGTTTGTGCGGATGTTTGTAACTCCTAAACGGCAAATGCTACACCCATCTTTAGTTATACCGATCGATTCCGAATTAAAATCTGAATCAATTTAACCATGTCCGTTTGTCCATCTAAATTTTTGCGCAAGCTACAGGTCGCGTTTTTTGAGATATTTCGATGAAAATTGGTACAAGAATATGTATTGGCAAAAAAATAATCCCTTTTGAAAATGGATAGGATCGGACCATTTTTAGAACCCCTCCCCATATAAATTTTTTTTTTTATTTCACACAAACAAAAATTTGAAATTTTTTGAACATACAAGGTATAGAAAAATAAAATTTTTCATTATACCCTGCTTTTTCAAAGAAAAAATTTAAATTGAAACATATATTAAGTGGTGTAGGGTATTTGATGGTCGGACTTGACCGACTATATTATTTTCACTTGTTTTTTTTATATAACTTTACTTACTAGTATTATGACTACGGGCCACATGAACAGCTAATGACATTTTTGTAGGACATTCTTTCTTACAAAATTGACAGACAAATTCATTGACATTGTCTTTATTTTTCGCACCCTTAACGTGGGGCCGTTTTTTGTGATAATATAAAGAAGTCCATACCGGATAAGTGTCTCGACATTCCTGAAATACAGTAATGCCATTAAAAGTACAAACTTTTTACAAATTTTATGCTTTAACCAACTTACTCCCATATTGCAGACATACAGTCTACACACCGGAAAAGTTTCTAACCAACTTAAATAATTTTTATGAGTTTTCATATGACTCCGTACACAACGAAATTCATTAAAAAATTTTTCACACAACACACATCTAAACAATAGATCATTATGTTCGGGTGATAAACGATGTTTACATAAATGTTCAACTGTATCAAACTCAATGCCACAATTTTCACAAAAATAAACAACTGACAAGATCTGTTCCTTAATAGAGGCTTCCGAGCATGTAGCGGTAGAATCTATATGATTCTAGAATACAAAAGAAGTAAAAATCATATTTATTTAGATCCAATTCCGCTTGTTCCGGTTCTGTTCCTTAAGATTTGTAATATAGAGATTATGATCATTAACTTACATTTAAATCTTCAATATTACCGCTAACTAGACCACATTGAGAACATATATAACTGTGAACTTCCGTTTCCTGAGAATGAAATGGTAAATGTTTAAGATAATTTTTTCTACCCATAAACACTTTTTTACAAAATTCGCAACGAAATCGTTTTGCTCTACGATTGTGATACACTTCCTAAAAGAATTTATATGAGAAAAAGGAAAGAAAATTTGCATATGAAAATTATTATTGAAAAGTAAAAAATGTATGTAAGCTTACCAAGTGATGTATTAAATTGTGACGATGTTCATATCTTTGATTGCAATGTGCACAGTGATAACCACCATTGGAATTATGCTTCTTCACATGAGATTCATACAAGTTTTTATCCTTAAAGAAACGATCACATCTGTTAAATAGTAAAACACCAATTAATATTATTTAACATATTTATATTATTAAATGCATACTTTTTGCAGGCCAAAGCATTTTCTGGTTCATGACTGTATTGAACATGCTCGAAGAAGTCATTGCTATTATTAAAAGACATTTCACAAATCAAACACACTTTTGGTCGATATTTGTTTAAATGAAATTGCATATGAAAAAAATATCTAAACGTAAGAAATTAATTATTTAACAATTGAATTATAATTTTTCAACATTTACCGTTTCAATGAAGGAAACTCCAATTTACAATATTTACAAAAATTCATTACACCCGCTTTGCGTTTTAAATGACGACAACATGAATGTTTATTGTAAAGAGGGAAATTGGAAAATGTCCATTGACATTCAGGGCAACTTCCATACACATGTAAACTGTAGGAAATTGCATCATTATTATTAATTCGATGAAAAATGAAAATTCTCGTAAAGTACTCACCTGTCTAAAGCTTTATAATGTCTTATTACCAAATGTCTTCCTAGCGACTCTATATTAATACATTCTACATTGCAGTCTTTTAGCAGGCATTTGAAGTTATTTTCATCAATTTGTTTAGTTACGCAAGAATGCTTGAGCAATTCATTTAGTGTGTTATACATACAGCTACAAAGCTAAGGAAAAATGCTCCTATAATTATTGTATTATAAGCGTATATCAAGGTTTAATGCTTACCATGCATTTGTTGGTCCATTGTAGATCTAAAGTTTCAAATTTTGTCGTTAAAACTGAATCTAGATAAGAATTAATATCTACTAAATCATAATCCTGAGAGCAATAACCTGTAAATATATATAAAAAATATAATATATATAAAAGAGGAAAACGTGAAATTGTACCTTCCATAATAAGATTATTTGTAGTAAATTTAGTTTGAGTTGTGGTTAAAAGCTCATTTTCATCAATTATTTCAAAACATAGTTCTTCTTCATTTTGCGATTGGTCGTTATCCTCGGAATTGGAAATAAGTTCAAAATCATCGGAATTTTCTTCGAGCTCTTCTATTACAAAATTTTCATCATCAAACGATTGACTATCACTGGCTTCATTATGCTCTACTGTATTATCAATCTCATCTATACTCGACTTAAATTTTTTAATTACAATTAGATTTCCTCTATTATTATCATTACCATCATCAACTAATGGTAAAATTTTACTAATTATAACCCCTCCTGTTTCAACTTCATTATTAAATCCCTCTTGATGGTCTATTTCTTTAGTTATAACAGTTCCCGGTTCAATTTCATTGTTAAGTATATATTTATCTATTTCTGTGGACATATTGATAGGTTTATCAATTTTTTGTCCTTCCTGCAATGTTTGGGTTTCTGCCAGTTTTGATTTTGTTAATTCTGCATTTTGGCTTTTTCCATGTTCATCTAAATCAAACAGTTCGATAAGATGATTTAAACATTGATCACACATTTTTTGATGTTTCGGTTTTTGTACACTTATGTGGAAATACTTTTCCACCAAAATGGGTAATTGTAAATCTATGCCAATTTCATCAAAAACATTATGGAATTCTCTATCCTCCGCAGTAGCGCCGTTTGCAGTAAAATTGCAATACAAACAAGTATCTTTAGTTGCCATTGTGTTTATAGTTTATTAATATTATTTGAAACTCTTAGTTATTTGTTTTCACTAAACAATTTCATCTGTACAAAATTTTTTCATAGAATTATCGAAATAAATTTATAATTCACTAAAGTTACGATAATTTTCAACCATGAAGTAGTAGTATTTTACATTTTCGTGGCTAAATTGATAATTAATATGGCGACCTCTAGGGTACGTTTAAAATTTTTACTTTACGAAACAAATAATAATAATAATAACTAATAAGATAACTTTTATTTTCCAATCAATCAAAATTGATAGAAAGATACTTTAAACAAATTCTTATATTAGAGACCCCTTAGTCATCGTATTTTATTGCATATAAATTTAAAACTAATTTTTAAAACTGTTGGTCCCGATAAAATATACTTTTCAATAATTATCAAAATAAATATTTACAAAATTTATAATAATTATTAATTAAAATAGATTCCACTTTTATAAACCTAAGCCCTAATAAATGCAATAATTTTGATTAATCAAATCTTTACAATTACATTCGAAAAACGCCAAATTTGGGGGGATTGATGGCAGAATTAAGAGCGGCTTTCAAACTTAAACCCAATACTTGACGAGTATGAGCCGGATCAATAATGCCATCATCCCATAATCGTGCTGTACTATAATAAGGTGAGCCTTCTTTTTCAAAAGTTTCTATAATTGGTGCCTTCAGTTTATCAGCTTCGGCTGAGGTGAACTCTTTACCCGCTCGTTTTCTCTGATCGGCTGCAATTTGAGCTAAAACATTAGCTGCCTGTGTACCGCCCATAACCGAAATTCGCGAATTCGGCCACATATATAAAAAACGTGGTGAATAAGCGCGACCACACATACCTACAAATATGAAACAATATATGTAAGAGTAGTAAAATCGAGTGTAATTTACGTACCATAATTGCCGGCACCATAGGAACCACCGATTATAACGGTAAATTTAGGTACATTAGCACAAGCAACAGCTGTTACCATTTTGGCACCGTTTTTCGCTATGCCATGAGCTTCAGCATCGCGACCAACCATAAAACCCGTAATATTTTGTAAAAACACCAACGGTATACGTCTCTGAGCACACAACTGTATAAAGTGTGCACCTTTGAGAGCGCTCTCGGAAAACAAAACACCATTATTGCCAATGATACCAACACGTTGACCATATAACTGAGCAAAACCACACACTAACGTCTCACCATAAAGTTTTTTAAACTCGGTAAAGCGACTACCATCAACAATACGAGCAATCACCTCACGTACGTCAAAACTCTTTGTTAAATTCGGGCCCACAATACCGTATAAATCTTTGGCGTCGTATTTTGGTTCCTCAACATAACCCAAAGAATTATTATCGAAATTTTTTACTGTTCTTTGGCTAGAGTACTGCAGGTATGGATCGTAGGCGTTCGCCGCAGGTAAATTTAAATTGCTCACCACCTGACGGGCCAAATATAAAGCATGTTCATCATCAACCGCGTAATGATCTGTAACACCTGACGTTTTACAATGAAGATCAGCACCACCCAAATCTTCGGCTGATACTTCTTCACCAGTGGCTGCCTTGACTAAGGGAGGACCTGCCAAAAATATGGTGCCTTGCCGTTTAACAATTATGCTTTCATCAGCCATAGCTGGTACGTAAGCACCACCAGCTGTACAACTACCCATCACTACAGCTATTTGGGGTATGCCCAGACCTGACATGTTCGCCTGATTATAGAATATTCGGCCAAAATGCCACTTATCCGGAAACACTTCAGCCTGACGTGGCAAATTCGCCCCGCCCGAGTCTACCAAATATATACAAGGCAAACGATTCTCCTGAGCAATTTCCTGAGCACGTAAGTGCTTTTTAACGGTAATTGGATAATATGTTCCACCTTTTACAGTCGCATCATTAGCTACTATCAAACATTCAGTACTACAATTTAAAACAAGAAAATAACTGTTCTCTCTCACTGAATTCTAAACCTACCCACAAACACGACCAACTCCCGTTACAATGCCTCCTGAATTAACCACTTCATTCCCATACATCTGATAACCCGCCAAAGTGCTTAGCTCAAGAAAAGCTGATCCATTGTCTATAAGTTTGTCAATGCGTTCTCTTGCCAATAATTTTCCACGTGATGTATGACGTTTTATAGCCTCAGAACCACCACCGGTTAAAACATTCTTTGTAATATCGCGTAATTCATCGACAAGTTTGGACATTTCACTGGCATTTTCCTAGATGTATTTAAATTTTATATAGTAATTAATAACTGACATAATTTTATACCTTAAACTCTGCTGAATTATAATCTACTGCAGTGGATATAACATCTGCCTCTCTTATGTGGACTAAACGTACCCAACTGCCAGCGGGTTTTGTAAGTAATGTCGTACGCAATATTAAGGATAATTTCAACATAATATTAATTAAGATTTTTTTTATAATATTTTTAAATTCAACGCACACAAAAAAGTGCGTTTTAAATATGTAATTTATTAGTAAAAATACACAAGTGATCGTGACACTGAAAATAAGAATTATGTAAATTTAATAACATTGCTCTGTGAAAGATCAGTGTTTAACAATCCTGTATTTATTTTGTGTTATAAAATTGGTTTAAATTTTAAGTAAGACACTAATTGTGAATCAAACACATAAATACACAAAATCTATTAAAATCTATAAAATAGTGTTTTTTTATGCCAACAAATCTATATAAAAAATAAAAAGTACCTCTACTGGCGACTTTTATGTACTTTGTATACTTTTCTTGAGTGTTGCAAATATAGTAGTTTGCACTGAACACACCTTATTCATATTTTTACCTCGCATTATATATTTCTATTGTACATATTAGAATTTTTATTACGCATAGAGGAGATATCTGTAGAAATGTTGAACAAAGCAAGAAATTTATTAATGACCCGTAATCTAACCAAGTCTATGGTAAGATTCCATGGTCATGGTGGTATTCCTGGTGAGGTAAGTTGATGTATAATTATAAAGTTAATAAAAAAAACGGTATATTAACGACACGATTACATAATAAATTTTTTTATTTTTTTTTTAGAATTTACCATTTAATATAAGTAATCGCTATCGTTTCACGGCTGTTTATACCGTTTTTTGTATGTTGGGTTTTGGATCACCATTTCTGATTGTTAGACATCAATTATTAAAAAAGTAAACTATTAATAATGGTAATGTTAAACAAAATCTGTTATATATATATATATATATATATATATATATTATTAATGGTATCGTTTTTGTTTCGTTTGCAGCTTATAAGATATAAAGTTCTTCTTCCAAGGAGTTGTAATTAAGTAAAAAGTTTATTAAACTACTTTAAACGAAGCACCCTTGTTTTATTTCAATTTTGCAAGAAAATAGTAAGCGATGAATTTAATATCAAAACAACTTTTGAATTTTTAAAGAAAATAATAAAATTTGAAGAATTCTGTGAACAAATTAGCGGCAAGATATTATGTTGAGTCTCATAAAGCAAGTAGTACGTTTTAAGCCAACAACTAAGTGCATTTTAGTGCGCTCCGATCACGGTTATTCTGGTGGTGTACCAGGCTGTGTAAGCCACCTTAGACAATGTTACGAAATATATTCTTAACGATTTATATATTTTTTAATATAGAACCTGCCATTTAGGATAGATAATCCATATAGATTTACTGCGACATTCTTAATTTATGGTGTTTTAGGTTTTGGATCACCATGGTTAATAGTTATGCATCAAATGTTGCGGCCATACGATTATGATGATGGTAATGAGGAGAGTGATGAAAAAAATGAAGATACTGTTAAGTAGTTTGTTAATAAAATTTCAATGAAATACTTCCTTACGGAGTAAACCATCTCCGTTAAGTATTTAATTTTATTGAATATAAAAAAGGTTAAAATATTTGGATCATATTTTGAGACTTTCGCTTGCTCCTGATAATCGCAACTAACTAACATTTACTAAATAATTACTTTACAATTTACTGTTACTCGCTAAAAATTGACGCACCAATTGCATTGCATGTTTGGCAGTGCCCGGCGCAGTTGTAACACCATAACCGCCATGACCATAATTGTGCACCAGCCTAATACGTCTACCTACATGATCCGTCACCGATTCAATTTCTACACGTACCACCGGGCGATGAGGTCGTAAACCCACCATTTCATTTACTACTTCAGCTTTCTTTAAGCTCGGCAACATCTGGTAGCAACGTTCCTTTATAGCATCTGCATCATATTTACAAAGTGTGGTATTGTAACTGTCATATTGACGACAACCTCCTAAAGTTACCGAATTAAAACCCGGTATTATATATGTATCATAATCTCCATAAAAAGCAGTTTTAATCCAAGGGGCACGTACTTTAAGAACTTGCCCTCGGATTGGTACTAAAAGTTCATCTTGACATAAATCTTTTGCACCCATACCACTGCAATTGATTACAACATCGTAGTGTTCTGGCAATTCTTTTAAAGAGTTTACATGATGATAGGTTATAAGACCACCGTGCGAAGTGAATCTTAAATGTAAAAAATATTAAAAAGTTTTTCTAGTAAAAGTCAATGACTTTTCTAATTATTATACTTTTTAGCAGCATAAGGCAAAAATAAACGATTTTCTGTTAAGCAGGTGGTAAAAAACGAACCATATTTCCAATTGCCGTGACATAATTTTAGTTCTTCTTCTGTAGCTTGACGATATACAGGCAATAAATGTTCCAAGAAGTGATTCTGGAGATTAAGCCAAACGACGTTTTAAAAAAAGAATTACTTTATAGTGGACAACTTACACGAACAATATTTGGTGAAATTCTGGAGAAGATATAACCGGATAATTGACAAACACCAGCTACAGCTGCTTCATGGGAACGTCTTAAATCGTCCCAATATTGAAACGCATCAGATATCCATTGTCTATACATAGAGTATCATATTTATTTTAATTGATTAATTTTAATCAGTTATTTACTGTGTGATTTGCTTTGTTGGTCCCATAAAACTGGGGCCAGGTCGAAAAATACCTGCTGCCACATAACTAGTAGTTTCCTCATTAAAACGATCCGCTAATATAGTGATTTTAGCATTTGGATAAGTCTGTTGCAATTCCAAAGCAGTTGTTAAACCAATTACACCACTTCCAATAATTCCGAAATGCATAATTTATTCGATCTAATAAAAGTTTACAAATTATAATTATCTTGATACAAGCATTATCATCATATAATACTTGTACGTTAAATAAAAATTGATAAACTAAACGCAGCCTTATTTAGTCAAGAAGTATATTCAATTAGAGCTCAGTTGTAATATTCGATTTTAGTTCGACCCAATTCGTTCCGTTATATTTCTCAAAAATTGAAGACCTATTCCAAAATTTAACATAATAATGTTAACTTTTTAACCCACTGAAAAATTTCAATTGTTGCAAAAAGGGTTGCTTATAAAAAAACCTAACAGAAAGGTATTTGTTAAATTCACATGTACAAAGTATTTATATTTTTATTTTAATTTACTGCTAAAATTTTCATTAATTTGTTGAAAATTAAATAAAAATGCTGAAATATGAAAATCTTTCACAACGATTTTTATTGCGTTCTTTTGATTACCAAAAACAATTCTCTCACATTTACGCTTATCGTTTAGCGGAAATGACCCCACTTCTGGCTAAAATAGTCTCTAATCATTGGGGTTCTCATATACCCATAAAAAATTTATGCGATTTACGAGAAGATTATGAAGAGGATTGTATTATTATTGGAACAATTTATAAACATCAGTGTCATAAGCCGAGCATACTTAAAGAAATATCCGAAGAGAATCAATTGGCTCCCCAGCCGCAACGGGAAAATTATAGTGATGCCGAAGACAAAGTTTTTTTAGAGGATGAATTACAACGTGTGCGTTTGTTTGGAAACGTTCGTGCTGATGAAGTGGCCACAGGTGTTGTGTGTGCTGTTATGGGTGGCATAGAAGAAGATGGTCGTTTTAATGTTCGGGATGTAATGTTCTATGAAAGTGGACCTCAGAAACCTTTACAAAGTAGTGGCAATGAAAAATTATTGGTGTTAATGTCTGGTTTGGATCAACAGGAGTCTTATAATTATGTGGAATCATTAAATATGTTTCAGTATTGGTTAAATAACAAGCTAAACCCGGCAGTGAAATCGGATAAAGTACGCTTCATAATAGCTGGGAATTCGTTGCGCACTCGTAGTAACATAGAAAAGCAAAGTTCATCGTTATTATCACGTTCCACTGACAGCGAAGAGATTGTAAATAAAATTAAAGCCTTAGATGAATGGTTTGCTACTTGGTCCAGTTGGATACCGATTGATTTAATGCCAGGAGATTTAGATCCAGCAAATTTTATGCTGCCTCAACAACCTTTTCATCATTGCATGTTTCCATTGGCTAAACAACAACAACATTTTCAAAGTGTTCCAAATCCTTACGTCTGTTGTATTGATGACGCACTTATTGTAGGCACTTCAGGACAGAATATAAAAGACATT
The DNA here is from genome assembly GCA_963978525.1 of Ornithomya fringillina. Taxonomy (NCBI): domain Eukaryota; kingdom Metazoa; phylum Arthropoda; class Insecta; order Diptera; family Hippoboscidae; genus Ornithomya; species Ornithomya fringillina. The sequence goes on from OZ021694.1 coordinate 12,879,354, forward strand.
ATACGCACCACCACTTTGGAGAAACCAATGGAGGCTTTGCGTAATACATTAATTTGGGGTCATTTGGCACCGACTTCACCTGACACTTTGGCTTGTTATCCGTATGTTAAGCAGGATCCATTTATTATATCTGAATGTCCTCATATATATTTTACCGGCAACTGTGATCAGTTTGCCACCGAATTATATGAATTTTCCGCAGGAAAACGCACTCGTTTAATTTGCATTCCCACTTTCGCCAAAACCCAAAGTATTGTTGTAGTTAACATGTATAATTTAGACTGTCGCGAAATTTCTTTTAAAATAGAATAAAACTAACAAAAATATAAAATACTTGATCAGGTTTCTTTTTATTTTTATTTAATTTTCGCTAATGTACAACAGGACCTAAAGGTTCTCCTCTGATATTAGCGAAGTCTAGGCGTGAATCAATGCTCTCATCAATTTGTCCTATAACAGCGATATTGTCTCCACGTATTATGTGCAAACCTAAAACAATTTGCTCAATGCCCGATGTAGTGGAAAAAACGCGTTCATGCGATTCGTCCAGTATCACATTAATTGTCTGATCGAAACCCTTTAAAGTGCCAATAAAATTTCTGCCATCCGCTGTGATTATCGATACCGTATGATTTATGTACTGCTCCAAAGATGAAGCCATAGCTGTCTTGGGCGTTTAATGTATAAACCTTTTATTAAATGTTAGATTAAATAGTTTTCATTAATTATTTAACTAACTTTGTATAGAATAGAGGTAAGGAGTTATTAATATTTATAAACGTATGTGAAGTTAAAAAGTTTTCAAAAGTTTTAAAAAGTTATTATTCTCTGAGAGATAGAAGAAGGAGATAGAGAAAAAAAGAGAATCCGAGCCTCCCTCTATACTATAGATGGTGCAACCAGGCCACGCTTTTAACTTTTTAACTTCACGCTTTACGTATTTACTACCTTTTTAAAGTTAGAATTACTCTCTCCAGAGAAAAGTAAACAAACCAAAAATCACATAAACAAAGAACTGAAAATTTTTTAACGAGCAGATTGTCGAGCATCTGGACTAATTATTATTGGACTAGGTACAATTCTGAAGGTTTCCTAGTATAAGGTATATCCCAAATTTTTTTGGATCAGAGTTATTGGCACTTGTCTATGACGATATATGTGAAAATTGCATTTTTATCAGGTAAATAACTAACTTTTTTTTTAACGAGCAGATTCTTGAGCATCTGGACTAATTATTATTGGACTAGGTACAATGCTGAAGGTTTCCTAGTATAAGGTATATCCCCAATTTTTTTGGTATCAGAGTTATTGGCACTTGTCTATGACGATATATGTGAAAATTGCATTTTTATCAGGTAAATAACTAACTTTTTTTTTAACGAGCAGATTGTCGAGCATCTGGACTAATTATTATTGGACTAGGTACAATGCTGAAGGTTTCCTAGTATAAGGTATATCCCCAATTTTTTTTGGATCAGAGTTAAAAAAAAAGTTAGTGATTTACCTGATTAACAAGTGCCAATAACTCTGATTCAAAAAAAATTGGGGATATACCTTATACTAGGAAAGCTTCAGCATTGTACCTAGTCCAATAATAATTAGTCCAGATGCTCGACAATCTGCTCGTTAAAAGAAAAAAGTTAGTGATTCATATAAATTTATTTATATTATTAGTAAAAGTAAGGGTACAAACCATCCTCTATTTGGTTATGTTAATATAACCTAATTTTTAATTACTTTATAAAAAAAGGTTCTACATGTTTCATACTTTAAATTAAAAAAAAATTTTTTCACATCATTATTATTTAATATGTAAAATTTTAAAACAAAAATGGTCAAAAATTTTCAGTTCTTTGTTTATGTCATTTTTGGTTTGTTTACTTTTCTCTGGAGAGAGTAATTCTAACTTTAAAAACGTAGTAAATACGTAAGCGTGAAGTTAAAAAGTTAAAAGCGTGCCTGGTTGCACCATCTATAGTATAGAGGGAGGCTCGGATTCTCTTTTTTTCCCTCTCTCCTTCTTCTCTCTCTCAGAGAATAATAACTTTTTAAAACTTTTTAACTTCACATACGTGTAGAGGAAAACGCATAATAAAGTTATCTGGCAACACTACATATAACTTACAGTTAAGAATGAAATGTAATTCTGTTCCCTAGTGCTTGAGGGTGGTTAGATTCACATAAAAATAAAACGTTATAGAAAAATACCAAAATGATTGTGTGATTGCATGAATGATAATAGCATACATTCGCTACGGGCAAATTTTCAACCCCTCAAACGAGAACAACGGGAATTCCTCTGCTGTTAAGTTAAAATTTTTGGTGAAAATTATATTACTTTGTGGTGTAGTGAAAATATGTATTTTATATTTAAATAACAAGCAGTAAATCCTTAATATTTAAAGAAAGCGAAGTGTGTATGTGTGTATGTGAGTATGGGATAAAACTCTGAACGTCCACATCAACTCATATTATACAAACATATGTGTTCTTAAATTAAAAAAAAAAAAATACAGTAATTATTAACGCATAATTAATCAGAGAGAGAGGAAGAGAGAGAAAAATACCACAAAGAAAAACGTTTAACGCAATTTATAAAAAGAAGCTATACAATAAAACACAATGCAACTAATTATAACGTAATCGAAATAATCGATATTTTTACTTCCACTTAGTGTATAGTATACTTCAACAACAACAACAACAACTGCTATTAGGAGCCACAGTCGACAAACCTAGAATAAGACACATTGGCTTGTGACAGAAATTGCTACACTAATTTAACGTTATCCTTTTTTACTTTTTATATTCTAGTTGAATATAGCACATACACATGTACAAACATATAAGAGTAATTGTTAATGTATATATATAAAAGGGATAATTTCATTAATGAAGTACAAATTGATGGCACACAAAGTGCTCTTCTGCTCATTTTTTTTTTGCTTGCTCATATCTTTCTTACAGATGCTAAGTGTTTAATGAAAAAATTCAACCATTTAAAGCGTGTTCAAAGTATCCACTACAAACGCATAACTTATATACATGTAAAAGGAAAATTTTGCTGAATTCTATATATATACCAATTCTAATCCTTATATGTTGAGAACAATTTAATGGAGAAAAAGTGTCAACACAATTACATTGAGAAGTGAAGCGAAAAAAGAAAAGGAAAAAATTTAATAATAAGGCGAAGTGAACAGTATAAAATCATAAAATTTAAGCTTAAAAATATACTATTTATGGTAAGCCAAATTTTATGTATTTATGAGGGCATTATTTTAAAAGTGATCCAAAAAAATGAAAAAATATATGATATAAACTATGAAATTACTAATGGACTTGGATCACTTTGAAAGCAATCCATTTATGTACACTAAAATACTGAAACAAACTTAAATGAAATGTAAATAAATAATGTATCGTCATGGTAGGAATAATGGATGGTAATCTTTGGTATGGAATTGTCGTTTATTTGAAATGGTCATGTCATAGTCGCCCTTGTTTACATTAAATATGTATTCACATAAACGTACTGTATCTATGTATCCATTCAATAGTGATAACAACTCCCTACGTATGCAGTAGTAAATATTTTTTAAGTTTTGCGTTAATATATAAAATAATTATTATAAAGGTTATAAAAAAAATCCTACTAAAATTATGTACGGCTGACTTCTTGCAAACAACTTTTATCAGCTTCATTATATTATAATTTATATAAATAAATAATCATTTAGGAGGATTAGTTGAACTTTAAATTATTACATTATGTAGTGAAAACGTTATTATTTTCCTCTTGATGTGGTATGATATGGCGTATAAGTTATGCAAATCATGCTTAAACAAGTAAAAAGCTAAACAACTGGCTTCAGTAAAATCTTAGATACCCTGCCCATTAACTATAAGTATAGTATATATGTAAAATTGCACTTTCTTTTCAAGTGTGTGTTGCACTTGAATTTTGCACCAAAAAAAAATTTTTATAAAACTGTATAACGCCATACATTTGTGTAGCCTTGCTCTTGGCAAATGAGAGCAAGAAGTTAAAAATTTAACTTAGAGCAAATCTTTTATACCAGCAATGAAGCAGTAAAGCCTTCTAAGAGGCATATGTATGAATTTTTAACTTTCTGTATTTTATGATAGAAGGGTGATATTTAAAAATTCTCCAAAAATTTCAGTTTTTGTCACATAGTGGACGTGACGACAAAAAGAGTATAGTGGCCGGGTTTGTAGTTTTGCGAGTCATAGAATAATTATCATATACAGACATATAAAGGCGCCTGTACAGGCCTAATTAGATAAACTTGGTATTTAATGCTGATTGAGAATAGATGTATAATTTAGTCTTGCATATGCTTTAAAAAAGCGTTATATATCTTCCAGCTTGGTTAGATGGGTATAAGAATGAAGTAAAATGTTAACCTGAACATAACACACACATCATAACAAGTGAAAATGTTATAGTCGGTCAAATCCGACCGTTTAATACTCTACACCTATTTGTTCCATAAATTTAGTTGTATCAGTAAACATGAGGTAGTACTATATAAGCCACTTCGTGAAATGTCATTACATAGAAAGTTCCGGTCCAAATTTGGCTAACTATGTATTTAGCTAATTAACTATTATTCAGAAAATTTTGTCAAAAATATTAAAAATTGCAATTTTTTGCCATAAAAAATTCCCATTATAATGGGACCTTATATTGAGAGGTTCTAAAAATGGTTCAATTCGGTCCATTTTCATTAGAGTTCCTTTCTAGGACAATACAATGTGAGACTTTTAGCTTTTGTTCAATTTTACATGGGCAGGCAGACGGACATGGTTAAATCGATTCAGATTTTGATTCTGAATCGATCGCTATAGTTAAGGATAAGTGTGACATTTGCCGTGTATGATTTACCGCACCAGTTTAATATACTCTTTGCCACAAGGAGTGCAGTGTATAAAAATTGGTTCTGTATACTTGTCATACCTTACTTTATATATATGGAAAGATGTTCTTCTTTATATGTAGTAATATACCAAAAACATCAACTGCAACACTGTGTAAAAAAGTCATTACTGTGTAGTACACAAGAAAGTCATTTATTATAAAGGGTACCAGAACGAGAAATAATTTGTTTTACTTGTTTTCGATATTGAATCATTGACATTCAGAAATTTTATACCTTTCAACTTAAACACATGTGTATATTTTTACAGATGGCTGGTACCGGTGATCCCAAATGGCAAAAAGATGCTGGCGATCAGAATTTCGATTATATGTTTAAATTATTAATAATTGGCAATTCTAGTGTGGGCAAGACTAGTTTCTTATTTCGCTATGCAGATGATAGCTTCACCTCAGCTTTTGTATCGACCGTTGGCATTGATTTCAAAGTGAAAACAGTTTTTCGTCATGATAAAAGAGTGAAACTTCAAATATGGGTAAGGAGCGATAATTTTTAAAAAATAAGTAAAATATTAATGCATAATTTGGAAACGCGGCATGCATGCAGGTGCATCTTTTTTAAACATATACGCCGCATTTTCTCTTAATGGTTGAATTCTGACCATTTTGAGTACCCCTCCCCATATAAAGTACCATCATAATTGGAGTCTTTTTATGGCAAGAAATCGCAATTCTTAATATTTTTTGCCAAAAAAGGGTAAAGAATAGTTAATTGGGTTAATATTTGGCTGCGCCAAATTTGAATCCGATTGGACTATTCTTATAACCCTTTATATATGATTATGCGTCACGAAGTAACTTATATGGCAATGCCTCGCGTATACAGATACAACTAAATTAATAGTAGCATAGTAGTAGTAGACTTAGAGGTGCAGAGTATTAAATGGTCTGGCTGGAATGTCATTGTCATATGTTTTCACTTGTTCTAGGATACCGCTGGTCAAGAACGTTATCGTACTATCACAACAGCCTATTATAGGGGTGCTATGGGTTTCATTTTAATGTACGATGTTACAAATGAGGACAGTTTCAATTCGGTGCAAGATTGGTAAGTGGAATACATAGTGGAACATATTTTATATATGTAATCTACAATTTGTTTTTATACCGTAGGGTAACTCAAATTAAAACCTATTCGTGGGATAACGCTCAAGTTATATTGGTGGGTAATAAATGTGACATGGAAGATCAAAGAGTTATATCATTTGAACGAGGCCGACAATTGGCCGATCAATTGGGTGTAGAGTTCTTTGAAACATCGGCCAAAGAAAATGTTAACGTCAAGGTGTGTAAGAAGTGATAAAATTAAAATTTGCACTTCATATAAAATATTGTTTTTGTTATAATTTTAGGCAGTTTTTGAACGTTTGGTAGATATAATATGTGACAAAATGTCGGAAAGTTTAGATGCCGATCCGACGTTAGTGGGTGGCACACAAAAAGGTCAACGACTGACAGACCAACCACCTGGCTCAGCAAATGCCAATTGCAATTGCTAAATTATTCAACGATACCTCCCACCCTCCCCCTACTCCTTCTTTCTGGTATATGTCTTCTCAGAGCTATAACTTTTTTATTACAACAACAACCAAACAAGGCAACGCAAAATTTAGCAGAAAAAATATGTGAATTTATTGAATCAACAACAGAAAAATTACTTATATAATAATAATAATAATATATATATATAATTATAATAATATAATTCATGCATATATAATGCGTGTATTCATAGTTATTATCACAAAAAACAAATAAGTAAACTTTATGTATAAACATACATACATATACATATAAACAAAAGATTTATATACTCCTTGGAGCAAAAATAAAAATCCCAACAAAATAGAAATTATTATATATATAAACATGTATATATATATTTATAGATAAAAAAATAAAATTTTAAATGTGTACTAACACTACAAAGCACATACTTACATACATTTATTCATAAATAAAAGAAACTTAAACTAAACTAAGAAGAAGTGAAATAAAAATATGATAAAGATAAAGGAAATGTTCTGACATACATATATATAAGTTGTACAAATACACATGGATAATGGATAATAACAACAACAACTATCACATAGTCAGAAATATTGATAATACGCTGTAGCTATTTTCTTTAACTGTAAGTAATTTAACTTCTTAGAGTTGTAAAGCTTAAAAGCTCTTTCGCCTATCGCACTATAAGCCTGACCTTCGTGGTATATTCCTAATTATTCAAATTCCAATTGAAAAAAAACTTTTTTCCTTTCTTATTCAGCTGGGTTTGAACTCTTATCCCACAGTATACAGGGTTTACTATGACGAAGCCTTAGCTAACTCACCTACTGGACCGTTAACATATTTTAACCATTTTCAATAGACAACTACCTATATGTATTAAAAAAAAGATCTTTATTAATTGGGGTCTTGGCTTTTATTATATTTGCCTATTTTAAATCGGCAGCTGTATTAGACTTTAGCTTAGTATTTAAATGTTTGCAACCGTTTCATGCGGACATCGTTACGCCGACACAGAATTTGATATGTATCAAGAATGTATAAATCCTGTGGAATTTTTGAGACTTCCTCCTGATAGGCTCCCCCTTAATGAGCCAAAGACGTAATAGTTCTTAAAAACAATTCTGTTTAAGGAGAACAACATTTTGTAATATATAAAATTTATTATATTAAAATTTTTTAGTTTACTGAAGAAGTGAGTAACAAAAATTGTAATAAAATGGAATACTAGAGATTAAAAATATAAAAATAAAAGATAATTGAATGATTAAAAAAATGGTTATATGTTATATTGTATTTATTATTACAAGCAACAATAACACAAGAAAAAATCTAAACAACCTTGAAATTATGATCTGATAATAATATTTAAAACAAAAAAAATTATATATATATATATATAAATATAAAAATTAATATATTAAAAAAATTAATCAACACAACAAAATATTAAAAAAAATTTACAATAATAAATTGTTTTTCTACACATTTATATTTATACTAATTTTTCGTATAAAAGCTTTAAGTATTTTGAGACATACAGACATATTTTCTCTCCCTATCTCTGTCTGACGATAAAACAACGCCTTTTTTTAATGCTGTATTTTATATGTAAAAAAACAACAAAAACAAAGAAAAAACAAAAAAACAATATATAAAAAATCTGCCAACAATAATTATAAAAAAATCTTATGAACTAAAAATTTTTTTTGCTGCCCTTCTACTAACACATATATTAAACAATGTTAAACAATTGAAATTCTTGCAACCCCCTCTCTCTCACTCTATCTTTATCTATCTTTCTTTTCTATCAGGCAACGATACAGATCTTACTACACGTTTTTTAGTAATTGCTACATATATCTATTATACATAAACTAACAATTTGTTTTTTAAGACGAGCACAAGGTCAGTTTGATCTTATTTATTCTTTATTTATACGCCGACGTTTCGTTGCTTTTTGGCAACTTCATCAGGGCTTTCTGTTTTTACAAGACAACAATGTATGTTTAATATTATGTGATATGTTAAGTATATTTCATAGAAAAACACATTGTTTTGTCCGAATATGATCAGTCTATTTAGTTCCTTGTGTTTTATGTTAGCGATTTTAAACTTCATATCTAATGTAATTTATACGGATAATTTCTTCAAAAACTAGTAAGAATTTGGTTTCCAAATTGTAATATCAACAAATTTGATTAGAGATATATTTTATACATTTTGTTCTGAATCTGCCGCAAAATTTACTCAGAAATCAATTTAGTTATTTTATTTTCAATCCTTAAATAACTCCGAATATTAATCCTAATGTACTCCGAAATAGGTGCAGAGGCTTGCTTCACCACAATTATGTTGAATTATGTTGAGAAATTACTTCAGATACTCCAAAGTGACTAATATTTTTTTAATTCAATCTAAATTTACTCCGAAATTAAAACAAGCGCACTTTAACAACAATTATTTAAATTAAATTTATTTGAAAATAATTAAGAAAACTAAATCTGGCTTAGTCCAAATATTAAATATCCTCCACACCCGCAACGGCGGGCGCGGCAAAGTGGAGTTTTGCACTGGTTTTTTGTAAATTGTGGGCGCGTCTGTTAACCGACCACGGCCGTTTTGGGCACATCGGTGGATGGGTTAACTATGAATATGCATACCAAATTTAAAGTTCATAGGTCAACTTTTGTGGTACATATATAGATTTTTTATCGATTGTGGGTTGTGGCTGTTGACTGATTTTGCCCATTTTTAATATGGATCAGCATGCATAAACTAAAAGTGCCTGTACAAAATTTAAGCCCAATATCTCAAAATTTACGCCGTGAAAATGCCAACAACAGACGGACACACGGACGTACATGTCTAGATCGATTCAGTTGATGCTGATTAAGAATATACATATTTTGTAAGATCTCTGACGCCTCGTTCACGTCAATTTTTATGCGTATCTCTTCTTACATTCGGTGAGACGGTGGCTTTCTCTATCGAGTTGTTGCATATCTTGCGCTCTCTAGCCTAGCCTAAATAATGTTACATTCTCTCATAGCCGATACAATGGTTTCTGTAGAAGCTACAGGGATGAGGAAGAGACTGTGGAGCATCTGCTGTGTGAATGCCGGCTTTACAGGGAAAACGACACAAAGCACTTGGAGTCAGATTCCCAGAGGATTTAGGACCACTTGCAGATGCAAAGATTTTCGACCTCAAATGATTTATAGCGTCCTCTGGATGGCTTTCCTGAGCATTGTGGGGCGTTTTTTACTTCAGATACTCGTAACTGAAAATTTTTTTTCTGGATTTAATGCGAATTTCCTCCGAAATTGGTGTAGACGCGCTTAAGGAAAAAATTATTACAACTATGGTCCAAAATTAGTTCATATACTATTACTATTACTCCGAATTATTCTTCTATGAGTCTTTCAATTGGCCAATTTTATTAACTCCGAAATTAATAAAGTTGATAAAATTTCTTTGTAATTAATTACTGATTTTTTCTATAGTATACTAATTTGTAAAGGATTTAGTAAAAATGAAACGTTTGTCTATTTTAAATGTTACCAACTCGAATATATTTCTCACTTCGAAAAATACAAAACAAAATATAAGAATACCTTCTTAATTTTAATTTCTGTATATATTGAATAAATGTTTTTTTTTTTTGAAAAAAACTGAAAAAGTAGAAATAGCAATTGTGAAAAAATGTGTATTATCAAATTGTACTCCATGTATTTGTTCCCACATGAATATTATATGCCTTTAGCATAAATTATACAATACATTAAATAAATCAATTCATAACTAAATAAAATATGATAAATATATAAAAATATTTATTATTAATATATAAATTTATATAATTATTAAATAACTAAATAATTATATAAGTCGAATTAATTAAAGATTTGGTTGAAAAGCAGTAAATTGACTTGCAAGAATTACAAATTCATAACAACAATAACAATAACAAAGGTATAAATGAATGAACGTTATATTGTATGAATTAAAAAGATATATAATAATAAAGAATAAAAAAAAATATATATGTGAGAATTTTTTTTATACTTACGGTATATATATTAGCCATGCAATCGTTAGCACACACGATACATACAATATAAGCAAAAAAGACGGAGAATCTCGAGTAAAGTCATAGGATGAAATTTCGCGAAAAAAACATGAAATAAAAAAGTTGTTGGGTTAAAAGATAAATATTATGGATTGGTTGGAGTCTTCTCTCCACAAAATACTTTGATAATCACGGTGCTCTTGAGTGACCCAAATGTGCCTAAACTTTACTGTCTGTAGAAAGCACAAATTTGTAGAAGTGAAATCAAATACAAGTTCCGATTAATAGTTTTTGATTGAGGGATACACCATTTTGATCTTGAAAGGTTCCATCGAAAGCAGCCCTTAGCTTCATATACTTGTATTATTTTCATGAGTTCAAAAACACAAAATATAGTTAATGCGCAATAATACTTGTATTATTTTCATGGGTTCAAAAACACAAAATATAGTTAATGCGCAATAATACTTGTATTATTTTCATGCGTTCAAAAACACAAAATATAGTTAATGCTCATTTTAATGTGCAAGAATACTTTTAACATTTTCATGCATTTTCATGCATTCAAAAACACAAAATATAGTTAATGCGCAATAATACTTGTATTATTTTCATGGGTTCAAAAACACAAAATATAGTTAATGCGCAATAATACTTGTATTATTTTCATGGGTTCAAAAACACAAAATATAGTTAATGCGCAATAACACTTGTATTATTTTCAAGGGTTCAAAAACACAAAATGCGCAATAATACTTGTATTATTTTCATGAGTTCAAAAACACAAAATACAGTTAATGCTCATTTTAATGTGCAAGAATACTTGTAACATTTTCATGCATTCAAAAACACAAAATATAGTTAATGCGCAATAATACTTGTATTATTTTCATGCATTCAAAAACACAAAATATAGTTAATGCGCAATAATACTTGTATTATTTTCATGAGTTCAAAAACACAAAATACAGTTAATGCTCATTTTAATGTGCAAGAATACTTGTAACATTTTCATGCATTTTCATGCATTCAAAAACACAAAATATAGTTAATGCGCAATAATACTTGTATTATTTTCATGGGTTCAAAAACACAAAATATAGTTAATGCGCAATAATACTTGTATTATTTTCATGCATTCAAAAACACAAAATATAGTTAATGCGCAATAATACTTGTATTATTTTCATGGATTCAAAAACATAAAATATAGTTAATGCGCAATAATACTTGTATTATTTTCATGCATTCAAAAACACAAAATATAGTTAATGCGCAATAATACTTGTATTATTTTCATGGATTCAAAAACACAAAATATAGTTAATGCGCAATAATACTTGTATTATTTTCATGCATTCAAAAACACAAAATATAGTTAATGCGCAATAATACTTGTATTATTTTCATGGATTCAAAAACACAAAATATAGTTAATGCGCAATAATACTTGTATTATTTTCATGGGTTCAAAAACACAAAATATAGTTAATGCGCAATAATACTTGTATTATTTTCAAGGGTTCAAAAACACAAAATATAGTTAATGCGCAATAATACTTGTATTATTTTCATGAGTTCAAAAACACAAAATATAGTTAATGCTCATTTTAATGTGCTAGAGTACTTTTAACATTTTCATGCATTTTCATGCATTCAAAAACACAAAATATAGTTAATGCGCAATAATGCTTGTATTATTTTCATGCATTCAAAAACACAAAATATAGTTAATGCGCAATAATACTTGTATTATTTTCATGGATTCAAAAACACAAAATATAGTTAATGCTCATTTTAATGTGCTAGAGTACTTTTAACATTTTCATGCATTTTCATGCATTCAAAAACACAAAATATAGTTAATGCGCAATAATGCTTGTATTATTTTCATGCATTCAAAAACACAAAATATAGTTAATGCGCAATAATACTTGTATTATTTTCATGGATTCAAAAACACAAAATATAGTTAATGCGCAATAATACTTGTATTATTTTCATGCATTCAAAAACACAAAATATAGTTAATGCGCAATAATACTTGTATTATTTTCATGGGTTGAAAAACACAAAATATAGTTAATGCTCATTTTAATGTGCAAGAATACTTGTAACATTTTCATGCATTTTCATGCATTCAAAAACACAAAATATAGTTAATGCGCAATAATACTTGTATTATTTTCATGGGTTCAAAAACACAAAATATAGTTAATGCTCATTTTAATGTGCAAGAATACTTTTAACATTTTCATGCATTTGCGTGCATTCAAAAACACAAAATATAGTTAATGCGCAATAATACTTGTATTATTTTCATGGGTTCAAAAACACAAAATATAGTTAATGCGCAATAATACTTGTATTATTTTCAAGGGTTCAAAAACACAAAATATAGTTAATGCGCAATAATACTTGTATTATTTTCATGGGTTCAAAAACACAAAATATAGTTAATGCGCAATAATACTTGTATTATTTTCATGGGTTCAAAAACACAAAATATAGTTAATGCTCATTTTAATGTGCAAGAATACTTTTGACATTTTCATGCATTTTCATGGATTCAAAAACACAAAATATAGTTAATGCGCAATAATACTTGTATTATTTTCATGCATTCAAAAACACAAAATATAGTTAATGCGCAATAATACTTGTATTATTTTCATGGATTCAAAAACATAAAATATAGTTAATGCGCAATAATACTTGTATTATTTTCATGCATTCAAAAACACAAAATATAGTTAATGCGCAATAATACTTGTATTATTTTCATGGGTTCAAAAACACAAAATATAGTTAATGCTCATTTTAATGTGCAAGAATACTTTTGACATTTTCATGCATTTTCATGGATTCAAAAACACAAAATATAGTTAATGCGCAATAATACTTGTATTATTTTCATGCATTCAAAAACACAAAATATAGTTAATGCGCAATAATACTTGTATTATTTTCATGGGTTCAAAAACACAAAATATAGTTAATGCTCATTTTAATGTGCAAGAATACTTTTGACATTTTCATGCATTTTCATGGATTCAAAAACACAAAATATAGTTAATGCGCAATAATACTTGTATTATTTTCATGCATTCAAAAACACAAAATATAGTTAATGCGCAATAATACTTGTATTATTTTCATGCATTCAAAAACACAAAATATAGTTAATGCGCAATAATACTTGTATTATTTTCATGGGTTCAAAAACACAAAATATAGTTAATGCGCAATAATACTTGTATTATTTTCATGGGTTCAAAAACACAAAATATAGTTAATGCTCATTTTAATGTGCAAGAATACTTTTGACATTTTCATGCATTTTCATGGATTCAAAAACACAAAATATAGTTAATGCGCAATAATACTTGTATTATTTTCATGCATTCAAAAACACAAAATATAGTTAATGCGCAATAATACTTGTATTATTTTCATGGATTCAAAAACATAAAATATAGTTAATGCGCAATAATACTTGTATTATTTTCATGCATTCAAAAACACAAAATATAGTTAATGCGCAATAATACTTGTATTATTTTCATGGATTCAAAAACACAAAATATAGTTAATGCGCAATAATACTTGTATTATTTTCATGGGTTAAAAACACAAAATATAGTTAATGCGCAATAATACTTGTATTATTTTCAAGGGTTCAAAAACACAAAATATAGTTAATGCGCAATAATACTTGTATTATTTTCATGAGTTCAAAAACACAAAATACAGTTAATGCTCATTTTAATGTGCAAGAATACTTTTAACATTTTCATGCATTTTCATGCATTCAAAAACACAAAATATAGTTAATGCGCAATAATACTTGTATTATTTTCATGGATTCAAAAACACAAAATATAGTTAATGCGCAATAATACTTGTATTATTTTCATGGGTTCAAAAACACAAAATATAGTTAATGCGCAATAATACTTGTATTATTTTCATGGGTTAAAAACACAAAATATAGTTAATGCGCAATAATACTTGTATTATTTTCATGGATTCAAAAACATAAAATATAGTTAATGCGCAATAATACTTGTATTATTTTCATGCATTCAAAAACACAAAATATAGTTAATGCGCAATAATACTTGTATTATTTTCATGGATTCAAAAACACAAAATATAGTTAATGCGCAATAATACTTGTATTATTTTCATGCATTCAAAAACACAAAATATAGTTAATGCGCAATAATACTTGTATTATTTTCATGGGTTGAAAAACACAAAATATAGTTAATGCTCATTTTAATGTGCTAGAGTACTTTTAACATTTTCATGCATTTTCATGCATTCAAAAACACAAAATATAGTTAATGCGCAATAATGCTTGTATTATTTTCATGCATTCAAAAACACAAAATATAGTTAATGCGCAATAATACTTGTATTATTTTCAAGGGTTCAAAAACACAAAATATAGTTAATGCGCAATAATACTTGTATTATTTTCATGAGTTCAAAAACACAAAATACAGTTAATGCTCATTTTAATGTGCAAGAATACTTGTAACATTTTCATGCATTTTCATGCATTCAAAAACACAAAATATAGTTAATGCGCAATAATACTTGTATTATTTTCATGGGTTCAAAAACACAAAATATAGTTAATGCGCAATAATACTTGTATTATTTTCATGCATTCAAAAACACAAAATATAGTTAATGCGCAATAATACTTGTATTATTTTCATGGATTCAAAAACATAAAATATAGTTAATGCGCAATAATACTTGTATTATTTTCATGCATTCAAAAACACAAAATATAGTTAATGCGCAATAATACTTGTATTATTTTCATGGATTCAAAAACACAAAATATAGTTAATGCGCAATAATACTTGTATTATTTTCATGCATTCAAAAACACAAAATATAGTTAATGCGCAATAATACTTGTATTATTTTCATGCATTCAAAAACACAAAATATAGTTAATGCGCAATAATACTTGTATTATTTTCATGCATTCAAAAACACAAAATATAGTTAATGCGCAATAATGCTTGTATTATTTTCATGAGTTCAAAAACACAAAATACAGTTAATGCTCATTTTAATGTGCAAGAATACTTGTAACATTTTCATGCATTTTCATGCATTCAAAAACACAAAATATAGTTAATGCGCAATAATACTTGTATTATTTTCATGGGTTCAAAAACACAAAATATAGTTAATGCGCAATAATACTTGTATTATTTTCATGCATTCAAAAACACAAAATATAGTTAATGCGCAATAATACTTGTATTATTTTCATGGATTCAAAAACACAAAATATAGTTAATGCGCAATAATACTTGTATTATTTTCATGCATTCAAAAACACAAAATATAGTTAATGCGCAATAATACTTGTATTATTTTCATGGATTCAAAAACACAAAATATAGTTAATGCGCAATAATACTTGTATTATTTTCATGGATTCAAAAACACAAAATATAGTTAATGCGCAATAATACTTGTATTATTTTCATGGGTTCAAAAACACAAAATATAGTTAATGCGCAATAATACTTGTATTATTTTCAAGGGTTCAAAAACACAAAATATAGTTAATGCGCAATAATACTTGTATTATTTTCATGAGTTCAAAAACACAAAATACAGTTAATGCTCATTTTAATGTGCAAGAATACTTGTAACATTTTCATGCATTTTCATGCATTCAAAAACACAAAATATAGTTAATGCGCAATAATACTTGTATTATTTTCATAGGTTCAAAAACACAAAATATAGTTAATGCGCAATAATACTTGTATTATTTTCATGCATTCAAAAACACAAAATATAGTTAATGCGCAATAATACTTGTATTATTTTCATGGATTCAAAAACATAAAATATAGTTAATGCGCAATAATACTTGTATTATTTTCATGCATTCAAAAACACAAAATATAGTTAATGCGCAATAATACTTGTATTATTTTCATGGATTCAAAAACACAAAATATAGTTAATGCGCAATAATACTTGTATTATTTTCATGCATTCAAAAACACAAAATATAGTTAATGCGCAATAATACTTGTATTATTTTCATGGATTCAAAAACACAAAATATAGTTAATGCGCAATAATACTTGTATTATTTTCATGGGTTCAAAAACACAAAATATAGTTAATGCGCAATAATACTTGTATTATTTTCAAGGGTTCAAAAACACAAAATATAGTTAATGCGCAATAATACTTGTATTATTTTCATGAGTTCAAAAACACAAAATATAGTTAATGCTCATTTTAATGTGCTAGAGTACTTTTAACATTTTCATGCATTTTCATGCATTCAAAAACACAAAATATAGTTAATGCGCAATAATGCTTGTATTATTTTCATGCATTCAAAAACACAAAATATAGTTAATGCGCAATAATACTTGTATTATTTTCATGGATTCAAAAACACAAAATATAGTTAATGCGCAATAATACTTGTATTATTTTCATGGGTTCAAAAACACAAAATATAGTTAATGCGCAATAATACTTGTATTATTTTCAAGGGTTCAAAAACACAAAATATAGTTAATGCGCAATAATACTTGTATTATTTTCATGCATTCAAAAACACAAAATATAGTTAATGCGCAATAATACTTGTATTATTTTCATGGGTTCAAAAACACAAAATATAGTTAATGCTCATTTTAATGTGCAAGAATACTTTTAACATTTTCATGCATTTTCGTGCATTCAAAAACACAAAATATAGTTAATGCGCAATAATACTTGTATTATTTTCATGGGTTCAAAAACACAAAATATAGTTAATGCGCAATAATACTTGTATTATTTTCAAGGGTTCAAAAACACAAAATATAGTTAATGCGCAATAATACTTGTATTATTTTCATGCATTCAAAAACACAAAATATAGTTAATGCGCAATAATACTTGTATTATTTTCATGGGTTCAAAAACACAAAATATAGTTAATGCTCATTTTAATGTGCAAGAATACTTTTAACATTTTCATGCATTTTCATGCATTCAAAAACACAAAATATAGTTAATGCGCAATAATACTTGTATTATTTTCATGGATTCAAAAACACAAAATATAGTTAATGCGCAATAATACTTGTATTATTTTCATGGGTTCAAAAACACAAAATATAGTTAATGCGCAATAATACTTGTATTATTTTCATGCATTCAAAAACACAAAATATAGTTAATGCGCAATAATACTTGTATTATTTTCATGGATTCAAAAACATAAAATATAGTTAATGCGCAATAATACTTGTATTATTTTCATGCATTCAAAAACACAAAATATAGTTAATGCGCAATAATACTTGTATTATTTTCATGGATTCAAAAACACAAAATATAGTTAATGCGCAATAATACTTGTATTATTTTCATGCATTCAAAAACACAAAATATAGTTAATGCGCAATAATACTTGTATTATTTTCATGGGTTGAAAAACACAAAATATAGTTAATGCTCATTTTAATGTGCAAGAATACTTGTAACATTTTCATGCATTTTCATGCATTCAAAAACACAAAATATAGTTAATGCGCAATAATACTTGTATTATTTTCATGGGTTGAAAAACACAAAATATAGTTAATGCTCATTTTAATGTGCAAGAATACTTGTAACATTTTCATGCATTTTCATGCATTCAAAAACACAAAATATAGTTAATGCGCAATAATACTTGTATTATTTTCATGGGTTCAAAAACACAAAATATAGTTAATGCTCATTTTAATGTGCAAGAATACTTTTAACATTTTCATGCATTTTCGTGCATTCAAAAACACAAAATATAGTTAATGCGCAATAATACTTGTATTATTTTCATGGGTTCAAAAACACAAAATATAGTTAATGCGCAATAATACTTGTATTATTTTCAAGGGTTCAAAAACACAAAATATAGTTAATGCGCAATAATACTTGTATTATTTTCATGCATTCAAAAACACAAAATATAGTTAATGCGCAATAATACTTGTATTATTTTCATGGGTTCAAAAACACAAAATATAGTTAATGCTCATTTTAATGTGCAAGAATACTTTTAACATTTTCATGCATTTTCATGGATTCAAAAACACAAAATATAGTTAATGCGCAATAATACTTGTATTATTTTCATGCATTCAAAAACACAAAATATAGTTAATGCGCAATAATACTTGTATTATTTTCATGCATTCAAAAACACAAAATATAGTTAATGCGCAATAATACTTGTATTATTTTCATGGGTTGAAAAACACAAAATATAGTTAATGCTCATTTTAATGTGCTAGAATACTTTTAACATTTTCATGCATTTTCATGGATTCAAAAACACAAAATATAGTTAATGCGCAATAATACTTGTATTATTTTCATGCATTCAAAAACACAAAATATAGTTAATGCGCAATAATACTTGTATTATTTTCATGCATTCAAAAACACAAAATATAGTTAATGCGCAATAATACTTGTATTATTTTCATGCATTCAAAAACACAAAATATAGTTAATGCGCAATAATACTTGTATTATTTTCATGCATTCAAAAACACAAAATATAGTTAATGCGCAATAATACTTGTATTATTTTCATGCATTCAAAAACACAAAATATAGTTAATGCGCAATAATACTTGTATTATTTTCATGGGTTGAAAAACACAAAATATAGTTAATGCTCATTTTAATGTGCTAGAATACTTTTAACATTTTCATGCATTTTCATGGATTCAAAAACACAAAATATAGTTAATGCGCAATAATACTTGTATTATTTTCATGCATTCAAAAACACAAAATATAGTTAATGCGCAATAATACTTGTATTATTTTCATGCATTCAAAAACACAAAATATAGTTAATGCGCAATAATACTTGTATTATTTTCATGGGTTGAAAAACACAAAATATAGTTAATGCTCATTTTAATGTGCTAGAATACTTTTAACATTTTCATGCATTTTCATGGATTCAAAAACACAAAATATAGTTAATGCGCAATAATACTTGTATTATTTTCATGCATTCAAAAACACAAAATATAGTTAATGCGCAATAATACTTGTATTATTTTCATGCATTCAAAAACACAAAATATAGTTAATGCGCAATAATACTTGTATTATTTTCATGGGTTGAAAAACACAAAATATAGTTAATGCTCATTTTAATGTGCTAGAATACTTTTAACATTTTCATGCATTTTCATGGATTCAAAAACACAAAATATAGTTAATGCGCAATAATACTTGTATTATTTTCATGCATTCAAAAACACAAAATATAGTTAATGCGCAATAATACTTGTATTATTTTCATGCATTCAAAAACACAAAATATAGTTAATGCGCAATAATACTTGTATTATTTTCATGGGTTGAAAAACACAAAATATAGTTAATGCTCATTTTAATGTGCTAGAATACTTTTAACATTTTCATGCATTTTCATGGATTCAAAAACACAAAATATAGTTAATGCGCAATAATACTTGTATTATTTTCATGCATTCAAAAACACAAAATATAGTTAATGCGCAATAATACTTGTATTATTTTCATGCATTCAAAAACACAAAATATAGTTAATGCGCAATAATACTTGTATTATTTTCATGGGTTGAAAAACACAAAATATAGTTAATGCTCATTTTAATGTGCTAGAATACTTTTAACATTTTCATGCATTTTCATGGATTCAAAAACACAAAATATAGTTAATGCGCAATAATACTTGTATTATTTTCATGGGTTCAAAAACACAAAATATAGTTAATGCGCAATAATACTTGTATTATTTTCATGCATTCAAAAACACAAAATATAGTTAATGCGCAATAATACTTGTATTATTTTCATGGGTTGAAAAACACAAAATATAGTTAATGCTCATTTTAATGTGCTAGAATACTTTTAACATTTTCATGCATTTTCATGGATTCAAAAACACAAAATATAGTTAATGCGCAATAATACTTGTATTATTTTCATGCATTCAAAAACACAAAATATAGTTAATGCGCAATAATACTTGTATTATTTTCATGCATTCAAAAACACAAAATATAGTTAATGCGCAATAATACTTGTATTATTTTCATGGGTTGAAAAACACAAAATATAGTTAATGCTCATTTTAATGTGCTAGAATACTTTTAACATTTTCATGCATTTTCATGGATTCAAAAACACAAAATATAGTTAATGCGCAATAATACTTGTATTATTTTCATGGGTTCAAAAACACAAAATATAGTTAATGCGCAATAATACTTGTATTATTTTCATGCATTCAAAAACACAAAATATAGTTAATGCGCAATAATACTTGTATTATTTTCATGGGTTGAAAAACACAAAATATAGTTAATGCTCATTTTAATGTGCTAGAATACTTTTAACATTTTCATGCATTTTCATGGATTCAAAAACACAAAATATAGTTAATGCGCAATAATACTTGTATTATTTTCATGCATTCAAAAACACAAAATATAGTTAATGCGCAATAATACTTGTATTATTTTCATGCATTCAAAAACACAAAATATAGTTAATGCGCAATAATACTTGTATTATTTTCATGGATTGAAAAACACAAAATATAGTTAATGCTCATTTTAATGTGCTAGAATACTTTTAACATTTTCATGCATTTTCATGGATTCAAAAACACAAAATATAGTTAATGCGCAATAATACTTGTATTATTTTCATGCATTCAAAAACACAAAATATAGTTAATGCGCAATAATACTTGTATTATTTTCATGCATTCAAAAACACAAAATATAGTTAATGCGCAATAATACTTGTATTATTTTCATGGGTTCAAAAACACAAAATATAGTTAATGCTCATTTTAATGTGCAAGAATACTTTTAACATTTTCATGCATTTTCATGGATTCAAAAACACAAAATATAGTTAATGCGCAATAATACTTGTATTATTTTCATGCATTCAAAAACACAAAATATAGTTAATGCGCAATAATACTTGTATTATTTTCATGCATTCAAAAACACAAAATATAGTTAATGCGCAATAATACTTGTATTATTTTCATGGGTTCAAAAACACAAAATATAGTTAATGCTCATTTTAATGTGCAAGAATACTTTTAACATTTTCATGCATTTTCATGGATTCAAAAACACAAAATATAGTTAATGCGCAATAATACTTGTATTATTTTCATGCATTCAAAAACACAAAATATAGTTAATGCGCAATAATACTTGTATTATTTTCATGCATTCAAAAACACAAAATATAGTTAATGCGCAATAATACTTGTATTATTTTCATGCATTCAAAAACACAAAATATAGTTAATGCGCAATAATACTTGTATTATTTTCATGCATTCAAAAACACAAAATATAGTTAATGCGCAATAATACTTGTATTATTTTCATGGATTCAAAAACATAAAATATAGTTAATGCGCAATAATACTTGTATTATTTTCATGCATTCAAAAACACAAAATATAGTTAATGCGCAATAATACTTGTATTATTTTCATGGATTCAAAAACACAAAATATAGTTAATGCGCAATAATACTTGTATTATTTTCATGGGTTAAAAACACAAAATATAGTTAATGCGCAATAATACTTGTATTATTTTCAAGGGTTCAAAAACACAAAATATAGTTAATGCGCAATAATACTTGTATTATTTTCATGCATTCAAAAACACAAAATATAGTTAATGCGCAATAATACTTGTATTATTTTCATGGGTTGAAAAACACAAAATATAGTTAATGCTCATTTTAATGTGCTAGAATACTTTTAACATTTTCATGCATTTTCATGCATTCAAAAACACAAAATATAGTTAATGCGCAATAATGCTTGTATTATTTTCATGCATTCAAAAACACAAAATATAGTTAATGCGCAATAATACTTGTATTATTTTCATGGATTCAAAAACACAAAATATAGTTAATGCGCAATAATACTTGTATTATTTTCATGGGTTCAAAAACACAAAATATAGTTAATGCGCAATAATACTTGTATTATTTTCAAGGGTTCAAAAACACAAAATATAGTTAATGCGCAATAATACTTGTATTATTTTCATGGGTTGAAAAACACAAAATATAGTTAATGCTCATTTTAATGTGCTAGAATACTTTTAACATTTTCATGCATTTTCATGCATTCAAAAACACAAAATATAGTTAATGCGCAATAATACTTGTATTATTTTCATGGATTCAAAAACACAAAATATAGTTAATGCGCAATAATACTTGTATTATTTTCATGGGTTCAAAAACACAAAATATAGTTAATGCGCAATAATACTTGTATTATTTTCAAGGGTTCAAAAACACAAAATATAGTTAATGCGCAATAATACTTGTATTATTTTCATGCATTCAAAAACACAAAATATAGTTAATGCGCAATAATACTTGTATTATTTTCATGGGTTGAAAAACACAAAATATAGTTAATGCTCATTTTAATGTGCTAGAATACTTTTAACATTTTCATGCATTTTCATGCATTCAAAAACACAAAATATAGTTAATGCGCAATAATGCTTGTATTATTTTCATGCATTCAAAAACACAAAATATAGTTAATGCGCAATAATACTTGTATTATTTTCATGGATTCAAAAACATAAAATATAGTTAATGCGCAATAATACTTGTATTATTTTCATGCATTCAAAAACACAAAATATAGTTAATGCGCAATAATACTTGTATTATTTTCATGGATTCAAAAACACAAAATATAGTTAATGCGCAATAATACTTGTATTATTTTCATGGGTTAAAAACACAAAATATAGTTAATGCGCAATAATACTTGTATTATTTTCAAGGGTTCAAAAACACAAAATATAGTTAATGCGCAATAATACTTGTATTATTTTCATGCATTCAAAAACACAAAATATAGTTAATGCGCAATAATACTTGTATTATTTTCATGGGTTGAAAAACACAAAATATAGTTAATGCTCATTTTAATGTGCTAGAATACTTTTAACATTTTCATGCATTTTCATGCATTCAAAAACACAAAATATAGTTAATGCGCAATAATGCTTGTATTATTTTCATGCATTCAAAAACACAAAATATAGTTAATGCGCAATAATACTTGTATTATTTTCATGGATTCAAAAACACAAAATATAGTTAATGCGCAATAATACTTGTATTATTTTCATGGGTTCAAAAACACAAAATATAGTTAATGCGCAATAATACTTGTATTATTTTCAAGGGTTCAAAAACACAAAATATAGTTAATGCGCAATAATACTTGTATTATTTTCATGAGTTCAAAAACACAAAATACAGTTAATGCTCATTTTAATGTGCAAGAATACTTGTAACATTTTCATGCATTTTCATGCATTCAAAAACACAAAATATAGTTAATGCGCAATAATACTTGTATTATTTTCATGGGTTCAAAAACACAAAATATAGTTAATGCGCAATAATACTTGTATTATTTTCATGAGTTCAAAAACACAAAATACAGTTAATGCTCATTTTAATGTGCAAGAATACTTGTAACATTTTCATGCATTTTCATGCATTCAAAAACACAAAATATAGTTAATGCGCAATAATACTTGTATTATTTTCATGGATTCAAAAACATAAAATATAGTTAATGTGCAATAATACTTGTATTATTTTCATGGGTTCAAAAACACAAAATATAGTTAATGCTCATTTTAATGTGCTAGAATACTTTTAACATTTTCATGCATTTTCATGCATTCAAAAACACAAAATATAGTTAATGCGCAATAATACTTGTATTATTTTCATGGGTTCAAAAACACAAAATATAGTTAATGCTCATTTTAATGTGCAAGAATACTTTTAACATTTTCATGCATTTTCGTGCATTCAAAAACACAAAATATAGTTAATGCGCAATAATACTTGTATTATTTTCATGCATTCAAAAACACAAAATATAGTTAATGCGCAATAATACTTGTATTATTTTCAAGGGTTCAAAAACACAAAATATAGTTAATGCGCAATAATACTTGTATTATTTTCATGCATTCAAAAACACAAAATATAGTTAATGCGCAATAATACTTGTATTATTTTCATGGGTTGAAAAACACAAAATATAGTTAATGCTCATTTTAATGTGCTAGAATACTTTTAACATTTTCATGCATTTTCATGCATTCAAAAACACAAAATATAGTTAATGCGCAATAATACTTGTATTATTTTCATGCATTCAAAAACACAAAATATAGTTAATGCGCAATAATACTTGTATTATTTTCATGGGTTCAAAAACACAAAATATAGTTAATGCGCAATAATACTTGTATTATTTTCAAGGGTTCAAAAACACAAAATATAGTTAATGCGCAATAATACTTGTATTATTTTCATGAGTTCAAAAACACAAAATACAGTTAATGCTCATTTTAATGTGCAAGAATACTTGTAACATTTTCATGCATTTTCATGCATTCAAAAACACAAAATATAGTTAATGCGCAATAATACTTGTATTATTTTCATGGGTTCAAAAACACAAAATATAGTTAATGCTCATTTTAATGTGCAAGAATACTTTTAACATTTTCATGCATTTTCGTGCATTCAAAAACACAAAATATAGTTAATGCGCAATAATACTTGTATTATTTTCATGCATTCAAAAACACAAAATATAGTTAATGCGCAATAATACTTGTATTATTTTCATGGGTTCAAAAACACAAAATATAGTTAATGCGCAATAATACTTGTATTATTTTCAAGGGTTCAAAAACACAAAATATAGTTAATGCGCAATAATACTTGTATTATTTTCATGAGTTCAAAAACACAAAATACAGTTAATGCTCATTTTAATGTGCAAGAATACTTGTAACATTTTCATGCATTTTCATGCATTCAAAAACACAAAATATAGTTAATGCGCAATAATACTTGTATTATTTTCATGGGTTCAAAAACACAAAATATAGTTAATGCGCAATAATACTTGTATTATTTTCATGCATTCAAAAACACAAAATATAGTTAATGCGCAATAATACTTGTATTATTTTCATGGATTCAAAAACATAAAATATAGTTAATGTGCAATAATACTTGTATTATTTTCATGGGTTCAAAAACACAAAATATAGTTAATGCTCATTTTAATGTGCTAGAATACTTTTAACATTTTCATGCATTTTCATGCATTCAAAAACACAAAATATAGTTAATGCGCAATAATACTTGTATTATTTTCATGGGTTCAAAAACACAAAATATAGTTAATGCGCAATAATACTTGTATTATTTTCATGCGTTCAAAAACACAAAATATAGTTAATGCTCATTTTAATGTGCAAGAATACTTTTAACATTTTCATGCATTTTCATGCATTCAAAAACTCAAAATATAGTTAATGCGCAATAATACTTGTATTATTTTCATGGGTTCAAAAACACAAAATATAGTTAATGCGCAATAATACTTGTATTATTTTCATGCATTCAAAAACACAAAATATAGTTAATGCGCAATAATACTTGTATTATTTTCATGGATTCAAAAACATAAAATATAGTTAATGTGCAATAATACTTGTATTATTTTCATGGGTTCAAAAACACAAAATATAGTTAATGCTCATTTTAATGTGCTAGAATACTTTTAACATTTTCATGCATTTTCATGCATTCAAAAACACAAAATATAGTTAATGCGCAATAATACTTGTATTATTTTCATGGGTTCAAAAACACAAAATATAGTTAATGCGCAATAATACTTGTATTATTTTCATGCGTTCAAAAACACAAAATATAGTTAATGCTCATTTTAATGTGCAAGAATACTTTTAACATTTTCATGCATTTTCATGCATTCAAAAACTCAAAATATAGTTAATGCGCAATAATACTTGTATTATTTTCATGGGTTCAAAAACACAAAATATAGTTAATGCGCAATAATACTTGTATTATTTTCATGCATTCAAAAACACAAAATATAGTTAATGCGCAATAATACTTGTATTATTTTCATGGGTTAAAAACACAAAATATAGTTAATGCGCAATAATACTAGTATTATTTTCAAGGGTTCAAAAACACAAAATATAGTTAATGCTCATTTTAATGTGCAAGAATACTTGTAACATTTTCATGCATTTTCATGCATTCAAAAACACAAAATATAGTTAATGCGCAATAATACTTGTATTATTTTCATGGGTTCAAAAACACAAAATATAGTTAATGCGCAATAATACTTGTATTATTTTCATGGGTTCAAAAACACAAAATATAGTTAATGCGCAATAATACTTGTATTATTTTCATGCATTCAAAAACACAAAATATAGTTAATGCGCAATAATACTTGTATTATTTTCATGGATTCAAAAACATAAAATATAGTTAATGCGCAATAATACTTGTATTATTTTCATGGGTTCAAAAACACAAAATATAGTTAATGCGCAATAATACTTGTATTATTTTCATGCATTCAAAAACACAAAATATAGTTAATGCGCAATAATACTTGTATTATTTTCATGCATTCAAAAACACAAAATATAGTTAATGCGCAATAATACTTGTATTATTTTCATGGGTTAAAAACACAAAATATAGTTAATGCGCAATAATACTAGTATTATTTTCAAGGGTTCAAAAACACAAAATATAGTTAATGCTCATTTTAATGTGCAAGAATACTTGTAACATTTTCATGCATTTTCATGCATTCAAAAACACAAAATATAGTTAATGCGCAATAATACTTGTATTATTTTCATGCGTTCAAAAACACAAAATATAGTTAATGCGCAATAATACTTGTATTATTTTCATGGATTCAAAAACACAAAATATAGTTAATGCGCAATAATACTTGTATTATTTTCATGCATTCAAAAACACAAAATATAGTTAATGCGCAATAATACTTGTATTATTTTCATGCATTCAAAAACACAAAATATAGTTAATGCGCAATAATACTTGTATTATTTTCATGCATTCAAAAACACAAAATATAGTTAATGCGCAATAATACTTGTATTATTTTCATGGATTCAAAAACATAAAATACAGTTAATGCTCATTTTAATGTGCAAGAATACTTGTAACATTTTCATGCATTTTCATGCATTCAAAAACACAAAATATAGTTAATGCGCAATAATACTTGTATTATTTTCATGAGTTCAAAAACACAAAATACAGTTAATGCTCATTTTAATGTGCAAGAATACTTGTAACATTTTCATGCATTTTCATGCATTCAAAAACACAAAATATAGTTAATGCGCAATAATACTTGTATTATTTTCATGGGTTCAAAAACACAAAATATAGTTAATGCGCAATAATACTTGTATTATTTTCATGCATTCAAAAACACAAAATATAGTTAATGCGCAATAATACTTGTATTATTTTCATGGATTCAAAAACATAAAATATAGTTAATGTGCAATAATACTTGTATTATTTTCATGGGTTCAAAAACACAAAATATAGTTAATGCTCATTTTAATGTGCAAGAATACTTTTAACATTTTCATGCATTTTCATGCATTCAAAAACTCAAAATATAGTTAATGCGCAATAATACTTGTATTATTTTCATGCATTCAAAAACACAAAATATAGTTAATGCGCAATAATACTTGTATTATTTTCATGCGTTCAAAAACACAAAATATAGTTAATGCTCATTTTAATGTGCAAGAATACTTGTAACATTTTCATGCATTTTCATGCATTCAAAAACACAAAATATAGTTAATGCGCAATAATACTTGTATTATTTTCATGGGTTCAAAAACACAAAATATAGTTAATGCGCAATAATACTTGTATTATTTTCATGGGTTCAAAAACACAAAATATAGTTAATGCGCAATAATACTTGTATTATTTTCATGCATTCAAAAACACAAAATATAGTTAATGCGCAATAATACTTGTATTATTTTCATGGATTCAAAAACATAAAATATAGTTAATGCGCAATAATACTTGTATTATTTTCATGCATTCAAAAACACAAAATATAGTTAATGCGCAATAATACTTGTATTATTTTCATGGGTTCAAAAACACAAAATATAGTTAATGCGCAATAATACTTGTATTATTTTCATGGATTCAAAAACACAAAATATAGTTAATGCGCAATAATACTTGTATTATTTTCATGCATTCAAAAACACAAAATATAGTTAATGCGCAATAATACTTGTATTATTTTCATGCATTCAAAAACACAAAATATAGTTAATGCGCAATAATACTTGTATTATTTTCATGCATTCAAAAACACAAAATATAGTTAATGCGCAATAATACTTGTATTATTTTCATGGATTCAAAAACATAAAATATAGTTAATGCGCAATAATACTTGTATTATTTTCATGCATTCAAAAACACAAAATATAGTTAATGCGCAATAATACTTGTATTATTTTCATGGGTTCAAAAACACAAAATATAGTTAATGCGCAATAATACTTGTATTATTTTCATGGATTCAAAAACATAAAATATAGTTAATGCGCAATAATACTTGTATTATTTTCATGCATTCAAAAACACAAAATATAGTTAATGCGCAATAATACTTGTATTATTTTCATGGGTTCAAAAACACAAAATATAGTTAATGCGCAATAATACTTGTATTATTTTCATGCATTCAAAAACACAAAATATAGTTAATGCGCAATAATACTTGTATTATTTTCATGGATTCAAAAACATAAAATATAGTTAATGTGCAATAATACTTGTATTATTTTCATGGGTTCAAAAACACAAAATATAGTTAATGCTCATTTTAATGTGCTAGAATACTTTTAACATTTTCATGCATTTTCATGCATTCAAAAACACAAAATATAGTTAATGCGCAATAATACTTGTATTATTTTCATGGATTCAAAAACACAAAATATAGTTAATGCGCAATAATACTTGTATTATTTTCATGCGTTCAAAAACACAAAATATAGTTAATGCTCATTTTAATGTGCAAGAATACTTTTAACATTTTCATGCATTTTCATGCATTCAAAAACTCAAAATATAGTTAATGCGCAATAATACTTGTATTATTTTCATGGGTTCAAAAACACAAAATATAGTTAATGCGCAATAATACTTGTATTATTTTCATGCATTCAAAAACACAAAATATAGTTAATGCGCAATAATACTTGTATTATTTTCATGGGTTAAAAACACAAAATATAGTTAATGCGCAATAATACTTGTATTATTTTCAAGGGTTCAAAAACACAAAATATAGTTAATGCGCAATAATACTTGTATTATTTTCATGAGTTCAAAAACACAAAATACAGTTAATGCTCATTTTAATGTGCAAGAATACTTGTAACATTTTCATGCATTTTCATGCATTCAAAAACACAAAATATAGTTAATGCGCAATAATACTTGTATTATTTTCATGGGTTCAAAAACACAAAATATAGTTAATGCTCATTTTAATGTGCAAGAATACTTTTAACATTTTCATGCATTTTCATGCATTCAAAAACACAAAATATAGTTAATGCGCAATAATACTTGTATTATTTTCATGGATTCAAAAACACAAAATATAGTTAATGCGCAATAATACTTGTATTATTTTCATGGGTTCAAAAACACAAAATATAGTTAATGCGCAATAATACTTGTATTATTTTCATGCATTCAAAAACACAAAATATAGTTAATGCGCAATAATACTTGTATTATTTTCATGGATTCAAAAACATAAAATATAGTTAATGCGCAATAATACTTGTATTATTTTCATGCATTCAAAAACACAAAATATAGTTAATGCGCAATAATACTTGTATTATTTTCATGGATTCAAAAACACAAAATATAGTTAATGCGCAATAATACTTGTATTATTTTCATGCATTCAAAAACACAAAATATAGTTAATGCGCAATAATACTTGTATTATTTTCATGGGTTGAAAAACACAAAATATAGTTAATGCTCATTTTAATGTGCTAGAGTACTTTTAACATTTTCATGCATTTTCATGCATTCAAAAACACAAAATATAGTTAATGCGCAATAATGCTTGTATTATTTTCATGCATTCAAAAACACAAAATATAGTTAATGCGCAATAATACTTGTATTATTTTCATGGATTCAAAAACACAAAATATAGTTAATGCGCAATAATACTTGTATTATTTTCATGGGTTCAAAAACACAAAATATAGTTAATGCGCAATAATACTTGTATTATTTTCAAGGGTTCAAAAACACAAAATATAGTTAATGCGCAATAATACTTGTATTATTTTCATGCATTCAAAAACACAAAATATAGTTAATGCGCAATAATACTTGTATTATTTTCATGGGTTCAAAAACACAAAATATAGTTAATGCTCATTTTAATGTGCAAGAATACTTTTAACATTTTCATGCATTTTCATGCATTCAAAAACACAAAATATAGTTAATGCGCAATAATACTTGTATTATTTTCATGGATTCAAAAACACAAAATATAGTTAATGCGCAATAATACTTGTATTATTTTCATGCATTCAAAAACACAAAATATAGTTAATGCGCAATAATACTTGTATTATTTTCATGGGTTCAAAAACACAAAATATAGTTAATGCTCATTTTAATGTGCAAGAGTACTTTTAACATTTTCATGCATTTTCATGCATTCAAAAACACAAAATATAGTTAATGCGCAATAATACTTGTATTATTTTCATGCATTCAAAAACACAAAATATAGTTAATGCGCAATAATACTTGTATTATTTTCATGGATTCAAAAACACAAAATATAGTTAATGCGCAATAATACTTGTATTATTTTCATGGGTTAAAAACACAAAATATAGTTAATGCGCAATAATACTTGTATTATTTTCAAGGGTTCAAAAACACAAAATATAGTTAATGCGCAATAATACTTGTATTATTTTCATGAGTTCAAAAACACAAAATACAGTTAATGCTCATTTTAATGTGCAAGAATACTTGTAACATTTTCATGCATTTTCATGCATTCAAAAACACAAAATATAGTTAATGCGCAATAATACTTGTATTATTTTCATGGGTTCAAAAACACAGAATATAGTTAATGCTCATTTTAATGTGCAAGAATACTTTTAACATTTTCATGCATTTTCATGCATTCAAAAACACAAAATATAGTTAATGCGCAATAATACTTGTATTATTTTCATGGGTTCAAAAACACAGAATATAGTTAATGCTCATTTTAATGTGCAAGAATACTTTTAACATTTTCATGCATTTTCATGCATTCAAAAACACAAAATATAGTTAATGCGCAATAATACTTGTATTATTTTCATGGATTCAAAAACACAAAATATAGTTAATGCGCAATAATACTTGTATTATTTTCATGCATTCAAAAACACAAAATATAGTTAATGCGCAATAATACTTGTATTATTTTCATGGATTCAAAAACATAAAATATAGTTAATGCGCAATAATACTTGTATTATTTTCATGCATTCAAAAACACAAAATATAGTTAATGCGCAATAATACTTGTATTATTTTCATGGATTCAAAAACACAAAATATAGTTAATGCGCAATAATACTTGTATTATTTTCATGCATTCAAAAACACAAAATATAGTTAATGCGCAATAATACTTGTATTATTTTCATGGGTTGAAAAACACAAAATATAGTTAATGCTCATTTTAATGTGCTAGAGTACTTTTAACATTTTCATGCATTTTCATGCATTCAAAAACACAAAATATAGTTAATGCGCAATAATGCTTGTATTATTTTCATGCATTCAAAAACACAAAATATAGTTAATGCGCAATAATACTTGTATTATTTTCAAGGGTTCAAAAACACAAAATATAGTTAATGCGCAATAATACTTGTATTATTTTCATGAGTTCAAAAACACAAAATACAGTTAATGCTCATTTTAATGTGCAAGAATACTTGTAACATTTTCATGCATTTTCATGCATTCAAAAACACAAAATATAGTTAATGCGCAATAATACTTGTATTATTTTCATGGGTTCAAAAACACAAAATATAGTTAATGCGCAATAATACTTGTATTATTTTCATGCATTCAAAAACACAAAATATAGTTAATGCGCAATAATACTTGTATTATTTTCATGGATTCAAAAACATAAAATATAGTTAATGCGCAATAATACTTGTATTATTTTCATGCATTCAAAAACACAAAATATAGTTAATGCGCAATAATACTTGTATTATTTTCATGGATTCAAAAACACAAAATATAGTTAATGCGCAATAATACTTGTATTATTTTCATGCATTCAAAAACACAAAATATAGTTAATGCGCAATAATACTTGTATTATTTTCATGGATTCAAAAACACAAAATATAGTTAATGCGCAATAATACTTGTATTATTTTCATGGGTTCAAAAACACAAAATATAGTTAATGCGCAATAATACTTGTATTATTTTCATGGGTTCAAAAACACAAAATATAGTTAATGCGCAATAATACTTGTATTATTTTCATGCATTCAAAAACACAAAATATAGTTAATGCGCAATAATACTTGTATTATTTTCATGGATTCAAAAACACAAAATATAGTTAATGCGCAATAATACTTGTATTATTTTCATGCATTCAAAAACACAAAATATAGTTAATGCGCAATAATACTTGTATTATTTTCATGGATTCAAAAACACAAAATATAGTTAATGCGCAATAATACTTGTATTATTTTCATGCGTTCAAAAACACAAAATATAGTTAATGCTCATTTTAATGTGCAAGAATACTTTTAACATTTTCATGCATTTTCATGCATTCAAAAACTCAAAATATAGTTAATGCCCAATAATACTTGTATTATTTTCATGGGTTCAAAAACACAAAATATAGTTAATGCGCAATAATACTTGTATTATTTTCATGCATTCAAAAACACAAAATATAGTTAATGCGCAATAATACTTGTATTATTTTCATGGGTTAAAAACACAAAATATAGTTAATGCGCAATAATACTTGTATTATTTTCAAGGGTTCAAAAACACAAAATATAGTTAATGCGCAATAATACTTGTATTATTTTCATGAGTTCAAAAACACAAAATACAGTTAATGCTCATTTTAATGTGCAAGAATACTTGTAACATTTTCATGCATTTTCATGCATTCAAAAACACAAAATATAGTTAATGCGCAATAATACTTGTATTATTTTCATGGGTTCAAAAACACAAAATATAGTTAATGCTCATTTTAATGTGCAAGAATACTTTTAACATTTTCATGCATTTTCATGCATTCAAAAACACAAAATATAGTTAATGCGCAATAATACTTGTATTATTTTCATGGATTCAAAAACACAAAATATAGTTAATGCGCAATAATACTTGTATTATTTTCATGGGTTCAAAAACACAAAATATAGTTAATGCGCAATAATACTTGTATTATTTTCATGCATTCAAAAACACAAAATATAGTTAATGCGCAATAATACTTGTATTATTTTCATGGATTCAAAAACATAAAATATAGTTAATGCGCAATAATACTTGTATTATTTTCATGCATTCAAAAACACAAAATATAGTTAATGCGCAATAATACTTGTATTATTTTCATGGATTCAAAAACACAAAATATAGTTAATGCGCAATAATACTTGTATTATTTTCATGCATTCAAAAACACAAAATATAGTTAATGCGCAATAATACTTGTATTATTTTCATGGGTTGAAAAACACAAAATATAGTTAATGCTCATTTTAATGTGCAAGAGTACTTTTAACATTTTCATGCATTTTCATGCATTCAAAAACACAAAATATAGTTAATGCGCAATAATGCTTGTATTATTTTCATGGGTTCAAAAACACAAAATATAGTTAATGCGCAATAATACTTGTATTATTTTCAAGGGTTCAAAAACACAAAATATAGTTAATGCGCAATAATACTTGTATTATTTTCATGCATTCAAAAACACAAAATATAGTTAATGCGCAATAATACTTGTATTATTTTCATGGGTTCAAAAACACAAAATATAGTTAATGCTCATTTTAATGTGCAAGAATACTTTTAACATTTTCATGCATTTTCATGCATTCAAAAACACAAAATATAGTTAATGCGCAATAATACTTGTATTATTTTCATGGGTTCAAAAACACAAAATATAGTTAATGCTCATTTTAATGTGCAAGAGTACTTTTAACATTTTCATGCATTTTCATGCATTCAAAAACACAAAATATAGTTAATGCGCAATAATACTTGTATTATTTTCATGGATTCAAAAACACAAAATATAGTTAATGCGCAATAATACTTGTATTATTTTCATGCATTCAAAAACACAAAATATAGTTAATGCGCAATAATACTTGTATTATTTTCATGGGTTCAAAAACACAAAATATAGTTAATGCTCATTTTAATGTGCAAGAGTACTTTTAACATTTTCATGCATTTTCATGCATTCAAAAACACAAAATATAGTTAATGCGCAATAATACTTGTATTATTTTCATGCATTCAAAAACACAAAATATAGTTAATGCGCAATAATACTTGTATTATTTTCATGGATTCAAAAACACAAAATATAGTTAATGCGCAATAATACTTGTATTATTTTCATGGGTTAAAAACACAAAATATAGTTAATGCGCAATAATACTTGTATTATTTTCAAGGGTTCAAAAACACAAAATATAGTTAATGCGCAATAATACTTGTATTATTTTCATGAGTTCAAAAACACAAAATACAGTTAATGCTCATTTTAATGTGCAAGAATACTTGTAACATTTTCATGCATTTTCATGCATTCAAAAACACAAAATATAGTTAATGCGCAATAATACTTGTATTATTTTCATGGGTTCAAAAACACAGAATATAGTTAATGCTCATTTTAATGTGCAAGAATACTTTTAACATTTTCATGCATTTTCATGCATTCAAAAACACAAAATATAGTTAATGCGCAATAATACTTGTATTATTTTCATGGGTTCAAAAACACAAAATATAGTTAATGCGCAATAATACTTGTATTATTTTCATGCATTCAAAAACACAAAATATAGTTAATGCGCAATAATACTTGTATTATTTTCATGGATTCAAAAACATAAAATATAGTTAATGCGCAATAATACTTGTATTATTTTCATGCATTCAAAAACACAAAATATAGTTAATGCGCAATAATACTTGTATTATTTTCATGGATTCAAAAACACAAAATATAGTTAATGCGCAATAATACTTGTATTATTTTCATGCATTCAAAAACACAAAATATAGTTAATGCGCAATAATACTTGTATTATTTTCATGGATTCAAAAACACAAAATATAGTTAATGCGCAATAATACTTGTATTATTTTCATGCATTCAAAAACACAAAATATAGTTAATGCGCAATAATACTTGTATTATTTTCATGGATTCAAAAACACAAAATATAGTTAATGCGCAATAATACTTGTATTATTTTCATGCGTTCAAAAACACAAAATATAGTTAATGCTCATTTTAATGTGCAAGAATACTTTTAACATTTTCATGCATTTTCATGCATTCAAAAACTCAAAATATAGTTAATGCGCAATAATACTTGTATTATTTTCATGGGTTCAAAAACACAAAATATAGTTAATGCGCAATAATACTTGTATTATTTTCATGCATTCAAAAACACAAAATATAGTTAATGCGCAATAATACTTGTATTATTTTCATGGGTTAAAAACACAAAATATAGTTAATGCGCAATAATACTTGTATTATTTTCAAGGGTTCAAAAACACAAAATATAGTTAATGCGCAATAATACTTGTATTATTTTCATGGATTCAAAAACACAAAATATAGTTAATGCGCAATAATACTTGTATTATTTTCATGCATTCAAAAACACAAAATATAGTTAATGCGCAATAATACTTGTATTATTTTCATGGGTTCAAAAACACAAAATATAGTTAATGCGCAATAATACTTGTATTATTTTCATGCATTCAAAAACACAAAATATAGTTAATGCGCAATAATACTTGTATTATTTTCATGGATTCAAAAACACAAAATATAGTTAATGCGCAATAATACTTGTATTATTTTCATGCATTCAAAAACACAAAATATAGTTAATGCGCAATAATACTTGTATTATTTTCATGGATTCAAAAACACAAAATATAGTTAATGCGCAATAATACTTGTATTATTTTCATGGATTCAAAAACACAAAATATAGTTAATGCGCAATAATACTTGTATTATTTTCATGGGTTCAAAAACACAAAATATAGTTAATGCGCAATAATACTTGTATTATTTTCAAGGGTTCAAAAACACAAAATATAGTTAATGCGCAATAATACTTGTATTATTTTCATGAGTTCAAAAACACAAAATACAGTTAATGCTCATTTTAATGTGCAAGAATACTTGTAACATTTTCATGCATTTTCATGCATTCAAAAACACAAAATATAGTTAATGCGCAATAATACTTGTATTATTTTCATGCATTCAAAAACACAAAATATAGTTAATGCGCAATAATACTTGTATTATTTTCATGGATTCAAAAACATAAAATATAGTTAATGCGCAATAATACTTGTATTATTTTCATGCATTCAAAAACACAAAATATAGTTAATGCGCAATAATACTTGTATTATTTTCATGGATTCAAAAACACAAAATATAGTTAATGCGCAATAATACTTGTATTATTTTCATGCATTCAAAAACACAAAATATAGTTAATGCGCAATAATACTTGTATTATTTTCATGGGTTGAAAAACACAAAATATAGTTAATGCTCATTTTAATGTGCTAGAGTACTTTTAACATTTTCATGCATTTTCATGCATTCAAAAACACAAAATATAGTTAATGCGCAATAATGCTTGTATTATTTTCATGCATTCAAAAACACAAAATATAGTTAATGCGCAATAATACTTGTATTATTTTCAAGGGTTCAAAAACACAAAATATAGTTAATGCGCAATAATACTTGTATTATTTTCATGCATTCAAAAACACAAAATATAGTTAATGCGCAATAATACTTGTATTATTTTCATGGGTTCAAAAACACAAAATATAGTTAATGCGCAATAATACTTGTATTATTTTCATGCATTCAAAAACACAAAATATAGTTAATGCGCAATAATACTTGTATTATTTTCATGGGTTCAAAAACACAAAATATAGTTAATGCTCATTTTAATGTGCAAGAATACTTTTAACATTTTCATGCATTTTCATGCATTCAAAAACACAAAATATAGTTAATGCGCAATAATACTTGTATTATTTTCATGGATTCAAAAACACAAAATATAGTTAATGCGCAATAATACTTGTATTATTTTCATGCATTCAAAAACACAAAATATAGTTAATGCGCAATAATACTTGTATTATTTTCATGGGTTGAAAAACACAAAATATAGTTAATGCTCATTTTAATGTGCAAGAATACTTGTAACATTTTCATGCATTTTCATGCATTCAAAAACACAAAATATAGTTAATGCGCAATAATACTTGTATTATTTTCATGGGTTCAAAAACACAAAATATAGTTAATGCTCATTTTAATGTGCAAGAATACTTTTAACATTTTCATGCATTTTCGTGCATTCAAAAACACAAAATATAGTTAATGCGCAATAATACTTGTATTATTTTCATGGGTTCAAAAACACAAAATATAGTTAATGCGCAATAATACTTGTATTATTTTCATGGGTTCAAAAACACAAAATATAGTTAATGCTCATTTTAATGTGCAAGAATACTTTTAACATTTTCATGCATTTTCATGGATTCAAAAACACAAAATATAGTTAATGCGCAATAATACTTGTATTATTTTCATGCATTCAAAAACACAAAATATAGTTAATGCGCAATAATACTTGTATTATTTTCATGGATTCAAAAACATAAAATATAGTTAATGCGCAATAATACTTGTATTATTTTCATGCATTCAAAAACACAAAATATAGTTAATGCGCAATAATACTTGTATTATTTTCATGGATTCAAAAACACAAAATATAGTTAATGCGCAATAATACTTGTATTATTTTCATGGGTTAAAAACACAAAATATAGTTAATGCGCAATAATACTTGTATTATTTTCAAGGGTTCAAAAACACAAAATATAGTTAATGCGCAATAATACTTGTATTATTTTCATGAGTTCAAAAACACAAAATACAGTTAATGCTCATTTTAATGTGCAAGAATACTTGTAACATTTTCATGCATTTTCATGCATTCAAAAACACAAAATATAGTTAATGCGCAATAATACTTGTATTATTTTCATGGGTTCAAAAACACAAAATATAGTTAATGCTCATTTTAATGTGCAAGAATACTTTTAACATTTTCATGCATTTTCATGCATTCAAAAACACAAAATATAGTTAATGCGCAATAATACTTGTATTATTTTCATGGGTTCAAAAACACAAAATATAGTTAATGCGCAATAATACTTGTATTATTTTCATGCATTCAAAAACACAAAATATAGTTAATGCGCAATAATACTTGTATTATTTTCATGGATTCAAAAACACAAAATATAGTTAATGCGCAATAATACTTGTATTATTTTCATGGGT
The DNA here is from genome assembly GCA_963978525.1 of Ornithomya fringillina. Taxonomy (NCBI): domain Eukaryota; kingdom Metazoa; phylum Arthropoda; class Insecta; order Diptera; family Hippoboscidae; genus Ornithomya; species Ornithomya fringillina. The sequence continues at coordinate 12,918,723 of OZ021694.1, forward strand.
TCAAAAACACAAAATATAGTTAATGCGCAATAATACTTGTATTATTTTCATGCATTCAAAAACACAAAATATAGTTAATGCGCAATAATACTTGTATTATTTTCATGGATTCAAAAACATAAAATATAGTTAATGCGCAATAATACTTGTATTATTTTCATGCATTCAAAAACACAAAATATAGTTAATGCGCAATAATACTTGTATTATTTTCATGGATTCAAAAACACAAAATATAGTTAATGCGCAATAATACTTGTATTATTTTCATGCATTCAAAAACACAAAATATAGTTAATGCGCAATAATACTTGTATTATTTTCATGGGTTGAAAAACACAAAATATAGTTAATGCTCATTTTAATGTGCTAGAGTACTTTTAACATTTTCATGCATTTTCATGCATTTTCATGCATTCAAAAACACAAAATATAGTTAATGCGCAATAATGCTTGTATTATTTTCATGCATTCAAAAACACAAAATATAGTTAATGCGCAATAATACTTGTATTATTTTCATGGATTCAAAAACACAAAATATAGTTAATGCGCAATAATACTTGTATTATTTTCATGGGTTCAAAAACACAAAATATAGTTAATGCGCAATAATACTTGTATTATTTTCATGGGTTCAAAAACACAAAATATAGTTAATGCGCAATAATACTTGTATTATTTTCATGCATTCAAAAACACAAAATATAGTTAATGCGCAATAATACTTGTATTATTTTCATGGGTTCAAAAACACAAAATATAGTTAATGCTCATTTTAATGTGCAAGAATACTTTTAACATTTTCATGCATTTTCATGCATTCAAAAACACAAAATATAGTTAATGCGCAATAATACTTGTATTATTTTCATGGATTCAAAAACACAAAATATAGTTAATGCGCAATAATACTTGTATTATTTTCATGCATTCAAAAACACAAAATATAGTTAATGCGCAATAATACTTGTATTATTTTCATGGGTTGAAAAACACAAAATATAGTTAATGCTCATTTTAATGTGCAAGAATACTTGTAACATTTTCATGCATTTTCATGCATTCAAAAACACAAAATATAGTTAATGCGCAATAATACTTGTATTATTTTCATGGGTTCAAAAACACAAAATATAGTTAATGCTCATTTTAATGTGCAAGAATACTTTTAACATTTTCATGCATTTTCGTGCATTCAAAAACACAAAATATAGTTAATGCGCAATAATACTTGTATTATTTTCATGGGTTCAAAAACACAAAATATAGTTAATGCGCAATAATACTTGTATTATTTTCAAGGGTTCAAAAACACAAAATATAGTTAATGCGCAATAATACTTGTATTATTTTCATGCATTCAAAAACACAAAATATAGTTAATGCGCAATAATACTTGTATTATTTTCATGGGTTGAAAAACACAAAATATAGTTAATGCGCAATAATACTTGTATTATTTTCATGCATTCAAAAACACAAAATATAGTTAATGCGCAATAATACTTGTATTATTTTCATGGGTTGAAAAACACAAAATATAGTTAATGCTCATTTTAATGTGCTAGAATACTTTTAACATTTTCATGCATTTTCATGGATTCAAAAACACAAAATATAGTTAATGCGCAATAATACTTGTATTATTTTCATGCATTCAAAAACACAAAATATAGTTAATGCGCAATAATACTTGTATTATTTTCATGCATTCAAAAACACAAAATATAGTTAATGCGCAATAATACTTGTATTATTTTCATGGGTTGAAAAACACAAAATATAGTTAATGCTCATTTTAATGTGCTAGAATACTTTTAACATTTTCATGCATTTTCATGGATTCAAAAACACAAAATATAGTTAATGCGCAATAATACTTGTATTATTTTCATGCATTCAAAAACACAAAATATAGTTAATGCGCAATAATACTTGTATTATTTTCATGCATTCAAAAACACAAAATATAGTTAATGCGCAATAATACTTGTATTATTTTCATGGGTTCAAAAACACAAAATATAGTTAATGCTCATTTTAATGTGCTAGAATACTTTTAACATTTTCATGCATTTTCATGGATTCAAAAACACAAAATATAGTTAATGCGCAATAATACTTGTATTATTTTCATGCATTCAAAAACACAAAATATAGTTAATGCGCAATAATACTTGTATTATTTTCATGGGTTGAAAAACACAAAATATAGTTAATGCTCATTTTAATGTGCTAGAATACTTTTAACATTTTCATGCATTTTCATGGATTCAAAAACACAAAATATAGTTAATGCGCAATAATACTTGTATTATTTTCATGCATTCAAAAACACAAAATATAGTTAATGCGCAATAATACTTGTATTATTTTCATGCATTCAAAAACACAAAATATAGTTAATGCGCAATAATACTTGTATTATTTTCATGGGTTGAAAAACACAAAATATAGTTAATGCTCATTTTAATGTGCTAGAATACTTTTAACATTTTCATGCATTTTCATGGATTCAAAAACACAAAATATAGTTAATGCGCAATAATACTTGTATTATTTTCATGCATTCAAAAACACAAAATATAGTTAATGCGCAATAATACTTGTATTATTTTCATGCATTCAAAAACACAAAATATAGTTAATGCGCAATAATACTTGTATTATTTTCATGCATTCAAAAACACAAAATATAGTTAATGCGCAATAATACTTGTATTATTTTCATGGGTTGAAAAACACAAAATATAGTTAATGCTCATTTTAATGTGCTAGAATACTTTTAACATTTTCATGAATTTTCATGGATTCAAAAACACAAAATATAGTTAATGCGCAATAATACTTGTATTATTTTCATGCATTCAAAAACACAAAATATAGTTAATGCGCAATAATACTTGTATTATTTTCATGCATTCAAAAACACAAAATATAGTTAATGCGCAATAATACTTGTATTATTTTCATGGGTTGAAAAACACAAAATATAGTTAATGCTCATTTTAATGTGCTAGAATACTTTTAACATTTTCATGCATTTTCATGGATTCAAAAACACAAAATATAGTTAATGCGCAATAATACTTGTATTATTTTCATGGGTTCAAAAACACAAAATATAGTTAATGCGCAATAATACTTGTATTATTTTCATGCATTCAAAAACACAAAATATAGTTAATGCTCATTTTAATGTGCTAGAATACTTTTAACATTTTCATGCATTTTCATGGATTCAAAAACACAAAATATAGTTAATGCGCAATAATACTTGTATTATTTTCATGGATTGAAAAACACAAAATATAGTTAATGCTCATTTTAATGTGCTAGAATACTTTTAACATTTTCATGCATTTTCATGGATTCAAAAACACAAAATATAGTTAATGCGCAATAATACTTGTATTATTTTCATGCATTCAAAAACACAAAATATAGTTAATGCGCAATAATACTTGTATTATTTTCATGCATTCAAAAACACAAAATATAGTTAATGCGCAATAATACTTGTATTATTTTCATGGGTTGAAAAACACAAAATATAGTTAATGCTCATTTTAATGTGCTAGAATACTTTTAACATTTTCATGCATTTTCATGGATTCAAAAACACAAAATATAGTTAATGCGCAATAATACTTGTATTATTTTCATGCATTCAAAAACACAAAATATAGTTAATGCGCAATAATACTTGTATTATTTTCATGCATTCAAAAACACAAAATATAGTTAATGCGCAATAATACTTGTATTATTTTCATGCATTCAAAAACACAAAATATAGTTAATGCGCAATAATACTTGTATTATTTTCATGGGTTCAAAAACACAAAATATAGTTAATGCTCATTTAAATGTGCAAGAATACTTTTAACATTTTCATGCATTTTCATGGATTCAAAAACACAAAATATAGTTAATGCGCAATAATACTTGTATTATTTTCATGCATTCAAAAACACAAAATATAGTTAATGCGCAATAATACTTGTATTATTTTCATGCATTCAAAAACACAAAATATAGTTAATGCGCAATAATACTTGTATTATTTTCATGCATTCAAAAACACAAAATATAGTTAATGCGCAATAATACTTGTATTATTTTCATGCATTCAAAAACACAAAATATAGTTAATGCGCAATAATACTTGTATTATTTTCATGCATTCAAAAACACAAAATATAGTTAATGCGCAATAATACTTGTATTATTTTCATGGGTTGAAAAACACAAAATATAGTTAATGCTCATTTTAAAGTGCTAGAATACTTTTAACATTTTCATGCATTTTCATGGATTCAAAAACACAAAATATAGTTAATGCGCAATAATACTTGTATTATTTTCATGCATTCAAAAACACAAAATATAGTTAATGCGCAATAATACTTGTATTATTTTCATGCATTCAAAAACACAAAATATAGTTAATGCGCAATAATACTTGTATTATTTTCATGGGTTGAAAAACACAAAATATAGTTAATGCTCATTTTAATGTGCAAGAATACTTTTAACATTTTCATGCATTTTCATGGATTCAAAAACACAAAATATAGTTAATGCGCAATAATACTTGTATTATTTTCATGCATTCAAAAACACAAAATATAGTTAATGCGCAATAATACTTGTATTATTTTCATGCATTCAAAAACACAAAATATAGTTAATGCGCAATAATACTTGTATTATTTTCATGCATTCAAAAACACAAAATATAGTTAATGCGCAATAATACTTGTATTATTTTCATGGATTCAAAAACATAAAATATAGTTAATGCGCAATAATACTTGTATTATTTTCATGCATTCAAAAACACAAAATATAGTTAATGCGCAATAATACTTGTATTATTTTCATGGATTCAAAAACACAAAATATAGTTAATGCGCAATAATACTTGTATTATTTTCATGGGTTAAAAACACAAAATATAGTTAATGCGCAATAATACTTGTATTATTTTCAAGGGTTCAAAAACACAAAATATAGTTAATGCGCAATAATACTTGTATTATTTTCATGCATTCAAAAACACAAAATATAGTTAATGCGCAATAATACTTGTATTATTTTCATGAGTTCAAAAACACAAAATACAGTTAATGCTCATTTTAATGTGCAAGAATACTTGTAACATTTTCATGCATTTTCATGCATTCAAAAACACAAAATATAGTTAATGCGCAATAATACTTGTATTATTTTCATGGATTCAAAAACATAAAATATAGTTAATGTGCAATAATACTTGTATTATTTTCATGGGTTCAAAAACACAAAATATAGTTAATGCTCATTTTAATGTGCTAGAATACTTTTAACATTTTCATGCATTTTCATGCATTCAAAAACACAAAATATAGTTAATGCGCAATAATACTTGTATTATTTTCATGGGTTCAAAAACACAAAATATAGTTAATGCTCATTTTAATGTGCAAGAATACTTTTAACATTTTCATGCATTTTCGTGCATTCAAAAACACAAAATATAGTTAATGCGCAATAATACTTGTATTATTTTCATGCATTCAAAAACACAAAATATAGTTAATGCGCAATAATACTTGTATTATTTTCAAGGGTTCAAAAACACAAAATATAGTTAATGCGCAATAATACTTGTATTATTTTCATGCATTCAAAAACACAAAATATAGTTAATGCGCAATAATACTTGTATTATTTTCATGGGTTGAAAAACACAAAATATAGTTAATGCTCATTTTAATGTGCTAGAATACTTTTAACATTTTCATGCATTTTCATGCATTCAAAAACACAAAATATAGTTAATGCGCAATAATGCTTGTATTATTTTCATGCATTCAAAAACACAAAATATAGTTAATGCGCAATAATACTTGTATTATTTTCATGGATTCAAAAACACAAAATATAGTTAATGCGCAATAATACTTGTATTATTTTCATGGGTTCAAAAACACAAAATATAGTTAATGCGCAATAATACTTGTATTATTTTCAAGGGTTCAAAAACACAAAATATAGTTAATGCGCAATAATACTTGTATTATTTTCATGAGTTCAAAAACACAAAATACAGTTAATGCTCATTTTAATGTGCAAGAATACTTGTAACATTTTCATGCATTTTCATGCATTCAAAAACACAAAATATAGTTAATGCGCAATAATACTTGTATTATTTTCATGGGTTCAAAAACACAAAATATAGTTAATGCGCAATAATACTTGTATTATTTTCATGCATTCAAAAACACAAAATATAGTTAATGCGCAATAATACTTGTATTATTTTCATGGATTCAAAAACATAAAATATAGTTAATGTGCAATAATACTTGTATTATTTTCATGGGTTCAAAAACACAAAATATAGTTAATGCTCATTTTAATGTGCTAGAATACTTTTAACATTTTCATGCATTTTCATGCATTCAAAAACACAAAATATAGTTAATGCGCAATAATACTTGTATTATTTTCATGGGTTCAAAAACACAAAATATAGTTAATGCGCAATAATACTTGTATTATTTTCATGCGTTCAAAAACACAAAATATAGTTAATGCTCATTTTAATGTGCAAGAATACTTTTAACATTTTCATGCATTTTCATGCATTCAAAAACTCAAAATATAGTTAATGCGCAATAATACTTGTATTATTTTCATGGGTTCAAAAACACAAAATATAGTTAATGCGCAATAATACTTGTATTATTTTCATGCATTCAAAAACACAAAATATAGTTAATGCGCAATAATACTTGTATTATTTTCATGGGTTAAAAACACAAAATATAGTTAATGCGCAATAATACTTGTATTATTTTCAAGGGTTCAAAAACACAAAATATAGTTAATGCGCAATAATACTTGTATTATTTTCATGAGTTCAAAAACACAAAATACAGTTAATGCTCATTTTAATGTGCAAGAATACTTGTAACATTTTCATGCATTTTCATGCATTCAAAAACACAAAATATAGTTAATGCGCAATAATACTTGTATTATTTTCATGGGTTCAAAAACACAAAATATAGTTAATGCTCATTTTAATGTGCAAGAATACTTTTAACACTTTCATGCATTTTCATGCATTCAAAAACACAAAATATAGTTAATGCGCAATAATACTTGTATTATTTTCATGGATTCAAAAACACAAAATATAGTTAATGCGCAATAATACTTGTATTATTTTCATGGGTTCAAAAACACAAAATATAGTTAATGCGCAATAATACTTGTATTATTTTCATGCATTCAAAAACACAAAATATAGTTAATGCGCAATAATACTTGTATTATTTTCATGGATTCAAAAACATAAAATATAGTTAATGCGCAATAATACTTGTATTATTTTCATGCATTCAAAAACACAAAATATAGTTAATGCGCAATAATACTTGTATTATTTTCATGGATTCAAAAACACAAAATATAGTTAATGCGCAATAATACTTGTATTATTTTCATGCATTCAAAAACACAAAATATAGTTAATGCGCAATAATACTTGTATTATTTTCATGGGTTCAAAAACACAAAATATAGTTAATGCGCAATAATACTTGTATTATTTTCATGCATTCAAAAACACAAAATATAGTTAATGCGCAATAATACTTGTATTATTTTCATGGATTCAAAAACATAAAATATAGTTAATGTGCAATAATACTTGTATTATTTTCATGGGTTCAAAAACACAAAATATAGTTAATGCTCATTTTAATGTGCTAGAATACTTTTAACATTTTCATGCATTTTCATGCATTCAAAAACACAAAATATAGTTAATGCGCAATAATACTTGTATTATTTTCATGGGTTCAAAAACACAAAATATAGTTAATGCGCAATAATACTTGTATTATTTTCATGCGTTCAAAAACACAAAATATAGTTAATGCTCATTTTAATGTGCAAGAATACTTTTAACATTTTCATGCATTTTCATGCATTCAAAAACTCAAAATATAGTTAATGCGCAATAATACTTGTATTATTTTCATGGGTTCAAAAACACAAAATATAGTTAATGCGCAATAATACTTGTATTATTTTCATGCATTCAAAAACACAAAATATAGTTAATGCGCAATAATACTTGTATTATTTTCATGGGTTAAAAACACAAAATATAGTTAATGCGCAATAATACTTGTATTATTTTCAAGGGTTCAAAAACACAAAATATAGTTAATGCGCAATAATACTTGTATTATTTTCATGAGTTCAAAAACACAAAATACAGTTAATGCTCATTTTAATGTGCAAGAATACTTGTAACATTTTCATGCATTTTCATGCATTCAAAAACACAAAATATAGTTAATGCGCAATAATACTTGTATTATTTTCATGGGTTCAAAAACACAAAATATAGTTAATGCTCATTTTAATGTGCAAGAATACTTTTAACATTTTCATGCATTTTCATGCATTCAAAAACACAAAATATAGTTAATGCGCAATAATACTTGTATTATTTTCATGGGTTCAAAAACACAAAATATAGTTAATGCGCAATAATACTTGTATTATTTTCAAGGGTTCAAAAACACAAAATATAGTTAATGCGCAATAATACTTGTATTATTTTCATGCATTCAAAAACACAAAATATAGTTAATGCGCAATAATACTTGTATTATTTTCATGGGTTCAAAAACACAAAATATAGTTAATGCTCATTTTAATGTGCAAGAATACTTTTAACATTTTCATGCATTTTCATGCATTCAAAAACACAAAATATAGTTAATGCGCAATAATACTTGTATTATTTTCATGGGTTCAAAAACACAAAATATAGTTAATGCTCATTTTAATGTGCAAGAATACTTTTAACATTTTCATGCATTTTCATGGATTCAAAAACACAAAATATAGTTAATGCGCAATAATACTTGTATTATTTTCATGCATTCAAAAACACAAAATATAGTTAATGCGCAATAATACTTGTATTATTTTCATGGATTCAAAAACATAAAATATAGTTAATGCGCAATAATACTTGTATTATTTTCATGCATTCAAAAACACAAAATATAGTTAATGCGCAATAATACTTGTATTATTTTCATGGATTCAAAAACACAAAATATAGTTAATGCGCAATAATACTTGTATTATTTTCATGGGTTAAAAACACAAAATATAGTTAATGCGCAATAATACTTGTATTATTTTCAAGGGTTCAAAAACACAAAATATAGTTAATGCGCAATAATACTTGTATTATTCTCATGCATTCAAAAACACAAAATATAGTTAATGCGCAATAATACTTGTATTATTTTCATGCATTCAAAAACACAAAATATAGTTAATGCGCAATAATACTTGTATTATTTTCATGGATTCAAAAACACAAAATATAGTTAATGCGCAATAATACTTGTATTATTTTCATGGGTTCAAAAACACAAAATATAGTTAATGCGCAATAATACTTGTATTATTTTCAAGGGTTCAAAAACACAAAATATAGTTAATGCGCAATAATACTTGTATTATTTTCATGCATTCAAAAACACAAAATATAGTTAATGCGCAATAATACTTGTATTATTTTCATGGGTTGAAAAACACAAAATATAGTTAATGCTCATTTTAATGTGCTAGAATACTTTTAACATTTTCATGCATTTTCATGCATTCAAAAACACAAAATATAGTTAATGCGCAATAATGCTTGTATTATTTTCATGCATTCAAAAACACAAAATATAGTTAATGCGCAATAATACTTGTATTATTTTCATGGGTTCAAAAACACAAAATATAGTTAATGCGCAATAATACTTGTATTATTTTCATGGGTTCAAAAACACAAAATATAGTTAATGCGCAATAATACTTGTATTATTTTCAAGGGTTCAAAAACACAAAATATAGTTAATGCGCAATAATACTTGTATTATTTTCATGAGTTCAAAAACACAAAATACAGTTAATGCTCATTTTAATGTGCAAGAATACTTGTAACATTTTCATGCATTTTCATGCATTCAAAAACACAAAATATAGTTAATGCGCAATAATACTTGTATTATTTTCATGGATTCAAAAACACAAAATATAGTTAATGCGCAATAATACTTGTATTATTTTCATGGGTTCAAAAACACAAAATATAGTTAATGCGCAATAATACTTGTATTATTTTCAAGGGTTCAAAAACACAAAATATAGTTAATGCGCAATAATACTTGTATTATTTTCATGCATTCAAAAACACAAAATATAGTTAATGCGCAATAATACTTGTATTATTTTCATGGGTTGAAAAACACAAAATATAGTTAATGCTCATTTTAATGTGCTAGAATACTTTTAACATTTTCATGCATTTTCATGCATTCAAAAACACAAAATATAGTTAATGCGCAATAATGCTTGTATTATTTTCATGCATTCAAAAACACAAAATATAGTTAATGCGCAATAATACTTGTATTATTTTCATGGATTCAAAAACACAAAATATAGTTAATGCGCAATAATACTTGTATTATTTTCATGGGTTCAAAAACACAAAATATAGTTAATGCGCAATAATACTTGTATTATTTTCAAGGGTTCAAAAACACAAAATATAGTTAATGCGCAATAATACTTGTATTATTTTCATGAGTTCAAAAACACAAAATACAGTTAATGCTCATTTTAATGTGCAAGAATACTTGTAACATTTTCATGCATTTTCATGCATTCAAAAACACAAAATATAGTTAATGCGCAATAATACTTGTATTATTTTCATGGGTTCAAAAACACAAAATATAGTTAATGCGCAATAATACTTGTATTATTTTCATGCATTCAAAAACACAAAATATAGTTAATGCGCAATAATACTTGTATTATTTTCATGGATTCAAAAACATAAAATATAGTTAATGTGCAATAATACTTGTATTATTTTCATGGGTTCAAAAACACAAAATATAGTTAATGCTCATTTTAATGTGCTAGAATACTTTTAACATTTTCATGCATTTTCATGCATTCAAAAACACAAAATATAGTTAATGCGCAATAATACTTGTATTATTTTCATGGGTTCAAAAACACAAAATATAGTTAATGCGCAATAATACTTGTATTATTTTCATGCGTTCAAAAACACAAAATATAGTTAATGCTCATTTTAATGTGCAAGAATACTTTTAACATTTTCATGCATTTTCATGCATTCAAAAACTCAAAATATAGTTAATGCGCAATAATACTTGTATTATTTTCATGGGTTCAAAAACACAAAATATAGTTAATGCTCATTTTAATGTGCAAGAATACTTTTAACATTTTCATGCATTTTCATGCATTCAAAAACACAAAATATAGTTAATGCGCAATAATACTTGTATTATTTTCATGGGTTCAAAAACACAAAATATAGTTAATGCTCATTTTAATGTGCAAGAATACTTTTAACATTTTCATGCATTTTCATGCATTCAAAAACTCAAAATATAGTTAATGCGCAATAATACTTGTATTATTTTCATGGGTTCAAAAACACAAAATATAGTTAATGCGCAATAATACTTGTATTATTTTCATGCATTCAAAAACACAAAATATAGTTAATGCGCAATAATACTTGTATTATTTTCATGGGTTAAAAACACAAAATATAGTTAATGCGCAATAATACTTGTATTATTTTCAAGGGTTCAAAAACACAAAATATAGTTAATGCGCAATAATACTTGTATTATTTTCATGCATTCAAAAACACAAAATATAGTTAATGCTCATTTTAATGTGCTAGAATACTTTTAACATTTTCATGCATTTTCATGCATTCAAAAACACAAAATATAGTTAATGCGCAATAATACTTGTATTATTTTCAAGGGTTCAAAAACACAAAATATAGTTAATGCGCAATAATACTTGTATTATTTTCATGAGTTCAAAAACACAAAATACAGTTAATGCTCATTTTAATGTGCAAGAATACTTGTAACATTTTCATGCATTTTCATGCATTCAAAAACACAAAATATAGTTAATGCGCAATAATACTTGTATTATTTTCATGGGTTCAAAAACACAAAATATAGTTAATGCTCATTTTAATGTGCAAGAATACTTTTAACACTTTCATGCATTTTCATGCATTCAAAAACACAAAATATAGTTAATGCGCAATAATACTTGTATTATTTTCATGGATTCAAAAACACAAAATATAGTTAATGCGCAATAATACTTGTATTATTTTCATGGGTTCAAAAACACAAAATATAGTTAATGCGCAATAATACTTGTATTATTTTCATGCATTCAAAAACACAAAATATAGTTAATGCGCAATAATACTTGTATTATTTTCATGGATTCAAAAACATAAAATATAGTTAATGCGCAATAATACTTGTATTATTTTCATGCATTCAAAAACACAAAATATAGTTAATGCGCAATAATACTTGTATTATTTTCATGGATTCAAAAACACAAAATATAGTTAATGCGCAATAATACTTGTATTATTTTCATGCATTCAAAAACACAAAATATAGTTAATGCGCAATAATACTTGTATTATTTTCATGGGTTCAAAAACACAAAATATAGTTAATGCGCAATAATACTTGTATTATTTTCATGCATTCAAAAACACAAAATATAGTTAATGCGCAATAATACTTGTATTATTTTCATGGATTCAAAAACATAAAATATAGTTAATGTGCAATAATACTTGTATTATTTTCATGGGTTCAAAAACACAAAATATAGTTAATGCTCATTTTAATGTGCTAGAATACTTTTAACATTTTCATGCATTTTCATGCATTCAAAAACACAAAATATAGTTAATGCGCAATAATACTTGTATTATTTTCATGGGTTCAAAAACACAAAATATAGTTAATGCGCAATAATACTTGTATTATTTTCATGCGTTCAAAAACACAAAATATAGTTAATGCTCATTTTAATGTGCAAGAATACTTTTAACATTTTCATGCATTTTCATGCATTCAAAAACTCAAAATATAGTTAATGCGCAATAATACTTGTATTATTTTCATGGGTTCAAAAACACAAAATATAGTTAATGCGCAATAATACTTGTATTATTTTCATGCATTCAAAAACACAAAATATAGTTAATGCGCAATAATACTTGTATTATTTTCATGGATTCAAAAACACAAAATATAGTTAATGCGCAATAATACTTGTATTATTTTCATGGGTTCAAAAACACAAAATATAGTTAATGCGCAATAATACTTGTATTATTTTCATGCATTCAAAAACACAAAATATAGTTAATGCGCAATAATACTTGTATTATTTTCATGGATTCAAAAACACAAAATATAGTTAATGCGCAATAATACTTGTATTATTTTCATGGGTTCAAAAACACAAAATATAGTTAATGCGCAATAATACTTGTATTATTTTCAAGGGTTCAAAAACACAAAATATAGTTAATGCGCAATAATACTTGTATTATTTTCATGCATTCAAAAACACAAAATATAGTTAATGCGCAATAATACTTGTATTATTTTCATGGGTTCAAAAACACAAAATATAGTTAATGCTCATTTTAATGTGCAAGAATACTTTTAACATTTTCATGCATTTTCATGCATTCAAAAACACAAAATATAGTTAATGCGCAATAATACTTGTATTATTTTCATGGGTTCAAAAACACAAAATATAGTTAATGCTCATTTTAATGTGCAAGAATACTTTTAACATTTTCATGCATTTTCATGGATTCAAAAACACAAAATATAGTTAATGCGCAATAATACTTGTATTATTTTCATGCATTCAAAAACACAAAATATAGTTAATGCGCAATAATACTTGTATTATTTTCATGGATTCAAAAACATAAAATATAGTTAATGCGCAATAATACTTGTATTATTTTCATGCATTCAAAAACACAAAATATAGTTAATGCGCAATAATACTTGTATTATTTTCATGGATTCAAAAACACAAAATATAGTTAATGCGCAATAATACTTGTATTATTTTCATGGGTTAAAAACACAAAATATAGTTAATGCGCAATAATACTTGTATTATTTTCAAGGGTTCAAAAACACAAAATATAGTTAATGCGCAATAATACTTGTATTATTCTCATGCATTCAAAAACACAAAATATAGTTAATGCGCAATAATACTTGTATTATTTTCATGCATTCAAAAACACAAAATATAGTTAATGCGCAATAATACTTGTATTATTTTCATGGATTCAAAAACACAAAATATAGTTAATGCGCAATAATACTTGTATTATTTTCATGGGTTCAAAAACACAAAATATAGTTAATGCGCAATAATACTTGTATTATTTTCAAGGGTTCAAAAACACAAAATATAGTTAATGCGCAATAATACTTGTATTATTTTCATGAGTTCAAAAACACAAAATACAGTTAATGCTCATTTTAATGTGCAAGAATACTTGTAACATTTTCATGCATTTTCATGCATTCAAAAACACAAAATATAGTTAATGCGCAATAATACTTGTATTATTTTCATGGATTCAAAAACACAAAATATAGTTAATGCGCAATAATACTTGTATTATTTTCATGGGTTCAAAAACACAAAATATAGTTAATGCGCAATAATACTTGTATTATTTTCAAGGGTTCAAAAACACAAAATATAGTTAATGCGCAATAATACTTGTATTATTTTCATGAGTTCAAAAACACAAAATACAGTTAATGCTCATTTTAATGTGCAAGAATACTTGTAACATTTTCATGCATTTTCATGCATTCAAAAACACAAAATATAGTTAATGCGCAATAATACTTGTATTATTTTCATGGGTTCAAAAACACAAAATATAGTTAATGCTCATTTTAATGTGCAAGAATACTTTTAACATTTTCATGCATTTTCATGCATTCAAAAACACAAAATATAGTTAATGCGCAATAATACTTGTATTATTTTCATGGATTCAAAAACACAAAATATAGTTAATGCGCAATAATACTTGTATTATTTTCATGGGTTCAAAAACACAAAATATAGTTAATGCGCAATAATACTTGTATTATTTTCATGCATTCAAAAACACAAAATATAGTTAATGCGCAATAATACTTGTATTATTTTCATGGATTCAAAAACATAAAATATAGTTAATGCGCAATAATACTTGTATTATTTTCATGGGTTCAAAAACAAAAATATAGTTAATGCGCAATAATACTTGTATTATTTTCATGCATTCAAAAACACAAAATATAGTTAATGCGCAATAATACTTGTATTATTTTCATGGATTCAAAAACATAAAATATAGTTAATGTGCAATAATACTTGTATTATTTTCATGGGTTCAAAAACACAAAATATAGTTAATGCTCATTTTAATGTGCTAGAATACTTTTAACATTTTCATGCATTTTCATGCATTCAAAAACACAAAATATAGTTAATGCGCAATAATACTTGTATTATTTTATTGGTTTCAAAAACACAAAATATAGTTAATGCGCAATAATACTTGTATTATTTTCATGCGTTCAAAAACACAAAATATAGTTAATGCTCATTTTAATGTGCAAGAATACTTTTAACATTTTCATGCATTTTCATGCATTCAAAAACTCAAAATATAGTTAATGCGCAATAATACTTGTATTATTTTCATGGGTTCAAAAACACAAAATATAGTTAATGCGCAATAATACTTGTATTATTTTCATGCATTCAAAAACACAAAATATAGTTAATGCGCAATAATACTTGTATTATTTTCATGGGTTAAAAACACAAAATATAGTTAATGCGCAATAATACTTGTATTATTTTCAAGGGTTCAAAAACACAAAATATAGTTAATGCGCAATAATACTTGTATTATTTTCATGAGTTCAAAAACACAAAATACAGTTAATGCTCATTTTAATGTGCAAGAATACTTGTAACATTTTCATGCATTTTCATGCATTCAAAAACACAAAATATAGTTAATGCGCAATAATACTTGTATTATTTTCATGGGTTCAAAAACACAAAATATAGTTAATGCTCATTTTAATGTGCAAGAATACTTTTAACATTTTCATGCATTTTCATGCATTCAAAAACACAAAATATAGTTAATGCGCAATAATACTTGTATTATTTTCATGGATTCAAAAACACAAAATATAGTTAATGCGCAATAATACTTGTATTATTTTCATGGGTTCAAAAACACAAAATATAGTTAATGCGCAATAATACTTGTATTATTTTCATGCATTCAAAAACACAAAATATAGTTAATGCGCAATAATACTTGTATTATTTTCATGGATTCAAAAACATAAAATATAGTTAATGCGCAATAATACTTGTATTATTTTCATGGGTTCAAAAACACAAAATATAGTTAATGCGCAATAATACTTGTATTATTTTCAAGGGTTCAAAAACACAAAATATAGTTAATGCGCAATAATACTTGTATTATTTTCATGCATTCAAAAACACAAAATATAGTTAATGCGCAATAATACTTGTATTATTTTCATGGGTTCAAAAACACAAAATATAGTTAATGCGCAATAATACTTGTATTATTTTCAAGGGTTCAAAAACACAAAATATAGTTAATGCGCAATAATACTTGTATTATTTTCATGCATTCAAAAACACAAAATATAGTTAATGCGCAATAATACTTGTATTATTTTCATGGGTTCAAAAACACAAAATATAGTTAATGCTCATTTTAATGTGCAAGAATACTTTTAACATTTTCATGCATTTTCATGCATTCAAAAACACAAAATATAGTTAATGCGCAATAATGCTTGTATTATTTTCATGCATTCAAAAACACAAAATATAGTTAATGCGCAATAATACTTGTATTATTTTCATGGATTCAAAAACACAAAATATAGTTAATGCGCAATAATACTTGTATTATTTTCATGGGTTCAAAAACACAAAATATAGTTAATGCGCAATAATACTTGTATTATTTTCAAGGGTTCAAAAACACAAAATATAGTTAATGCGCAATAATACTTGTATTATTTTCATGCATTCAAAAACACAAAATATAGTTAATGCGCAATAATACTTGTATTATTTTCATGGGTTCAAAAACACAAAATATAGTTAATGCTCATTTTAATGTGCAAGAATACTTTTAACATTTTCATGCATTTTCATGCATTCAAAAACACAAAATATAGTTAATGCGCAATAATACTTGTATTATTTTCATGGATTCAAAAACACAAAATATAGTTAATGCGCAATAATACTTGTATTATTTTCATGCATTCAAAAACACAAAATATAGTTAATGCGCAATAATACTTGTATTATTTTCATGGGTTGAAAAACACAAAATATAGTTAATGCTCATTTTAATGTGCAAGAATACTTGTAACATTTTCATGCATTTTCATGCATTCAAAAACACAAAATATAGTTAATGCGCAATAATACTTGTATTATTTTCATGGGTTCAAAAACACAAAATATAGTTAATGCTCATTTTAATGTGCAAGAATACTTTTAACATTTTCATGCATTTTCGTGCATTCAAAAACACAAAATATAGTTAATGCGCAATAATACTTGTATTATTTTCATGGGTTCAAAAACACAAAATATAGTTAATGCGCAATAATACTTGTATTATTTTCAAGGGTTCAAAAACACAAAATATAGTTAATGCGCAATAATACTTGTATTATTTTCATGCATTCAAAAACACAAAATATAGTTAATGCGCAATAATACTTGTATTATTTTCATGGGTTCAAAAACACAAAATATAGTTAATGCTCATTTTAATGTGCAAGAATACTTTTAACATTTTCATGCATTTTCATGGATTCAAAAACACAAAATATAGTTAATGCGCAATAATACTTGTATTATTTTCATGCATTCAAAAACACAAAATATAGTTAATGCGCAATAATACTTGTATTATTTTCATGGATTCAAAAACATAAAATATAGTTAATGCGCAATAATACTTGTATTATTTTCATGTATTCAAAAACACAAAATATAGTTAATGCGCAATAATACTTGTATTATTTTCATGGATTCAAAAACACAAAATATAGTTAATGCGCAATAATACTTGTATTATTTTCATGGGTTAAAAACACAAAATATAGTTAATGCGCAATAATACTTGTATTATTTTCAAGGGTTCAAAAACACAAAATATAGTTAATGCGCAATAATACTTGTATTATTCTCATGCATTCAAAAACACAAAATATAGTTAATGCGCAATAATACTTGTATTATTTTCATGCATTCAAAAACACAAAATATAGTTAATGCGCAATAATACTTGTATTATTTTCATGGGTTGAAAAACACAAAATATAGTTAATGCTCATTTTAATGTGCTAGAATACTTTTAACATTTTCATGCATTTTCATGCATTCAAAAACACAAAATATAGTTAATGCGCAATAATGCTTGTATTATTTTCATGCATTCAAAAACACAAAATATAGTTAATGCGCAATAATACTTGTATTATTTTCAAGGGTTCAAAAACACAAAATATAGTTAATGCGCAATAATACTTGTATTATTTTCATGGGTTCAAAAACACAAAATATAGTTAATGCTCATTTTAATGTGCAAGAATACTTTTAACATTTTCATGCATTTTCATGCATTCAAAAACACAAAATATAGTTAATGCGCAATAATACTTGTATTATTTTCATGGATTCAAAAACACAAAATATAGTTAATGCGCAATAATACTTGTATTATTTTCATGGGTTCAAAAACACAAAATATAGTTAATGCGCAATAATACTTGTATTATTTTCATGCATTCAAAAACACAAAATATAGTTAATGCGCAATAATACTTGTATTATTTTCATGGATTCAAAAACATAAAATATAGTTAATGCGCAATAATACTTGTATTATTTTCATGCATTCAAAAACACAAAATATAGTTAATGCGCAATAATACTTGTATTATTTTCATGGATTCAAAAACACAAAATATAGTTAATGCGCAATAATACTTGTATTATTTTCATGCATTCAAAAACACAAAATATAGATAATGCGCAATAATACTTGTATTATTTTCATGGGTTGAAAAACACAAAATATAGTTAATGCTCATTTTAATGTGCTAGAGTACTTTTAACATTTTCATGCATTTTCATGCATTCAAAAACACAAAATATAGTTAATGCGCAATAATGCTTGTATTATTTTCATGCATTCAAAAACACAAAATATAGTTAATGCGCAATAATACTTGTATTATTTTCATGGATTCAAAAACACAAAATATAGTTAATGCGCAATAATACTTGTATTATTTTCATGGGTTCAAAAACACAAAATATAGTTAATGCGCAATAATACTTGTATTATTTTCAAGGGTTCAAAAACACAAAATATAGTTAATGCGCAATAATACTTGTATTATTTTCATGCATTCAAAAACACAAAATATAGTTAATGCGCAATAATACTTGTATTATTTTCATGGGTTCAAAAACACAAAATATAGTTAATGCTCATTTTAATGTGCAAGAATACTTTTAACATTTTCATGCATTTTCATGGATTCAAAAACACAAAATATAGTTAATGCGCAATAATACTTGTATTATTTTCATGCATTCAAAAACACAAAATATAGTTAATGCGCAATAATACTTGTATTATTTTCATGGATTCAAAAACACAAAATATAGTTAATGCGCAATAATACTTGTATTATTTTCATGGGTTAAAAACACAAAATATAGTTAATGCGCAATAATACTTGTATTATTTTCAAGGGTTCAAAAACACAAAATATAGTTAATGCGCAATAATACTTGTATTATTCTCATGCATTCAAAAACACAAAATATAGTTAATGCGCAATAATACTTGTATTATTTTCATGCATTCAAAAACACAAAATATAGTTAATGCGCAATAATACTTGTATTATTTTCATGGATTCAAAAACACAAAATATAGTTAATGCGCAATAATACTTGTATTATTTTCATGGGTTAAAAACACAAAATATAGTTAATGCGCAATAATACTTGTATTATTTTCAAGGGTTCAAAAACACAAAATATAGTTAATGCTCATTTTAATGTGCTAGAATACTTTTAACATTTTCATGCATTTTCATGCATTCAAAAACACAAAATATAGTTAATGCGCAATAATGCTTGTATTATTTTCATGCATTCAAAAACACAAAATATAGTTAATGCGCAATAATACTTGTATTATTTTCATGGATTCAAAAACACAAAATATAGTTAATGCGCAATAATACTTGTATTATTTTCATGGGTTCAAAAACACAAAATATAGTTAATGCGCAATAATACTTGTATTATTTTCAAGGGTTCAAAAACACAAAATATAGTTAATGCGCAATAATACTTGTATTATTTTCATGAGTTCAAAAACACAAAATACAGTTAATGCTCATTTTAATGTGCAAGAATACTTGTAACATTTTCATGCATTTTCATGCATTCAAAAACACAAAATATAGTTAATGCGCAATAATACTTGTATTATTTTCATGGGTTCAAAAACACAAAATATAGTTAATGCGCAATAATACTTGTATTATTTTCATGCATTCAAAAACACAAAATATAGTTAATGCGCAATAATACTTGTATTATTTTCATGCATTCAAAAACACAAAATATAGTTAATGCGCAATAATACTTGTATTATTTTCATGGGTTGAAAAACACAAAATATAGTTAATGCTCATTTTAATGTGCAAGAATACTTGTAACATTTTCATGCATTTTCATGCATTCAAAAACACAAAATATAGTTAATGCGCAATAATACTTGTATTATTTTCATGGGTTCAAAAACACAAAATATAGTTAATGCTCATTTTAATGTGCAAGAATACTTTTAACATTTTCATGCATTTTCGTGCATTCAAAAACACAAAATATAGTTAATGCGCAATAATACTTGTATTATTTTCATGGGTTCAAAAACACAAAATATAGTTAATGCGCAATAATACTTGTATTATTTTCAAGGGTTCAAAAACACAAAATATAGTTAATGCGCAATAATACTTGTATTATTTTCATGCATTCAAAAACACAAAATATAGTTAATGCGCAATAATACTTGTATTATTTTCATGGGTTCAAAAACACAAAATATAGTTAATGCTCATTTTAATGTGCAAGAATACTTTTAACATTTTCATGCATTTTCATGGATTCAAAAACACAAAATATAGTTAATGCGCAATAATACTTGTATTATTTTCATGCATTCAAAAACACAAAATATAGTTAATGCGCAATAATACTTGTATTATTTTCATGGATTCAAAAACATAAAATATAGTTAATGCGCAATAATACTTGTATTATTTTCATGCATTCAAAAACACAAAATATAGTTAATGCGCAATAATACTTGTATTATTTTCATGGATTCAAAAACACAAAATATAGTTAATGCGCAATAATACTTGTATTATTTTCATGGGTTAAAAACACAAAATATAGTTAATGCGCAATAATACTTGTATTATTTTCAAGGGTTCAAAAACACAAAATATAGTTAATGCGCAATAATACTTGTATTATTCTCATGCATTCAAAAACACAAAATATAGTTAATGCGCAATAATACTTGTATTATTTTCATGGGTTGAAAAACACAAAATATAGTTAATGCTCATTTTAATGTGCTAGAATACTTTTAACATTTTCATGCATTTTCATGCATTCAAAAACACAAAATATAGTTAATGCGCAATAATGCTTGTATTATTTTCATGCATTCAAAAACACAAAATATAGTTAATGCGCAATAATACTTGTATTATTTTCATGGGTTAAAAACACAAAATATAGTTAATGCGCAATAATACTTGTATTATTTTCAAGGGTTCAAAAACACAAAATATAGTTAATGCGCAATAATACTTGTATTATTCTCATGCATTCAAAAACACAAAATATAGTTAATGCGCAATAATACTTGTATTATTTTCATGGGTTGAAAAACACAAAATATAGTTAATGCTCATTTTAATGTGCTAGAATACTTTTAACATTTTCATGCATTTTCATGCATTCAAAAACACAAAATATAGTTAATGCGCAATAATGCTTGTATTATTTTCATGCATTCAAAAACACAAAATATAGTTAATGCGCAATAATACTTGTATTATTTTCATGGATTCAAAAACACAAAATATAGTTAATGCGCAATAATACTTGTATTATTTTCATGGGTTCAAAAACACAAAATATAGTTAATGCGCAATAATACTTGTATTATTTTCAAGGGTTCAAAAACACAAAATATAGTTAATGCGCAATAATACTTGTATTATTTTCATGAGTTCAAAAACACAAAATACAGTTAATGCTCATTTTAATGTGCAAGAATACTTGTAACATTTTCATGCATTTTCATGCATTCAAAAACACAAAATATAGTTAATGCGCAATAATACTTGTATTATTTTCATGGGTTCAAAAACACAAAATATAGTTAATGCGCAATAATACTTGTATTATTTTCATGCATTCAAAAACACAAAATATAGTTAATGTGCAATAATACTTGTATTATTTTCATGGATTCAAAAACATAAAATATAGTTAATGTGCAATAATACTTGTATTATTTTCATGGGTTCAAAAACACAAAATATAGTTAATGCTCATTTTAATGTGCAAGAATACTTTTAACATTTTCATGCATTTTCATGCATTCAAAAACTCAAAATATAGTTAATGCGCAATAATACTTGTATTATTTTCATGGGTTCAAAAACACAAAATATAGTTAATGCGCAATAATACTTGTATTATTTTCAT
Source organism: Ornithomya fringillina (assembly GCA_963978525.1). Lineage (NCBI taxonomy): Eukaryota > Metazoa > Arthropoda > Insecta > Diptera > Hippoboscidae > Ornithomya > Ornithomya fringillina. Next base: position 12,941,640 of record OZ021694.1, read on the forward strand.
GCATTCAAAAACACAAAATATAGTTAATGCGCAATAATACTTGTATTATTTTCATGGATTCAAAAACACAAAATATAGTTAATGCGCAATAATACTTGTATTATTTTCATGGGTTCAAAAACACAAAATATAGTTAATGCGCAATAATACTTGTATTATTTTCAAGGGTTCAAAAACACAAAATATAGTTAATGCGCAATAATACTTGTATTATTTTCATGCATTCAAAAACACAAAATATAGTTAATGCGCAATAATACTTGTATTATTTTCATGGGTTGAAAAACACAAAATATAGTTAATGCTCATTTTAATGTGCTAGAATACTTTTAACATTTTCATGCATTTTCATGCATTCAAAAACACAAAATATAGTTAATGCGAAATAATGCTTGTATTATTTTCATGCATTCAAAAACACAAAATATAGTTAATGCGCAATAATACTTGTATTATTTTCATGGATTCAAAAACACAAAATATAGTTAATGCGCAATAATACTTGTATTATTTTCATGGGTTCAAAAACACAAAATATAGTTAATGCGCAATAATACTTGTATTATTTTCAAGGGTTCAAAAACACAAAATATAGTTAATGCGCAATAATACTTGTATTATTTTCATGAGTTCAAAAACACAAAATACAGTTAATGCTCATTTTAATGTGCAAGAATACTTGTAACATTTTCATGCATTTTCATGCATTCAAAAACACAAAATATAGTTAATGCGCAATAATACTTGTATTATTTTCATGGGTTCAAAAACACAAAATATAGTTAATGCGCAATAATACTTGTATTATTTTCATGCATTCAAAAACACAAAATATAGTTAATGCGCAATAATACTTGTATTATTTTCATGGATTCAAAAACATAAAATATAGTTAATGTGCAATAATACTTGTATTATTTTCATGGGTTCAAAAACACAAAATATAGTTAATGCTCATTTTAATGTGCTAGAATACTTTTAACATTTTCATGCATTTTCATGCATTCAAAAACACAAAATATAGTTAATGCGCAATAATACTTGTATTATTTTCATGGGTTCAAAAACACAAAATATAGTTAATGCGCAATAATACTTGTATTATTTTCATGCGTTCAAAAACACAAAATATAGTTAATGCTCATTTTAATGTGCAAGAATACTTTTAACATTTTCATGCATTTTCATGCATTCAAAAACTCAAAATATAGATAATGCGCAATAATACTTGTATTATTTTCATGGGTTCAAAAACACAAAATATAGTTAATGCGCAATAATACTTGTATTATTTTCATGGGTTCAAAAACACAAAATATAGTTAATGCTCATTTTAATGTGCTAGAATACTTTTAACATTTTCATGCATTTTCATGCATTCAAAAACACAAAATATAGTTAATGCGCAATAATACTTGTATTATTTTCATGGGTTCAAAAACACAAAATATAGTTAATGCGCAATAATACTTGTATTATTTTCATGCGTTCAAAAACACAAAATATAGTTAATGCTCATTTTAATGTGCAAGAATACTTTTAACATTTTCATGCATTTTCATGCATTCAAAAACTCAAAATATAGTTAATGCGCAATAATACTTGTATTATTTTCATGGGTTCAAAAACACAAAATATAGTTAATGCGCAATAATACTTGTATTATTTTCATGCATTCAAAAACACAAAATATAGTTAATGCGCAATAATACTTGTATTATTTTCATGGATTCAAAAACACAAAATATAGTTAATGCGCAATAATACTTGTATTATTTTCATGGGTTCATAAACACAAAATATAGTTAATGCGCAATAATACTTGTATTATTTTCAAGGGTTCAAAAACACAAAATATAGTTAATGCGCAATAATACTTGTATTATTTTCATGCATTCAAAAACACAAAATATAGTTAATGCGCAATAATACTTGTATTATTTTCATGCATTCAAAAACACAAAATATAGTTAATGCGCAATAATACTTGTATTATTTTCATGGGTTGAAAAACACAAAATATAGTTAATGCTCATTTTAATGTGCTAGAATACTTTTAACATTTTCATGCATTTTCATGCATTCAAAAACACAAAATATAGTTAATGCGCAATAATGCTTGTATTATTTTCATGCATTCAAAAACACAAAATATAGTTAATGCGCAATAATACTTGTATTATTTTCATGGATTCAAAAACACAAAATATAGTTAATGCGCAATAATACTTGTATTATTTTCATGGGTTCAAAAACACAAAATATAGTTAATGCGCAATAATACTTGTATTATTTTCAAGGGTTCAAAAACACAAAATATAGTTAATGCGCAATAATACTTGTATTATTTTCATGAGTTCAAAAACACAAAATACAGTTAATGCTCATTTTAATGTGCAAGAATACTTGTAACATTTTCATGCATTTTCATGCATTCAAAAACACAAAATATAGTTAATGCGCAATAATACTTGTATTATTTTCATGGGTTCAAAAACACAAAATATAGTTAATGCGCAATAATACTTGTATTATTTTCATGCATTCAAAAACACAAAATATAGTTAATGCGCAATAATACTTGTATTATTTTCATGGGTTCAAAAACACAAAATATAGTTAATGCGCAATAATACTTGTATTATTTTCATGCGTTCAAAAACACAAAATATAGTTAATGCGCAATAATACTTGTATTATTTTCATGCATTCAAAAACACAAAATATAGTTAATGCGCAATAATACTTGTATTATTTTCATGGATTCAAAAACACAAAATATAGTTAATGCGCAATAATACTTGTATTATTTTCATGGGTTCAAAAACACAAAATATAGTTAATGCGCAATAATACTTGTATTATTTTCATGGGTTCAAGAACACAAAATATAGTTAATGCTCATTTTAATGTGCAAGAATACTTTTAACATTTTCATGCATTTTCATGCATTCAAAAACACAAAATATAGTTAATGCGCAATAATACTTGTATTATTTTCATGGGTTCAAAAACACAAAATATAGTTAATGCGCAATAATACTTGTATTATTTTCATGGGTTCAAAAACACAATATATAGTTAATGCGCAATAATACTTGTATTATTTTCATGGGTTCAAAAACACAAAATATAGGTAATGCGCAATAATACTTGTATTATTTTCATGGGTTCAAAAACACAAAATATAGTTAATGCTCATTTTAATGTGCAAGAATACTTTTAACATTTTCATGCATTTTCATGCATTCAAAAACACAAAATATAGTTAATGCGCAATAATACTTGTATTATTTTCATGGGTTCAAAAACGCAAAATATAGTTAATGCGCAATAATACTTGTATTATTTTCATGGGTTCAAAAACACAAAATATAGTTAATGCTCATTTTAATGTGCAAGAATACTTTTAACATTTTCATGCATTTTCATGCATTCAAAAACACAAAATATAGTTAATGCGCAATAATACTTGTATTATTTTCATGGGTTCAAAAAGACAAAATATAGTTAATGCGCAATAATACTTGTATTATTTTCAAGGGTTCAAAAACACAAATTATAGTTAATGCTCATTTTAATGTGCTAGAATACTTTTAACATTTTCATGCATTTTCATGCATTCAAAAACACAAAATATAGTTAATGCGCAATAATACTTGTATTATTTTCATGGGTTCAAAAACACAAAATATAGTTAATGCGCAATAATACTTGTATTATTTTCATGGGTTCAAAAACACAATATATAGTTAATGCGCAATAATACTTGTATTATTTTCATGGGTTCAAAAACACAAAATATAGTTAATGCTCATTTTAATGTGCAAGAATACTTTTAACATTTTCATGCATTTTCATGCATTCAAAAACACAAAATATAGTTAATGCGCAATAATACTTGTATTATTTTCATGGGTTCAAAAACACAAAATATAGTTAATGCGCAATAATACTTGTATTATTTTCATGGGTTCAAAAACACAAAATATAGTTAATGCTCATTTTAATGTGCAAGAATACTTTTAACATTTTCATGCATTTTCATGGGTTCAAAAACACAAAATATAGTTAATGCGCAATAATACTTGTATTATTTTCATGGGTTCAAAAACACAAATTATAGTTAATGCTCATTTTAATGTGCTAGAATACTTTTAACATTTTCATGCATTTTCATGCATTCAAAAACACAAAATATAGTTAATGCGCAATAATACTTGTATTATTTTAATGAGTTCAAAAACACAAAATATAGTTAATGCGCAATAATACTTGTATTATTTTCAAGGGTTCAAAAACACAAATTATAGTTAATGCTCATTTTAATGTGCTAGAATACTTTTAACATTTTCATGCATTTTCATGCATTCAAAAACACAAAATATAGTTAATGCGCAATAATACTTGTATTATTTTAATGAGTTCAAAAACACAAAATACAGTTAATGCTCATTTTAATGTGCAAGAATACTTGTAACATTTTCATGCATTTTCATGCATTTTCATGCATTCAAAAACACAAAATATAGTTAATGCGCAATAATACTTGTATTATTTTCATGGGTTCAAAAACACAAAATATAGTTAATGCTCATTTTAATATGCAAGAATACTTTTAACATTTTCATGCATTTTCATGCATTCAAAAACACAAAATATAGTTAATGCGCAATAATACTTGTATTATTTTCATGGGTTCAAAAACACAAAATATAGTTAATGCTCATTTTAATATGCAAGAATACTTTTAACATTTTCATGCATTTTCGTGCATTCAAAAACACAAAATATAGTTAATGCGCAATAATACTTGTATTATTTTCATGGGTTCAAAAACACAAAATATAGTTAATGCTCATTTTAATGTGCAAGAATACTTTTAACATTTTCATGCATTCAAAAACACAAAATATAGTTAATGCGCAATAATACTTGTATTATTTTCATGGGTTCAAAAACACAAAATATAGTTAATGCGCAATAATACTTATATTATTTTCATGGGTTCAAAAACACAAAATATAGTTAATGCGCAATAATACTTGTATTATTATCATGAGTTCAAAAACACAAAATACAGTTAATGCTCATTTTAATGTGCAAGAATACTTGTAACATTTTCATGCATTTTCGTGCATTCAAAAACACAAAATATAGTTAATGCGCAATAATACTTGTATTATTTTCATGAGTTCAAAAACACAAAATATAGTTAATGCGCAATAATACTTGTATTATTTTCATGGGTTCAAAAACACAAAATATAGTTAATGCGCAATAATACTTGTATTGTTTTCATGGATTCAAAAACACAAAATATAGTTAATGCGCAATAATACTTATATTATTTTCATGGGTTCAAAAACACAAAATATAGTTAATGCGCAATAATACTTGTATTGTTTTCATGGATTCAAAAACACAAAATATAGTTAATGCGCAATAATACTTATATTATTTTCATGGGTTCAAAAACACAAAATATAGTTAATGCGCAATAATACTTGTATTATTATCATGAGTTCAAAAACACAAAATACAGTTAATGCTCATTTTAATGTGCAAGAATACTTGTAACATTTTCATGCATTTTCATGCATTCAAAAACACAAAATATAGTTAATGCGCAATAATACTTGTATTATTTTCATGCATTCAAAAACACAAAATATAGTTAATGCGCAATAATACTTGTATTGTTTTCATGGATTCAAAAACACAAAATATAGTTAATGCGCAATAATACTTGTATTATTTTCATGGGTTCAAAAACACAAAATATAGTTAATGCGCAATAATACTTGTATTATTTTCATGGGTTCAAAAACACAAAATATAGTTAATGCGCAATAATACTTGTATTATTTTCATGGGTTCAAAAACACAAAATATAGTTAATGCTCATTTTAATGTGCTAGAATACTTTTAACATTTTCATGCATTTTCATGCATTCAAAAACACAAAATATAGTTAATGCGCAATAATACTTGTATTATTTTCATGGGTTCAAAAACACAAAATATAGTTAATGCGCAATAATACTTGTATTATTTTCATGCATTCAAAAACACAAAATATAGTTAATGCGCAATAATACTTGTATTATTTTCATGGATTCAAAAACACAAAATATAGTTAATGCGCAATAATACTTGTATTATTTTCATGGGTTCAAAAACACAAAATATAGTTAATGCGCAATAATACTTGTATTATTTTCATGCATTCAAAAACACAAAATATAGTTAATGCGCAATAATACTTGTATTATTTTCATGCATTCAAAAACACAAAATATAGTTAATGCGCAATAATACTTGTATTATTTTCATGGGTTCAAAAACACAAAATATAGTTAATGCGCAATAATACTTGTATTATTTTCATGCATTCAAAAACACAAAATATAGTTAATGCGCAATAATACTTGTATTATTATCATGAGTTCAAAAACACAAAATACAGTTAATGCTCATTTTAATGTGCAAGAATACTTGTAACATTTTCATGCATTTTCATGCATTCAAAAACACAAAATATAGTTAATGCGCAATAATACTTGTATTATTTTCATGGGTTCAAAAACACAAAATATAGTTAATGCGCAATAATACTTGTATTATTTTCATGCATTCAAAAACACAAAATATAGTTAATGCGCAATAATACTTGTATTGTTTTCATGGATTCAAAAACACAAAATATAGTTAATGCGCAATAATACTTGTATTATTTTCATGGGTTCAAAAACACAAAATATAGTTAATGCTCATTTTAATGTGCAAGAATACTTTTAACATTTTCATGCATTTTCGTGCATTCAAAAACACAAAATATAGTTAATGCGCAATAATACTTGTATTATTTTCATGGGTTCAAAAACACAAAATATAGTTAATGCGCAATAATACTTGTATTATTTTCATGGGTTCAAAAACACAAAATATAGTTAATGCGCAATAATACTTGTATTATTTTCATGCATTCAAAAACACAAAATATAGTTAATGCGCAATAATACTTGTATTATTTTCATGGGTTCAAAAACACAAAATATAGTTAATGCTCATTTTAATGTGCAAGAATACTTTTAACATTTTCATGCATTTTCATGCATTCAAAAACACAAAATATAGTTAATGCGCAATAATACTTGTATTATTTTCATGGATTCAAAAACACAAAATATAGTTAATGCGCAATAATACTTGTATTATTTTCATGCATTCAAAAACACAAAATATAGTTAATGCGCAATAATACTTGTATTATTTTCATGGGTTCAAAAACACAAAATATAGTTAATGCTCATTTTAATGTGCAAGAATACTTTTAACATTTTCATGCATTTTCATGGATTCAAAAACACAAAATATAGTTAATGCGCAATAATACTTGTATTATTTTCATGGATTCAAAAACACAAAATATAGTTAATGCGCAATAATACTTGTATTATTTTCATGCATTCAAAAACACAAAATATAGTTAATGCGCAATAATACTTGTATTATTTTCATTGGTTGAAAAACACAAAATATAGTTAATGCTCATTTTAATGTGCAAGAATACTTGTAACATTTTCATGCATTTTCATGCATTCAAAAACACAAAATATAGTTAATGCGCAATAATACTTGTATTATTTTCATGGGTTGAAAAACACAAAATATAGTTAATGCTCATTTTAATGTGCAAGAATACTTGTAACATTTTCATGCATTTTCATGCATTTTCATGCATTCAAAAACACAAAATATAGTTAATGCGCAATAATACTTGTATTACTTTCAAAATATAGTTAATGCTCATTTTAATGTGCAAGAATACTTGTAACATTTTCATGCATTTTCATGCATTCAAAAACACAAAATATAGTTAATGCGCAATAATACTTGTATTATTTTCATGGGTTGAAAAACACAAAATATAGTTAATGCTCATTTTAATGTGCAAGAATACTTGTAACATTTTCATGCATTTTCATGCATTCAAAAACACAAAATATAGTTAATGCGCAATAATACTTGTATTATTTTCATGCATTCAAAAACACAAAATATAGTTAATGCGCAATAATACTTGTATTATTTTCATGGATTCAAAAACACAAAACATAGTTAATGCGCAATAATACTTGTATTATTTTCATGGGTTGAAAAACACAAAATATAGTTAATGCTCATTTTAATGTGCAAGAATACTTGTAACATTTTCATGCATTTTCATGCATTCAAAAACACAAAATATAGTTAATGCGCAATAATACTTGTATTATTTTCATGGGTTCAAAAACACAAAATATAGTTAATGCTCATTTTAATGTGCAAGAATACTTTTAACATTTTCATGCATTTTCGTGCATTCAAAAACACAAAATATAGTTAATGCGCAATAATACTTGTATTATTTTCATGGGTTCAAAAACACAAAATATAGTTAATGCGCAATAATACTTGTATTATTTTCATGGGTTCAAAAACACAAAATATAGTTAATGCGCAATAATACTTGTATTATTTTCATGCATTCAAAAACACAAAATATAGTTAATGCGCAATAATACTTGTATTATTTTCATTGGTTGAAAAACACAAAATATAGTTAATGCTCATTTTAATGTGCAAGAATACTTGTAACATTTTCATGCATTTTCATGCATTCAAAAACACAAAATATAGTTAATGAGCAATAATACTTGTATTATTTTCATGGGTTGAAAAACACAAAATATAGTTAATGCTCATTTTAATGTGCAAGAATACTTGTAACATTTTCATGCATTTTCATGCATTCAAAAACACAAAATATAGTTAATGCGCAATAATACTTGTATTATTTTCATGGGTTCAAAAACACAAAATAGAGTTAATGCTCATTTTAATGTGCAAGAATACTTTTAACATTTTCATGCATTTTCGTGCATTCAAAAACACAAAATATAGTTAATGCGCAATAATACTTGTATTATTTTCATGGGTTCAAAAACACAAAATATAGTTAATGCGCAATAATACTTGTATTATTTTCAAGGGTTCAAAAACACAAAATATAGTTAATGCGCAATAATACTTGTATTATTTTCATGCATTCAAAAACACAAAATATAGTTAATGCGCAATAATACTTGTATTATTTTCATGGGTTCAAAAACACAAAATATAGTTAATGCTCATTTTAATGTGCAAGAATACTTTTAACATTTTCATGCATTTTCATGCATTCAAAAACACAAAATATAGTTAATGCGCAATAATACTTGTATTATTTTCATGGATTCAAAAACACAAAATATAGTTAATGCGCAATAATACTTGTATTATTTTCATGCATTCAAAAACACAAAATATAGTTAATGCGCAATAATACTTGTATTATTTTCATTGGTTGAAAAACACAAAATATAGTTAATGCTCATTTTAATGTGCAAGAATACTTGTAACATTTTCATGCATTTTCATGCATTCAAAAACACAAAATATAGTTAATGCGCAATAATACTTGTATTATTTTCATGGGTTCAAAAACACAAAATATAGTTAATGCGCAATAATACTTGTATTATTTTCATGCATTCAAAAACACAAAATATAGTTAATGCGCAATAATACTTGTATTATTTTCATGGATTCAAAAACATAAAATATAGTTAATGCGCAATAATACTTGTATTATTTTCATGCATTCAAAAACACAAAATATAGTTAATGCGCAATAATACTTGTATTATTTTCATGGATTCAAAAACACAAAATATAGTTAATGCGCAATAATACTTGTATTATTTTCATGGGTTAAAAACACAAAATATAGTTAATGCGCAATAATACTTGTATTATTTTCAAGGGTTCAAAAACACAAAATATAGTTAATGCGCAATAATACTTGTATTATTTTCATGCATTCAAAAACACAAAATATAGTTAATGCGCAATAATACTTGTATTATTTTCATGGATTCAAAAACACAAAATATAGTTAATGCGCAATAATACTTGTATTATTTTCATGGGTTAAAAACACAAAATATAGTTAATGCGCAATAATACTTGTATTATTTTCAAGGGTTCAAAAACACAAAATATAGTTAATGCGCAATAATACTTGTATTATTCTCATGCATTCAAAAACACAAAATATAGTTAATGCTCATTTTAATGTGCAAGAATACTTTTAACATTTTCATGCATTTTCATGCATTCAAAAACACAAAATATAGTTAATGCGCAATAATACTTGTATTATTTTCATGGGTTCAAAAACACAAAATATAGTTAATGCGCAATAATACTTGTATTATTTTCATGCATTCAAAAACACAAAATATAGTTAATGCGCAATAATACTTGTATTATTTTCATGGATTCAAAAACATAAAATATAGTTAATGCGCAATAATACTTGTATTATTTTCATGGGTTCAAAAACACAAAATATAGTTAATGCTCATTTTAATGTGCAAGAATACTTTTAACATTTTCATGCATTTTCATGCATTCAAAAACTCAAAATATAGTTAATGCGCAATAATACTTGTATTATTTTCATGGGTTCAAAAACACAAAATATAGTTAATGCGCAATAATACTTGTATTATTTTCATGGGTTCAAAAACACAAAATATAGTTAATGCTCATTTTAATGTGCTAGAATACTTTTAACATTTTCATGCATTTTCATGCATTCAAAAACACAAAATATAGTTAATGCGCAATAATACTCGTATTATTTTCATGGGTTCAAAAACACAAAATATAGTTAATGCGCAATAATACTTGTATTATTTTCATGCGTTCAAAAACACAAAATATAGTTAATGCTCATTTTAATGTGCAAGAATACTTTTAACATTTTCATGCATTTTCATGCATTCAAAAACTCAAAATATAGTTAATGCGCAATAATACTTGTATTATTTTCATGGGTTCAAAAACACAAAATATAGTTAATGCGCAATAATACTTGTATTATTTTCATGCATTCAAAAACACAAAATATAGTTAATGCGCAATAATACTTGTATTATTTTCATGGATTCAAAAACACAAAATATAGTTAATGCGCAATAATACTTGTATTATTTTCATGCGTTCAAAAACACAAAATATAGTTAATGCGCAATAATACTTGTATTATTTTCATGGGTTCAAAAACACAAAATATAGTTAATGCGCAATAATACTTGTATTATTTTCAAGGGTTCAAAAACACAAAATATAGTTAATGCGCAATAATACTTGTATTATTTTCATGCATTCAAAAACACAAAATATAGTTAATGCGCAATAATACTTGTATTATTTTCATGCATTCAAAAACACAAAATATAGTTAATGCGCAATAATACTTGTATTATTTTCATGGGTTGAAAAACACAAAATATAGTTAATGCTCATTTTAATGTGCTAGAATACTTTTAACATTTTCATGCATTTTCATGCATTCAAAAACACAAAATATAGTTAATGCGCAATAATACTTGTATTATTTTCATGGGTTCAAAAACACAAAATATAGTTAATGCGCAATAATACTTGTATTATTTTCATGAGTTCAAAAACACAAAATACAGTTAATGCTCATTTTAATGTGCAAGAATACTTGTAACATTTTCATGCATTTTCATGCATTCAAAAACACAAAATATAGTTAATGCGCAATAATACTTGTATTATTTTCATGGGTTCAAAAACACAAAATATAGTTAATGCGCAATAATACTTGTATTATTTTCATGCATTCAAAAACACAAAATATAGTTAATGCGCAATAATACTTGTATTATTTTCATGGATTCAAAAACATAAAATATAGTTAATGCGCAATAATACTTGTATTATTTTCATGGGTTCAAAAACACAAAATATAGTTAATGCTCATTTTAATGTGCTAGAATACTTTTAACATTTTCATGCATTTTCATGCATTCAAAAACACAAAATATAGTTAATGCGCAATAATACTTGTATTATTTTCATGGGTTCAAAAACACAAAATATAGTTAATGCGCAATAATACTTGTATTATTTTCATGCGTTCAAAAACACAAAATATAGTTAATGCTCATTTTAATGTGCAAGAATACTTTTAACATTTTCATGCATTTTCATGCATTCAAAAACACAAAATATAGTTAATGCGCAATAATACTTGTATTATTTTCATGGGTTCAAAAACACAAAATATAGTTAATGCGCAATAATACTTGTATTATTTTCATGGGTTCAAAAACACAAAATATAGTTAATGTGCAATAATACTTGTATTATTTTCATGCATTCAAAAACACAAAATATAGTTAATGCGCAATAATACTTGTATTATTTTCATCGATTCAAAAACACAAAATATAGTTAATGCGCAATAATACTTGTATTATTTTCATGGGTTCAAAAACACAAAATATAGTTAATGCGCAATAATACTTGTATTATTTTCATGGGTTCAAAAACACAAAATATAGTTAATGCTCATTTTAATGTGCAAGAATACTTTTAACATTTTCATGCATTTTCATGCATTCAAAAACACAAAATATAGTTAATGCGCAATAATACTTGTATTATTTTCATGGGTTCAAAAACACAAAATATAGTTAATGCGCAATAATACTTGTATTATTTTCATGGGTTCAAAAACACAAAATATAGTTAATGCTCATTTTAATGTGCAAGAATACTTTTAACATTTTCATGCATTTTCATGCATTCAAAAACACAAAATATAGTTAATGCGCAATAATACTTGTATTATTTTCATGGGTTCAAAAACACAAAATATAGTTAATGCGCAATAATACTTGTATTATTTTCAAGGGTTCAAAAACACAAATTATAGTTAATGCTCATTTTAATGTGCTAGAATACTTTTAACATTTTCATGCATTTTCATGCATTCAAAAACACAAAATATAGTTAATGCGCAATAATACTTGTATTATTTTAATGAGTTCAAAAACACAAAATACAGTTAATGCTCATTTTAATGTGCAAGAATACTTGTAACATTTTCATGCATTCAAAAACACAAAATATAGTTAATGCGCAATAATACTTGTATTATTTTCATGAGTTCAAAAACACAAAATACAGTTAATGCTCATTTTAATGTGCAAGAATACTTTTAACATTTTCATGCATTTTCGTGCATTCAAAAACACAAAATATAGTTAATGCGCAATAATACTTGTATTATTTTCATGGGTTCAAAAACACAAAATATAGTTAATGCTCATTTTAATATGCAAGAATACTTTTAACATTTTCATGCATTTTCATGCATTCAAAAACACAAAATATAGTTAATGCGCAATAATACTTGTATTATTTTCATGGGTTCAAAAACACAAAATATAGTTAATGCGCAATAATACTTGTATTATTTTCAAGGGTTCAAAAACACAAATTATAGTTAATGCTCATTTTAATGTGCTAGAATACTTTTAACATTTTCATGCATTTTCATGCATTCAAAAACACAAAATATAGTTAATGCGCAATAATACTTGTATTATTTTAATGAGTTCAAAAACACAAAATACAGTTAATGCTCATTTTAATGTGCAAGAATACTTGTAACATTTTCATGCATTCAAAAACACAAAATATAGTTAATGCGCAATAATACTTGTATTATTTTCATGAGTTCAAAAACACAAAATACAGTTAATGCTCATTTTAATGTGCAAGAATACTTGTAACATTTTCATGCATTTTCGTGCATTCAAAAACACAAAATATAGTTAATGCGCAATAATACTTGTATTATTTTCATGGGTTCAAAAACACAAAATATAGTTAATGCTCATTTTAATATGCAAGAATACTTTTAACATTTTCATGCATTTTCATGCATTCAAAAACACAAAATATAGTTAATGCGCAATAATACTTGTATTATTTTCATGGGTTTAAAAACACAAAATATAGTTAATGCTCATTTTAATGTGCAAGAATACTTTTAACATTTTCATGCATTTTCATGCATTCAAAAACACAAAATATAGTTAATGCGCAATAATACTTGTATTATTTTCATGGGTTCAAAAACACAAAATATAGTTAATGCGCAATAATACTTATATTATTTTCATGGGTTCAAAAACACAAAATATAGTTAATGCGCAATAATACTTGTATTATTATCATGAGTTCAAAAACACAAAATACAGTTAATGCTCATTTTAATGTGCAAGAATACTTGTAACATTTTCATGCATTTTCATGCATTCAAAAACACAAAATATAGTTAATGCGCAATAATACTTGTATTATTTTCATGGGTTCAAAAACACAAAATATAGTTAATGCGCAATAATACTTGTATTATTTTCATGCATTCAAAAACACAAAATATAGTTAATGCGCAATAATACTTGTATTGTTTTCATGGATTCAAAAACACAAAATATAGTTAATGCGCAATAATACTTGTATTATTTTCATGGGTTCAAAAACACAAAATATAGTTAATGCGCAATAATACTTGTATTATTATCATGAGTTCAAAAACACAAAATACAGTTAATGCTCATTTTAATGTGCAAGAATACTTGTAACATTTTCATGCATTTTCATGCATTCAAAAACACAAAATATAGTTAATGCGCAATAATACTTGTATTGTTTTCATGGATTCAAAAACACAAAATATAGTTAATGCGCAATAATACTTGTATTATTTTCATGGGTTCAAAAACACAAAATATAGTTAATGCGCAATAATACTTGTATTATTTTCATGGGTTCAAAAACACAAAATATAGTTAATGCGCAATAATACTTGTATTATTTTCATGCATTCAAAAACACAAAATATAGTTAATGCGCAATAATACTTGTATTGTTTTCATGGATTCAAAAACACAAAATATAGTTAATGCGCAATAATACTTATATTATTTTCATGGGTTCAAAAACACAAAATATAGTTAATGCGCAATAATACTTGTATTATTTTCATGCATTCAAAAACACAAAATATAGTTAATGCGCAATAATACTTGTATTATTTTCAAGGGTTCAAAAACACAAAATATAGTTAATGCGCAATAATACTTGTATTATTTTCATGGGTTCAAAAACACAAAATATAGTTAATGCGCAATAATACTTGTATTATTTTCATGCATTCAAAAACACAAAATATAGTTAATGCGCAATAATACTTGTATTATTTTCAAGGGTTCAAAAACACAAAATATAGTTAATGCGCAATAATACTTGTATTATTTTCATGGGTTCAAAAACACAAAATATAGTTAATGCGCAATAATACTTGTATTATTATCATGAGTTCAAAAACACAAAATACAGTTAATGCTCATTTTAATGTGCAAGAATACTTGTAACATTTTCATGCATTTTCATGCATTCAAAAACACAAAATATAGTTAATGCGCAATAATACTTGTATTGTTTTCATGGATTCAAAAACACAAAATATAGTTAATGCGCAATAATACTTGTATTATTTTCATGGGTTCAAAAACACAAAATATAGTTAATGCGCAATAATACTTGTATTATTTTCATGCATTCAAAAACACAAAATATAGTTAATGCGCAATAATACTTGTATTATTTTCATGCATTCAAAAACACAAAATATAGTTAATGCGCAATAATACTTGTATTGTTTTCATGGATTCAAAAACACAAAATATAGTTAATGCGCAATAATACTTATATTATTTTCATGGGTTCAAAAACACAAAATATAGTTAATGCGCAATAATACTTGTATTATTTTCATGCATTCAAAAACACAAAATATAGTTAATGCTCATTTTAATGTGCAAGAATACTTGTAACATTTTCATGCATTTTCATGCATTCAAAAACACAAAATATAGTTAATGCTCATTTTAATGTGCAAGAATACTTGTAACATTTTCATGCATTTTCATGCATTCAAAAACAGAAAATATAGTTAATGCGCAATAATACTTGTATTATTTTCATGGGTTCAAAAACACAAAATATAGTTAATGCTCATTTTAATGTGCTAGAATACTTTTAACATTTTCATGCATTTTCATGCATTCAAAAACACAAAATATAGTTAATGCGCAATAATACTTGTATTGTTTTCATGGATTCAAAAACACAAAATATAGTTAATGCGCAATAATACTTGTATTATTTTCATGGGTTCAAAAACACAAAATATAGTTAATGCGCAATAATACTTGTATTATTTTCATGGGTTCAAAAACACAAAATATAGTTAATGCGCAATAATACTTGTATTATTTTCATGGGTTCAAAAACACAAAATATAGTTAATGCTCATTTTAATGTGCTAGAATACTTTTAACATTTTCATGCATTTTCATGCATTCAAAAACACAAAATATAGTTAATGCGCAATAATACTTGTATTATTTTCATGGGTTCAAAAACACAAAATATAGTTAATGCGCAATAATACTTATATTATTTTCATGGGTTCAAAAACACAAAATATAGTTAATGCGCAATAATACTTGTATTATTTTCATGGGTTTAAAAACACAAAATATAGTTAATGCTCATTTTAATGTGCAAGAATACTTTTAACATTTTCATGCATTTTCATGCATTCAAAAACACAAAATATAGTTAATGCGCAATAATACTTGTATTATTTTCATGGGTTCAAAAACACAAAATATAGTTAATGCGCAATAATACTTATATTATTTTCATGGGTTCAAAAACACAAAATATAGTTAATGCGCAATAATACTTGTATTATTATCATGAGTTCAAAAACACAAAATACAGTTAATGCTCATTTAATTGTGCAAGAATACTTGTAACATTTTCATGCATTTTCATGCATTCAAAAACACAAAATATAGTTAATGCGCAATAATACTTGTATTATTTTCATGGGTTCAAAAACACAAAATATAGTTAATGCGCAATAATACTTGTATTATTATCATGAGTTCAAAAACACAAAATACAGTTAATGCTCATTTTAATGTGCAAGAATACTTGTAACATTTTCATGCATTTTCATGCATTCAAAAACACAAAATATAGTTAATGCGCAATAATACTTGTATTGTTTTCATGGATTCAAAAACACAAAATATAGTTAATGCGCAATAATACTTGTATTATTTTCATGGGTTCAAAAACACAAAATATAGTTAATGCGCAATAATACTTGTATTATTTTCATGCATTCAAAAACACAAAATATAGTTAATGCGCAATAATACTTGTATTGTTTTCATGGATTCAAAAACACAAAATATAGTTAATGCGCAATAATACTTATATTATTTTCATGGGTTCAAAAACACAAAATATAGTTAATGCGCAATAATACTTGTATTATTATCATGAGTTCAAAAACACAAAATACAGTTAATGCTCATTTTAATGTGCAAGAATACTTGTAACATTTTCATGCATTTTCATGCATTCAAAAACACAAAATATAGTTAATGCGCAATAATACTTGTATTGTTTTCATGGATTCAAAAACACAAAATATAGTTAATGCGCAATAATACTTATATTATTTTCATGGGTTCAAAAACACAAAATATAGTTAATGCGCAATAATACTTGTATTATTATCATGAGTTCAAAAACACAAAATACAGTTAATGCTCATTTTAATGTGCAAGAATACTTGTAACATTTTCATGCATTTTCATGCATTCAAAAACACAAAATATAGTTAATGCGCAATAATACTTGTATTATTTTCATGGGTTCAAAAACACAAAATATAGTTAATGCGCAATAATACTTGTATTGATTTCATGGATTCAAAAACACAAAATATAGTTAATGCGCAATAATACTTATATTATTTTCATGGGTTCAAAAACACAAAATATAGTTAATGCGCAATAATACTTGTATTATTATCATGAGTTCAAAAACACAAAATACAGTTAATGCTCATTTTAATGTGCAAGAATACTTGTAACATTTTCATGCATTTTCATGCATTCAAAAACACAAAATATAGTTAATGCGCAATAATACTTGTATTATTTTCATGGGTTCAAAAACACAAAATATAGTTAATGCGCAATAATACTTGTATTATTTTCATGCATTCAAAAACACAAAATATAGTTAATGCGCAATAATACTTGTATTGTTTTCATGGATTCAAAAACACAAAATATAGTTAATGCGCAATAATACTTGTATTATTTTCATGGGTTCAAAAACACAAAATATAGTTAATGCGCAATAATACTTGTATTATTTTCATGGGTTCAAAAACACAAAATATAGTTAATGCGCAATAATACTTGTATTATTTTCATGCATTCAAAAACACAAAATATAGTTAATGCGCAATAATACTTGTATTGTTTTCATGGATTCAAAAACACAAAATATAGTTAATGCGCAATAATACTTATATTATTTTCATGGGTTCAAAAACACAAAATATAGTTAATGCGCAATAATACTTGTATTATTATCATGAGTTCAAAAACACAAAATACAGTTAATGCTCATTTTAATGTGCAAGAATACTTGTAACATTTTCATGCATTTTCATGCATTCAAAAACACAAAATATAGTTAATGCGCAATAATACTTGTATTATTTTCATGGGTTCAAAAACACAAAATATAGTTAATGCGCAATAATACTTGTATTATTTTCATGGGTTCAAAAACACAAAATATAGTTAATGCGCAATAATACTTGTATTATTTTCATGCATTCAAAAACACAAAATATAGTTAATGCGCAATAATACTTGTATTATTTTCATGGGTTCAAAAACACAAAATATAGTTAATGCGCAATAATACTTGTATTATTTTCATGCATTCAAAAACACAAAATATAGTTAATGCGCAATAATACTTGTATTATTTTCATGGGTTCAAAAACACAAAATATAGTTAATGCGCAATAATACTTGTATTATTTTCATGGGTTTAAAAACACAAAATATAGTTAATGCTCATTTTAATGTGCAAGAATACTTTTAAAATTTTCATGCATTCAAAAACACAAAATATAGTTAATGCGCAATAATACTTGTATTATTTTCATGGGTTCAAAAACACAAAATATAGTTATAGTTTTTGAACCCATGAAAATAATACAAGTATTATTGCGCATTAACTATATTTTGTGTTTTTGAATCCATGAAAACAATACAAGTATTATTGCGCATTAACTATATTTTGTGTTTTTGAATGCATGAAAATAATACAAGTATTATTGCGCATTAACTATATTTTGTGTTTTTGAACCCATGAAAATAATACAAGTATTATTGCGCATTAACTATATTTTGTGTTTTTGAATGCATGAAAATGCATGAAAATGTTACAAGTATTCTTGCACATTAAAATGAGCATTAACTGTATTTTGTGTTTTTGAACTCATGAAAATAATACAAGTATTATTGCGCATTAACTATATTTTGTGTTTTTGAACCCATGAAAATAATACAAGTATTATTGCGCATTAACTGTATTTTGTGTTTTTGAATGCATGAAAATGCATGAAAATGTTAAAAGTATTCTTGCACATTAAAATGAGCATTAACTATATTTTGTGTTTTTGAACCCATGAAAATAATACAAGTATTATTGCGCATTAACTATATTTTGTGTTTTTGAATGCATGAAAATGCATGAAAATGTTAAAAGTATTCTTGCACATTAAAATGAGCATTAACTATATTTTGTGTTTTTAAACCCATGAAAATAATACAAGTATTATTGCGCATTAACTATATTTTGTGTTTTTGAACCCATGAAAATAATACAAGTATTATTGCGCATTAACTATATTTTGTGTTTTTGAATGCATGAAAATGCATGAAAATGTTACAAGTATTCTTGCACATTAAAATGAGCATTAACTGTATTTTGTGTTTTTGAACTCATGAAAATAATACAAGTATTATTGCGCATTAACTATATTTTGTGTTTTTGAACCCATGAAAATAATACAAGTATTATTGCGCATTAACTATATTTTGTGTTTTTGAACCCATGAAAATAATACAAGTATTATTGCGCATTAACTATATTTTGTGTTTTTGAATGCATGAAAATGCATGAAAATGTTAAAAGTATTCTAGCACATTAAAATGAGCATTAACTATATTTTGTGTTTTTGAACCCATGAAAATAATACAAGTATTATTGCGCATTAACTATATTTTGTGTTTTTGAATGCATGAAAATGCATGAAAATGTTAAAAGTATTCTTGCACATTAAAATGAGCATTAACTATATTTTGTGTTTTTGAACCCATGAAAATAATACAAGTATTATTGCGCATTAACTATATTTTGTGTTTTTGAACCCATGAAAATAATACAAGTATTATTGCGCATTAACTATATTTTGTGTTTTTGAATCCATGAAAATAATACAAGTATTATTGCGCATTAACTATATTTTGTGTTTTTGAATGCATGAAAATAATACAAGTATTATTGCGCATTAACTATATTTTGTGTTTTTGAACCCATGAAAATAATACAAGTATTATTGCGCATTAACTATATTTTGTGTTTTTGAATGCATGAAAATGCATGAAAATATTACAAGTATTCTTGCATATTAAAATGAGCATTAACTGTATTTTGTGTTTTTGAACTCATGAAAATAATACAAGTATTCTTGCACATTAACTATATTTTGTGTTTTTGAACCCTTGAAAATAATACAAGTATTATTGCGCATTAACTATATTTTGTGTTTTTGAACCCATGAAAATAATACAAGTATTATTGCGCATTAACTATATTTTGTGTTTTTGAATGCATGAAAATGCATGAAAATGTTAAAAGTATTCTTGCACATTAAAATGAGCATTAACTATATTTTGTGTTTTTGAACGCATGAAAATAATACAAGTATTATTGCGCATTAACTATATTTTGTGTTTTTGAACCCATGAAAATAATACAAGTATTATTGCGCATTAACTATATTTTGTGTTTTTGAATGCATGAAAATGCATGAAAATGTTAAAAGTATTCTTGCACATTAAAATGAGCATTAACTATATTTTGTGTTTTTGAACCCATGAAAATAATACAAGTATTATTGCGCATTAACTATATTTTGTGTTTTTGAATCCATGAAAATAATACAAGTATTATTGCGCATTAACTATATTTTGTGTTTTTGAACCCATGAAAATAATACAAGTATTATTGCGCATTAACTATATTTTGTGTTTTTGAATGCATGAAAATGCATGAAAATATTACAAGTATTCTTGCACATTAAAATGAGCATTAACTGTATTTTGTGTTTTTGAACCCATGAAAATAATACAAGTATTATTGCGCATTAACTATATTTTGTGTTTTTGAATGCATGAAAATGCATGAAAATGTTAAAAGTATTCTAGCACATTAAAATGAGCATTAACTATATTTTGTGTTTTTGAACCCTTGAAAATAATACAAGTATTATTGCGCATTAACTATATTTTATGTTTTTGAATCCATGAAAATAATACAAGTATTATTGCGCATTAACTATATTTTGTGTTTTTGAATGCATGAAAATGCATGAAAATGTTAAAAGTATTCTTGCACATTAAAATGAGCATTAACTATATTTTGTGTTTTTGAACCCTTGAAAATAATACAAGTATTATTGCGCATTAACTATATTTTGTGTTTTTGAACCCATGAAAATAATACAAGTATTATTGCGCATTAACTATATTTTGTGTTTTTGAATGCATGAAAATGTTAAAAGTATTCTTGCACATTAAAATGAGCATTAACTATATTTTGTGTTTTTGAACGCATGAAAATAATACAAGTATTATTGCGCATTAACTATATTTTGTGTTTTTGAACCCATGAAAATAATACAAGTATTATTGCGCATTAACTATATTTTGTGTTTTTGAATGCATGAAAATAATACAAGTATTATTGCGCATTAACTATATTTTGTGTTTTTGAACCCATGAAAATAATACAAGTATTATTGCGCATTAACTATATTTTGTGTTTTTGAATGCATGAAAATGCATGAAAATGTTAAAAGTATTCTTGCACATTAAAATGAGCATTAACTATATTTTGTGTTTTTGAACCCATGAAAATAATACAAGTATTATTGCGCATTAACTATATTTTGTGTTTTTGAATCCATGAAAATAATACAAGTATTATTGCGCATTAACTATATTTTGTGTTTTTGAACCCATGAAAATAATACAAGTATTATTGCGCATTAACTATATTTTGTGTTTTTGAATGCATGAAAATGCATGAAAATATTACAAGTATTCTTGCACATTAAAATGAGCATTAACTGTATTTTGTGTTTTTGAACTCATGAAAATAATACAAGTATTATTGCGCATTAACTATATTTTGTGTTTTTGAATGCATGAAAATGTTAAAAGTATTCTTGCACATTAAAATGAGCATTAACTATATTTTGTGTTTTTGAACGCAAGAAAATAATACAAGTATTATTGCGCATTAACTATATTTTGTGTTTTTGAACCCATGAAAATAATACAAGTATTATTGCGCATTAACTATATTTTGTGTTTTTGAATGCATGAAAATGCATGAAAATGTTAAAAGTATTCTTGCACATTAAAATGAGCATTAACTATATTTTGTGTTTTTGAACCCATGAAAATAATACAAGTATTATTGCGCATTAACTATATTTTGTGTTTTTGAACCCATGAAAATAATACAAGTATTATTGCGCATTAACTATATTTTGTGTTTTTGAACCCATGAAAATAATACAAGTATTATTGCGCATTAACTATATTTTGTGTTTTTGAACCCATGAAAATAATACAAGTATTATTGCGCATTAACTATATTTTGTGTTTTTGAATGCATGAAAATGCATGAAAATATTACAAGTATTCTTGCACATTAAAATGAGCATTAACTGTATTTTGTGTTTTTGAACTCATGAAAATAATACAAGTATTATTGCGCATTAACTATATTTTGTGTTTTTGAACCCTTGAAAATAATACAAGTATTATTGCGCATTAACTATATTTTGTGTTTTTGAACGCATGAAAATAATACAAGTATTATTGCGCATTAACTTTATTTTGTGTTTTTGAACCCATGAAAATAATACAAGTATTATTGCGCATTAACTATATTTTGTGTTTTTGAATGCATGAAAATGCATGAAAATGTTAAAAGTATTCTTGCACATTAAAATGAGCATTAACTATATTTTGTGTTTTTGAACCCATGAAAATAATACAAGTATTATTGCGCATTAACTATATTTTGTGTTTTTGAATCCATGAAAATAATACAAGTATTATTGCGCATTAACTATATTTTGTGTTTTTGAACCCATGAAAATAATACAAGTATTATTACGCATTAACTATATTTTGTGTTTTTGAATGCATGAAAATGCATGAAAATATTACAAGTATTCTTGCACATTAAAATGAGCATTAACTGTATTTTGTGTTTTTGAACCCATGAAAATAATACAAGTATTATTGCGCATTAACTATATTTTGTGTTTTTGAATGCATGAAAATGCATGAAAATGTTAAAAGTATTCTTCCACATTAAAATGAGCACTAACTATATTTTGTGTTTTTGAATCCATGAAAACAATACAAGTATTATTGCGCATTAACTATATTTTGTGTTTTTGAACCCATGAAAATAATACAAGTATTATTGCGCATTAACTATATTTTGTGTTTTTGAATGCATGAAAATGCATGAAAATGTTAAAAGTATTCTTGCACATTAAAATGAGCATTAACTATATTTTGTGTTTTTGAACGCATGAAAATAATACAAGTATTATTGCGCATTAACTATATTTTGTGTTTTTGAACGCATGAAAATAATACAAGTATTATTGCGCATTAACTATATTTTGTGTTTTTGAATGCATGAAAATGCATGAAAATGTTAAAAGTATTCTAGCACATTAAAATGAGCATTAACTATATTTTGTGTTTTTGAACCCATGAAAATAATACAAGTATTATTGCGCATTAACTGTATTTTGTGTTTTTGAATGCATGAAAATGCATGAAAATGTTAAAAGTATTTTTGCACATTAAAATGAGCATTAACTATATTTTGTGTTTTTGAACCCATGAAAATAATACAAGTATTATTGCGCATTAACTATATTTTGTGTTTTTGAATGCATGAAAATGCATGAAAATGTTAAAAGTATTCTTGCACATTAAAATGAGCATTAACTATATTTTGTGTTTTTAAACCCATGAAAATAATACAAGTATTATTGCGCATTAACTATATTTTGTGTTTTTGAACCCATGAAAATAATACAAGTATTATTGCGCATTAACTATATTTTGTGTTTTTGAATGCATGAAAATGCATGAAAATGTTACAAGTATTCTTGCACATTAAAATGAGCATTAACTGTATTTTGTGTTTTTGAACTCATGAAAATAATACAAGTATTATTGCGCATTAACTATATTTTGTGTTTTTGAACCCATGAAAATAATACAAGTATTATTGCGCATTAACTATATTTTGTGTTTTTGAACCCATGAAAATAATACAAGTATTATTGCGCATTAACTATATTTTGTGTTTTTGAATGCATGAAAATGCATGAAAATGTTAAAAGTATTCTAGCACATTAAAATGAGCATTAACTATATTTTGTGTTTTTGAACCCATGAAAATAATACAAGTATTATTGCGCATTAACTATATTTTGTGTTTTTGAATGCATGAAAATGCATGAAAATGTTAAAAGTATTCTTGCACATTAAAATGAGCATTAACTATATTTTGTGTTTTTGAACCCATGAAAATAATACAAGTATTATTGCGCATTAACTATATTTTGTGTTTTTGAACCCATGAAAATAATACAAGTATTATTGCGCATTAACTATATTTTGTGTTTTTGAATCCATGAAAATAATACAAGTATTATTGCGCATTAACTATATTTTGTGTTTTTGAATGCATGAAAATAATACAAGTATTATTGCGCATTAACTATATTTTGTGTTTTTGAACCCATGAAAATAATACAAGTATTATTGCGCATTAACTATATTTTGTGTTTTTAAATGCATGAAAATGCATGAAAATATTACAAGTATTCTTGCACATTAAAATGAGCATTAACTGTATTTTGTGTTTTTGAACTCATGAAAATAATACAAGTATTATTGCGCATTAACTATATTTTGTGTTTTTGAATGCATGAAAATAATACAAGTATTATTGCGCATTAACTATATTTTGTGTTTTTGAACCCATGAAAATAATACAAGTATTATTGCGCATTAACTATATTTTGTGTTTTTGAACCCATGAAAATAATACAAGTATTATTGCGCATTAACTATATTTTGTGTTTTTGAATCCATGAAAATAATACAAGTATTATTGCGCATTAACTATATTTTGTGTTTTTGAATGCATGAAAATAATACAAGTATTATTGCGCATTAACTATATTTTGTGTTTTTGAACCCATGAAAATAATACAAGTATTATTGCGCATTAACTATATTTTGTGTTTTTGAATCCATGAAAATAATACAAGTATTATTGCGCATTAACTATATTTTGTGTTTTTGAATGCATGAAAATAATACAAGTATTATTGCGCATTAACTATATTTTGTGTTTTTGAACCCATGAAAATAATACAAGTATTATTGCGCATTAACTATATTTTGTGTTTTTAAATGCATGAAAATGCATGAAAATATTACAAGTATTCTTGCACATTAAAATGAGCATTAACTGTATTTTGTGTTTTTGAACCCATGAAAATAATACAAGTATTATTGCGCATTAACTATATTTTGTGTTTTTGAATGCATGAAAATAATACAAGTATTATTGCGCATTAACTATATTTTGTGTTTTTGAACCCATGAAAATAATACAAGTATTATTGCGCATTAACTATATTTTGTGTTTTTGAATGCATGAAAATGCATGAAAATATTACAAGTATTCTTGCACATTAAAATGAGCATTAACTGTATTTTGTGTTTTTGAACTCATGAAAATAATACAAGTATTATTGCGCATTAACTATATTTTGTGTTTTTGAATGCATGAAAATGTTAAAAGTATTCTTGCACATTAAAATGAGCATTAACTATATTTTGTGTTTTTGAACGCATGAAAATAATACAAGTATTATTGCGCATTAACTATATTTTGTGTTTTTGAACCCATGAAAATAATACAAGTATTATTGCGCATTAACTATATTTTGTGTTTTTGAATGCATGAAAATGCATGAAAATGTTAAAAGTATTCTTGCACATTAAAATGAGCATTAACTATATTTTGTGTTTTTGAACCCATGAAAATAATACAAGTATTATTGCGCATTAACTATATTTTGTGTTTTTGAACCCATGAAAATAATACAAGTATTATTGCGCATTAACTATATTTTGTGTTTTTGAACCCATGAAAATAATACAAGTATTATTGCGCATTAACTATATTTTGTGTTTTTGAACCCATGAAAATAATACAAGTATTATTGCGCATTAACTATATTTTGTGTTTTTGAACCCATGAAAATAATACAAGTATTATTGCGCATTAACTATATTTTGTGTTTTTGAATGCATGAAAATGCATGAAAATATTACAAGTATTCTTGCACATTAAAATGAGCATTAACTGTATTTTGTGTTTTTGAACTCATGAAAATAATACAAGTATTATTGCGCATTAACTATATTTTGTGTTTTTGAACCCTTGAAAATAATACAAGTATTATTGCGCATTAACTATATTTTGTGTTTTTGAACGCAAGAAAATAATACAAGTATTATTGCGCATTAACTTTATTTTGTGTTTTTGAACCCATGAAAATAATACAAGTATTATTGCGCATTAACTATATTTTGTGTTTTTGAATGCATGAAAATGCATGAAAATGTTACAAGTATTCTTGCACATTAAAATGAGCATTAACTGTATTTTGTGTTTTTGAACTCATGAAAATAATACAAGTATTATTGCGCATTAACTATATTTTGTGTTTTTGAATGCATGAAAATGCATGAAAATGTTAAAAGTATTCTTCCACATTAAAATGAGCACTAACTATATTTTGTGTTTTTGAATCCATGAAAACAATACAAGTATTATTGCGCATTAACTATATTTTGTGTTTTTGAACCCATGAAAATAATACAAGTATTATTGCGCATTAACTATATTTTGTGTTTTTGAATGCATGAAAATGCATGAAAATGTTAAAAGTATTCTTGCACATTAAAATGAGCATTAACTATATTTTGTGTTTTTGAACGCATGAAAATAATACAAGTATTATTGCGCATTAACTATATTTTGTGTTTTTGAACGCATGAAAATAATACAAGTATTATTGTGCATTAACTATATTTTGTGTTTTTGAATGCATGAAAATGCATGAAAATGTTAAAAGTATTCTTGCACATTAAAATGAGCATTAACTATATTTTGTGTTTTTGAACGCATGAAAATAATACAAGTATTATTGCGCATTAACTATATTTTGTGTTTTTGAATGCATGAAAATGCATGAAAATGTTAAAAGTATTCTTGCACATTAAAATGAGCATTAACTATATTTTGTGTTTTTGAATGCATGAAAATGCATGAAAATGTTAAAGTATTCTAGCACATTAAAATGAGCATTAACTATATTTTGTGTTTTTGAACCCATGAAAATAATACAAGTATTATTGCGCATTAACTGTATTTTGTGTTTTTGAATGCATGAAAATGCATGAAAATGTTAAAAGTATTTTTGCACATTAAAATGAGCATTAACTATATTTTGTGTTTTTGAACCCATGAAAATAATACAAGTATTATTGCGCATTAACTATATTTTGTGTTTTTGAATGCATGAAAATGCATGAAAATGTTAAAAGTATTCTTGCACATTAAAATGAGCATTAACTATATTTTGTGTTTTTAAACCCATGAAAATAATACAAGTATTATTGCGCATTAACTATATTTTGTGTTTTTGAACCCATAAAAATAATACAAGTATTATTGCGCATTAACTATATTTTGTGTTTTTGAATGCATGAAAATGCATGAAAATGTTACAAGTATTCTTGCACATTAAAATGAGCATTAACTGTATTTTGTGTTTTTGAACTCATGAAAATAATACAAGTATTATTGCGCATTAACTATATTTTGTGTTTTTGAACCCATGAAAATAATACAAGTATTATTGCGCATTAACTATATTTTGTGTTTTTGAACCCATGAAAATAATACAAGTATTATTGCGCATTAACTATATTTTGTGTTTTTGAATGCATGAAAATGCATGAAAATGTTAAAAGTATTCTAGCACATTAAAATGAGCATTAACTATATTTTGTGTTTTTGAACCCATGAAAATAATACAAGTATTATTGCGCATTAACTATATTTTGTGTTTTTGAATGCATGAAAATGCATGAAAATGTTAAAAGTATTCTTGCACATTAAAATGAGCATTAACTATATTTTGTGTTTTTGAACCCATGAAAATAATACAAGTATTATTGCGCATTAACTATATTTTGTGTTTTTGAACCCATGAAAATAATACAAGTATTATTGCGCATTAACTATATTTTGTGTTTTTGAACCCATGAAAATAATACAAGTATTATTGCGCATTAACTATATTTTGTGTTTTTGAATCCATGAAAATAATACAAGTATTATTGCGCATTAACTATATTTTGTGTTTTTGAATGCATGAAAATAATACAAGTATTATTGCGCATTAACTATATTTTGTGTTTTTGAACCCATGAAAATAATACAAGTATTATTGCGCATTAACTATATTTTGTGTTTTTAAATGCATGAAAATGCATGAAAATATTACAAGTATTCTTGCACATTAAAATGAGCATTAACTGTATTTTGTGTTTTTGAACTCATGAAAATAATACAAGTATTATTGCGCATTAACTATATTTTGTGTTTTTGAATGCATGAAAATAATACAAGTATTATTGCGCATTAACTATATTTTGTGTTTTTGAAACCATGAAAATAATACAAGTATTATTGCGCATTAACTATATTTTGTGTTTTTGAATGCATGAAAATGCATGAAAATGTTAAAAGTATTCTTGCACATTAAAATGAGCATTAACTATATTTTGTGTTTTTGAACCCATGAAAATAATACAAGTATTATTGCGCATTAACTATATTTTGTGTTTTTGAATCCATGAAAATAATACAAGTATTATTGCGCATTAACTATATTTTGTGTTTTTGAACCCATGAAAATAATACAAGTATTATTGCGCATTAACTATATTTTGTGTTTTTGAATGCATGAAAATGCATGAAAATATTACAAGTATTCTTGCACATTAAAATGAGCATTAACTGTATTTTGTGTTTTTGAACTCATGAAAATAATACAAGTATTATTGCGCATTAACTATATTTTGTGTTTTTGAATGCATGAAAATGTTAAAAGTATTCTTGCACATTAAAATGAGCATTAACTATATTTTGTGTTTTTGAACGCATGAAAATAATACAAGTATTATTGCGCATTAACTATATTTTGTGTTTTTGAACCCATGAAAATAATACAAGTATTATTGCGCATTAACTATATTTTGTGTTTTTGAATGCATGAAAATGCATGAAAATGTTAAAAGTATTCTTGCACATTAAAATGAGCATTAACTATATTTTGTGTTTTTGAACCCATGAAAATAATACAAGTATTATTGCGCATTAACTATATTTTGTGTTTTTGAACCCATGAAAATAATACAAGTATTATTGCGCATTAACTATATTTTGTGTTTTTGAACCCATGAAAATAATACAAGTATTATTGCGCATTAACTATATTTTGTGTTTTTGAACCCATGAAAATAATACAAGTATTATTGCGCATTAACTATATTTTGTGTTTTTGAACCCATGAAAATAATACAAGTATTATTGCGCATTAACTATATTTTGTGTTTTTGAATGCATGAAAATGCATGAAAATATTACAAGTATTCTTGCACATTAAAATGAGCATTAACTGTATTTTGTGTTTTTGAACTCATGAAAATAATACAAGTATTATTGCGCATTAACTATATTTTGTGTTTTTGAACCCTTGAAAATAATACAAGTATTATTGCGCATTAACTATATTTTGTGTTTTTGAACGCAAGAAAATAATACAAGTATTATTGCGCATTAACTTTATTTTGTGTTTTTGAACCCATGAAAATAATACAAGTATTATTGCGCATTAACTATATTTTGTGTTTTTGAATGCATGAAAATGCATGAAAATGTTACAAGTATTCTTGCACATTAAAATGAGCATTAACTGTATTTTGTGTTTTTGAACTCACATAAATAATACAAGTATTATTGCGCATTAACTATATTTTGTGTTTTTGAATGCATGAAAATGCATGAAAATGTTAAAAGTATTCTTCCACATTAAAATGAGCACTAACTATATTTTGTGTTTTTGAATCCATGAAAACAATACAAGTATTATTGCGCATTAACTATATTTTGTGTTTTTGAACCCATGAAAATAATACAAGTATTATTGCGCATTAACTATATTTTGTGTTTTTGAATGCATGAAAATGCATGAAAATGTTAAAAGTATTCTTGCACATTAAAATGAGCATTAACTATATTTTGTGTTTTTGAACGCATGAAAATAATACAAGTATTATTGCGCATTAACTATATTTTGTGTTTTTGAACGCATGAAAATAATACAAGTATTATTGCGCATTAACTATATTTTGTGTTTTTGAATGCATGAAAATGCATGAAAATGTTAAAAGTATTCTTGCACATTAAAATGAGCATTAACTATATTTTGTGTTTTTGAACGCATGAAAATAATACAAGTATTATTGCGCATTAACTATATTTTGTGTTTTTGAATCCATGAAAATAATACAAGTATTATTGCGCATTAACTATATTTTGTGTTTTTGAATGCATGAAAATGCATGAAAATGTTAAAAGTATTCTTGCACATTAAAATGAGCATTAACTATATTTTGTGTTTTTGAATGCATGAAAATGCATGAAAATGTTAAAAGTATTCTAGCACATTAAAATGAGCATTAACTATATTTTGTGTTTTTGAACCCATGAAAATAATACAAGTATTATTGCGCATTAACTGTATTTTGTGTTTTTGAATGCATGAAAATGCATGAAAATGTTAAAAGTATTTTTGCACATTAAAATGAGCATTAACTATATTTTGTGTTTTTGAACCCATGAAAATAATACAAGTATTATTGCGCATTAACTATATTTTGTGTTTTTGAATGCATGAAAATGCATGAAAATGTTAAAAGTATTCTTGCACATTAAAATGAGCATTAACTATATTTTGTGTTTTTAAACCCATGAAAATAATACAAGTATTATTGCGCATTAACTATATTTTGTGTTTTTGAACCCATAAAAATAATACAAGTATTATTGCGCATTAACTATATTTTGTGTTTTTGAATGCATGAAAATGCATGAAAATGTTACAAGTATTCTTGCACATTAAAATGAGCATTAACTGTATTTTGTGTTTTTGAACTCATGAAAATAATACAAGTATTATTGCGCATTAACTATATTTTGTGTTTTTGAACCCATGAAAATAATACAAGTATTATTGCGCATTAACTATATTTTGTGTTTTTGAACCCATGAAAATAATACAAGTATTATTGCGCATTAACTATATTTTGTGTTTTTGAATGCATGAAAATGCATGAAAATGTTAAAAGTATTCTAGCACATTAAAATGAGCATTAACTATATTTTGTGTTTTTGAACCCATGAAAATAATACAAGTATTATTGCGCATTAACTATATTTTGTGTTTTTGAATGCATGAAAATGCATGAAAATGTTAAAAGTATTCTTGCACATTAAAATGAGCATTAACTATATTTTGTGTTTTTGAACCCATGAAAATAATACAAGTATTATTGCGCATTAACTATATTTTGTGTTTTTGAACCCATGAAAATAATACAAGTATTATTGCGCATTAACTATATTTTGTGTTTTTGAATCCATGAAAATAATACAAGTATTATTGCGCATTAACTATATTTTGTGTTTTTGAATGCATGAAAATAATACAAGTATTATTGCGCATTAACTATATTTTGTGTTTTTGAACCCATGAAAATAATACAAGTATTATTGCGCATTAACTATATTTTGTGTTTTTGAATGCATGAAAATGCATGAAAATATTACAAGTATTCTTGCACATTAAAATGAGCATTAACTGTATTTTGTGTTTTTGAACTCATGAAAATAATACAAGTATTATTGCGCATTAACTATATTTTGTGTTTTTGAATGCATGAAAATAATACAAGTATTATTGCGCATTAACTATATTTTGTGTTTTTGAACCCATGAAAATAATACAAGTATTATTGCGCATTAACTATATTTTGTGTTTTTGAATGCATGAAAATGCATGAAAATGTTAAAAGTATTCTTGCACATTAAAATGAGCATTAACTATATTTTGTGTTTTTGAACCCATGAAAATAATACAAGTATTATTGCGCATTAACTATATTTTGTGTTTTTGAATCCATGAAAATAATACAAGTATTATTGCGCATTAACTATATTTTGTGTTTTTGAACCCATGAAAATAATACAAGTATTATTGCGCATTAACTATATTTTGTGTTTTTGAATGCATGAAAATGCATGAAAATATTACAAGTATTCTTGCACATTAAAATGAGCATTAACTGTATTTTGTGTTTTTGAACTCATGAAAATAATACAAGTATTATTGCGCATTAACTATATTTTGTGTTTTTGAATGCATGAAAATGTTAAAAGTATTCTTGCACATTAAAATGAGCATTAACTATATTTTGTGTTTTTGAACGCATGAAAATAATACAAGTATTATTGCGCATTAACTATATTTTGTGTTTTTGAACCCATGAAAATAATACAAGTATTATTGCGCATTAACTATATTTTGTGTTTTTGAATGCATGAAAATGCATGAAAATGTTAAAAGTATTCTTGCACATTAAAATGAGCATTAACTATATTTTGTGTTTTTGAACCCATGAAAATAATACAAGTATTATTGCGCATTAACTATATTTTGTGTTTTTGAACCCATGAAAATAATACAAATATTATTGCGCATTAACTATATTTTGTGTTTTTGAACCCATGAAAATAATACAAGTATTATTGCGCATTAACTATATTTTGTGTTTTTGAACCCATGAAAATAATACAAGTATTATTGCGCATTAACTATATTTTGTGTTTTTGAACCCATGAAAATAATACAAGTATTATTGCGCATTAACTATATTTTGTGTTTTTGAATGCATGAAAATGCATGAAAATATTACAAGTATTCTTGCACATTAAAATGAGCATTAACTGTATTTTGTGTTTTTGAACTCATGAAAATAATACAAGTATTATTGCGCATTAACTATATTTTGTGTTTTTGAACCCTTGAAAATAATACAAGTATTATTGCGCATTAACTATATTTTGTGTTTTTGAACGCAAGAAAATAATACAAGTATTATTGCGCATTAACTTTATTTTGTGTTTTTGAACCCATGAAAATAATACAAGTATTATTGCGCATTAACTATATTTTGTGTTTTTGAATGCATGAAAATGCATGAAAATGTTACAAGTATTCTTGCACATTAAAATGAGCATTAACTGTATTTTGTGTTTTTGAACTCATGAAAATAATACAAGTATTATTGCGCATTTTGTGTTTTTGAACCCTTGAAAATAATACAAGTATTATTGCGCATTAACTATATTTTGTGTTTTTGAACCCATGAAAATAATACAAGTATTATTGCGCATTAACTATATTTTGTGTTTTTGAATGCATGAAAATGCATGAAAATGTTAAAAGTATTCTTGCACATTAAAATGAGCATTAACTATATTTTGTGTTTTTGAACCCATGAAAATAATACAAGTATTATTGCGCATTAACTATATTTTGTGTTTTTGAATCCATGAAAATAATACAAGTATTATTGCGCATTAACTATATTTTGTGTTTTTGAACCCATGAAAATAATACAAGTATTATTACGCATTAACTATATTTTGTGTTTTTGAATGCATGAAAATGCATGAAAATATTACAAGTATTCTTGCACATTAAAATGAGCATTAACTGTATTTTGTGTTTTTGAACCCATGAAAATAATACAAGTATTATTGCGCATTAACTATATTTTGTGTTTTTGAATGCATGAAAATGCATGAAAATGTTAAAAGTATTCTTCCACATTAAAATGAGCACTAACTATATTTTGTGTTTTTGAATCCATGAAAACAATACAAGTATTATTGCGCATTAACTATATTTTGTGTTTTTGAACCCATGAAAATAATACAAGTATTATTGCGCATTAACTATATTTTGTGTTTTTGAATGCATGAAAATGCATGAAAATGTTAAAAGTATTCTTGCACATTAAAATGAGCATTAACTATATTTTGTGTTTTTGAACCCATGAAAATAATACAAGTATTATTGCGCATTAACTATATTTTGTGTTTTTGAACGCATGAAAATAATACAAGTATTATTGCGCATTAACTATATTTTGTGTTTTTGAATGCATGAAAATGCATGAAAATGTTAAAAGTATTCTAGCACATTAAAATGAGCATTAACTATATTTTGTGTTTTTGAACCCATGAAAATAATACAAGTATTATTGCGCATTAACTGTATTTTGTGTTTTTGAATGCATGAAAATGCATGAAAATGTTAAAAGTATTTTTGCACATTAAAATGAGCATTAACTATATTTTGTGTTTTTGAACCCATGAAAATAATACAAGTATTATTGCGCATTAACTATATTTTGTGTTTTTGAATGCATGAAAATGCATGAAAATGTTAAAAGTATTCCTGCACATTAAAATGAGCATTAACTATATTTTGTGTTTTTAAACCCATGAAAATAATACAAGTATTATTGCGCATTAACTATATTTTGTGTTTTTGAACCCATGAAAATAATACAAGTATTATTGCGCATTAACTATATTTTGTGTTTTTGAATGCATGAAAATGCATGAAAATGTTACAAGTATTCTTGCACATTAAAATGAGCATTAACTGTATTTTGTGTTTTTGAACTCATGAAAATAATACAAGTATTATTGCGCATTAACTATATTTTGTGTTTTTGAACCCATGAAAATAATACAAGTATTATTGCGCATTAACTATATTTTGTGTTTTTGAACCCATGAAAATAATACAAGTATTATTGCGCATTAACTATATTTTGTGTTTTTGAATGCATGAAAATGCATGAAAATGTTAAAAGTATTCTAGCACATTAAAATGAGCATTAACTATATTTTGTGTTTTTGAACCCATGAAAATAATACAAGTAATATTGCGCATTAACTATATTTTGTGTTTTTGAATGCATGAAAATGCATGAAAATGTTAAAAGTATTCTTGCACATTAAAATGAGCATTAACTATATTTTGTGTTTTTGAACCCATGAAAATAATACAAGTATTATTGCGCATTAACTATATTTTGTGTTTTTGAACCCATGAAAATAATACAAGTATTATTGCGCATTAACTATATTTTGTGTTTTTGAATCCATGAAAATAATACAAGTATTATTGCGCATTAACTATATTTTGTGTTTTTGAATGCATGAAAATAATACAAGTATTATTGCGCATTAACTATATTTTGTGTTTTTGAACCCATGAAAATAATACAAGTATTATTGCGCATTAACTATATTTTGTGTTTTTGAATGCATGAAAATGCATGAAAATATTACAAGTATTCTTGCACATTAAAATGAGCATTAACTGTATTTTGTGTTTTTGAACTCATGAAAATAATACAAGTATTATTGCGCATTAACTATATTTTGTGTTTTTGAACCCTTGAAAATAATACAAGTATTATTGCGCATTAACTATATTTTGTGTTTTTGAACCCA
Organism: Ornithomya fringillina; assembly: GCA_963978525.1. Classification (NCBI taxonomy): domain Eukaryota; kingdom Metazoa; phylum Arthropoda; class Insecta; order Diptera; family Hippoboscidae; genus Ornithomya; species Ornithomya fringillina. The sequence goes on from OZ021694.1 coordinate 12,977,652, forward strand.
TGAAAATAATACAAGTATTATTGCGCATTAACTATATTTTGTGTTTTTGAACCCATGAAAATAATACAAGTATTATTGCGCATTAACTATATTTTGTGTTTTTGAATGCATGAAAATGCATGAAAATATTACAAGTATTCTTGCACATTAAAATGAGAATTAACTGTATTTTGTGTTTTTGAACTCATGAAAATAATACAAGTATTATTGCGCATTAACTATATTTTGTGTTTTTGAACCCTTGAAAATAATACAAGTATTATTGCGCATTAACTATATTTTGTGTTTTTGAACGCATGAAAATAATACAAGTATTATTGCGCATTAACTATATTTTGTGTTTTTGAACCCATGAAAATAATACAAGTATTATTGCGCATTAACTATATTTTGTGTTTTTGAATGCATGAAAATGCATGAAAATGTTACAAGTATTCTTGCACATTAAAATGAGCATTAACTGTATTTTGTGTTTTTGAACTCATGAAAATAATACAAGTATTATTGCGCATTTTGTGTTTTTGAACCCTTGAAAATAATACAAGTATTATTGCGCATTAACTATATTTTGTGTTTTTGAATGCATGAAAATGCATGAAAATGTTAAAAGTATTCTAGCACATTAAAATGAGCATTAACTATATTTTGTGTTTTTGAACCCATGAAAATAATACAAGTAATATTGCGCATTAACTATATTTTGTGTTTTTGAATGCATGAAAATGCATGAAAATGTTAAAAGTATTCTTGCACATTAAAATGAGCATTAACTATATTTTGTGTTTTTGAACCCATGAAAATAATACAAGTATTATTGCGCATTAACTATATTTTGTGTTTTTGAACCCATGAAAATAATACAAGTATTATTGCGCATTAACTATATTTTGTGTTTTTGAATCCATGAAAATAATACAAGTATTATTGCGCATTAACTATATTTTGTGTTTTTGAATGCATGAAAATAATACAAGTATTATTGCGCATTAACTATATTTTGTGTTTTTGAACCCATGAAAATAATACAAGTATTATTGCGCATTAACTATATTTTGTGTTTTTGAATGCATGAAAATGCATGAAAATATTACAAGTATTCTTGCACATTAAAATGAGCATTAACTGTATTTTGTGTTTTTGAACTCATGAAAATAATACAAGTATTATTGCGCATTAACTATATTTTGTGTTTTTGAACCCTTGAAAATAATACAAGTATTATTGCGCATTAACTATATTTTGTGTTTTTGAACCCATGAAAATAATACAAGTATTATTGCGCATTAACTATATTTTGTGTTTTTGAACCCATGAAAATAATACAAGTATTATTGCGCATTAACTATATTTTGTGTTTTTGAATGCATGAAAATGCATGAAAATATTACAAGTATTCTTGCACATTAAAATGAGCATTAACTGTATTTTGTGTTTTTGAACTCATGAAAATAATACAAGTATTATTGCGCATTAACTATATTTTGTGTTTTTGAACCCATGAAAATAATACAAGTATTATTGCGCATTAACTATATTTTGTGTTTTTGAACCCATGAAAATAATACAAGTATTATTGCGCATTAACTATATTTTGTGTTTTTGAATGCATGAAAATGCATGAAAATGTTAAAAGTATTCTAGCACATTAAAATGAGCATTAACTATATTTTGTGTTTTTGAACCCATGAAAATAATACAAGTAATATTGCGCATTAACTATATTTTGTGTTTTTGAATGCATGAAAATGCATGAAAATGTTAAAAGTATTCTTGCACATTAAAATGAGCATTAACTATATTTTGTGTTTTTGAACCCATGAAAATAATACAAGTATTATTGCGCATTAACTATATTTTGTGTTTTTGAACCCATGAAAATAATACAAGTATTATTGCGCATTAACTATATTTTGTGTTTTTGAATCCATGAAAATAATACAAGTATTATTGCGCATTAACTATATTTTGTGTTTTTGAATGCATGAAAATAATACAAGTATTATTGCGCATTAACTATATTTTGTGTTTTTGAACCCATGAAAATAATACAAGTATTATTGCGCATTAACTATATTTTGTGTTTTTGAATGCATGAAAATGCATGAAAATATTACAAGTATTCTTGCACATTAAAATGAGCATTAACTGTATTTTGTGTTTTTGAACTCATGAAAATAATACAAGTATTATTGCGCATTAACTATATTTTGTGTTTTTGAACCCTTGAAAATAATACAAGTATTATTGCGCATTAACTATATTTTGTGTTTTTGAACCCATGAAAATAATACAAGTATTATTGCGCATTAACTATATTTTGTGTTTTTGAACCCATGAAAATAATACAAGTATTATTGCGCATTAACTATATTTTGTGTTTTTGAATGCATGAAAATGCATGAAAATATTACAAGTATTCTTGCACATTAAAATGAGCATTAACTGTATTTTGTGTTTTTGAACTCATGAAAATAATACAAGTATTATTGCGCATTAACTATATTTTGTGTTTTTGAACCCTTGAAAATAATACAAGTATTATTGCGCATTAACTATATTTTGTGTTTTTGAACGCATGAAAATAATACAAGTATTATTGCGCATTAACTATATTTTGTGTTTTTGAACCCATGAAAATAATACAAGTATTATTGCGCATTAACTATATTTTGTGTTTTTGAATGCATGAAAATGCATGAAAATGTTACAAGTATTCTTGCACATTAAAATGAGCATTAACTGTATTTTGTGTTTTTGAACTCATGAAAATAATACAAGTATTATTGCGCATTTTGTGTTTTTGAACCCTTGAAAATAATACAAGTATTATTGCGCATTAACTATATTTTGTGTTTTTGAACCCATGAAAATAATACAAGTATTATTGCGCATTAACTATATTTTGTGTTTTTGAATGCATGAAAATGCATGAAAATGTTAAAAGTATTCTTGCACATTAAAATGAGCATTAACTATATTTTGTGTTTTTGAACCCATGAAAATAATACAAGTATTATTGCGCATTAACTATATTTTGTGTTTTTGAATCCATGAAAATAATACAAGTATTATTGCGCATTAACTATATTTTGTGTTTTTGAACCCATGAAAATAATACAAGTATTATTACGCATTAACTATATTTTGTGTTTTTGAATGCATGAAAATGCATGAAAATATTACAAGTATTCTTGCACATTAAAATGAGCATTAACTGTATTTTGTGTTTTTGAACCCATGAAAATAATACAAGTATTATTGCGCATTAACTATATTTTGTGTTTTTGAACCCATGAAAATAATACAAGTATTATTGCGCATTAACTATATTTTGTGTTTTTGAATGCATGAAAATGCATGAAAATGTTAAAAGTATTCTTGCACATTAAAATGAGCATTAACTATATTTTGTGTTTTTGAACGCATGAAAATAATACAAGTATTATTGCGCATTAACTATATTTTGTGTTTTTGAACGCATGAAAATAATACAAGTATTATTGCGCATTAACTATATTTTGTGTTTTTGAATGCATGAAAATGCATGAAAATGTTAAAAGTATTCTAGCACATTAAAATGAGCATTAACTATATTTTGTGTTTTTGAACCCATGAAAATAATACAAGTATTATTGCGCATTAACTGTATTTTGTGTTTTTGAATGCATGATAATGCATGAAAATGTTAAAAGTATTCTTGCACATTAAAATGAGCATTAACTATATTTTTAGTTTTTGAACCCATGAAAATAATACAAGTATTATTGCGCATTAACTATATTTTGTGTTTTTGAATGCATGAAAATGCATGAAAATGTTAAAAGTATTCTTGCACATTAAAATGAGCATTAACTATATTTTGTGTTTTTAAACCCATGAAAATAATACAAGTATTATTGCGCATTAACTATATTTTGTGTTTTTGAACCCATGAAAATAATACAAGTATTATTGCGCATTAACTATATTTTGTGTTTTTGAATGCATGAAAATGCATGAAAATGTTAAAAGTATTCTTGCACATTAAAATGAGCATTAACTATATTTTGTGTTTTTGAACGCATGAAAATAATACAAGTATTATTGCGCATTAACTATATTTTGTGTTTTTGAACGCATGAAAATAATACAAGTATTATTGCGCATTAACTATATTTTGTGTTTTTGAATGCATGAAAATGCATGAAAATGTTAAAAGTATTCTAGCACATTAAAATGAGCATTAACTATATTTTGTGTTTTTGAACCCATGAAAATAATACAAGTATTATTGCGCATTAACTGTATTTTGTGTTTTTGAATGCATGAAAATGCATGAAAATGTTAAAAGTATTCTTGCACATTAAAATGAGCATTAACTATATTTTGTGTTTTTGAACCCATGAAAATAATACAAGTATTATTGCGCATTAACTATATTTTGTGTTTTTGAATGCATGAAAATGCATGAAAATGTTACAAGTATTCTTGCACATTAAAATGAGCATTAACTGTATTTTGTGTTTTTGAACTCATGAAAATAATACAAGTATTATTGCGCATTAACTATATTTTGTGTTTTTGAACCCATGAAAATAATACAAGTATTATTGCGCATTAACTATATTTTGTGTTTTTGAACCCATGAAAATAATACAAGTATTATTGCGCATTAACTATATTTTGTGTTTTTGAATGCATGAAAATGCATGAAAATGTTAAAAGTATTCTTCCACATTAAAATGAGCATTAACTATATTTTGTGTTTTTGAATCCATGAAAACAATACAAGTATTATTGCGCATTAACTATATTTTGTGTTTTTGAACCCATGAAAATAATACAAGTATTATTGCGCATTAACTATATTTTGTGTTTTTGAATGCATGAAAATGCATGAAAATGTTAAAAGTATTCTTGCACATTAAAATGAGCATTAACTATATTTTGTGTTTTTGAACGCATGAAAATAATACAAGTATTATTGCGCATTAACTATATTTTGTGTTTTTGAACGCATGAAAATAATACAAGTATTATTGCGCATTAACTATATTTTGTGTTTTTGAATGCATGAAAATGCATGAAAATGTTAAAAGTATTCTAGCACATTAAAATGAGCATTAACTATATTTTGTGTTTTTGAACCCATGAAAATAATACAAGTATTATTGCGCATTAACTGTATTTTGTGTTTTTGAATGCATGAAAATGCATGAAAATGTTAAAAGTATTCTTGCACATTAAAATGAGCATTAACTATATTTTGTGTTTTTGAACCCATGAAAATAATACAAGTATTATTGCGCATTAACTATATTTTGTGTTTTTGAATGCATGAAAATGCATGAAAATGTTAAAAGTATTCTTGCACATTAAAATGAGCATTAACTATATTTTGTGTTTTTGAACCCATGAAAATAATACAAGTATTATTGCGCATTAACTATATTTTGTGTTTTTGAACCCATGAAAATAATACAAGTATTATTGCGCATTAACTATATTTTGTGTTTTTGAACCCATGAAAATAATACAAGTATTATTGCGCATTAACTATATTTTGTGTTTTTGAATGCACGAAAATGGATGAAAATGTTACAAGTATTCTTGCACATTAAAATGAGCATTAACTATATTTTGTGTTTTTGAACCCATGAAAATAATACAAGTATTATTGCGCATTAACTGTATTTTGTGTTTTTGAATGCATGAAAATGCATGAAAATGTTAAAAGTATTCTTGCACATTAAAATGAGCATTAACTATATTTTGTGTTTTTGAACCCATGAAAATAATACAAGTATTATTGCGCATTAACTATATTTTGTGTTTTTGAATGCATGAAAATGCATGAAAATGTTAAAAGTATTCTTGCACATTAAAATGAGCATTAACTATATTTTGTGTTTTTAAACCCATGAAAATAATACAAGTATTATTGCGCATTAACTATATTTTGTGTTTTTGAACCCATGAAAATAATACAAGTATTATTGCGCATTAACTATATTTTGTGTTTTTGAATGCATGAAAATGCATGAAAATGTTACAAGTATTCTTGCACATTAAAATGAGCATTAACTGTATTTTGTGTTTTTGAACTCATGAAAATAATACAAGTATTATTGCGCATTAACTATATTTTGTGTTTTTGAACCCATGAAAATAATACAAGTATTATTGCGCATTAACTATATTTTGTGTTTTTGAACCCATGAAAATAATACAAGTATTATTGCGCATTAACTATATTTTGTGTTTTTGAATGCATGAAAATGCATGAAAATGTTAAAAGTATTCTAGCACATTAAAATGAGCATTAACTATATTTTGTGTTTTTGAACCCATGAAAATAATACAAGTATTATTGCGCATTAACTATATTTTGTGTTTTTGAATGCATGAAAATGCATGAAAATGTTAAAAGTATTCTTGCACATTAAAATGAGCATTAACTATATTTTGTGTTTTTGAACCCATGAAAATAATACAAGTATTATTGCGTATTAACTATATTTTGTGTTTTTGAACCCATGAAAATAATACAAGTATTATTGCGCATTAACTATATTTTGTGTTTTTGAATCCATGAAAATAATACAAGTATTATTGCGCATTAACTATATTTTGTGTTTTTGAATGCATGAAAATAATACAAGTATTATTGCGCATTAACTATATTTTGTGTTTTTGAACCCATGAAAATAATACAAGTATTATTGCGCATTAACTATATTTTGTGTTTTTGAATGCATGAAAATGCATGAAAATATTACAAGTATTCTTGCACATTAAAATGAGCATAAACTGTATTTTGTGTTTTTGAACTCATGAAAATAATACAAGTATTATTGCGCATTAACTATATTTTGTGTTTTTGAACCCTTGAAAATAATACAAGTATTATTGCGCATTAACTATATTTTGTGTTTTTGAACCCATGAAAATAATACAAGTATTATTGCGCATTAACTATATTTTGTGTTTTTGAATGCATGAAAATGCATGAAAATGTTAAAAGTATTCTTGCACATTAAAATGAGCATTAACTATATTTTGTGTTTTTGAACGCATGAAAATAATACAAGTATTTTGCGCATTAACTATATTTTGTGTTTTTGAACCCATGAAAATAATACAAGTATTATTGCGCATTAACTATATTTTGTGTTTTTGAATGCATGAAAATGCATGAAAATGTTAAAAGTATTCTTGCACATTAAAATGAGCATTAACTATATTTTGTGTTTTTGAACCCATGAAAATAATACAAGTATTATTGCGCATTAACTATATTTTGTGTTTTTGAATCCATGAAAATAATACAAGTATTATTGCGCATTAACTATATTTTGTGTTTTTGAACCCATGAAAATAATACAAGTATTATTGCGCATTAACTATATTTTGTGTTTTTGAATGCATGAAAATGCATGAAAATATTACAAGTATTCTTGCACATTAAAATGAGCATTAACTGTATTTTGTGTTTTTGAACCCATGAAAATAATACAAGTATTATTGCGCATTAACTATATTTTGTGTTTTTGAATGCATGAAAATGCATGAAAATGTTAAAAGTATTCTAGCACATTAAAATGAGCATTAACTATATTTTGTGTTTTTGAACCCATGAAAATAATACAAGTATTATTGCGCATTAACTATATTTTATGTTTTTGAATCCATGAAAATAATACAAGTATTATTGCGCATTAACTATATTTTGTGTTTTTGAATGCATGAAAATGCATGAAAATGTTAAAAGTATTCTTGCACATTAAAATGAGCATTAACTATATTTTGTGTTTTTGAACCCATGAAAATAATACAAGTATTATTGCGCATTAACTATATTTTGTGTTTTTGAACCCATGAAAATAATACAAGTATTATTGCGCATTAACTATATTTTGTGTTTTTGAATGCATGAAAATGCATGAAAATGTTAAAAGTATTCTTGCACATTAAAATGAGCATTAACTATATTTTGTGTTTTTGAACCCATGAAAATAATACAAGTATTATTGCGCATTAACTATATTTTGTGTTTTTGAACCCATGAAAATAATACAAGTATTATTGCGCATTAACTATATTTTGTGTTTTTGAATGCATGAAAATGCATGAAAATATTACAAGTATTCTTGCACATTAAAATGAGCATTAACTGTATTTTGTGTTTTTGAACTCATGAAAATAATACAAGTATTATTGCGCATTAACTATATTTTGTGTTTTTGAACCCTTGAAAATAATACAAGTATTATTGCGCATTAACTATATTTTGTGTTTTTGAACCCATGAAAATAATACAAGTATTATTGCGCATTAACTATATTTTGTGTTTTTGAATGCATGAAAATGCATGAAAATGTTAAAAGTATTCTTGCACATTAAAATGAGCATTAACTATATTTTGTGTTTTTGAACGCATGAAAATAATACAAGTATTATTGCGCATTAACTATATTTTGTGTTTTTGAACCCATGAAAATAATACAAGTATTATTGCGCATTAACTATATTTTGTGTTTTTGAATGCATGAAAATGTTACAAGTATTCTTGCACATTAAAATGAGCAATAACTGTATTTTGTGTTTTTGAACTCATGAAAATAATACAAGTATTATTGCGCATTTTGTGTTTTTGAACCCTTGAAAATAATACAAGTATTATTGCGCATTAACTATATTTTGTGTTTTTGAACCCATGAAAATAATACAAGTATTATTGCGCATTAACTATATTTTGTGTTTTTGAATGCATGAAAATGCATGAAAATGTTAAAAGTATTCTTGCACATTAAAATGAGCATTAACTATATTTTGTGTTTTTGAACCCATGAAAATAATACAAGTATTATTGCGCATTAACTATATTTTGTGTTTTTGAATCCATGAAAATAATACAAGTATTATTGCGCATTAACTATATTTTGTGTTTTTGAACCCATGAAAAATATACAAGTATTATTGCGCATTAACTATATTTTGTGTTTTTGAATGCATGAAAATGCATGAAAATATTACAAGTATTCTTGCATATTAAAATGAGCATTAACTGTATTTTGTGTTTTTGAACTCATGAAAATAATACAAGTATTATTGCGCATTAACTATATTTTGTGTTTTTGAATGCATGAAAATGCATGAAAATGTTAAAAGTATTCTTGCACATTAAAATGAGCATTAACTATATTTTGTGTTTTTGAATGCATGAAAATGCATGAAAATATTACAAGTATTCTTGCACATTAAAATGAGCATTAACTGTATTTTGTGTTTTTGAACCCATGAAAATAATACAAGTATTATTGCGCATTAACTATATTTTGTGTTTTTGAACCCATGAAAATAATACAAGTATTATTGCGCATTAACTATATTTTGTGTTTTTGAACGCATGAAAATAATACAAGTATTATTGCGCATTAACTATATTTTGTGTTTTTGAATGCATGAAAATAATACAAGTATTATTGCGCATTAACTATATTTTGTGTTTTTGAACCCATGAAAATAATACAAGTATTATTGCGCATTAACTATATTTTGTGTTTTTGAATGCATGAAAATGCATGAAAATATTACAAGTATTCTTGCACATTAAAATGAGCATTAACTGTATTTTGTGTTTTTGAACCCATGAAAATAATACAAGTATTATTGCGCATTAACTATATTTTGTGTTTTTGAATGCATGAAAATGCATGAAAATGTTAAAAGTATTCTAGCACATTAAAATGAGCATTAACTATATTTTGTGTTTTTGAACCCATGAAAATAATACAAGTATTATTGCGCATTAACTATATTTTATGTTTTTGAATCCATGAAAATAATACAAGTATTATTGCGCATTAACTATATTTTGTGTTTTTGAATGCATGAAAATGCATGAAAATGTTAAAAGTATTCTTGCACATTAAAATGAGCATTAACTATATTTTGTGTTTTTGAACCCATGAAAATAATACAAGTATTATTGCGCATTAACTATATTTTGTGTTTTTGAACCCATGAAAATAATACAAGTATTATTGCGCATTAACTATATTTTGTGTTTTTGAATGCATGAAAATGCATGAAAATGTTAAAAGTATTCTTGCACATTAAAATGAGCATTAACTATATTTTGTGTTTTTGAACCCATGAAAATAATACAAGTATTATTGCGCATTAACTATATTTTGTGTTTTTGAACCCATGAAAATAATACAAGTATTATTGCGCATTAACTATATTTTGTGTTTTTGAACCCATGAAAATAATACAAGTATTATTGCGCATTAACTATATTTTGTGTTTTTGAATGCATGAAAATGCATGAAAATATTACAAGTATTCTTGCACATTAAAATGAGCATTAACTGTATTTTGTGTTTTTGAACTCATGAAAATAATACAAGTATTATTGCGCATTAACTATATTTTGTGTTTTTGAACCCTTGAAAATAATACAAGTATTATTGCGCATTAACTATATTTTGTGTTTTTGAACCCATGAAAATAATACAAGTATTATTGCGCATTAACTATATTTTGTGTTTTTGAATGCATGAAAATGCATGAAAATGTTAAAAGTATTCTTGCACATTAAAATGAGCATTAACTATATTTTGTGTTTTTGAACGCATGAAAATAATACAAGTATTATTGCGCATTAACTATATTTTGTGTTTTTGAACCCATGAAAATAATACAAGTATTATTGCGCATTAACTATATTTTGTGTTTTTGAATGCATGAAAATGTTACAAGTATTCTTGCACATTAAAATGAGCAATAACTGTATTTTGTGTTTTTGAACTCATGAAAATAATACAAGTATTATTGCGCATTTTGTGTTTTTGAACCCTTGAAAATAATACAAGTATTATTGCGCATTAACTATATTTTGTGTTTTTGAACCCATGAAAATAATACAAGTATTATTGCGCATTAACTATATTTTGTGTTTTTGAATGCATGAAAATGCATGAAAATGTTAAAAGTATTCTTGCACATTAAAATGAGCATTAACTATATTTTGTGTTTTTGAACCCATGAAAATAATACAAGTATTATTGCGCATTAACTATATTTTGTGTTTTTGAATCCATGAAAATAATACAAGTATTATTGCGCATTAACTATATTTTGTGTTTTTGAACCCATGAAAATAATACAAGTATTATTGCGCATTAACTATATTTTGTGTTTTTGAATGCATGAAAATGCATGAAAATATTACAAGTATTCTTGCACATTAAAATGAGCATTAACTGTATTTTGTGTTTTTGAACTCATGAAAATAATACAAGTATTATTGCGCATTAACTATATTTTGTGTTTTTGAATGCATGAAAATGCATGAAAATGTTAAAAGTATTCTTGCACATTAAAATGAGCATTAACTATATTTTGTGTTTTTGAATGCATGAAAATGTTACAAGTATTCTTGCACATTAAAATGAGCATTAACTGTATTTTGTGTTTTTGAACCCATGAAAATAATACAAGTATTATTGCGCATTAACTATATTTTGTGTTTTTGAACCCATGAAAATAATACAAGTATTATTGCGCATTAACTATATTTTGTGTTTTTGAATCCATGAAAATAATACAAGTATTATTGCGCATTAACTATATTTTGTGTTTTTGAATGCATGAAAATAATACAAGTATTATTGCGCATTAACTATATTTTGTGTTTTTGAACCCATGAAAATAATACAAGTATTATTGCGCATTAACTATATTTTGTGTTTTTGAATGCATGAAAATGCATGAAAATATTACAAGTATTCTTGCACATTAAAATGAGCATTAACTGTATTTTGTGTTTTTGAACTCATGAAAATAATACAAGTATTATTGCGCATTAACTATATTTTGTGTTTTTGAACCCTTGAAAATAATACAAGTATTATTGCGCATTAACTATATTTTGTGTTTTTGAACCCATGAAAATAATACAAGTATTATTGCGCATTAACTATATTTTGTGTTTTTGAATGCATGAAAATGCATGAAAATGTTAAAAGTATTCTTGCACATTAAAATGAGCATTAACTATATTTTGTGTTTTTGAATCCATGAAAACAATACAAGTATTATTGCGCATTAACTATATTTTGTGTTTTTGAACCCATGAAAATAATACAAGTATTATTGCGCATTAACTATATTTTGTGTTTTTGAATGCATGAAAATGCATGAAAATGTTAAAAGTATTCTTGCACATTAAAATGAGCATTAACTATATTTTGTGTTTTTGAACGCATGAAAATAATACAAGTATTATTGCGCATTAACTATATTTTGTGTTTTTGAACCCATGAAAATAATACAAGTATTATTGCGCATTAACTATATTTTGTGTTTTTGAATGCATGAAAATGTTACAAGTATTCTTGCACATTAAAATGAGCATTAACTGTATTTTGTGTTTTTGAACCCATGAAAATAATACAAGTATTATTGCGCATTAACTATATTTTGTGTTTTTGAATGCATGAAAATGCATGAAAATGTTAAAAGTATTCTTGCACATTAAAATGAGCATTAACTATATTTTGTGTTTTTGAACCCATGAAAATAATACAAGTATTATTGCGCATTAACTATATTTTGTGTTTTTAAATCCATGAAAACAATACAAGTATTATTGCGCATTAACTATATTTTGTGTTTTTGAACCCATGAAAATAATACAAGTATTATTGCGCATTAACTATATTTTGTGTTTTTGAATGCATGAAAATGCATGAAAATGTTAAAAGTATTCTTGCACATTAAAATGAGCATTAACTATATTTTGTGTTTTTGAACGCATGAAAATAATACAAGTATTATTGCGCATTAACTATATTTTGTGTTTTTGAACTCATGAAAATAATACAAGTATTATTGCGCATTAACTATATTTTGTGTTTTTGAATGCATGAAAATGCATGAAAATGTTAAAAGTATTCTTGCACATTAAAATGAGCATTAACTATATTTTGTGTTTTTGAACCCATGAAAATAATACAAGTATTATTGCGCATTAACTATATTTTGTGTTTTTAAATCCATGAAAACAATACAAGTATTATTGCGCATTAACTATATTTTGTGTTTTTGAACCCATGAAAATAATACAAGTATTATTGCGCATTAACTATATTTTGTGTTTTTGAACCCATGAAAATAATACAAGTATTATTGCGCATTAACTATATTTTGTGTTTTTGAATGCATGAAAATGTTACAAGTATTCTTGCACATTAAAATGAGCATTAACTGTATTTTGTGTTTTTGAACTCATGAAAATAATACAAGTATTATTGCGCATTTTGTGTTTTTGAACCCTTGAAAATAATACAAGTATTATTGCGCATTAACTATATTTTGTGTTTTTGAACCCATGAAAATAATACAAGTATTATTGCGCATTAACTATATTTTGTGTTTTTGAATGCATGAAAATGCATGAAAATGTTAAAAGTATTCTTGCACATTAAAATGAGCATTAACTATATTTTGTGTTTTTGAACCCATGAAAATAATACAAGTATTATTGCGCATTAACTATATTTTGTGTTTTTGAATCCATGAAAATAATACAAGTATTATTGCGCATTAACTATATTTTGTGTTTTTGAACCCATGAAAATAATACAAGTATTATTGCGCATTAACTATATTTTGTGTTTTTGAATGCATGAAAATGCATGAAAATATTACAAGTATTCTTGCACATTAAAATGAGCATTAACTGTATTTTGTGTTTTTGAACTCATGAAAATAATACAAGTATTATTTCGCATTAACTATATTTTGTGTTTTTGAATGCATGAAAATGCAAGAAAATGTTAAAAGTATTCTTGCACATTAAAATGAGCATTAACTATATTTTGTGTTTTTGAATGCATGAAAATGCATGAAAATGTTAAAAGTATTCTTGCACATTAAAATGAGCATTAACTATATTTTGTGTTTTTGAATGCATGAAAATGTTACAAGTATTCTTGCACATTAAAATGAGCATTAACTGTATTTTGTGTTTTTGAACCCATGAAAATAATACAAGTATTATTGCGCATTAACTATATTTTGTGTTTTTGAATGCATGAAAATGCATGAAAATGTTAAAAGTATTCTTGCACATTAAAATGAGCATTAACTATATTTTGTGTTTTTGAATCCATGAAAACAATACAAGTATTATTGCGCATTAACTATATTTTGTGTTTTTGAACCCATGAAAATAATACAAGTATTATTGCGCATTAACTATATTTTGTGTTTTTGAATGCATGAAAATGCATGAAAATGTTAAAAGTATTCTTGCACATTAAAATGAGCATTAACTATATTTTGTGTTTTTGAACGCATGAAAATAATACAAGTATTATTGCGCATTAACTATATTTTGTGTTTTTGAACCCATGAAAATAATACAAGTATTATTGCGCATTAACTATATTTTGTGTTTTTGAATGCATGAAAATGTTACAAGTATTCTTGCACATTAAAATGAGCATTAACTGTATTTTGTGTTTTTGAACCCATGAAAATAATACAAGTATTATTGCGCATTAACTATATTTTGTGTTTTTGAATGCATGAAAATGCATGAAAATGTTAAAAGTATTCTTGCACATTAAAATGAGCATTAACTATATTTTGTGTTTTTGAACCCATGAAAATAATACAAGTATTATTGCGCATTAACTATATTTTGTGTTTTTAAATCCATGAAAACAATACAAGTATTATTGCGCATTAACTATATTTTGTGTTTTTGAACCCATGAAAATAATACAAGTATTATTGCGCATTAACTATATTTTGTGTTTTTGAATGCATGAAAATGCATGAAAATGTTAAAAGTATTCTTGCACATTAAAATGAGCATTAACTATATTTTGTGTTTTTGAACGCATGAAAATAATACAAGTATTATTGCGCATTAACTATATTTTGTGTTTTTGAACTCATGAAAATAATACAAGTATTATTGCGCATTAACTATATTTTGTGTTTTTGAATGCATGAAAATGCATGAAAATGTTAAAAGTATTCTTGCACATTAAAATGAGCATTAACTATATTTTGTGTTTTTGAACCCATGAAAATAATACAAGTATTATTGCGCATTAACTATATTTTGTGTTTTTAAATCCATGAAAACAATACAAGTATTATTGCGCATTAACTATATTTTGTGTTTTTGAACCCATGAAAATAATACAAGTATTATTGCGCATTAACTATATTTTGTGTTTTTGAACCCATGAAAATAATACAAGTATTATTGCGCATTAACTATATTTTGTGTTTTTGAATGCATGAAAATGTTACAAGTATTCTTGCACATTAAAATGAGCATTAACTGTATTTTGTGTTTTTGAACTCATGAAAATAATACAAGTATTATTGCGCATTTTGTGTTTTTGAACCCTTGAAAATAATACAAGTATTATTGCGCATTAACTATATTTTGTGTTTTTGAACCCATGAAAATAATACAAGTATTATTGCGCATTAACTATATTTTGTGTTTTTGAATGCATGAAAATGCATGAAAATGTTAAAAGTATTCTTGCACATTAAAATGAGCATTAACTATATTTTGTGTTTTTGAACCCATGAAAATAATACAAGTATTATTGCGCATTAACTATATTTTGTGTTTTTGAATCCATGAAAATAATACAAGTATTATTGCGCATTAACTATATTTTGTGTTTTTGAACCCATGAAAATAATACAAGTATTATTGCGCATTAACTATATTTTGTGTTTTTGAATGCATGAAAATGCATGAAAATATTACAAGTATTCTTGCACATTAAAATGAGCATTAACTGTATTTTGTGTTTTTGAACTCATGAAAATAATACAAGTATTATTTCGCATTAACTATATTTTGTGTTTTTGAATGCATGAAAATGCAAGAAAATGTTAAAAGTATTCTTGCACATTAAAATGAGCATTAACTATATTTTGTGTTTTTGAATGCATGAAAATGCATGAAAATGTTAAAAGTATTCTTGCACATTAAAATGAGCATTAACTATATTTTGTGTTTTTGAATGCATGAAAATGTTACAAGTATTCTTGCACATTAAAATGAGCATTAACTGTATTTTGTGTTTTTGAACCCATGAAAATAATACAAGTATTATTGCGCATTAACTATATTTTGTGTTTTTGAACCCATGAAAATAATACAAGTATTATTGCGCATTAACTATATTTTGTGTTTTTGAACCCATGAAAATAATACAAGTATTATTGCGCATTAACTATATTTTGTGTTTTTGAACCCATGAAAATAATACAAGTATTATTGCGCATTAACTATATTTTGTGTTTTTGAATGCATGAAAATGCATGAAAATATTACAAGTATTCTTGCACATTAAAATGAGCATTAACTGTATTTTGTGTTTTTGAACTCATGAAAATAATACAAGTATTATTGCGCATTAACTATATTTTGTGTTTTTGAATGCATGAAAATGCAAGAAAATGTTAAAAGTATTCTTGCACATTAAAATGAGCATTAACTATATTTTGTGTTTTTGAATGCATGAAAATGTTACAAGTATTCTTGCACATTAAAATGAGCATTAACTGTATTTTGTGTTTTTGAACCCATGAAAATAATACAAGTATTATTGCGCATTAAATATATTTTGTGTTTTTGAACCCATGAAAATAATACAAGTATTATTGCGCATTAACTATATTTTGTGTTTTTGAATCCATGAAAATAATACAAGTATTATTGCGCATTAACTATATTTTGTGTTTTTGAACCCATGAAAATAATACAAGTATTATTGCGCATTAACTATATTTTGTGTTTTTGAATGCATGAAAATGTTACAAGTATTCTTGCACATTAAAATGAGCATTAACTGTATTTTGTGTTTTTGAACTCATGAAAATAATACAAGTATTATTGCGCATTAACTATATTTTGTGTTTTTGAATGCATGAAAATAATACAAGTATTATTGCGCATTAACTATATTTTGTGTTTTTGAACCCATGAAAATAATACAAGTATTATTGCGCATTAACTATATTTTGTGTTTTTGAATGCATGAAAATGCATGAAAATATTACAAGTATTCTTGCACATTAAAATGAGCATTAACTGTATTTTGTGTTTTTGAACTCATGAAAATAATACAAGTATTATTGCGCATTAACTATATTTTGTGTTTTTGAACCCATGAAAATAATACAAGTATTATTGCGCATTAACTATATTTTGTGTTTTTGAATGCATGAAAATGCATGAAAATATTACAAGTATTCTTGCACATTAAAATGAGCATTAACTGTATTTTGTGTTTTTGAACTCATGAAAATAATACAAGTATTATTGCGCATTAACTATATTTTGTGTTTTTGAACCCTTGAAAATAATACAAGTATTATTGCGCATTAACTATATTTTGTGTTTTTGAACCCATGAAAATAATACAAGTATTATTGCGCATTAACTATATTTTGTGTTTTTGAATGCATGAAAATGCATGAAAATGTTAAAAGTATTCTTGCACATTAAAATGAGCATTAACTATATTTTGTGTTTTTGAATCCATGAAAACAATACAAGTATTATTGCGCATTAACTATATTTTGTGTTTTTGAACCCATGAAAATAATACAAGTATTATTGCGCATTAACTATATTTTGTGTTTTTGAACCCATGAAAATAATACAAGTATTATTGCGCATTAACTATATTTTGTGTTTTTGAATGCATGAAAATGCATGAAAATGTTAAAAGTATTCTTGCACATTAAAATGAGCATTAACTATATTTTGTGTTTTTGAATGCATGAAAATGTTACAAGTATTCTTACACATTAAAATGAGCATTAACTGTATTTTGTGTTTTTGAACCCATGAAAATAATACAAGTATTATTGCGCATTAACTATATTTTGTGTTTTTGAACCCATGAAAATAATACAAGTATTATTGCGCATTAACTATATTTTGTGTTTTTGAACCCATGAAAATAATACAAGTATTATTGCGCATTAACTATATTTTGTGTTTTTGAATGCATGAAAATGCATGAAAATATTACAAGTATTCTTGCACATTAAAATGAGCATTAACTGTATTTTGTGTTTTTGAACTCATGAAAATAATACAAGTATTATTGCGCATTAAAATGAGCATTAACTGTATTTTGTGTTTTTGAACCCATGAAAATAATACAAGTATTATTGCGCATTAACTATATTTTGTGTTTTTGAATGCATGAAAATGCAAGAAAATGTTAAAAGTATTCTTGCACATTAAAATGAGCATTAACTATATTTTGTGTTTTTGAATGCATGAAAATGTTACAAGTATTCTTGCACATTAAAATGAGCATTAACTGTATTTTGTGTTTTTGAACCCATGAAAATAATACAAGTATTATTGCGCATTAACTATATTTTGTGTTTTTGAACCCATGAAAATAATACAAGTATTATTGCGCATTAACTATATTTTGTGTTTTTGAATGCATGAAAATGCATGAAAATGTTAAAAGTATTCTTGCACATTAAAATGAGCATTAACTATATTTTGTGTTTTTGAACCCATGAAAATAATACAAGTAATATTGCGCATTAACTATATTTTGTGTTTTTGAACCCATGAAAATAATACAAGTATTATTGCGCATTAACTATATTTTGTGTTTTTGAACCCATGAAAATAATACAAGTATTATTGCGCATTAACTATATTTTGTGTTTTTGAATCCATGAAAATAATACAAGTATTATTGCGCATTAACTATATTTTGTGTTTTTGAACCCATGAAAATAATACAAGTATTATTGCGCATTAACTATATTTTGTGTTTTTGAATGCATGAAAATGTTACAAGTATTCTTGCACATTAAAATGAGCATTAACTGTATTTTGTGTTTTTGAACTCATGAAAATAATACAAGTATTATTGCGCATTAACTATATTTTGTGTTTTTGAATGCATGAAAATAATACAAGTATTATTGCGCATTAACTATATTTTGTGTTTTTGAACCCATGAAAATAATACAAGTATTATTGCGCATTAACTATATTTTGTGTTTTTGAATGCATGAAAATGCATGAAAATATTACAAGTATTCTTGCACATTAAAATGAGCATTAACTGTATTTTGTGTTTTTGAACTCATGAAAATAATACAAGTATTATTGCGCATTAACTATATTTTGTGTTTTTGAACCCATGAAAATAATACAAGTATTATTGCGCATTAACTATATTTTGTGTTTTTGAATGCATGAAAATGCATGAAAATATTACAAGTATTCTTGCACATTAAAATGAGCATTAACTGTATTTTGTGTTTTTGAACTCATGAAAATAATACAAGTATTATTGCGCATTAACTATATTTTGTGTTTTTGAACCCTTGAAAATAATACAAGTATTATTGCGCATTAACTATATTTTGTGTTTTTGAACCCATGAAAATAATACAAGTATTATTGCGCATTAACTATATTTTGTGTTTTTGAATGCATGAAAATGCATGAAAATGTTAAAAGTATTCTTGCACATTAAAATGAGCATTAACTATATTTTGTGTTTTTGAATCCATGAAAACAATACAAGTATTATTGCGCATTAACTATATTTTGTGTTTTTGAACCCATGAAAATAATACAAGTATTATTGCGCATTAACTATATTTTGTGTTTTTGAATGCATGAAAATGCATGAAAATGTTAAAAGTATTCTTGCACATTAAAATGAGCATTAACTATATTTTGTGTTTTTGAACGCATGAAAATAATACAAGTATTATTGCGCATTAACTATATTTTGTGTTTTTGAACCCATGAAAATAATACAAGTATTATTGCGCATTAACTATATTTTGTGTTTTTGAATGCATGAAAATGTTACAAGTATTCTTGCACATTAAAATGAGCATTAACTGTATTTTGTGTTTTTGAACTCATGAAAATAATACAAGTATTATTGCGCATTAACTATATTTTGTGTTTTTGAATGCATGAAAATAATACAAGTATTATTGCGCATTAACTATATTTTGTGTTTTTGAATCCATGAAAACAATACAAGTATTATTGCGCATTAACTATATTTTGTGTTTTTGAATGCATGAAAATGCATGAAAATGTTACAAGTATTCTTGCACATTAAAATGAGCATTAACTGTATTTTGTGTTTTTGAACCCATGAAAATAATACAAGTATTATTGCGCATTAACTATATTTTGTGTTTTTGAACCCATGAAAATAATACAAGTATTATTGCGCATTAACTATATTTTGTGTTTTTGAACCCATGAAAATAATACAAGTATTATTGCGCATTAACTATATTTTGTGTTTTTGAATGCATGAAAATGCATGAAAATATTACAAGTATTCTTGCACATTAAAATGAGCATTAACTGTATTTTGTGTTTTTGAACTCATGAAAATAATACAAGTATTATTGCGCATTAACTATATTTTGTGTTTTTGAATGCATGAAAATGCATGAAAATGTTAAAAGTATTCTTGCACATTAAAATGAGCATTAACTATATTTTGTGTTTTTGAATGCATGAAAATGTTACAAGTATTCTTGCACATTAAAATGAGCATTAACTGTATTTTGTGTTTTTGAACCCATGAAAATAATACAAGTATTATTGCGCATTAACTATATTTTGTGTTTTTGAACCCATGAAAATAATACAAGTATTATTGCGCATTAACTATATTTTGTGTTTTTGAATCCATGAAAATAATACAAGTATTATTGCGCATTAACTATATTTTGTGTTTTTGAATGCATGAAAATAATACAAGTATTATTGCGCATTAACTATATTTTGTGTTTTTGAACCCATGAAAATAATACAAGTATTATTGCGCATTAACTATATTTTGTGTTTTTGAATGCATGAAAATGCATGAAAATATTACAAGTATTCTTGCACATTAAAATGAGCATTAACTGTATTTTGTGTTTTTGAACTCATGAAAATAATACAAGTATTATTGCGCATTAACTATATTTTGTGTTTTTGAACCCTTGAAAATAATACAAGTATTATTGCGCATTAACTATATTTTGTGTTTTTGAACCCATGAAAATAATACAAGTATTATTGCGCATTAACTATATTTTGTGTTTTTGAATGCATGAAAATGCATGAAAATGTTAAAAGTATTCTTGCACATTAAAATGAGCATTAACTATATTTTGTGTTTTGGAATCCATGAAAACAATACAAGTATTATTGCGCATTAACTATATTTTGTGTTTTTGAACCCATGAAAATAATACAAGTATTATTGCGCATTAACTATATTTTGTGTTTTTGAATGCATGAAAATGCATGAAAATATTACAAGTATTCTTGCACATTAAAATGAGCATTAACTGTATTTTGTGTTTTTGAACTCATGAAAATAATACAAGTATTATTGCGCATTAACTATATTTTGTGTTTTTGAATGCATGAAAATGCAAGAAAATGTTAAAAGTATTCTTGCACATTAAAATGAGCATTAACTATATTTTGTGTTTTTGAATGCATGAAAATGTTACAAGTATTCTTGCACATTAAAATGAGCATTAACTGTATTTTGTGTTTTTGAACTCATGAAAATAATACAAGTATTATTGCGCATTAACTATATTTTGTGTTTTTGAATGCATGAAAATAATACAAGTATTATTGCGCATTAACTATATTTTGTGTTTTTGAACCCATGAAAATAATACAAGTATTATTGCGCATTAACTATATTTTGTGTTTTTGAATGCATGAAAATGCATGAAAATATTACAAGTATTCTTGCACATTAAAATGAGCATTAACTGTATTTTGTGTTTTTGAACTCATGAAAATAATACAAGTATTATTGCGCATTAACTATATTTTGTGTTTTTGAATGCATGAAAATGCAAGAAAATGTTAAAAGTATTCTTGCACATTAAAATGAGCATTAACTATATTTTGTGTTTTTGAATGCATGAAAATGTTACAAGTATTCTTGCACATTAAAATGAGCATTAACTGTATTTTGTGTTTTTGAACCCATGAAAATAATACAAGTATTATTGCGCATTAAATATATTTTGTGTTTTTGAACCCATGAAAATAATACAAGTATTATTGCGCATTAACTATATTTTGTGTTTTTGAATCCATGAAAATAATACAAGTATTATTGCGCATTAACTATATTTTGTGTTTTTGAACCCATGAAAATAATACAAGTATTATTGCGCATTAACTATATTTTGTGTTTTTGAATGCATGAAAATGTTACAAGTATTCTTGCACATTAAAATGAGCATTAACTGTATTTTGTGTTTTTGAACTCATGAAAATAATACAAGTATTATTGCGCATTAACTATATTTTGTGTTTTTGAATGCATGAAAATAATACAAGTATTATTGCGCATTAACTATATTTTGTGTTTTTGAACCCATGAAAATAATACAAGTATTATTGCGCATTAACTATATTTTGTGTTTTTGAATGCATGAAAATGCATGAAAATATTACAAGTATTCTTGCACATTAAAATGAGCATTAACTGTATTTTGTGTTTTTGAACTCATGAAAATAATATAAGTATTATTGCGCATTAACTATATTTTGTGTTTTTGAACCCATGAAATTAATACAAGTATTATTGCGCATTAACTATATTTTGTGTTTTTGAATGCATGAAAATGCATGAAAATATTACAAGTATTCTTGCACATTAAAATGAGCATTAACTGTATTTTGTGTTTTTGAACTCATGAAAATAATACAAGTATTATTGCGCATTAACTATATTTTGTGTTTTTGAACCCTTGAAAATAATACAAGTATTATTGCGCATTAACTATATTTTGTGTTTTTGAACCCATGAAAATAATACAAGTATTATTGCGCATTAACTATATTTTGTGTTTTTGAATGCATGAAAATGCATGAAAATGTTAAAAGTATTCTTGCACATTAAAATGAGCATTAACTATATTTTGTGTTTTTGAATCCATGAAAACAATACAAGTATTATTGCGCATTAACTATATTTTGTGTTTTTGAACCCTTGAAAATAATACAAGTATTATTGCGCATTAACTATATTTTGTGTTTTTGAACCCATGAAAATAATACAAGTATTATTGCGCATTAACTATATTTTGTGTTTTTGAATGCATGAAAATGCATGAAAATGTTAAAAGTATTCTTGCACATTAAAATGAGCATTAACTATATTTTGTGTTTTTGAATGCATGAAAATGTTACAAGTATTCTTGCACATTAAAATGAGCATTAACTGTATTTTGTGTTTTTGAACCCATGAAAATAATACAAGTATTATTGCGCATTAACTATATTTTGTGTTTTTGAACCCATGAAAATAATACAAGTATTATTGCGCATTAACTATATTTTGTGTTTTTGAACCCATGAAAATAATACAAGTATTATTGCGCATTAACTATATTTTGTGTTTTTGAATGCATGAAAATGCATGAAAATATTACAAGTATTCTTGCACATTAAAATGAGCATTAACTGTATTTTGTGTTTTTGAACTCATGAAAATAATACAAGTATTATTGCGCATTAACTATATTTTGTGTTTTTGAATGCATGAAAATGCAAGAAAATGTTAAAAGTATTCTTGCACATTAAAATGAGCATTAACTATATTTTGTGTTTTTGAATGCATGAAAATGTTACAAGTATTCTTGCACATTAAAATGAGCATTAACTGTATTTTGTGTTTTTGAACCCATGAAAATAATACAAGTATTATTGCGCATTAACTATATTTTGTGTTTTTGAACCCATGAAAATAATACAAGTATTATTGCGCATTAACTATATTTTGTGTTTTTGAATGCATGAAAATGCATGAAAATGTTAAAAGTATTCTTGCACATTAAAATGAGCATTAACTATATTTTGTGTTTTTGAACCCATGAAAATAATACAAGTAATATTGCGCATTAACTATATTTTGTGTTTTTGAACCCATGAAAATAATACAAGTATTATTGCGCATTAACTATATTTTGTGTTTTTGAACCCATGAAAATAATACAAGTATTATTGCGCATTAACTATATTTTGTGTTTTTGAATCCATGAAAATAATACAAGTATTATTGCGCATTAACTATATTTTGTGTTTTTGAACCCATGAAAATAATACAAGTATTATTGCGCATTAACTATATTTTGTGTTTTTGAATGCATGAAAATGTTACAAGTATTCTTGCACATTAAAATGAGCATTAACTGTATTTTGTGTTTTTGAACTCATGAAAATAATACAAGTATTATTGCGCATTAACTATATTTTGTGTTTTTGAATGCATGAAAATAATACAAGTATTATTGCGCATTAACTATATTTTGTGTTTTTGAACCCATGAAAATAATACAAGTATTATTGCGCATTAACTATATTTTGTGTTTTTGAATGCATGAAAATGCATGAAAATATTACAAGTATTCTTGCACATTAAAATGAGCATTAACTGTATTTTGTGTTTTTGAACTCATGAAAATAATACAAGTATTATTGCGCATTAACTATATTTTGTGTTTTTGAACCCATGAAAATAATACAAGTATTATTGCGCATTAACTATATTTTGTGTTTTTGAATGCATGAAAATGCATGAAAATATTACAAGTATTCTTGCACATTAAAATGAGCATTAACTGTATTTTGTGTTTTTGAACTCATGAAAATAATACAAGTATTATTGCGCATTAACTATATTTTGTGTTTTTGAATGCATGAAAATGCAAGAAAATGTTAAAAGTATTCTTGCACATTAAAATGAGCATTAACTATATTTTGTGTTTTTGAATGCATGAAAATGTTACAAGTATTCTTGCACATTAAAATGAGCATTAACTGTATTTTGTGTTTTTGAACCCATGAAAATAATACAAGTATTATTGCGCATTAACTATATTTTGTGTTTTTGAACCCATGAAAATAATACAAGTATTATTGCGCATTAACTATATTTTGTGTTTTTGAACCCTTGAAAATAATACAAGTATTATTGCGCATTAACTATATTTTGTGTTTTTGAACCCATGAAAATAATACAAGTATTATTGCGCATTAACTATATTTTGTGTTTTTGAATGCATGAAAATGCATGAAAATGTTAAAAGTATTCTTGCACATTAAAATGAGCATTAACTATATTTTGTGTTTTTGAATCCATGAAAACAATACAAGTATTATTGCGCATTAACTATATTTTGTGTTTTTGAACCCATGAAAATAATACAAGTATTATTGCGCATTAACTATATTTTGTGTTTTTGAATGCATGAAAATGCATGAAAATGTTAAAAGTATTCTTGCACATTAAAATGAGCATTAACTATATTTTGTGTTTTTGAACGCATGAAAATAATACAAGTATTATTGCGCATTAACTATATTTTGTGTTTTTGAACCCATGAAAATAATACAAGTATTATTGCGCATTAACTATATTTTGTGTTTTTGAATGCATGAAAATGTTACAAGTATTCTTGCACATTAAAATGAGCATTAACTGTATTTTGTGTTTTTGAACTCATGAAAATAATACAAGTATTATTGCGCATTAACTATATTTTGTGTTTTTGAATGCATGAAAATAATACAAGTATTATTGCGCATTAACTATATTTTGTGTTTTTGAATCCATGAAAACAATACAAGTATTATTGCGCATTAACTATATTTTGTGTTTTTGAATGCATGAAAATGCATGAAAATGTTACAAGTATTCTTGCACATTAAAATGAGCATTAACTGTATTTTGTGTTTTTGAACCCATGAAAATAATACAAGTATTATTGCGCATTAACTATATTTTGTGTTTTTGAATCCATGAAAATAATACAAGTATTATTGCGCATTAACTATATTTTGTGTTTTTGAACCCATGAAAATAATACAAGTATTATTGCGCATTAACTATATTTTGTGTTTTTGAATGCATGAAAATGTTACAAGTATTCTTGCACATTAAAATGAGCATTAACTGTATTTTGTGTTTTTGAACTCATGAAAATAATACAAGTATTATTGCGCATTAACTATATTTTGTGTTTTTGAATGCATGAAAATAATACAAGTATTATTGCGCATTAACTATATTTTGTGTTTTTGAACCCATGAAAATAATACAAGTATTATTGCGCATTAACTATATTTTGTGTTTTTGAATGCATGAAAATGCATGAAAATATTACAAGTATTCTTGCACATTAAAATGAGCATTAACTGTATTTTGTGTTTTTGAACTCATGAAAATAATACAAGTATTATTGCGCATTAACTATATTTTGTGTTTTTGAACCCATGAAAATAATACAAGTATTATTGCGCATTAACTATATTTTGTGTTTTTGAATGCATGAAAATGCATGAAAATATTACAAGTATTCTTGCACATTAAAATGAGCATTAACTGTATTTTGTGTTTTTGAACTCATGAAAATAATACAAGTATTATTGCGCATTAACTATATTTTGTGTTTTTGAATGCATGAAAATGCAAGAAAATGTTAAAAGTATTCTTGCACATTAAAATGAGCATTAACTATATTTTGTGTTTTTGAATGCATGAAAATGTTACAAGTATTCTTGCACATTAAAATGAGCATTAACTGTATTTTGTGTTTTTGAACCCATGAAAATAATACAAGTATTATTGCGCATTAACTATATTTTGTGTTTTTGAACCCATGAAAATAATACAAGTATTATTGCGCATTAACTATATTTTGTGTTTTTGAACCCTTGAAAATAATACAAGTATTATTGCGCATTAACTATATTTTGTGTTTTTGAACCCATGAAAATAATACAAGTATTATTGCGCATTAACTATATTTTGTGTTTTTGAATGCATGAAAATGCATGAAAATGTTAAAAGTATTCTTGCACATTAAAATGAGCATTAACTATATTTTGTGTTTTTGAATCCATGAAAACAATACAAGTATTATTGCGCATTAACTATATTTTGTGTTTTTGAACCCATGAAAATAATACAAGTATTATTGCGCATTAACTATATTTTGTGTTTTTGAATGCATGAAAATGCATGAAAATGTTAAAAGTATTCTTGCACATTAAAATGAGCATTAACTATATTTTGTGTTTTTGAACGCATGAAAATAATACAAGTATTATTGCGCATTAACTATATTTTGTGTTTTTGAACCCATGAAAATAATACAAGTATTATTGCGCATTAACTATATTTTGTGTTTTTGAATGCATGAAAATGTTACAAGTATTCTTGCACATTAAAATGAGCATTAACTGTATTTTGTGTTTTTGAACTCATGAAAATAATACAAGTATTATTGCGCATTAACTATATTTTGTGTTTTTGAATGCATGAAAATAATACAAGTATTATTGCGCATTAACTATATTTTGTGTTTTTGAATCCATGAAAACAATACAAGTATTATTGCGCATTAACTATATTTTGTGTTTTTGAATGCATGAAAATGCATGAAAATGTTACAAGTATTCTTGCACATTAAAATGAGCATTAACTGTATTTTGTGTTTTTGAACCCATGAAAATAATACAAGTATTATTGCGCATTAACTATATTTTGTGTTTTTGAACCCATGAAAATAATACAAGTATTATTGCGCATTAACTATATTTTGTGTTTTTGAACCCATGAAAATAATACAAGTATTATTGCGCATTAACTATATTTTGTGTTTTTGAATGCATGAAAATGCATGAAAATATTACAAGTATTCTTGCACATTAAAATGAGCATTAACTGTATTTTGTGTTTTTGAACTCATGAAAATAATACAAGTATTATTGCGCATTAACTATATTTTGTGTTTTTGAATGCATGAAAATGCATGAAAATGTTAAAAGTATTCTTGCACATTAAAATGAGCATTAACTATATTTTGTGTTTTTGAATGCATGAAAATGTTACAAGTATTCTTGCACATTAAAATGAGCATTAACTGTATTTTGTGTTTTTGAACCCATGAAAATAATACAAGTATTATTGCGCATTAACTATATTTTGTGTTTTTGAACCCATGAAAATAATACAAGTATTATTGCGCATTAACTATATTTTGTGTTTTTGAATCCATGAAAATAATACAAGTATTATTGCGCATTAACTATATTTTGTGTTTTTGAATGCATGAAAATAATACAAGTATTATTGCGCATTAACTATATTTTGTGTTTTTGAACCCATGAAAATAATACAAGTATTATTGCGCATTAACTATATTTTGTGTTTTTGAATGCATGAAAATGCATGAAAATATTACAAGTATTCTTGCACATTAAAATGAGCATTAACTGTATTTTGTGTTTTTGAACTCATGAAAATAATACAAGTATTATTGCGCATTAACTATATTTTGTGTTTTTGAACCCTTGAAAATAATACAAGTATTATTGCGCATTAACTATATTTTGTGTTTTTGAACCCATGAAAATAATACAAGTATTATTGCGCATTAACTATATTTTGTGTTTTTGAATGCATGAAAATGCATGAAAATGTTAAAAGTATTCTTGCACATTAAAATGAGCATTAACTATATTTTGTGTTTTGGAATCCATGAAAACAATACAAGTATTATTGCGCATTAACTATATTTTGTGTTTTTGAACCCATGAAAATAATACAAGTATTATTGCGCATTAACTATATTTTGTGTTTTTGAATGCATGAAAATGCATGAAAATATTACAAGTATTCTTGCACATTAAAATGAGCATTAACTGTATTTTGTGTTTTTGAACTCATGAAAATAATACAAGTATTATTGCGCATTAACTATATTT
Organism: Ornithomya fringillina; assembly: GCA_963978525.1. Taxonomy (NCBI): domain Eukaryota; kingdom Metazoa; phylum Arthropoda; class Insecta; order Diptera; family Hippoboscidae; genus Ornithomya; species Ornithomya fringillina. The sequence continues at coordinate 13,006,507 of OZ021694.1, forward strand.
TGTGTTTTTGAATGCATGAAAATGCAAGAAAATGTTAAAAGTATTCTTGCACATTAAAATGAGCATTAACTATATTTTGTGTTTTTGAATGCATGAAAATGTTACAAGTATTCTTGCACATTAAAATGAGCATTAACTGTATTTTGTGTTTTTGAACTCATGAAAATAATACAAGTATTATTGCGCATTAACTATATTTTGTGTTTTTGAATGCATGAAAATAATACAAGTATTATTGCGCATTAACTATATTTTGTGTTTTTGAACCCATGAAAATAATACAAGTATTATTGCGCATTAACTATATTTTGTGTTTTTGAATGCATGAAAATGCATGAAAATGTTAAAAGTATTCTTGCACATTAAAATGAGCATTAACTATATTTTGTGTTTTTGAACCCATGAAAATAATACAAGTATTATTGCGCATTAACTATATTTTGTGTTTTTGAATCCATGAAAATAATACAAGTATTATTGCGCATTAACTATATTTTGTGTTTTTGAACCCATGAAAATAATACAAGTATTATTGCGCATTAACTATATTTTGTGTTTTTGAATGCATGAAAATGCATGAAAATATTACAAGTATTCTTTCACATTAAAATGAGCATTAACTGTATTTTGTGTTTTTGAACTCATGAAAATAATACAAGTATTATTGCGCATTAACTATATTTTGTGTTTTTGAATGCATGAAAATGTTAAAAGTATTCTTGCACATTAAAATGAGCATTAACTATATTTTGTGTTTTTGAACGCATGAAAATAATACAAGTATTATTGCGCATTAACTATATTTTGTGTTTTTGAACCCATGAAAATAATACAATTATTATTGCGCATTAACTATATTTTGTGTTTTTGAATGCATGAAAATGCATGAAAATGTTAAAAGTATTCTTGCACATTAAAATGAGCATTAACTATATTTTGTGTTTTTGAACCCATGAAAATAATACAAGTATTATTGCGCATTAACTATATTTTGTGTTTTTGAACCCATGAAAATAATACAAGTATTATTGCGCATTAACTATATTTTGTGTTTTTGAATCCATGAAAATAATACAAGTATTATTGCGCATTAACTATATTTTGTGTTTTTGAACCCATGAAAATAATACAAGTATTATTGCGCATTAACTATATTTTGTGTTTTTGAATGCATGAAAATGTTACAAGTATTCTTGCACATTAAAATGAGCATTAACTGTATTTTGTGTTTTTGAACTCATGAAAATAATACAAGTATTATTGCGCATTAACTATATTTTGTGTTTTTGAATGCATGAAAATGCATGAAAATGTTAAAAGTATTCTTGCACATTAAAATGAGCATTAACTATATTTTGTGTTTTTGAATGCATGAAAATGTTACAAGTATTCTTGCACATTAAAATGAGCATTAACTGTATTTTGTGTTTTTGAACCCATGAAAATAATACAAGTATTATTGCGCATTAACTATATTTTGTGTTTTTGAACCCATGAAAATAATACAAGTATTATTGCGCATTAACTATATTTTGTGTTTTTGAATCCATGAAAATAATACAAGTATTATTGCGCATTAACTATATTTTGTGTTTTTGAATGCATTAAAATAATACAAGTATTATTGCGCATTAACTATATTTTGTGTTTTTGAACCCATGAAAATAATACAAGTATTATTGCGCATTAACTATATTTTGTGTTTTTGAATGCATGAAAATGCATGAAAATATTACAAGTATTCTTGCACATTAAAATGAGCATTAACTGTATTTTGTGTTTTTGAACTCATGAAAATAATACAAGTATTATTGCGCATTAACTATATTTTGTGTTTTTGAACCCTTGAAAATAATACAAGTATTATTGCGCATTAACTATATTTTGTGTTTTTGAACCCATGAAAATAATACAAGTATTATTGCGCATTAACTATATTTTGTGTTCTTGAATGCATGAAAATGCATGAAAATGTTAAAAGTATTCTTGCACATTAAAATGAGCATTAACTATATTTTGTGTTTTTGAATCCATGAAAACAATACAAGTATTATTGCGCATTAACTATATTTTGTGTTTTTGAACCCATGAAAATAATACAAGTATTATTGCGCATTAACTATATTTTGTGTTTTTGAATGCATGAAAATGCATGAAAATGTTAAAAGTATTCTTGCACATTAAAATGAGCATTAACTATATTTTGTGTTTTTGAACGCATGAAAATAATACAAGTATTATTGCGCATTAACTATATTTTGTGTTTTTGAACCCATGAAAATAATACAAGTATTATTGCGCATTAACTATATTTTGTGTTTTTGAATGCATGAAAATGTTACAAGTATTCTTGCACATTAAAATGAGCATTAACTGTATTTTGTGTTTTTGAACTCATGAAAATAATACAAGTATTATTGCGCATTAACTATATTTTGTGTTTTTGAATGCATGAAAATAATACAAGTATTATTGCGCATTAACTATATTTTGTGTTTTTGAACCCATGAAAATAATACAAGTATTATTGCGCATTAACTATATTTTGTGTTTTTGAATGCATGAAAATGCATGAAAATGTTAAAAGTATTCTTGCACATTAAAATGAGCATTAACTATATTTTGTGTTTTTGAACCCATGAAAATAATACAAGTATTATTGCGCATTAACTATATTTTGTGTTTTTGAATCCATGAAAATAATACAAGTATTATTGCGCATTAACTATATTTTGTGTTTTTGAACCCATGAAAATAATACAAGTATTATTGCGCATTAACTATATTTTGTGTTTTTGAATGCATGAAAATGCATGAAAATATTACAAGTATTCTTGCACATTAAAATGAGCATTAACTGTATTTTGTGTTTTTGAACTCATGAAAATAATACAAGTATTATTGCGCATTAACTATATTTTGTGTTTTTGAATGCATGAAAATGTTAAAAGTATTCTTGCACATTAAAATGAGCATTAACTATATTTTGTGTTTTTGAACGCATGAAAATAATACAAGTATTATTGCGCATTAACTATATTTTGTGTTTTTGAACCCATGAAAATAATACAAGTATTATTGCGCATTAACTATATTTTGTGTTTTTGAATGCATGAAAATGCATGAAAATGTTAAAAGTATTCTTGCACATTAAAATGAGCATTAACTATATTTTGTGTTTTTGAACCCATGAAAATAATACAAGTATTATTGCGCATTAACTATATTTTGTGTTTTTGAACCCATGAAAATAATACAAGTATTATTGCGCATTAACTATATTTTGTGTTTTTGAACCCATGAAAATAATACAAGTATTATTGCGCATTAACTATATTTTGTGTTTTTGAATGCATGAAAATGCATGAAAATATTACAAGTATTCTTGCACATTAAAATGAGCATTAACTGTATTTTGTGTTTTTGAACTCATGAAAATAATACAAGTATTATTGCGCATTAACTATATTTTGTGTTTTTGAACCCTTGAAAATAATACAAGTATTATTGCGCATTAACTATATTTTGTGTTTTTGAACCCATGAAAATAATACAAGTATTATTGCGCATTAACTATATTTTGTGTTTTTGAATGCATGAAAATGTTAAAAGTATTCTTGCACATTAAAATGAGCATTAACTATATTTTGTGTTTTTGAACGCATGAAAATAATACAAGTATTATTGCGCATTAACTATATTTTGTGTTTTTGAACCCATGAAAATAATACAAGTATTATTGCGCATTAACTATATTTTGTGTTTTTGAATGCATGAAAATGCATGAAAATGTTACAAGTATTCTTGCACATTAAAATGAGCATTAACTGTATTTTGTGTTTTTGAACTCATGAAAATAATACAAGTATTATTGCGCATTTTGTGTTTTTGAACCCTTGAAAATAATACAAGTATTATTGCGCATTAACTATATTTTGTGTTTTTGAACCCATGAAAATAATACAAGTATTATTGCGCATTAACTATATTTTGTGTTTTTGAATGCATGAAAATGCATGAAAATGTTAAAAGTATTCTTGCACATTAAAATGAGCATTAACTATATTTTGTGTTTTTGAACCCATGAAAATAATACAAGTATTATTGCGCATTAACTATATTTTGTGTTTTTGAATCCATGAAAATAATACAAGTATTATTGCGCATTAACTATATTTTGTGTTTTTGAACCCATGAAAATAATACAAGTATTATTACGCATTAACTATATTTTGTGTTTTTGAATGCATGAAAATGCATGAAAATATTACAAGTATTCTTGCACATTAAAATGAGCATTAACTGTATTTTGTGTTTTTGAACCCATGAAAATAATACAAGTATTATTGCGCATTAACTATATTTTGTGTTTTTGAATGCATGAAAATGCATGAAAATGTTAAAAGTATTCTTGCACATTAAAATGAGCATTAACTATATTTTGTGTTTTTGAATGCATGAAAACAATACAAGTATTATTGCGCATTAACTATATTTTGTGTTTTTGAACCCATGAAAATAATACAAGTATTATTGCGCATTAACTATATTTTGTGTTTTTGAATGCATGAAAATGCATGAAAATGTTAAAAGTATTCTTGCACATTAAAATGAGCATTAACTATATTTTGTGTTTTTGAACGCATGAAAATAATACAAGTATTATTGCGCATTAACTATATTTTGTGTTTTTGAACGCATGAAAATAATACAAGTATTATTGCGCATTAACTATATTTTGTGTTTTTGAATGCATGAAAATGCATGAAAATGTTAAAAGTATTCTAGCACATTAAAATGAGCATTAACTATATTTTGTGTTTTTGAACCCATGAAAATAATACAAGTATTATTGCGCATTAACTGTATTTTGTGTTTTTGAATGCATGAAAATGCATGAAAATGTTAAAAGTATTCTTGCACATTAAAATGAGCATTAACTATATTTTGTGTTTTTGAACCCATGAAAATAATACAAGTATTATTGCGCATTAACTATATTTTGTGTTTTTGAATGCATGAAAATGCATGAAAATGTTAAAAGTATTCTTGCACATTAAAATGAGCATTAACTATATTTTGTGTTTTTAAACCCATGAAAATAATACAAGTATTATAGCGCATTAACTATATTTTGTGTTTTTGAATGCATGAAAATGCATGAAAATGTTAAAAGTATTCTTGCACATTAAAATGAGCATTAACTATATTTTGTGTTTTTGAACGCATGAAAATAATACAAGTATTATTGCGCATTAACTATATTTTGTGTTTTTGAACCCATGAAAATAATACAAGTATTATTGCGCATTAACTATATTTTGTGTTTTTGAATGCATGAAAATGTTACAAGTATTCTTGCACATTAAAATGAGCATTAACTATATTTTGTGTTTTTGAACCCATGAAAATAATACAAGTATTATTGCGCATTAACTATATTTTGTGTTTTTGAATGCATGAAAATGCATGAAAATGTTAAAAGTATTCTTGCACATTAAAATGAGCATTAACTATATTTTGTGTTTTTAAACCCATGAAAATAATACAAGTATTATTGCGCATTAACTATATTTTGTGTTTTTGAATGCATGAAAATGCATGAAAATGTTAAAAGTATTCTTGCACATTAAAATGAGCATTAACTATATTTTGTGTTTTTGAACGCATGAAAATAATACAAGTGTTATTGCGCATTAACTATATTTTGTGTTTTTGAACCCATGAAAATAATACAAGTATTATTGCGCATTAACTATATTTTGTGTTTTTGAATGCATGAAAATGCATGAAAATGTTAAAAGTATTCTTGCACATTAAAATGAGCATTAACTATATTTTGTGTTTTTAAACCCATGAAAATAATACAAGTATTATTGCGCATTAACTATATTTTGTGTTTTTGAATGCATGAAAATGCATGAAAATGTTAAAAGTATTCTTGCACATTAAAATGAGCATTAACTATATTTTGTGTTTTTGAACGCATGAAAATAATACAAGTATTATTGCGCATTAACTATATTTTGTGTTTTTGAACCCATGAAAATAATACAAGTATTATTGCGCATTAACTATATTTTGTGTTTTTGAATGCATGAAAATGCATGAAAATGTTAAAAGTATTCTAGCACATTAAAATGAGCATTAACTATATTTTGTGTTTTTGAACCCATGAAAATAATACAAGTATTATTGCGCATTAACTGTATTTTGTGTTTTTGAATGCATGAAAATGCATGAAAATGTTAAAAGTATTCTTGCACATTAAAATGAGCATTAACTATATTTTGTGTTTTTGAACCCATGAAAATAATACAAGTATTATTGCGCATTAACTATATTTTATGTTTTTGAATGCATGAAAATGCATGAAAATGTTAAAAGTATTCTTGCACATTAAAATGAGCATTAACTATATTTTGTGTTTTTAAACCCATGAAAATAATACAAGTATTATTGCGCATTAACTATATTTTGTGTTTTTGAATGCATGAAAATGCATGAAAATGTTAAAAGTATTCTTGCACATTAAAATGAGCATTAACTATATTTTGTGTTTTTGAACGCATGAAAATAATACAAGTATTATTGCGCATTAACTATATTTTGTGTTTTTGAACCCATGAAAATAATACAAGTATTATTGCGCATTAACTGTATTTTGTGTTTTTGAATGCATGAAAATGCATGAAAATGTTAAAAGTATTCTTGCACATTAAAATGAGCATTAACTATATTTTGTGTTTTTGAACCCATGAAAATAATACAAGTATTATTGCGCATTAACTATATTTTGTGTTTTTGAATGCATGAAAATGCATGAAAATGTTAAAAGTATTCTTGCACATTAAAATGAGCATTAACTATATTTTGTGTTTTTAAACCCATGAAAATAATACAAGTATTATTGCGCATTAACTATATTTTGTGTTTTTGAATGCATGAAAATGCATGAAAATGTTAAAAGTATTCTTGCACATTAAAATGAGCATTAACTATATTTTGTGTTTTTGAACCCATGAAAATAATACAAGTATTATTGCGCATTAACTATATTTTGTGTTTTTGAATGCATGAAAATGCATGAAAATGTTACAAGTATTCTTGCACATTAAAATGAGCATTAACTGTATTTTGTGTTTTTGAACTCATGAAAATAATACAAGTATTATTGCGCATTAACTATATTTTGTGTTTTTGAACCCATGAAAATAATACAAGTATTATTGCGCATTAACTATATTTTGTGTTTTTGAACCCATGAAAATAATACAAGTATTATTGCGCATTAACTATATTTTGTGTTTTTGAATGCATGAAAATGCATGAAAATGTTAAAAGTATTCTAGCACATTAAAATGAGCATTAACTATATTTTGTGTTTTTGAACCCATGAAAATAATACAAGTATTATTGCGCATTAACTATATTTTGTGTTTTTGAATGCATGAAAATGCATGAAAATGTTAAAAGTATTCTTGCACATTAAAATGAGCATTAACTATATTTTGTGTTTTTGAACCCATGAAAATAATACAAGTATTATTGCGCATTAACTATATTTTGTGTTTTTGAACCCATGAAAATAATACAAGTATTATTGCGCATTAACTATATTTTGTGTTTTTGAATGCATGAAAATGCATGAAAATGTTAAAAGTATTCTAGCACATTAAAATGAGCATTAACTATATTTTGTGTTTTTGAACCCATGAAAATAATACAAGTATTATTGCGCATTAACTATATTTTGTGTTTTTGAATGCATGAAAATGCATGAAAATGTTAAAAGTATTCTAGCACATTAAAATGAGCATTAACTATATTTTGTGTTTTTGAACCCATGAAAATAATACAAGTATTATTGCGCATTAACTATATTTTGTGTTTTTGAACCCATGAAAATAATACAAGTATTATTGCGCATTAACTATATTTTGTGTTTTTGAATGCATGAAAATGCATGAAAATATTACAAGTATTCTTGCACATTAAAATGAGCATTAACTGTATTTTGTGTTTTTGAACTCATGAAAATAATACAAGTATTATTGCGCATTAACTATATTTTGTGTTTTTGAACCCTTGAAAATAATACAAGTATTATTGCGCATTAACTATATTTTGTGTTTTTGAACCCATGAAAATAATACAAGTATTATTGCGCATTAACTATATTTTGTGTTTTTGAATGCATGAAAATGCATGAAAATGTTAAAAGTATTCTTGCACATTAAAATGAGCATTAACTATATTTTGTGTTTTTGAATCCATGAAAACAATACAAGTATTATTGCGCATTAACTATATTTTGTGTTTTTGAACCCATGAAAATAATACAAGTATTATTGCGCATTAACTATATTTTGTGTTTTTGAATGCATGAAAATGCATGAAAATGTTAAAAGTATTCTTGCACATTAAAATGAGCATTAACTATATTTTGTGTTTTTGAACGCATGAAAATAATACAAGTATTATTGCGCATTAACTATATTTTGTGTTTTTGAACCCATGAAAATAATACAAGTATTATTGCGCATTAACTATATTTTGTGTTTTTGAATGCATGAAAATGTTACAAGTATTCTTGCACATTAAAATGAGCATTAACTGTATTTTGTGTTTTTGAACTCATGAAAATAATACAAGTATTATTGCGCATTAACTATATTTTGTGTTTTTGAATGCATGAAAATAATACAAGTATTATTGCGCATTAACTATATTTTGTGTTTTTGAATCCATGAAAACAATACAAGTATTATTGCGCATTAACTATATTTTGTGTTTTTGAATGCATGAAAATGCATGAAAATGTTACAAGTATTCTTGCACATTAAAATGAGCATTAACTGTATTTTGTGTTTTTGAACCCATGAAAATAATACAAGTATTATTGCGCATTAACTATATTTTGTGTTTTTGAACCCATGAAAATAATACAAGTATTATTGCGCATTAACTATATTTTGTGTTTTTGAACCCATGAAAATAATACAAGTATTATTGCGCATTAACTATATTTTGTGTTTTTGAATGCATGAAAATGCATGAAAATATTACAAGTATTCTTGCACATTAAAATGAGCATTAACTGTATTTTGTGTTTTTGAACTCATGAAAATAATACAAGTATTATTGCGCATTAACTATATTTTGTGTTTTTGAATGCATGAAAATGCATGAAAATGTTAAAAGTATTCTTGCACATTAAAATGAGCATTAACTATATTTTGTGTTTTTGAATGCATGAAAATGTTACAAGTATTCTTGCACATTAAAATGAGCATTAACTGTATTTTGTGTTTTTGAACCCATGAAAATAATACAAGTATTATTGCGCATTAACTATATTTTGTGTTTTTGAACCCATGAAAATAATACAAGTATTATTGCGCATTAACTATATTTTGTGTTTTTGAATCCATGAAAATAATACAAGTATTATTGCGCATTAACTATATTTTGTGTTTTTGAATGCATGAAAATAATACAAGTATTATTGCGCATTAACTATATTTTGTGTTTTTGAACCCATGAAAATAATACAAGTATTATTGCGCATTAACTATATTTTGTGTTTTTGAATGCATGAAAATGCATGAAAATATTACAAGTATTCTTGCACATTAAAATGAGCATTAACTGTATTTTGTGTTTTTGAACTCATGAAAATAATACAAGTATTATTGCGCATTAACTATATTTTGTGTTTTTGAACCCTTGAAAATAATACAAGTATTATTGCGCATTAACTATATTTTGTGTTTTTGAACCCATGAAAATAATACAAGTATTATTGCGCATTAACTATATTTTGTGTTTTTGAATGCATGAAAATGCATGAAAATGTTAAAAGTATTCTTGCACATTAAAATGAGCATTAACTATATTTTGTGTTTTGGAATCCATGAAAACAATACAAGTATTATTGCGCATTAACTATATTTTGTGTTTTTGAACCCATGAAAATAATACAAGTATTATTGCGCATTAACTATATTTTGTGTTTTTGAATGCATGAAAATGCATGAAAATATTACAAGTATTCTTGCACATTAAAATGAGCATTAACTGTATTTTGTGTTTTTGAACCCATGAAAATAATACAAGTATTATTGCGCATTAACTATATTTTGTGTTTTTGAATGCATGAAAATGCATGAAAATGTTACAAGTATTCTTGCACATTAAAATGAGCATTAACTATATTTTGTGTTTTTCAACCCATGAAAATAATACAAGTATTATTGCGCATTAACTATATTTTGTGTTTTTGAATGCATGAAAATGCAAGAAAATGTTAAAAGTATTCTTGCACATTAAAATGAGCATTAACTATATTTTGTGTTTTTGAATGCATGAAAATGTTACAAGTATTCTTGCACATTAAAATGAGCATTAACTGTATTTTGTGTTTTTGAACTCATGAAAATAATACAAGTATTATTGCGCATTAACTATATTTTGTGTTTTTGAATGCATGAAAATAATACAAGTATTATTGCGCATTAACTATATTTTGTGTTTTTGAACCCATGAAAATAATACAAGTATTATTGCGCATTAACTATATTTTGTGTTTTTGAATGCACGAAAATGCATGAAAATGTTAAAAGTATTCTTGCACATTAAAATGAGCATTAACTATATTTTGTGTTTTTGAACCCATGAAAATAATACAAGTATTATTGCGCATTAACTATATTTTGTGTTTTTGAATGCATGAAAATGCATGAAAATGTTACAAGTATTCTTGCACATTAAAATGAGCATTAACTATATTTTGTGTTTTGGAATCCATGAAAACAATACAAGTATTATTGCGCATTAACTATATTTTGTGTTTTTGAACCCATGAAAATAATACAAGTATTATTGCGCATTAACTATATTTTGTGTTTTTGAATGCATGAAAATGCATGAAAATATTACAAGTATTCTTGCACATTAAAATGAGCATTAACTGTATTTTGTGTTTTTGAACCCATGAAAATAATACAAGTATTATTGCGCATTAACTATATTTTGTGTTTTTGAATGCATGAAAATGCATGAAAATGTTACAAGTATTCTTGCACATTAAAATGAGCATTAACTATATTTTGTGTTTTTCAACCCATGAAAATAATACAAGTATTATTGCGCATTAACTATATTTTGTGTTTTTGAATGCATGAAAATGCAAGAAAATGTTAAAAGTATTCTTGCACATTAAAATGAGCATTAACTATATTTTGTGTTTTTGAATGCATGAAAATGTTACAAGTATTCTTGCACATTAAAATGAGCATTAACTGTATTTTGTGTTTTTGAACTCATGAAAATAATACAAGTATTATTGCGCATTAACTATATTTTGTGTTTTTGAATGCATGAAAATAATACAAGTATTATTGCGCATTAACTATATTTTGTGTTTTTGAACCCATGAAAATAATACAAGTATTATTGCGCATTAACTATATTTTGTGTTTTTGAATGCATGAAAATGCATGAAAATGTTAAAAGTATTCTTGCACATTAAAATGAGCATTAACTATATTTTGTGTTTTTGAACCCATGAAAATAATACAAGTATTATTGCGCATTAACTATATTTTGTGTTTTTGAATCCATGAAAATAATACAAGTATTATTGCGCATTAACTATATTTTGTGTTTTTGAACCCATGAAAATAATACAAGTATTATTGCGCATTAACTATATTTTGTGTTTTTGAATGCATGAAAATGCATGAAAATATTACAAGTATTCTTGCACATTAAAATGAGCATTAACTGTATTTTGTGTTTTTGAACTCATGAAAATAATACAAGTATTATTGCGCATTAACTATATTTTGTGTTTTTGAATGCATGAAAATGTTAAAAGTATTCTTGCACATTAAAATGAGCATTAACTATATTTTGTGTTTTTGAACGCATGAAAATAATACAAGTATTATTGCGCATTAACTATATTTTGTGTTTTTGAACCCATGAAAATAATACAAGTATTATTGCGCATTAACTATATTTTGTGTTTTTGAATGCATGAAAATGCATGAAAATGTTAAAAGTATTCTTGCACATTAAAATGAGCATTAACTATATTTTGTGTTTTTGAACCCATGAAAATAATACAAGTATTATTGCGCATTAACTATATTTTGTGTTTTTGAACCCATGAAAATAATACAAGTATTATTGCGCATTAACTATATTTTGTGTTTTTGAATCCATGAAAATAATACAAGTATTATTGCGCATTAACTATATTTTGTGTTTTTGAACCCATGAAAATAATACAAGTATTATTGCGCATTAACTATATTTTGTGTTTTTGAATGCATGAAAATGTTACAAGTATTCTTGCACATTAAAATGAGCATTAACTGTATTTTGTGTTTTTGAACTCATGAAAATAATACAAGTATTATTGCGCATTAACTATATTTTGTGTTTTTGAATGCATGAAAATGCATGAAAATGTTAAAAGTATTCTTGCACATTAAAATGAGCATTAACTATATTTTGTGTTTTTGAATGCATGAAAATGTTACAAGTATTCTTGCACATTAAAATGAGCATTAACTGTATTTTGTGTTTTTGAACCCATGAAAATAATACAAGTATTATTGCGCATTAACTATATTTTGTGTTTTTGAACCCATGAAAATAATACAAGTATTATTGCGCATTAACTATATTTTGTGTTTTTGAATCCATGAAAATAATACAAGTATTATTGCGCATTAACTATATTTTGTGTTTTTGAATGCATTAAAATAATACAAGTATTATTGCGCATTAACTATATTTTGTGTTTTTGAACCCATGAAAATAATACAAGTATTATTGCGCATTAACTATATTTTGTGTTTTTGAATGCATGAAAATGCATGAAAATATTACAAGTATTCTTGCACATTAAAATGAGCATTAACTGTATTTTGTGTTTTTGAACTCATGAAAATAATACAAGTATTATTGCGCATTAACTATATTTTGTGTTTTTGAACCCTTGAAAATAATACAAGTATTATTGCGCATTAACTATATTTTGTGTTTTTGAACCCATGAAAATAATACAAGTATTATTGCGCATTAACTATATTTTGTGTTTTTGAATGCATGAAAATGCATGAAAATGTTAAAAGTATTCTTGCACATTAAAATGAGCATTAACTATATTTTGTGTTTTTGAATCCATGAAAACAATACAAGTATTATTGCGCATTAACTATATTTTGTGTTTTTGAACCCATGAAAATAATACAAGTATTATTGCGCATTAACTATATTTTGTGTTTTTGAATGCATGAAAATGCATGAAAATGTTAAAAGTATTCTTGCACATTAAAATGAGCATTAACTATATTTTGTGTTTTTGAACGCATGAAAATAATACAAGTATTATTGCGCATTAACTATATTTTGTGTTTTTGAACCCATGAAAATAATACAAGTATTATTGCGCATTAACTATATTTTGTGTTTTTGAATGCATGAAAATGTTACAAGTATTCTTGCACATTAAAATGAGCATTAACTGTATTTTGTGTTTTTGAACTCATGAAAATAATACAAGTATTATTGCGCATTAACTATATTTTGTGTTTTTGAATGCATGAAAATAATACAAGTATTATTGCGCATTAACTATATTTTGTGTTTTTGAACCCATGAAAATAATACAAGTATTATTGCGCATTAACTATATTTTGTGTTTTTGAATGCATGAAAATGCATGAAAATGTTAAAAGTATTCTTGCACATTAAAATGAGCATTAACTATATTTTGTGTTTTTGAACCCATGAAAATAATACAAGTATTATTGCGCATTAACTATATTTTGTGTTTTTGAATCCATGAAAATAATACAAGTATTATTGCGCATTAACTATATTTTGTGTTTTTGAACCCATGAAAATAATACAAGTATTATTGCGCATTAACTATATTTTGTGTTTTTGAATGCATGAAAATGCATGAAAATATTACAAGTATTCTTGCACATTAAAATGAGCATTAACTGTATTTTGTGTTTTTGAACTCATGAAAATAATACAAGTATTATTGCGCATTAACTATATTTTGTGTTTTTGAATGCATGAAAATGTTAAAAGTATTCTTGCACATTAAAATGAGCATTAACTATATTTTGTGTTTTTGAACGCATGAAAATAATACAAGTATTATTGCGCATTAACTATATTTTGTGTTTTTGAACCCATGAAAATAATACAAGTATTATTGCGCATTAACTATATTTTGTGTTTTTGAATGCATGAAAATGCATGAAAATGTTAAAAGTATTCTTGCACATTAAAATGAGCATTAACTATATTTTGTGTTTTTGAACCCATGAAAATAATACAAGTATTATTGCGCATTAACTATATTTTGTGTTTTTGAACCCATGAAAATAATACAAGTATTATTGCGCATTAACTATATTTTGTGTTTTTGAACCCATGAAAATAATACAAGTATTATTGCGCATTAACTATATTTTGTGTTTTTGAATGCATGAAAATGCATGAAAATATTACAAGTATTCTTGCACATTAAAATGAGCATTAACTGTATTTTGTGTTTTTGAACTCATGAAAATAATACAAGTATTATTGCGCATTAACTATATTTTGTGTTTTTGAACCCTTGAAAATAATACAAGTATTATTGCGCATTAACTATATTTTGTGTTTTTGAACCCATGAAAATAATACAAGTATTATTGCGCATTAACTATATTTTGTGTTTTTGAATGCATGAAAATGTTAAAAGTATTCTTGCACATTAAAATGAGCATTAACTATATTTTGTGTTTTTGAACGCATGAAAATAATACAAGTATTATTGCGCATTAACTATATTTTGTGTTTTTGAACCCATGAAAATAATACAAGTATTATTGCGCATTAACTATATTTTGTGTTTTTGAATGCATGAAAATGCATGAAAATGTTACAAGTATTCTTGCACATTAAAATGAGCATTAACTGTATTTTGTGTTTTTGAACTCATGAAAATAATACAAGTATTATTGCGCATTTTGTGTTTTTGAACCCTTGAAAATAATACAAGTATTATTGCGCATTAACTATATTTTGTGTTTTTGAACCCATGAAAATAATACAAGTATTATTGCGCATTAACTATATTTTGTGTTTTTGAATGCATGAAAATGCATGAAAATGTTAAAAGTATTCTTGCACATTAAAATGAGCATTAACTATATTTTGTGTTTTTGAACCCATGAAAATAATACAAGTATTATTGCGCATTAACTATATTTTGTGTTTTTGAATCCATGAAAATAATACAAGTATTATTGCGCATTAACTATATTTTGTGTTTTTGAACCCATGAAAATAATACAAGTATTATTACGCATTAACTATATTTTGTGTTTTTGAATGCATGAAAATGCATGAAAATATTACAAGTATTCTTGCACATTAAAATGAGCATTAACTGTATTTTGTGTTTTTGAACCCATGAAAATAATACAAGTATTATTGCGCATTAACTATATTTTGTGTTTTTGAATGCATGAAAATGCATGAAAATGTTAAAAGTATTCTTGCACATTAAAATGAGCATTAACTATATTTTGTGTTTTTGAATGCATGAAAACAATACAAGTATTATTGCGCATTAACTATATTTTGTGTTTTTGAACCCATGAAAATAATACAAGTATTATTGCGCATTAACTATATTTTGTGTTTTTGAATGCATGAAAATGCATGAAAATGTTAAAAGTATTCTTGCACATTAAAATGAGCATTAACTATATTTTGTGTTTTTGAACCCATGAAAATAATACAAGTATTATTGCGCATTAACTATATTTTGTGTTTTTGAACCCATGAAAATAATACAAGTATTATTGCGCATTAACTATATTTTGTGTTTTTGAACCCATGAAAATAATACAAGTATTATTGCGCATTAACTATATTTTGTGTTTTTGAATGCATGAAAATGCATGAAAATATTACAAGTATTCTTGCACATTAAAATGAGCATTAACTGTATTTTGTGTTTTTGAACTCATGAAAATAATACAAGTATTATTGCGCATTAACTATATTTTGTGTTTTTGAACCCTTGAAAATAATACAAGTATTATTGCGCATTAACTATATTTTGTGTTTTTGAACCCATGAAAATAATACAAGTATTATTGCGCATTAACTATATTTTGTGTTTTTGAATGCATGAAAATGTTAAAAGTATTCTTGCACATTAAAATGAGCATTAACTATATTTTGTGTTTTTGAACGCATGAAAATAATACAAGTATTATTGCGCATTAACTATATTTTGTGTTTTTGAACCCATGAAAATAATACAAGTATTATTGCGCATTAACTATATTTTGTGTTTTTGAATGCATGAAAATGCATGAAAATGTTACAAGTATTCTTGCACATTAAAATGAGCATTAACTGTATTTTGTGTTTTTGAACTCATGAAAATAATACAAGTATTATTGCGCATTTTGTGTTTTTGAACCCTTGAAAATAATACAAGTATTATTGCGCATTAACTATATTTTGTGTTTTTGAACCCATGAAAATAATACAAGTATTATTGCGCATTAACTATATTTTGTGTTTTTGAATGCATGAAAATGCATGAAAATGTTAAAAGTATTCTTGCACATTAAAATGAGCATTAACTATATTTTGTGTTTTTGAACCCATGAAAATAATACAAGTATTATTGCGCATTAACTATATTTTGTGTTTTTGAATCCATGAAAATAATACAAGTATTATTGCGCATTAACTATATTTTGTGTTTTTGAACCCATGAAAATAATACAAGTATTATTACGCATTAACTATATTTTGTGTTTTTGAATGCATGAAAATGCATGAAAATATTACAAGTATTCTTGCACATTAAAATGAGCATTAACTGTATTTTGTGTTTTTGAACCCATGAAAATAATACAAGTATTATTGCGCATTAACTATATTTTGTGTTTTTGAATGCATGAAAATGCATGAAAATGTTAAAAGTATTCTTGCACATTAAAATGAGCATTAACTATATTTTGTGTTTTTGAATGCATGAAAACAATACAAGTATTATTGCGCATTAACTATATTTTGTGTTTTTGAACCCATGAAAATAATACAAGTATTATTGCGCATTAACTATATTTTGTGTTTTTGAATGCATGAAAATGCATGAAAATGTTAAAAGTATTCTTGCACTTTAAAATGAGCATTAACTATATTTTGTGTTTTTGAACGCATGAAAATAATACAAGTATTATTGCGCATTAACTATATTTTGTGTTTTTGAACGCATGAAAATAATACAAGTATTATTGCGCATTAACTATATTTTGTGTTTTTGAATGCATGAAAATGCATGAAAATGTTAAAAGTATTCTAGCACATTAAAATGAGCATTAACTATATTTTGTGTTTTTGAACCCATGAAAATAATACAAGTATTATTGCGCATTAACTGTATTTTGTGTTTTTGAATGCATGAAAATGCATGAAAATGTTAAAAGTATTCTTGCACATTAAAATGAGCATTAACTATATTTTGTGTTTTTGAACCCATGAAAATAATACAAGTATTATTGCGCATTAACTATATTTTGTGTTTTTGAATGCATGAAAATGCATGAAAATGTTAAAAGTATTCTTGCACATTAAAATGAGCATTAACTATATTTTGTGTTTTTAAACCCATGAAAATAATACAAGTATTATTGCGCATTAACTATATTTTGTGTTTTTGAATGCATGAAAATGCATGAAAATGTTAAAAGTATTCTTGCACATTAAAATGAGCATTAACTATATTTTGTGTTTTTGAACGCATGAAAATAATACAAGTATTATTGCGCATTAACTATATTTTGTGTTTTTGAACCCATGAAAATAATACAAGTATTATTGCGCATTAACTATATTTTGTGTTTTTGAATGCATGAAAATGTTACAAGTATTCTTGCACATTAAAATGAGCATTAACTATATTTTGTGTTTTTGAACCCATGAAAATAATACAAGTATTATTGCGCATTAACTATATTTTGTGTTTTTGAATGCATGAAAATGCATGAAAATGTTAAAAGTATTCTTGCACATTAAAATGAGCATTAACTATATTTTGTGTTTTTGAACGCATGAAAATAATACAAGTGTTATTGCGCATTAACTATATTTTGTGTTTTTGAACCCATGAAAATAATACAAGTATTATTGCGCATTAACTATATTTTGTGTTTTTGAATGCATGAAAATGCATGAAAATGTTAAAAGTATTCTTGCACATTAAAATGAGCATTAACTATATTTTGTGTTTTTAAACCCATGAAAATAATACAAGTATTATTGCGCATTAACTATATTTTTTGTTTTTGAATGCATGAAAATGCATGAAAATGTTAAAAGTATTCTTGCACATTAAAATGAGCATTAACTATATTTTGTGTTTTTGAACGCATGAAAATAATACAAGTATTATTGCGCATTAACTATATTTTGTGTTTTTGAACCCATGAAAATAATACAAGTATTATTGCGCATTAACTATATTTTGTGTTTTTGAATGCATGAAAATGCATGAAAATGTTAAAAGTATTCTAGCACATTAAAATGAGCATTAACTATATTTTGTGTTTTTGAACCCATGAAAATAATACAAGTATTATTGCGCATTAACTGTATTTTGTGTTTTTGAATGCATGAAAATGCATGAAAATGTTAAAAGTATTCTTGCACATTAAAATGAGCATTAACTATATTTTGTGTTTTTGAACCCATGAAAATAATACAAGTATTATTGCGCATTAACTATATTTTATGTTTTTGAATGCATGAAAATGCATGAAAATGTTAAAAGTATTCTTACACATTAAAATGAGCATTAACTATATTTTGTGTTTTTAAACCCATGAAAATAATACAAGTATTATTGCGCATTAACTATATTTTGTGTTTTTGAATGCATGAAAATGCATGAAAATGTTAAAAGTATTCTTGCACATTAAAATGAGCATTAACTATATTTTGTGTTTTTGAACGCATGAAAATAATACAAGTATTATTGCGCATTAACTATATTTTGTGTTTTTGAACCCATGAAAATAATACAAGTATTATTGCGCATTAACTGTATTTTGTGTTTTTGAATGCATGAAAATGCATGAAAATGTTAAAAGTATTCTTGCACATTAAAATGAGCATTAACTATATTTTGTGTTTTTGAACCCATGAAAATAATACAAGTATTATTGCGCATTAACTATATTTTGTGTTTTTGAATGCATGAAAATGCATGAAAATGTTAAAAGTATTCTTGCACATTAAAATGAGCATTAACTATATTTTGTGTTTTTAAACCCATGAAAATAATACAAGTATTATTGCGCATTAACTATATTTTGTGTTTTTGAATGCATGAAAATGCATGAAAATGTTAAAAGTATTCTTGCACATTAAAATGAGCATTAACTATATTTTGTGTTTTTGAACCCATGAAAATAATACAAGTATTATTGCGCATTAACTATATTTTGTGTTTTTGAATGCATGAAAATGCATGAAAATGTTACAAGTATTCTTGCACATTAAAATGAGCATTAACTGTATTTTGTGTTTTTGAACTCATGAAAATAATACAAGTATTATTGCGCATTAACTATATTTTGTGTTTTTGAACCCATGAAAATAATACAAGTATTATTGCGCATTAACTATATTTTGTGTTTTTGAACCCATGAAAATAATACAAGTATTATTGCGCATTAACTATATTTTGTGTTTTTGAATGCATGAAAATGCATGAAAATGTTAAAAGTATTCTAGCACATTAAAATGAGCATTAACTATATTTTGTGTTTTTGAACCCATGAAAATAATACAAGTATTATTGCGCATTAACTATATTTTGTGTTTTTGAATGCATGAAAATGCATGAAAATGTTAAAAGTATTCTTGCACATTAAAATGAGCATTAACTATATTTTGTGTTTTTGAACCCATGAAAATAATACAAGTATTATTGCGCATTAACTATATTTTGTGTTTTTGAACCCATGAAAATAATACAAGTATTATTGCGCATTAACTATATTTTGTGTTTTTGAACCCATGAAAATAATACAAGTATTATTGCGCATTAACTATATTTTGTGTTTTTGAACCCATGAAAATAATACAAGTATTATTGCGCATTAACTATATTTTGTGTTTTTGAATGCATGAAAATGCATGAAAATATTACAAGTATTCTTGCACATTAAAATGAGCATTAACTGTATTTTGTGTTTTTGAACTCATGAAAATAATACAAGTATTATTGCGCATTAACTATATTTTGTGTTTTTGAACCCTTGAAAATAATACAAGTATTATTGCGCATTAACTATATTTTGTGTTTTTGAACCCATGAAAATAATACAAGTATTATTGCGCATTAACTATATTTTGTGTTTTTGAATGCATGAAAATGCATGAAAATGTTAAAAGTATTCTTGCACATTAAAATGAGCATTAACTATATTTTGTGTTTTTGAACGCATGAAAATAATACAAGTATTATTGCGCATTAACTATATTTTGTGTTTTTGAACCCATGAAAATAATACAAGTATTATTGCGCATTAACTATATTTTGTGTTTTTGAATGCATGAAAATGTTACAAGTATTCTTGCACATTCAAATGAGCATTAACTGTATTTTGTGTTTTTGAACTCATGAAAATAATACAAGTATTATTGCGCATTTTGTGTTTTTGAACCCTTGAAAATAATACAAGTATTATTGCGCATTAACTATATTTTGTGTTTTTGAACCCATGAAAATAATACAAGTATTATTGCGCATTAACTATATTTTGTGTTTTTGAATGCATGAAAATGCATGAAAATGTTAAAAGTATTCTTGCACATTAAAATGAGCATTAACTATATTTTGTGTTTTTGAACCCATGAAAATAATACAAGTATTATTGCGCATTAACTATATTTTGTGTTTTTGAATCCATGAAAATAATACAAGTATTATTGCGCATTAACTATATTTTGTGTTTTTGAACCCATGAAAATAATACAAGTATTATTGCGCATTAACTATATTTTGTGTTTTTGAATGCATGAAAATGCATGAAAATATTACAAGTATTCTTGCACATTAAAATGAGCATTATCTGTATTTTGTGTTTTTGAACTCATGAAAATAATACAAGTATTATTGCGCATTAACTATATTTTGTGTTTTTGAATGCATGAAAATGCATGAAAATGTTAAAAGTATTCTTGCACATTAAAATGAGCATTAACTATATTTTGTGTTTTTGAATGCATGAAAATGTTACAAGTATTCTTGCACATTAAAATGAGCATTAACTGTATTTTGTGTTTTTGAACCCATGAAAATAATACAAGTATTATTGCGCATTAACTATATTTTGTGTTTTTGAACCCATGAAAATAATACAAGTATTATTGCGCATTAACTATATTTTGTGTTTTTGAATCCATGAAAATAATACAATTGCGCATTAACTATATTTTGTGTTTTTGAATGCATGAAAATAATACAAGTATTATTGCGCATTAACTATATTTTGTGTTTTTGAACCCATGAAAATAATACAAGTATTATTGCGCATTAACTATATTTTGTGTTTTTGAATGCATGAAAATGCATGAAAATATTACAAGTATTCTTGCACATTAAAATGAGCATTAACTGTATTTTGTGTTTTTGAACTCATGAAAATAATACAAGTATTATTGCGCATTAACTATATTTTGTGTTTTTGAACCCTTGAAAATAATACAAGTATTATTGCGCATTAACTATATTTTGTGTTTTTGAACCCATGAAAATAATACAAGTATTATTGCGCATTAACTATATTTTGTGTTTTTGAATGCATGAAAATGCATGAAAATGTTAAAAGTATTCTTGCACATTAAAATGAGCATTAACTATATTTTGTGTTTTTGAATCCATGAAAACAATACAAGTATTATTGCGCATTAACTATATTTTGTGTTTTTGAACCCATGAAAATAATACAAGTATTATTGCGCATTAACTATATTTTGTGTTTTTGAATGCATGAAAATGCATGAAAATGTTAAAAGTATTCTTGCACATTAAAATGAGCATTAACTATATTTTGTGTTTTTGAACGCATGAAAATAATACAAGTATTATTGCGCATTAACTATATTTTGTGTTTTTGAACCCATGAAAATAATACAAGTATTATTGCGCATTAACTATATTTTGTGTTTTTGAATGCATGAAAATGTTACAAGTATTCTTGCACATTAAAATGAGCATTAACTGTATTTTGTGTTTTTGAACTCATGAAAATAATACAAGTATTATTGCGCATTAACTATATTTTGTGTTTTTGAACCCATGAAAATAATACAAGTATTATTGCGCATTAACTATATTTTGTGTTTTTGAATGCATGAAAATGCATGAAAATGTTAAAAGTATTCTTGCACATTAAAATGAGCATTAACTATATTTTGTGTTTTTGAACCCATGAAAATAATACAAGTATTATTGCGCATTAACTATATTTTGTGTTTTTGAATCCATGAAAATAATACAAGTATTATTGCGCATTAACTATATTTTGT
Source organism: Ornithomya fringillina (assembly GCA_963978525.1). Taxonomy (NCBI): domain Eukaryota; kingdom Metazoa; phylum Arthropoda; class Insecta; order Diptera; family Hippoboscidae; genus Ornithomya; species Ornithomya fringillina. The sequence continues at coordinate 13,029,151 of OZ021694.1, forward strand.
GTTTTTAAACCCATGAAAATAATACAAGTATTATTGCGCATTAACTATATTTTGTGTTTTTGAATGCATGAAAATGCATGAAAATATTACAAGTATTCTTGCACATTAAAATGAGCATTAACTGTATTTTGTGTTTTTGAACTCATGAAAATAATACAAGTATTATTGCGCATTAACTATATTTTGTGTTTTTGAATGCATGAAAATGTTAAAAGTATTCTTGCACATTAAAATGAGCATTAACTATATTTTGTGTTTTTGAACGCATGAAAATAATACAAGTATTATTGCGCATTAACTATATTTTGTGTTTTTGAACCCATGAAAATAATACAAGTATTATTGCGCATTAACTATATTTTGAGTTTTTGAATGCATGAAAATGCATGAAAATGTTAAAAGTATTCTTGCACATTAAAATGAGCATTAACTATATTTTGTGTTTTTGAACCCATGAAAATAATACAAGTATTATTGCGCATTAACTATATTTTGTGTTTTTGAACCCATGAAAATAATACAAGTATTATTGCGCATTAACTATATTATGTGTTTTTGAACCCATGAAAATAATACAAGTATTATTGCGCATTAACTATATTTTGTGTTTTTGAATGCATGAAAATGCATGAAAATATTACAAGTATTCTTGCACATTAAAATGAGCATTAACTGTATTTTGTGTTTTTGAACTCATGAAAATAATACAAGTATTATTGCGCATTAACTATATTTTGTGTTTTTGAATGCATGAAAATGCATGAAAATGTTAAAAGTATTCTTGCACATTAAAATGAGCATTAACTATATTTTGTGTTTTTGAATGCATGAAAATGTTACAAGTATTCTTGCACATTAAAATGAGCATTAACTGTATTTTGTGTTTTTGAACCCATGAAAATAATACAAGTATTATTGCGCATTAACTATATTTTGTGTTTTTGAACCCATGAAAATAATACAAGTATTATTGCGCATTAACTATATTTTGTGTTTTTGAATCCATGAAAATAATACAAGTATTATTGCGCATTAACTATATTTTGTGTTTTTGAACCCATGAAAATAATACAAGTATTATTGCGCATTAACTATATTTTGTGTTTTTGAATGCATGAAAATGCATGAAAATATTACAAGTATTCTTGCACATTAAAATGAGCATTAACTGTATTTTGTGTTTTTGAACTCATAAAAATAATACAAGTATTATTGCGCATTAACTATATTTTGTGTTTTTGAACCCTTGAAAATAATACAAGTATTATTGCGCATTAACTATATTTTGTGTTTTTGAACCCATGAAAATAATACAAGTATTATTGCGCATTAACTATATTTTGTGTTTTTGAATGCATGAAAATGCATGAAAATGTTAAAAGTATTCTTGCACATTAAAATGAGCATTAACTATATTTTGTGTTTTTGAACGCATGAAAATAATACAAGTATTATTGCGCATTAACTATATTTTGTGTTTTTGAACCCATGAAAATAATACAAGTATTATTGCGCATTAACTATATTTTGTGTTTTTGAATGCATGAAAATGTTACAAGTATTCTTGCACATTAAAATGAGCATTAACTGTATTTTGTGTTTTTGAACTCATGAAAATAATACAAGTATTATTGCGCATTTTGTGTTTTTGAACCCTTGAAAATAATACAAGTATTATTGCGCATTAACTATATTTTGTGTTTTTGAACCCATGAAAATAATACAAGTATTATTGCGCATTAACTATATTTTGTGTTTTTGAATGCATGAAAATGCATGAAAATGTTAAAAGTATTCTTGCACATTAAAATGAGCATTAACTATATTTTGTGTTTTTGAACCCATGAAAATAATACAAGTATTATTGCGCATTAACTATATTTTGTGTTTTTGAATCCATGAAAATAATACAAGTATTATTGCGCATTAACTATATTTTGTGTTTTTGAACCCATGAAAATAATACAAGTATTATTGCGCATTAACTATATTTTGTGTTTTTGAATGCATGAAAATGCATGAAAATATTACAAGTATTCTTGCACATTAAAATGAGCATTATCTGTATTTTGTGTTTTTGAACTCATGAAAATAATACAAGTATTATTGCGCATTAACTATATTTTGTGTTTTTGAATGCATGAAAATGCATGAAAATGTTAAAAGTATTCTTGCACATTAAAATGAGCATTAACTATATTTTGTGTTTTTGAATGCATGAAAATGTTACAAGTATTCTTGCACATTAAAATGAGCATTAACTGTATTTTGTGTTTTTGAACCCATGAAAATAATACAAGTATTATTGCGCATTAACTATATTTTGTGTTTTTGAACCCATGAAAATAATACAAGTATTATTGCGCATTAACTATATTTTGTGTTTTTGAACCCATGAAAATAATACAAGTATTATTGCGCATTAACTATATTTTGTGTTTTTGAATCCATGAAAATAATACAAGTATTATTGCGCATTAACTATATTTTGTGTTTTTGAATCCATGAAAATAATACAAGTATTATTGCGCATTAACTATATTTTGTGTTTTTGAATGCATGAAAATGCATGAAAATATTACAAGTATTCTTGCACATTAAAATGAGCATTAACTGTATTTTGTGTTTTTGAACTCATGAAAATAATACAAGTATTATTGCGCATTAACTATATTTTGTGTTTTTGAACCCTTGAAAATAATACAAGTATTATTGCGCATTAACTATATTTTGTGTTTTTGAACCCATGAAAATAATACAAGTATTATTGCGCATTAACTATATTTTGTGTTTTTGAATCCATGAAAATAATACAAGTATTATTGCGCATTAACTATATTTTGTGTTTTTGAACCCATGAAAATAATACAAGTATTATTGCGCATTAACTATATTTTGTGTTTTTGAATGCATGAAAATGCATGAAAATATTACAAGTATTCTTGCACATTAAAATGAGCATTATCTGTATTTTGTGTTTTTGAACTCATGAAAATAATACAAGTATTATTGCGCATTAACTATATTTTGTGTTTTTGAATGCATGAAAATGCATGAAAATGTTAAAAGTATTCTTGCACATTAAAATGAGCATTAACTATATTTTGTGTTTTTGAATGCATGAAAATGCATGAAAATATTACAAGTATTCTTGCACATTAAAATGAGCATTAACTGTATTTTGTGTTTTTGAACTCATGAAAATAATACAAGTATTATTGCGCATTTTGTGTTTTTGAACCCTTGAAAATAATACAAGTATTATTGCGCATTAACTATATTTTGTGTTTTTGAACCCATGAAAATAATACAAGTATTATTGCGCATTAACTATATTTTGTGTTTTTGAATGCATGAAAATGCATGAAAATGTTAAAAGTATTCTTGCACATTAAAATGAGCATTAACTATATTTTGTGTTTTTGAACCCATGAAAATAATACAAGTATTATTGCGCATTAACTATATTTTGTGTTTTTGAATCCATGAAAATAATACAAGTATTATTGCGCATTAACTATATTTTGTGTTTTTGAACCCATGAAAATAATACAAGTATTATTGCGCATTAACTATATTTTGTGTTTTTGAATGCATGAAAATGCATGAAAATATTACAAGTATTCTTGCACATTAAAATGAGCATTATCTGTATTTTGTGTTTTTGAACTCATGAAAATAATACAAGTATTATTGCGCATTAACTATATTTTGTGTTTTTGAATGCATGAAAATGCATGAAAATGTTAAAAGTATTCTTGCACATTAAAATGAGCATTAACTATATTTTGTGTTTTTGAATGCATGAAAATGTTACAAGTATTCTTGCACATTAAAATGAGCATTAACTGTATTTTGTGTTTTTGAACCCATGAAAATAATACAAGTATTATTGCGCATTAACTATATTTTGTGTTTTTGAACCCATGAAAATAATACAAGTATTATTGCGCATTAACTATATTTTGTGTTTTTGAACCCATGAAAATAATACAAGTATTATTGCGCATTAACTATATTTTGTGTTTTTGAATCCATGAAAATAATACAAGTATTATTGCGCATTAACTATATTTTGTGTTTTTGAATCCATGAAAATAATACAAGTATTATTGCGCATTAACTATATTTTGTGTTTTTGAATGCATGAAAATGCATGAAAATATTACAAGTATTCTTGCACATTAAAATGAGCATTAACTGTATTTTGTGTTTTTGAACTCATGAAAATAATACAAGTATTATTGCGCATTAACTATATTTTGTGTTTTTGAACCCTTGAAAATAATACAAGTATTATTGCGCATTAACTATATTTTGTGTTTTTGAATGCATGAAAATGCATGAAAATGTTAAAAGTATTCTTGCACATTAAAATGAGCATTAACTATATTTTGTGTTTTTGAACGCATGAAAATAATACAAGTATTATTGCGCATTAACTATATTTTGTGTTTTTGAACCCATGAAAATAATACAAGTATTATTGCGCATTAACTATATTTTGTGTTTTTGAATGCATGAAAATGTTACAAGTATTCTTGCACATTAAAATGAGCATTAACTGTATTTTGTGTTTTTGAACTCATGAAAATAATACAAGTATTATTGCGCATTTTGTGTTTTTGAACCCTTGAAAATAATACAAGTATTATTGCGCATTAACTATATTTTGTGTTTTTGAACCCATGAAAATAATACAAGTATTATTGCGCATTAACTATATTTTGTGTTTTTGAATGCATGAAAATGCATGAAAATGTTAAAAGTATTCTTGCACATTAAAATGAGCATTAACTATATTTTGTGTTTTTGAACCCATGAAAATAATACAAGTATTATTGCGCATTAACTATATTTTGTGTTTTTGAATCCATGAAAATAATACAAGTATTATTGCGCATTAACTATATTTTGTGTTTTTGAACCCATGAAAATAATACAAGTATTATTGCGCATTAACTATATTTTGTGTTTTTGAATGCATGAAAATGCATGAAAATATTACAAGTATTCTTGCACATTAAAATGAGCATTATCTGTATTTTGTGTTTTTGAACTCATGAAAATAATACAAGTATTATTGCGCATTAACTATATTTTGTGTTTTTGAATGCATGAAAATGCATGAAAATGTTAAAAGTATTCTTGCACATTAAAATGAGCATTAACTATATTTTGTGTTTTTGAATGCATGAAAATGTTACAAGTATTCTTGCACATTAAAATGAGCATTAACTGTATTTTGTGTTTTTGAACCCATGAAAATAATACAAGTATTATTGCGCATTAACTATATTTTGTGTTTTTGAACCCATGAAAATAATACAAGTATTATTGCGCATTAACTATATTTTGTGTTTTTGAATCCATGAAAATAATACAATTGCGCATTAACTATATTTTGTGTTTTTGAATGCATGAAAATAATACAAGTATTATTGCGCATTAACTATATTTTGTGTTTTTGAACCCATGAAAATAATACAAGTATTATTGCGCATTAACTATATTTTGTGTTTTTGAATGCATGAAAATGCATGAAAATATTACAAGTATTCTTGCACATTAAAATGAGCATTAACTGTATTTTGTGTTTTTGAACTCATGAAAATAATACAAGTATTATTGCGCATTAACTATATTTTGTGTTTTTGAACCCTTGAAAATAATACAAGTATTATTGCGCATTAACTATATTTTGTGTTTTTGAACCCATGAAAATAATACAAGTATTATTGCGCATTAACTATATTTTGTGTTTTTGAATGCATGAAAATGCATGAAAATGTTAAAGGATTCTTGCACATTAAAATGAGCATTAACTATATTTTGTGTTTTTGAATCCATGAAAACAATACAAGTATTATTGCGCATTAACTATATTTTGTGTTTTTGAACCCATGAAAATAATACAAGTATTATTGCGCATTAACTATATTTTGTGTTTTTGAATGCATGAAAATGCATGAAAATGTTAAAAGTATTCTTGCACATTAAAATGAGCATTAACTATATTTTGTGTTTTTGAACGCATGAAAATAATACAAGTATTATTGCGCATTAACTATATTTTGTGTTTTTGAACCCATGAAAATAATACAAGTATTATTGCGCATTAACTATATTTTGTGTTTTTGAATGCATGAAAATGTTACAAGTATTCTTGCACATTAAAATGAGCATTAACTGTATTTTGTGTTTTTGAACTCATGAAAATAATACAAGTATTATTGCGCATTAACTATATTTTGTGTTTTTGAATGCATGAAAATAATACAAGTATTATTGCGCATTAACTATATTTTGTGTTTTTGAACCCATGAAAATAATACAAGTATTATTGCGCATTAACTATATTTTGTGTTTTTGAATGCATGAAAATGCATGAAAATGTTAAAAGTATTCTTGCACATTAAAATGAGCATTAACTATATTTTGTGTTTTTGAACCCATGAAAATAATACAAGTATTATTGCGCATTAACTATATTTTGTGTTTTTGAATCCATGAAAATAATACAAGTATTATTGCGCATTAACTATATTTTGTGTTTTTGAACCCATGAAAATAATACAAGTATTATTGCGCATTAACTATATTTTGTGGTTTTGAATGCATGAAAATGCATGAAAATATTACAAGTATTCTTGCACATTAAAATGAGCATTAACTGTATTTTGTGTTTTTGAACTCATGAAAATAATACAAGTATTATTGCGCATTAACTATATTTTGTGTTTTTGAATGCATGAAAATGTTAAAAGTATTCTTGCACATTAAAATGAGCATTAACTATATTTTGTGTTTTTGAACGCATGAAAATAATACAAGTATTATTGCGCATTAACTATATTTTGTGTTTTTGAACCCATGAAAATAATACAAGTATTATTGCGCATTAACTATATTTTGTGTTTTTGAATGCATGAAAATGCATGAAAATGTTAAAAGTATTCTTGCACATTAAAATGAGCATTAACTATATTTTGTGTTTTTGAACCCATGAAAATAATACAAGTATTATTGCGCATTAACTATATTTTGTGTTTTTGAACCCATGAAAATAATACAAGTATTATTGCGCATTAACTATATTTTGTGTTTTTGAACCCATGAAAATAATACAAGTATTATTGCGCATTAACTATATTATGTGTTTTTGAACCCATGAAAATAATACAAGTATTATTGCGCATTAACTATATTTTGTGTTTTTGAATGCATGAAAATGCATGAAAATATTACAAGTATTCTTGCACATTAAAATGAGCATTAACTGTATTTTGTGTTTTTGAACTCATGAAAATAATACAAGTATTATTGCGCATTAACTATATTTTGTGTTTTTGAATGCATGAAAATGCATGAAAATGTTAAAAGTATTCTTGCACATTAAAATGAGCATTAACTATATTTTGTGTTTTTGAATGCATGAAAATGTTACAAGTATTCTTGCACATTAAAATGAGCATTAACTGTATTTTGTGTTTTTGAACCCATGAAAATAATACAAGTATTATTGCGCATTAACTATATTTTGTGTTTTTGAACCCATGAAAATAATACAAGTATTATTGCGCATTAACTATATTTTGTGTTTTTGAATCCATGAAAATAATACAAGTATTATTGCGCATTAACTATATTTTGTGTTTTTGAACCCATGAAAATAATACAAGTATTATTGCGCATTAACTATATTTTGTGTTTTTGAATGCATGAAAATGCATGAAAATATTACAAGTATTCTTGCACATTAAAATGAGCATTAACTGTATTTTGTGTTTTTGAACTCATAAAAATAATACAAGTATTATTGCGCATTAACTATATTTTGTGTTTTTGAACCCTTGAAAATAATACAAGTATTATTGCGCATTAACTATATTTTGGGTTTTTGAATGCATGAAAATAATACAAGTATTATTGCGCATTAACTATATTTTGTGTTTTTGAACCCATGAAAATAATACAAGTATTATTGCGCATTAACTATATTTTGTGTTTTTGAATGCATGAAAATGCATGAAAATGTTAAAAGTATTCTTGCACATTAAAATGAGCATTAACTATATTTTGTGTTTTTGAATCCATGAAAATAATACAAGTATTATTGCGCATTAACTATATTTTGTGTTTTTGAATCCATGAAAATAATACAAGTATTATTGCGCATTAACTATATTTTGTGTTTTTGAACCCATGAAAATAATACAAGTATTATTGCGCATTAACTATATTTTGTGTTTTTGAATGCATGAAAATGCATGAAAATATTACAAGTATTCTTGCACATTAAAATGAGCATTAACTGTATTTTGTGTTTTTGAACTCATAAAAATAATACAAGTATTATTGCGCATTAACTATATTTTGTGTTTTTGAACCCTTGAAAATAATACAAGTATTATTGCGCATTAACTATATTTTGGGTTTTTGAATGCATGAAAATAATACAAGTATTATTGCGCATTAACTATATTTTGTGTTTTTGAACCCATGAAAATAATACAAGTATTATTGCGCATTAACTATATTTTGTGTTTTTGAATGCATGAAAATGCATGAAAATGTTAAAAGTATTCTTGCACATTAAAATGAGCATTAACTATATTTTGTGTTTTTGAACGCATGAAAATAATACAAGTATTATTGCGCATTAACTATATTTTGTGTTTTTGAACCCATGAAAATAATACAAGTATTATTGCGCATTAACTATATTTTGTGTTTTTGAATGCATGAAAATGTTACAAGTATTCTTGCACATTAAAATGAGCATTAACTGTATTTTGTGTTTTTGAACTCATGAAAATAATACAAGTATTATTGCGCATTTTGTGTTTTTGAACCCTTGAAAATAATACAAGTATTATTGCGCATTAACTATATTTTGTGTTTTTGAACCCATGAAAATAATACAAGTATTATTGCGCATTAACTATATTTTGTGTTTTTGAATGCATGAAAATGCATGAAAATGTTAAAAGTATTCTTGCACATTAAAATGAGCATTAACTATATTTTGTGTTTTTGAACCCATGAAAATAATACAAGTATTATTGCGCATTAACTATATTTTGTGTTTTTGAATCCATGAAAATAATACAAGTATTATTGCGCATTAACTATATTTTGTGTTTTTGAACCCATGAAAATAATACAAGTATTATTGCGCATTAACTATATTTTGTGTTTTTGAATGCATGAAAATGCATGAAAATATTACAAGTATTCTTGCACATTAAAATGAGCATTATCTGTATTTTGTGTTTTTGAACTCATGAAAATAATACAAGTATTATTGCGCATTAACTATATTTTGTGTTTTTGAATGCATGAAAATGCATGAAAATGTTAAAAGTATTCTTGCACATTAAAATGAGCATTAACTATATTTTGTGTTTTTGAATGCATGAAAATGTTACAAGTATTCTTGCACATTAAAATGAGCATTAACTGTATTTTGTGTTTTTGAACCCATGAAAATAATACAAGTATTATTGCGCATTAACTATATTTTGTGTTTTTGAACCCATGAAAATAATACAAGTATTATTGCGCATTAACTATATTTTGTGTTTTTGAATCCATGAAAATAATACAAGTATTATTGCGCATTAACTATATTTTGTGTTTTTGAATCCATGAAAATAATACAAGTATTATTGCGCATTAACTATATTTTGTGTTTTTGAATGCATGAAAATGCATGAAAATATTACAAGTATTCTTGCACATTAAAATGAGCATTAACTGTATTTTGTGTTTTTGAACTCATGAAAATAATACAAGTATTATTGCGCATTTTGTGTTTTTGAACCCTTGAAAATAATACAAGTATTATTGCGCATTAACTATATTTTGTGTTTTTGAACCCACGAAAATAATACAAGTATTATTGCGCATTAACTATATTTTGTGTTTTTGAATGCATGAAAATGCATGAAAATGTTAAAAGTATTCTTGCACATTAAAATGAGCATTAACTATATTTTGTGTTTTTGAACCCATGAAAATAATACAAGTATTATTGCGCATTAACTATATTTTGTGTTTTTGAATGCATGAAAATGCATGAAAATGTTAAAAGTATTCTTGCACATTAAAATGAGCATTAACTATATTTTGTGTTTTTGAACGCATGAAAATAATACAAGTATTATTGCGCATTAACTATATTTTGTGTTTTTGAACCCATGAAAATAATACAAGTATTATTGCGCATTAACTATATTTTGTGTTTTTGAATGCATGAAAATGTTACAAGTATTCTTGCACAATAAAATGAGCATTAACTGTATTTTGTGTTTTTGAACTCATGAAAATAATACAAGTATTATTGCGCATTTTGTGTTTTTGAACCCTTGAAAATAATACAAGTATTATTGCGCATTAACTATATTTTGTGTTTTTGAACCCATGAAAATAATACAAGTATTATTGCGCATTAACTATATTTTGTGTTTTTGAATGCATGAAAATGCATGAAAATATTACAAGTATTCTTGCACATTAAAATGAGCATTATCTGTATTTTGTGTTTTTGAACTCATGAAAATAATACAAGTATTATTGCGCATTAACTATATTTTGTGTTTTTGAATGCATGAAAATGCATGAAAATGTTAAAAGTATTCTTGCACATTAAAATGAGCATTAACTATATTTTGTGTTTTTGAATGCATGAAAATGTTACAAGTATTCTTGCACATTAAAATGAGCATTAACTGTATTTTGTGTTTTTGAACCCATGAAAATAATACAAGTATTATTGCGCATTAACTATATTTTGTGTTTTTGAACCCATGAAAATAATACAAGTATTATTGCGCATTAACTATATTTTGTGTTTTTGAATCCATGAAAATAATACAAGTATTATTGCGCATTAACTATATTTTGTGTTTTTGAATGCATGAAAATAATACAAGTATTATTGCGCATTAACTATATTTTGTGTTTTTGAACCCATGAAAATAATACAAGTATTATTGCGCATTAACTATATTTTGTGTTTTTGAATGCATGAAAATGCATGAAAATATTACAAGTATTCTTGCACATTAAAATGAGCATTAACTGTATTTTGTGTTTTTGAACTCATGAAAATAATACAAGTATTATTGCGCATTAACTATATTTTGTGTTTTTGAACCCTTGAAAATAATACAAGTATTATTGCGCATTAACTATATTTTGTGTTTTTGAACCCATGAAAATAATACAAGTATTATTGCGCATTAACTATATTTTGTGTTTTTGAATGCATGAAAATGCATGAAAATGTTAAAAGTATTCTTGCACATTAAAATGAGCATTAACTATATTTTGTGTTTTTGAATCCATGAAAACAATACAAGTATTATTGCGCATTAACTATATTTTGTGTTTTTGAACCCATGAAAATAATACAAGTATTATTGCGCATTAACTATATTTTGTGTTTTTGAATGCATGAAAATGCATGAAAATGTTAAAAGTATTCTTGCACATTAAAATGAGCATTAACTATATTTTGTGTTTTTGAACGCATGAAAATAATACAAGTATTATTGCGCATTAACTATATTTTGTGTTTTTGAACCCATGAAAATAATACAAGTATTATTGCGCATTAACTATATTTTGTGTTTTTGAATGCATGAAAATGTTACAAGTATTCTTGCACATTAAAATGAGCATTAACTGTATTTTGTGTTTTTGAACTCATGAAAATAATACAAGTATTATTGCGCATTAACTATATTTTGTGTTTTTGAATGCATGAAAATAATACAAGTATTATTGCGCATTAACTATATTTTGTGTTATTGAACCCATGAAAATAATACAAGTATTATTGCGCATTAACTATATTTTGTGTTTTTGAATGCATGAAAATGCATGAAAATGTTAAAAGTATTCTTGCACATTAAAATGAGCATTAACTATATTTTGTGTTTTTGAACCCATGAAAATAATACAAGTATTATTGCGCATTAACTATATTTTGTGTTTTTGAATCCATGAAAATAATACAAGTATTATTGCGCATTAACTATATTTTGTGTTTTTGAACCCATGAAAATAATACAAGTATTATTGCGCATTAACTATATTTTGTGTTTTTGAATGCATGAAAATGCATGAAAATATTACAAGTATTCTTGCACATTAAAATGAGCATTAACTGTATTTTGTGTTTTTGAACTCATGAAAATAATACAAGTATTATTGCGCATTAACTATATTTTGTGTTTTTGAATGCATGAAAATGTTAAAAGTATTCTTGCACATTAAAATGAGCATTAACTATATTTTGTGTTTTTGAACGCATGAAAATAATACAAGTATTATTGCGCATTAACTATATTTTGTGTTTTTGAACCCATGAAAATAATACAAGTATTATTGCGCATTAACTATATTTTGTGTTTTTGAATGCATGAAAATGCATGAAAATGTTAAAAGTATTCTTGCACATTAAAATGAGCATTAACTATATTTTGTGTTTTTGAACCCATGAAAATAATACAAGTATTATTGCGCATTAACTATATTTTGTGTTTTTGAATGCATGAAAATGCATGAAAATGTTAAAAGTATTCTTGCACATTAAAATGAGCATTAACTATATTTTGTGTTTTTGAACCCATGAAAATAATACAAGTATTATTGCGCATTAACTATATTTTGTGTTTTTGAACCCATGAAAATAATACAAGTATTATTGCGCATTAACTATATTTTGTGTTTTTGAACCCATGAAAATAATACAAGTATTATTGCGCATTAACTATATTTTGTGTTTTTGAATGCATGAAAATGCATGAAAATATTACAAGTATTCTTGCACATTAAAATGAGCATTAACTGTATTTTGTGTTTTTGAACTCATGAAAATAATACAAGTATTATTGCGCATTAACTATATTTTGTGTTTTTGAACCCTTGAAAATAATACAAGTATTATTGCGCATTAACTATATTTTGTGTTTTTGAACCCATGAAAATAATACAAGTATTATTGCGCATTAACTATATTTTGTGTTTTTGAATGCATGAAAATGCATGAAAATGTTAAAAGAATTCTTGCACATTAAAATGAGCATTAACTATATTTTGTGTTTTTGAACGCATGAAAATAATACAAGTATTATTGCGCATTAACTATATTTTGTGTTTTTGAACCCATGAAAATAATACAAGTATTATTGCGCATTAACTATATTTTGTGTTTTTGAATGCATGAAAATGTTACAAGTATTCTTGCACAATAAAATGAGCATTAACTGTATTTTGTGTTTTTGAACTCATGAAAATAATACAAGTATTATTGCGCATTTTGTGTTTTTGAACCCTTGAAAATAATACAAGTATTATTGCGCATTAACTATATTTTGTGTTTTTGAACCCATGAAAATAATACAAGTATTATTGCGCATTAACTATATTTTGTGTTTTTGAATGCATGAAAATGCATGAAAATATTACAAGTATTCTTGCACATTAAAATGAGCATTATCTGTATTTTGTGTTTTTGAACTCATGAAAATAATACAAGTATTATTGCGCATTAACTATATTTTGTGTTTTTGAATGCATGAAAATGCATGAAAATGTTAAAAGTATTCTTGCACATTAAAATGAGCATTAACTATATTTTGTGTTTTTGAATGCATGAAAATGTTACAAGTATTCTTGCACATTAAAATGAGCATTAACTGTATTTTGTGTTTTTGAACCCATGAAAATAATACAAGTATTATTGCGCATTAACTATATTTTGTGTTTTTGAACCCATGAAAATAATACAAGTATTATTGCGCATTAACTATATTTTGTGTTTTTGAATCCATGAAAATAATACAAGTATTATTGCGCATTAACTATATTTTGTGTTTTTGAACCCATGAAAATAATACAAGTATTATTGCGCATTAACTATATTTTGTGTTTTTGAATGCATGAAAATGCATGAAAATATTACAAGTATTCTTGCACATTAAAATGAGCATTAACTGTATTTTGTGTTTTTGAACTCATAAAAATAATACAAGTATTATTGCGCATTAACTATATTTTGTGTTTTTGAACCCTTGAAAATAATACAAGTATTATTGCGCATTAACTATATTTTGTGTTTTTGAACCCATGAAAATAATACAAGTATTATTGCGCATTAACTATATTTTGTGTTTTTGAATGCATGAAAATGCATGAAAATGTTAAAAGTATTCTTGCACATTAAAATGAGCATTAACTATATTTTGTGTTTTTGAACGCATGAAAATAATACAAGTATTATTGCGCATTAACTATATTTTGTGTTTTTGAACCCATGAAAATAATACAAGTATTATTGCGCATTAACTATATTTTGTGTTTTTGAATGCATGAAAATGTTACAAGTATTCTTGCACATTAAAATGAGCATTAACTGTATTTTGTGTTTTTGAACTCATGAAAATAATACAAGTATTATTGCGCATTTTGTGTTTTTGAACCCTTGAAAATAATACAAGTATTATTGCGCATTAACTATATTTTGTGTTTTTGAACCCATGAAAATAATACAAGTATTATTGCGCATTAACTATATTTTGTGTTTTTGAATGCATGAAAATGCATGAAAATGTTAAAAGTATTCTTGCACATTAAAATGAGCATTAACTATATTTTGTGTTTTTGAACCCATGAAAATAATACAAGTATTATTGCGCATTAACTATATTTTGTGTTTTTGAATCCATGAAAATAATACAAGTATTATTGCGCATTAACTATATTTTGTGTTTTTGAACCCATGAAAATAATACAAGTATTATTGCGCATTAACTATATTTTGTGTTTTTGAATGCATGAAAATGCATGAAAATATTACAAGTATTCTTGCACATTAAAATGAGCATTATCTGTATTTTGTGTTTTTGAACTCATGAAAATAATACAAGTATTATTGCGCATTAACTATATTTTGTGTTTTTGAATGCATGAAAATGCATGAAAATGTTAAAAGTATTCTTGCACATTAAAATGAGCATTAACTATATTTTGTGTTTTTGAATGCATGAAAATGTTACAAGTATTCTTGCACATTAAAATGAGCATTAACTGTATTTTGTGTTTTTGAACCCATGAAAATAATACAAGTATTATTGCGCATTAACTATATTTTGTGTTTTTGAACCCATGAAAATAATACAAGTATTATTGCGCATTAACTATATTTTGTGTTTTTGAATCCATGAAAATAATACAAGTATTATTGCGCATTAACTATATTTTGTGTTTTTGAATCCATGAAAATAATACAAGTATTATTGCGCATTAACTATATTTTGTGTTTTTGAATGCATGAAAATGCATGAAAATATTACAAGTATTCTTGCACATTAAAATGAGCATTAACTGTATTTTGTGTTTTTGAACTCATGAAAATAATACAAGTATTATTGCGCATTTTGTGTTTTTGAACCCTTGAAAATAATACAAGTATTATTGCGCATTAACTATATTTTGTGTTTTTGAACCCATGAAAATAATACAAGTATTATTGCGCATTAACTATATTTTGTGTTTTTGAATGCATGAAAATGCATGAAAATGTTAAAAGTATTCTTGCACATTAAAATGAGCATTAACTATATTTTGTGTTTTTGAACCCATGAAAATAATACAAGTATTATTGCGCATTAACTATATTTTGTGTTTTTGAACCCATGAAAATAATACAAGTATTATTGCGCATTAACTATATTTTGTGTTTTTGAACCCATGAAAATAATACAAGTATTATTGCGCATTAACTATATTTTGTGTTTTTGAATGCATGAAAATGCATGAAAATATTACAAGTATTCTTGCACATTAAAATGAGCATTAACTGTATTTTGTGTTTTTGAACTCATGAAAATAATACAAGTATTATTGCGCATTAACTATATTTTGTGTTTTTGAACCCTTGAAAATAATACAAGTATTATTGCGCATTAACTATATTTTGTGTTTTTGAACCCATGAAAATAATACAAGTATTATTGCGCATTAACTATATTTTGTGTTTTTGAATGCATGAAAATGCATGAAAATGTTAAAAGTATTCTTGCACATTAAAATGAGCATTAACTATATTTTGTGTTTTTGAACGCATGAAAATAATACAAGTATTATTGCGCATTAACTATATTTTGTGTTTTTGAACGCATGAAAATAATACAAGTATTATTGCGCATTAACTATATTTTGTGTTTTTGAACCCATGAAAATAATACAAGTATTATTGCGCATTAACTATATTTTGTGTTTTTGAACGCATGAAAATAATACAAGTATTATTGCGCATTAACTATATTTTGTGTTTTTGAATGCATGAAAATGCATGAAAATGTTAAAAGTATTCTAGCACATTAAAATGAGCATTAACTATATTTTGTGTTTTTGAACCCATGAAAATAATACAAGTATTATTGCGCATTAACTATATTTTGTGTTTTTGAATGCATGAAAATGCATGAAAATGTTAAAAGTATTCTTGCACATTAAAATGAGCATTAACTATATTTTGTGTTTTTGAACGCATGAAAATAATACAAGTATTATTGCGCATTAACTATATTTTGTGTTTTTGAACGCATGAAAATAATACAAGTATTATTGCGCATTAACTATATTTTGTGTTTTTGAATGCATGAAAATGCATGAAAATGTTAAAAGTATTCTAGCACATTAAAATGAGCATTAACTATATTTTGTGTTTTTGAACCCATGAAAATAATACAAGTATTATTGCGCATTAACTATATTTTGTGTTTTTGAATGCATGAAAATAGTACAAGTATTATTGCGCATTAACTATATTTTGTGTTTTTGAATGCATGAAAATAATACAAGTATTATTGCGCATTAACTATATTTTGTGTTTTTGAACCCTTGAAAATAATACAAGTATTATTGCGCATTAACTATATTTTGTGTTTTTGAATGCATGAAAATGCATGAAAATGTTAAAAGTATTCTTGCACTTTAAAATGAGCATTAACTATATTTTGTGTTTTTGAACCCATGAAAATAATACAAGTATTATTGCGCATTAACTATATTTTGTGTGTTTGAATCCATGAAAATAATACAAGTATTATTGCGCATTAACTATATTTTGTGTTTTTGAATGCATGAAAATAATACAAGTATTATTGCGCATTAACTATATTTTGTGTTTTTGAACCCATGAAAATAATACAAGTATTATTGCGCATTAACTATATTTTGTGTTTTTGAATGCATGAAAATGCATGAAAATGTTACAAGTATTCTTGCACATTAAAATGAGCATTAACTATATTTTGTGTTTTTGAACCCATGAAAATAATACAAGTATTATTGCGCATTAACTATATTTTGTGTGTTTGAATGCATGAAAATAATACAAGTATTATTGCGCATTAACTATATTTTGTGTTTTTGAATGCATGAAAATGCATGAAAATATTACAAGTATTCTTGCACATTAAAATGAGCATTAACTGTATTTTGTGTTTTTGAACTCATGAAAATAATACAAGTATTATTGCGCATTAACTATATTTTGTGTTTTTGAACCCTTGAAAATAATACAAGTATTATTGCGCATTAACTATATTTTGTGTTTTTGAACCCTTGAAAATAATACAAGTATTATTGCGCATTAACTATATTTTGTGTTTTTGAACCCATGAAAATAATACAAGTATTATTGCGCATTAACTATATTTTGTGTTTTTGAATGCATGAAAATGCATGAAAATGTTAAAAGTATTCTTGCACATTAAAATGAGCATTAACTATATTTTGTGTTTTTGAACCCATGAAAATAATACAAGTATTATTGCGCATTAACTATATTTTGTGTGTTTGAATCCATGAAAATAATACAAGTATTATTGCGCATTAACTATATTTTGTGTTTTTGAATGCATGAAAATAATACAAGTATTATTGCGCATTAACTATATTTTGTGTTTTTGAACCCATGAAAATAATACAAGTATTATTGCGCATTAACTATATTTTGTGTTTTTGAATGCATGAAAATGCATGAAAATGTTACAAGTATTCTTGCACATTAAAATGAGCATTAACTGTATTTTGTGTTTTTGAACTCATGAAAATAATACAAGTATTATTGCGCATTAACTATATTTTGTGTTTTTGAACCCTTGAAAATAATACAAGTATTATTGCGCATTAACTATATTTTGTGTTTTTGAATGCATGAAAATAATACAAGTATTATTGCGCATTAACTATATTTTGTGTTTTTGAACCCTTGAAAATAATACAAGTATTATTGCGCATTAACTATATTTTGTGTTTTTGAATGCATGAAAATGCATGAAAATGTTAAAAGTATTCTTGCACTTTAAAATGAGCATTAACTATATTTTGTGTTTTTGAACCCATGAAAATAATACAAGTATTATTGCGCATTAACTGTATTTTGTGTTTTTGAACTCATGAAAATAATACAAGTATTATTGCGCATTAACTATATTTTGTGTTTTTGAACCCTTGAAAATAATACAAGTATTATTGCGCATTAACTATATTTTGTGTTTTTGAATGCATGAAAATGCATGAAAATGTTAAAAGTATTCTAGCACATTAAAATGAGCATTAACTATATTTTGTGTTTTTGAACCCATGAAAATAATACAAGTATTATTGCGCATTAACTATATTTTGTGTTTTTGAATGCATGAAAATGCATGAAAATGTTAAAAGTATTCTAGCACATTAAAATGAGCATTAACTATATTTTGTGTTTTTGAACCCATGAAAATAATACAAGTATTATTGCGCATTAACTATATTTTGTGTTTTTGAATGCATGAAAATAATACAAGTATTATTGCGCATTAACTATATTTTGTGTTTTTGAACGCATGAAAATAATACAAGTATTATTGCGCATTAACTATATTTTGTGTTTTTGAACCCATGAAAATAATACAAGTATTATTGCGCATTAACTATATTTTGTGTTTTTGAATCCATGAAAATAATACAAGTATTATTGCGCATTAACTATATTTTGTGTTTTTGAACGCATGAAAATAATACAAGTATTATTGCGCATTAACTATATTTTGTGTTTTTGAACCCATGAAAATAATACAAGTATTATTGCGCATTAACTATATTTTGTGTTTTTGAATGCATGAAAATGCATGAAAATGTTAAAAGTATTCTAGCACATTAAAATGAGCATTAACTATATTTTGTGTTTTTGAACCCATGAAAATAATACAAGTATTATTGCGCATTAACTATATTTTGTGTTTTTGAATGCATGAAAATAATACAAGTATTATTGCGCATTAACTATATTTTGTGTTTTTGAACGCATGAAAATAATACAAGTATTATTGCGCATTAACTATATTTTGTGTTTTTGAACCCATGAAAATAATACAAGTATTATTGCGCATTAACTATATTTTGTGTTTTTGAATGCATGAAAATGCATGAAAATGTTAAAAGTATTCTAGCACATTAAAATGAGCATTAACTATATTTTGTGTTTTTGAACCCATGAAAATAATACAAGTATTATTGCGCATTAACTATATTTTGTGTTTTTGAATGCATGAAAATGCATGAAAATGTTAAAAGTATTCTAGCACATTAAAATGAGCATTAACTATATTTTGTGTTTTTGAACCCATGAAAATAATACAAGTATTATTGCGCATTAACTATATTTTGTGTTTTTGAATGCATGAAAATAATACAAGTATTATTGCGCATTAACTATATTTTGTGTTTTTGAACCCATGAAAATAATACAAGTATTATTGCGCATTAACTATATTTTGTGTTTTTGAATGCATGAAAATGCATGAAAATGTAACAAGTATTCTTGCACATTAAAATGAGCATTAACTGTATTTTGTGTTTTTGAACCCATGAAAATAATACAAGTATTATTGCGCATTAACTATATTTTGTGTTTTTGAACCCTTGAAAATAATACAAGTATTATTGCGCATTAACTATATTTTGTGTTTTTGAACCCATGAAAATAATACAAGTATTATTGCGCATTAACTATATTTTGTGTTTTTGAACCCTTGAAAATAATACAAGTATTATTGCGCATTAACTATATTTTGTGTTTTTGAACCCATGAAAATAATACAAGTATTATTGCGCATTAACTATATTTTGTGTTTTTGAATGCATGAAAATGCATGAAAATGTTAAAAGTATTCTTGCACATTAAAATGAGCATTAACTATATTTTGTGTTTTTGAACGCATGAAAATAATACAAGTATTATTGCGCATTAACTATATTTTGTGTTTTTGAACGCATGAAAATAATACAAGTATTATTGCGCATTAACTATATTTTGTGTTTTTGAATGCATGAAAATGCATGAAAATGTTAAAAGTATTCTAGCACATTAAAATGAGCATTAACTATATTTTGTGTTTTTGAACCCATGAAAATAATACAAGTATTATTGCGCATTAACTATATTTTGTGTTTTTGAATGCATGAAAATGCATGAAAATGTTAAAAGTATTCTTGCACATTAAAATGAGCATTAACTATATTTTGTGTTTTTGAACCCATGAAAATAATACAAGTATTATTGCGCATTAACTATATTTTGTGTGTTTGAATCCATGAAAATAATACAAGTATTATTGCGCATTAACTATATTTTGTGTTTTTGAATGCATGAAAATAATACAAGTATTATTGCGCATTAACTATATTTTGTGTTTTTGAACCCTTGAAAATAATACAAGTATTATTGCGCATTAACTATATTTTGTGTTTTTGAATGCATGAAAATAATACAAGTATTATTGCGCATTAACTATATTTTGTGTTTTTGAACCCATGAAAATAATACAAGTATTATTGCGCATTAACTATATTTTGTGTTTTTGAATGCATGAAAATGCATGAAAATGTTAAAAGTATTCTAGCACATTAAAATGAGCATTAACTATATTTTGTGTTTTTGAACCCATGAAAATAATACAAGTATTATTGCGCATTAACTATATTTTGTGTTTTTGAATGCATGAAAATAATACAAGTATTATTGCGCATTAACTATATTTTGTGTTTTTGAACGCATGAAAATAATACAAGTATTATTGCGCATTAACTATATTTTGTGTTTTTGAACCCATGAAAATAATACAAGTATTATTGCGCATTAACTATATTTTGTGTTTTTGAATGCATGAAAATGCATGAAAATGTTAAAAGTATTCTAGCACATTAAAATGAGCATTAACTATATTTTGTGTTTTTGAACCCATGAAAATAATACAAGTATTATTGCGCATTAACTATATTTTGTGTTTTTGAATGCATGAAAATGCATGAAAATGTTAAAAGTATTCTAGCACATTAAAATGAGCATTAACTATATTTTGTGTTTTTGAACCCATGAAAATAATACAAGTATTATTGCGCATTAACTATATTTTGTGTTTTTGAATGCATGAAAATAATACAAGTATTATTGCGCATTAACTATATTTTGTGTTTTTGAACCCATGAAAATAATACAAGTATTATTGCGCATTAACTATATTTTGTGTTTTTGAATGCATGAAAATGCATGAAAATGTAACAAGTATTCTTGCACATTAAAATGAGCATTAACTGTATTTTGTGTTTTTGAACCCATGAAAATAATACAAGTATTATTGCGCATTAACTATATTTTGTGTTTTTGAACCCTTGAAAATAATACAAGTATTATTGCGCATTAACTATATTTTGTGTTTTTGAACCCATGAAAATAATACAAGTATTATTGCGCATTAACTATATTTTGTGTTTTTGAATGCATGAAAATGCATGAAAATGTTAAAAGTATTCTTGCACATTAAAATGAGCATTAACTATATTTTGTGTTTTTGAACGCATGAAAATAATACAAGTATTATTGCGCATTAACTATATTTTGTGTTTTTGAACGCATGAAAATAATACAAGTATTATTGCGCATTAACTATATTTTGTGTTTTTGAATGCATGAAAATGCATGAAAATGTTAAAAGTATTCTAGCACATTAAAATGAGCATTAACTATATTTTGTGTTTTTGAACCCATGAAAATAATACAAGTATTATTGCGCATTAACTATATTTTGTGTTTTTGAATGCATGAAAATGCATGAAAATGTTAAAAGTATTCTAGCACATTAAAATGAGCATTAACTATATGTTGTGTTTTTGAACCCATGAAAATAATACAAGTATTATTGCGCATTAACTATATTTTGTGTTTTTGAATGCATGAAAATAATACAAGTATTATTGCGCATTAACTATATTTTGTGTTTTTGAACCCATGAAAATAATACAAGTATTATTGCGCATTAACTATATTTTGTGTTTTTGAATGCATGAAAATGCATGAAAATGTAACAAGTATTCTTGCACATTAAAATGAGCATTAACTGTATTTTGTGTTTTTGAACTCATGAAAATAATACAAGTATTATTGCGCATTAACTATATTTTGTGTTTTTGAACCCTTGAAAATAATACAAGTATTATTGCGCATTAACTATATTTTGTGTTTTTGAATGCATGAAAATGCATGAAAATGTTAAAAGTATTCTAGCACATTAAAATGAGCATTAACTATATTTTGTGTTTTTGAACCCATGAAAATAATACAAGTATTATTGCGCATTAACTATATTTTGTGTTTTTGAATGCATGAAAATGCATGAAAATGTTAAAAGTATTCTAGCACATTAAAATGAGCATTAACTATATTTTGTGTTTTTGAACCCATGAAAATAATACAAGTATTATTGCGCATTAACTATATTTTGTGTTTTTGAATGCATGAAAATAATACAAGTATTATTGCGCATTAACTATATTTTGTGTTTTTGAACGCATGAAAATAATACAAGTATTATTGCGCATTAACTATATTTTGTGTTTTTGAACCCATGAAAATAATACAAGTATTATTGCGCATTAACTATATTTTGTGTTTTTGAATCCATGAAAATAATACAAGTATTATTGCGCATTAACTATATTTTGTGTTTTTGAAC
This sequence comes from Ornithomya fringillina, assembly GCA_963978525.1. Lineage (NCBI taxonomy): Eukaryota > Metazoa > Arthropoda > Insecta > Diptera > Hippoboscidae > Ornithomya > Ornithomya fringillina. The sequence continues at coordinate 13,052,226 of OZ021694.1, forward strand.
GCATGAAAATAATACAAGTATTATTGCGCATTAACTATATTTTGTGTTTTTGAACCCATGAAAATAATACAAGTATTATTGCGCATTAACTATATTTTGTGTTTTTGAATGCATGAAAATGCATGAAAATGTTAAAAGTATTCTAGCACATTAAAATGAGCATTAACTATATTTTGTGTTTTTGAACCCATGAAAATAATACAAGTATTATTGCGCATTAACTATATTTTGTGTTTTTGAATGCATGAAAATAATACAAGTATTATTGCGCATTAACTATATTTTGTGTTTTTGAACGCATGAAAATAATACAAGTATTATTGCGCATTAACTATATTTTGTGTTTTTGAACCCATGAAAATAATACAAGTATTATTGCGCATTAACTATATTTTGTGTTTTTGAATGCATGAAAATGCATGAAAATGTTAAAAGTATTCTAGCACATTAAAATGAGCATTAACTATATTTTGTGTTTTTGAACCCATGAAAATAATACAAGTATTATTGCGCATTAACTATATTTTGTGTTTTTGAATGCATGAAAATGCATGAAAATGTTAAAAGTATTCTAGCACATTAAAATGAGCATTAACTATATTTTGTGTTTTTGAACCCATGAAAATAATACAAGTATTATTGCGCATTAACTATATTTTGTGTTTTTGAATGCATGAAAATAATACAAGTATTATTGCGCATTAACTATATTTTGTGTTTTTGAACCCATGAAAATAATACAAGTATTATTGCGCATTAACTATATTTTGTGTTTTTGAATGCATGAAAATGCATGAAAATGTAACAAGTATTCTTGCACATTAAAATGAGCATTAACTGTATTTTGTGTTTTTGAACCCATGAAAATAATACAAGTATTATTGCGCATTAACTATATTTTGTGTTTTTGAACCCTTGAAAATAATACAAGTATTATTGCGCATTAACTATATTTTGTGTTTTTGAACCCATGAAAATAATACAAGTATTATTGCGCATTAACTATATTTTGTGTTTTTGAATGCATGAAAATGCATGAAAATGTTAAAAGTATTCTTGCACATTAAAATGAGCATTAACTATATTTTGTGTTTTTGAACCCATGAAAATAATACAAGTATTATTGCGCATTAACTATATTTTGTGTGTTTGAATCCATGAAAATAATACAAGTATTATTGCGCATTAACTATATTTTGTGTTTTTGAATGCATGAAAATAATACAAGTATTATTGCGCATTAACTATATTTTGTGTTTTTGAACCCATGAAAATAATACAAGTATTATTGCGCATTAACTATATTTTGTGTTTTTGAATGCATGAAAATAATACAAGTATTATTGCGCATTAACTATATTTTGTGTTTTTGAACCCATGAAAATAATACAAGTATTATTGCGCATTAACTATATTTTGTGTTTTTGAATGCATGAAAATGCATGAAAATGTTAAAAGTATTCTAGCACATTAAAATGAGCATTAACTATATTTTGTGTTTTTGAACCCATGAAAATAATACAAGTATTATTGCGCATTAACTATATTTTGTGTTTTTGAATGCATGAAAATAATACAAGTATTATTGCGCATTAACTATATTTTGTGTTTTTGAACGCATGAAAATAATACAAGTATTATTGCGCATTAACTATATTTTGTGTTTTTGAACCCATGAAAATAATACAAGTATTATTGCGCATTAACTATATTTTGTGTTTTTGAATGCATGAAAATGCATGAAAATGTTAAAAGTATTCTAGCACATTAAAATGAGCATTAACTATATTTTGTGTTTTTGAACCCATGAAAATAATACAAGTATTATTGCGCATTAACTATATTTTGTGTTTTTGAATGCATGAAAATGCATGAAAATGTTAAAAGTATTCTAGCACATTAAAATGAGCATTAACTATATTTTGTGTTTTTGAACCCATGAAAATAATACAAGTATTATTGCGCATTAACTATATTTTGTGTTTTTGAATGCATGAAAATAATACAAGTATTATTGCGCATTAACTATATTTTGTGTTTTTGAACCCATGAAAATAATACAAGTATTATTGCGCATTAACTATATTTTGTGTTTTTGAATGCATGAAAATGCATGAAAATGTAACAAGTATTCTTGCACATTAAAATGAGCATTAACTGTATTTTGTGTTTTTGAACCCATGAAAATAATACAAGTATTATTGCGCATTAACTATATTTTGTGTTTTTGAACCCTTGAAAATAATACAAGTATTATTGCGCATTAACTATATTTTGTGTTTTTGAACCCATGAAAATAATACAAGTATTATTGCGCATTAACTATATTTTGTGTTTTTGAATGCATGAAAATGCATGAAAATGTTAAAAGTATTCTTGCACATTAAAATGAGCATTAACTATATTTTGTGTTTTTGAACGCATGAAAATAATACAAGTATTATTGCGCATTAACTATATTTTGTGTTTTTGAACGCATGAAAATAATACAAGTATTATTGCGCATTAACTATATTTTGTGTTTTTGAATGCATGAAAATGCATGAAAATGTTAAAAGTATTCTAGCACATTAAAATGAGCATTAACTATATTTTGTGTTTTTGAACCCATGAAAATAATACAAGTATTATTGCGCATTAACTATATTTTGTGTTTTTGAATGCATGAAAATGCATGAAAATGTTAAAAGTATTCTAGCACATTAAAATGAGCATTAACTATATGTTGTGTTTTTGAACCCATGAAAATAATACAAGTATTATTGCGCATTAACTATATTTTGTGTTTTTGAATGCATGAAAATAATACAAGTATTATTGCGCATTAACTATATTTTGTGTTTTTGAACCCATGAAAATAATACAAGTATTATTGCGCATTAACTATATTTTGTGTTTTTGAATGCATGAAAATGCATGAAAATGTAACAAGTATTCTTGCACATTAAAATGAGCATTAACTGTATTTTGTGTTTTTGAACTCATGAAAATAATACAAGTATTATTGCGCATTAACTATATTTTGTGTTTTTGAACCCTTGAAAATAATACAAGTATTATTGCGCATTAACTATATTTTGTGTTTTTGAATGCATGAAAATAATACAAGTATTATTGCGCATTAACTATATTTTGTGTTTTTGAATGCATGAAAATGCATGAAAATGTTACAAGTATTCTTGCACATTAAAATGAGCATTAACTGTATTTTGTGTTTTTGAACTCATGAAAATAATACAAGTATTATTGCGCATTAACTATATTTTGTGTTTTTGAACCCTTGAAAATAATACAAGTATTATTGCGCATTAACTATATTTTGTGTTTTTGAATGCATGAAAATGCATGAAAATGTTAAAAGTATTCTTGCACATTAAAATGAGCATTAACTATATTTTGTGTTTTTGAATGCATGAAAATGTTACAAGTATTCTTGCACATTAAAATGAGCATTAACTGTATTTTGTGTTTTTGAACCCATGAAAATAATACAAGTATTATTGCGCATTAACTATATTTTGTGTTTTTGAACCCATGAAAATAATACAAGTATTATTGCGCATTAACTATATTTTGTGTTTTTGAATCCATGAAAATAATACAAGTATTATTGCGCATTAACTATATTTTGTGTTTTTGAACCCATGAAAATAATACAAGTATTATTGCGCATTAACTATATTTTGTGTTTTTGAATGCATGAAAATGCATGAAAATATTACAAGTATTCTTGCACATTAAAATGAGCATTAACTGTATTTTGTGTTTTTGAACTCATGAAAATAATACAAGTATTATTGCGCATTAACTATATTTTGTGTTTTTGAACCCTTGAAAATAATACAAGTATTATTGCGCATTAACTATATTTTGTGTTTTTGAACCCATGAAAATAATACAAGTATTATTGCGCATTAACTATATTTTGTGTTTTTGAATGCATGAAAATGCATGAAAATGTTAAAAGTATTCTTGCACATTAAAATGAGCATTAACTATATTTTGTGTTTTTGAACGCATGAAAATAATACAAGTATTATTGCGCATTAACTATATTTTGTGTTTTTGAACCCATGAAAATAATACAAGTATTATTGCGCATTAACTATATTTTGTGTTTTTGAATGCATGAAAATGTTACAAGTATTCTTGCACATTAAAATGAGCATTAACTGTATTTTGTGTTTTTGAACTCATGAAAATAATACAAGTATTATTGCGCATTTTGTGTTTTTGAACCCTTGAAAATAATACAAGTATTATTGCGCATTAACTATATTTTGTGTTTTTGAACCCATGAAAATAATACAAGTATTATTGCGCATTAACTATATTTTGTGTTTTTGAATGCATGAAAATGCATGAAAATGTTAAAAGTATTCTTGCACATTAAAATGAGCATTAACTATATTTTGTGTTTTTGAACCCATGAAAATAATACAAGTATTATTGCGCATTAACTATATTTTGTGTTTTTGAATCCATGAAAATAATACAAGTATTATTGCGCATTAACTATATTTTGTGTTTTTGAACCCATGAAAATAATACAAGTATTATTGCGCATTAACTATATTTTGTGTTTTTGAATGCATGAAAATGCATGAAAATATTACAAGTATTCTTGCACATTAAAATGAGCATTATCTGTATTTTGTGTTTTTGAACTCATGAAAATAATACAAGTATTATTGCGCATTAACTATATTTTGTGTTTTTGAATGCATGAAAATGCATGAAAATGTTAAAAGTATTCTTGCACATTAAAATGAGCATTAACTATATTTTGTGTTTTTGAATGCATGAAAATGTTACAAGTATTCTTGCACATTAAAATGAGCATTAACTGTATTTTGTGTTTTTGAACTCATGAAAATAATACAAGTATTATTGCGCATTAACTATATTTTGTGTTTTTGAACCCTTGAAAATAATACAAGTATTATTGCGCATTAACTATATTTTGTGTTTTTGAATGCATGAAAATGCATGAAAATGTTAAAAGTATTCTTGCACATTAAAATGAGCATTAACTATATTTTGTGTTTTTGAATGCATGAAAATGTTACAAGTATTCTTGCACATTAAAATGAGCATTAACTGTATTTTGTGTTTTTGAACCCATGAAAATAATACAAGTATTATTGCGCATTAACTATATTTTGTGTTTTTGAACCCATGAAAATAATACAAGTATTATTGCGCATTAACTATATTTTGTGTTTTTGAATCCATGAAAATAATACAAGTATTATTGCGCATTAACTATATTTTGTGTTTTTGAACCCATGAAAATAATACAAGTATTATTGCGCATTAACTATATTTTGTGTTTTTGAATGCATGAAAATGCATGAAAATATTACAAGTATTCTTGCACATTAAAATGAGCATTAACTGTATTTTGTGTTTTTGAACTCATGAAAATAATACAAGTATTATTGCGCATTAACTATATTTTGTGTTTTTGAACCCTTGAAAATAATACAAGTATTATTGCGCATTAACTATATTTTGTGTTTTTGAACCCATGAAAATAATACAAGTATTATTGCGCATTAACTATATTTTGTGTTTTTGAATGCATGAAAATGCATGAAAATGTTAAAAGTATTCTTGCACATTAAAATGAGCATTAACTATATTTTGTGTTTTTGAACGCATGAAAATAATACAAGTATTATTGCGCATTAACTATATTTTGTGTTTTTGAACCCATGAAAATAATACAAGTATTATTGCGCATTAACTATATTTTGTGTTTTTGAATGCATGAAAATGTTACAAGTATTCTTGCACATTAAAATGAGCATTAACTGTATTTTGTGTTTTTGAACTCATGAAAATAATACAAGTATTATTGCGCATTTTGTGTTTTTGAACCCTTGAAAATAATACAAGTATTATTGCGCATTAACTATATTTTGTGTTTTTGAACCCATGAAAATAATACAAGTATTATTGCGCATTAACTATATTTTGTGTTTTTGAATGCATGAAAATGCATGAAAATGTTAAAAGTATTCTTGCACATTAAAATGAGCATTAACTATATTTTGTGTTTTTGAACCCATGAAAATAATACAAGTATTATTGCGCATTAACTATATTTTGTGTTTTTGAATCCATGAAAATAATACAAGTATTATTGCGCATTAACTATATTTTGTGTTTTTGAACCCATGAAAATAATACAAGTATTATTGCGCATTAACTATATTTTGTGTTTTTGAATGCATGAAAATGCATGAAAATATTACAAGTATTCTTGCACATTAAAATGAGCATTATCTGTATTTTGTGTTTTTGAACTCATGAAAATAATACAAGTATTATTGCGCATTAACTATATTTTGTGTTTTTGAATGCATGAAAATGCATGAAAATGTTAAAAGTATTCTTGCACATTAAAATGAGCATTAACTATATTTTGTGTTTTTGAATGCATGAAAATGTTACAAGTATTCTTGCACATTAAAATGAGCATTATCTGTATTTTGTGTTTTTGAACCCATGAAAATAATACAAGTATTATTGCGCATTAACTATATATTGTGTTTTTGAACCCATGAAAATAATACAAGTATTATTGCGCATTAACTATATTTTGTGTTTTTGAATCCATGAAAATAATACAAGTATTATTGCGCATTAACTATATTTTGTGTTTTTGAATGCATGAAAATAATACAAGTATTATTGCGCATTAACTATATTTTGTGTTTTTGAACCCATGAAAATAATACAAGTATTATTGCGCATTAACTATATTTTGTGTTTTTGAATGCATGAAAATATTACAAGTATTCTTGCACATTAAAATGAGCATTAACTGTATTTTGTGTTTTTGAACTCATGAAAATAATACAAGTATTATTGCGCATTAACTATATTTTGTGTTTTTGAACCCTTGAAAATAATACAAGTATTATTGCGCATTAACTATATTTTGTGTTTTTGAACCCATGAAAATAATACAAGTATTATTGCGCATTAACTATATTTTGTGTTTTTGAATGCATGAAAATGCATGAAAATGTTAAAAGTATTCTTGCACATTAAAATGAGCATTAACTATATTTTGTGTTTTTGAATCCATGAAAAAAATACAAGTATTATTGCGCATTAACTATATTTTGTGTTTTTGAACCCATGAAAATAATACAAGTATTATTGCGCATTAACTATATTTTGTGTTTTTGAATGCATGAAAATGCATGAAAATGTTAAAAGTATTCTTGCACATTAAAATGAGCATTAACTATATTTTGTGTTTTTGAACGCATGAAAATAATACAAGTATTATTGCGCATTAACTATATTTTGTGTTTTTGAACCCATGAAAATAATACAAGTATTATTGCGCATTAACTATATTTTGTGTTTTTGAATGCATGAAAATGTTACAAGTATTCTTGCACATTAAAATGAGCATTAACTGTATTTTGTGTTTTTGAACTCATGAAAATAATACAAGTATTATTGCGCATTAACTATATTTTGTGTTTTTGAATGCATGAAAATAATACAAGTATTATTGCGCATTAACTATATTTTGTGTTTTTGAACCCATGAAAATAATACAAGTATTATTGCGCATTAACTATATTTTGTGTTTTTGAATGCATGAAAATGCATGAAAATGTTAAAAGTATTCTTGCACATTAAAATGAGCATTAACTATATTTTGTGTTTTTGAACCCATGAAAATAATACAAGTATTATTGCGCATTAACTATATTTTGTGTTTTTGAATCCATGAAAATAATACAAGTATTATTGCGCATTAACTATATTTTGTGTTTTTGAACCCATGAAAATAATACAAGTATTATTGCGCATTAACTATATTTTGTGTTTTTGAATGCATGAAAATGCATGAAAATATTACAAGTATTCTTGCACATTAAAATGAGCATTAACTGTATTTTGTGTTTTTGAACTCATGAAAATAATACAAGTATTATTGCGCATTAACTATATTTTGTGTTTTTGAATGCATGAAAATGTTAAAAGTATTCTTGCACATTAAAATGAGCATTAACTATATTTTGTGTTTTTGAACGCATGAAAATAATACAAGTATTATTGCGCATTAACTATATTTTGTGTTTTTGAACCCATGAAAATAATACAAGTATTATTGCGCATTAACTATATTTTGTGTTTTTGAATGCATGAAAATGCATGAAAATGTTAAAAGTATTCTTGCACATTAAAATGAGCATTAACTATATTTTGTGTTTTTGAACCCATGAAAATAATACAAGTATTATTGCGCATTAACTATATTTTGTGTTTTTGAACCCATGAAAATAATACAAGTATTATTGCGCATTAACTATATTATGTGTTTTTGAACCCATGAAAATAATACAAGTATTATTGCGCATTAACTATATTTTGTGTTTTTGAATGCATGAAAATGCATGAAAATATTACAAGTATTCTTGCACATTAAAATGAGCATTAACTGTATTTTGTGTTTTTGAACTCATGAAAATAATACAAGTATTATTGCGCATTAACTATATTTTGTGTTTTTGAACCCTTGAAAATAATACAAGTATTATTGCGCATTAACTATATTTTGTGTTTTTGAACCCATGAAAATAATACAAGTATTATTGCGCATTAACTATATTTTGTGTTTTTGAATGCATGAAAATGTTAAAAGTATTCTTGCACATTAAAATGAGCATTAACTATATTTTGTGTTTTTGAACGCATGAAAATAATACAAGTATTATTGCGCATTAACTATATTTTGTGTTTTTGAACCCATGAAAATAATACAAGTATTATTGCGCATTAACTATATTTTGTGTTTTTGAATGCATGAAAATGCATGAAAATGTTACAAGTATTCTTGCACATTAAAATGAGCATTAACTGTATTTTGTGTTTTTGAACTCATGAAAATAATACAAGTATTATTGCGCATTTTGTGTTTTTGAACCCTTGAAAATAATACAAGTATTATTGCGCATTAACTATATTTTGTGTTTTTGAACCCATGAAAATAATACAAGTATTATTGCGCATTAACTATATTTTGTGTTTTTGAATGCATGAAAATGCATGAAAATGTTAAAAGTATTCTTGCACATTAAAATGAGCATTAACTATATTTTGTGTTTTTGAACCCATGAAAATAATACAAGTATTATTGCGCATTAACTATATTTTGTGTTTTTGAATCCATGAAAATAATACAAGTATTATTGCGCATTAACTATATTTTGTGTTTTTGAACCCATGAAAATAATACAAGTATTATTGCGCATTAACTATATTTTGTGTTTTTGAATGCATGAAAATGCATGAAAATATTACAAGTATTCTTGCACATTAAAATGAGCATTAACTGTATTTTGTGTTTTTGAACCCATGAAAATAATACAAGTATTATTGCGCATTAACTATATTTTGTGTTTTTGAATGCATGAAAATGCATGAAAATGTTAAAAGTATTCTTGCACATTAAAATGAGCATTAACTATATTTTGTGTTTTTGAATCCATGAAAACAATACAAGTATTATTGCGCATTAACTATATTTTGTGTTTTTGAACCCATGAAAATAATACAAGTATTATTGCGCATTAACTATATTTTGTGTTTTTGAATGCATGAAAATGCATGAAAATGTTAAAAGTATTCTTGCACATTAAAATGAGCATTAACTATATTTTGTGTTTTTGAACGCATGAAAATAATACAAGTATTATTGCGCATTAACTATATATTGTGTTTTTGAACGCATGAAAATAATACAAGTATTATTGCGCATTAACTATATTTTGTGTTTTTGAATGCATGAAAATGCATGAAAATGTTAAAAGTATTCTAGCACATTAAAATGAGCATTAACTATATTTTGTGTTTTTGAACCCATGAAAATAATACAAGTATTATTGCGCATTAACTATATTTTATGTTTTTGAATCCATGAAAATAATACAAGTATTATTGCGCATTAACTATATTTTATGTTTTTGAATCCATGAAAATAATACAAGTATTATTGCGCATTAACTATATTTTGTGTTTTTGAATGCATGAAAATGCATGAAAATGTTAAAAGTATTCTTGCACATTAAAATGAGCATTAACTATATTTTGTGTTTTTGAATGCATGAAAATAATACAAGTATTATTGCGCATTAACTATATTTTGTGTTTTTGAACCCATGAAAATAATACAAGTATTATTGCGCATTAACTATATTTTGTGTTTTTGAATGCATGAAAATGCATGAAAATGTTAAAAGTATTCTTGCACATTAAAATGAGCATTAACTATATTTTGTGTTTTTGAACCCATGAAAATAATACAAGTATTATTGCGCATTAACTATATTTTGTGTTTTTGAACCCATGTAAATAATACAAGTATTATTGCGCATTAACTATATTTTGTGTTTTTGAACCCATGAAAATAATACAAGTATTATTGCGCATTAACTATATTTTGTGTTTTTGAATGCATGAAAATGCATGAAAATGTTAAAAGTATTCTAGCACATTAAAATGAGCATTAACTATATTTTGTGTTTTTGAACCCATGAAAATAATACAAGTATTATTGCGCATTAACTATATTTTGTGTTTTTGAATGCATGAAAATGCATGAAAATGTTAAAAGTATTCTTGCACATTAAAATGAGCATTAACTATATTTTGTGTTTTTGAACGCATGAAAATAATACAAGTATTATTGCGCATTAACTATATTTTGTGTTTTTGAACCCATGAAAATAATACAAGTATTATTGCGCATTAACTATATTTTGTGTTTTTGAATGCATGAAAATGCATGAAAATGTTAAAAGTATTCTTGCACATTAAAATGAGCATTAACTATATTTTGTGTTTTTGAACCCATGAAAATAATACAAGTATTATTGCGCATTAACTATATTTTGTGTTTTTGAACCCATGAAAATAATACAAGTATTATTGCGCATTAACTATATTTTGTGTTTTTGAATGCATGAAAATGCATGAAAATGTTAAAAGTATTCTTGCACATTAAAATGAGCATTAACTATATTTTGTGTTTTTGAACCCATGAAAATAATACAAGTATTATTGCGCATTAACTATATTTTGTGTTTTTGAATGCATGAAAATGCATGAAAATGTTAAAAGTATTCTAGCACATTAAAATGAGCATTAACTATATTTTGTGTTTTTGAACCCATGAAAATAATACAAGTATTATTGCGCATTAACTATATTTTGTGTTTTTGAATGCATGAAAATAATATAAGTATTATTGCGCATTTACTATATTTTGTGTTTTTGAACCCATGAAAATAATACAAGTATTATTGCGCATTAACTATATTTTGTGTTTTTGAATCCATGAAAATAATACAAGTATTATTGCGCATTAACTATATTTTGTGTTTTTGAATGCATGAAAATAATACAAGTATTATTGCGCATTAACTATATTTTGTGTTTTTGAACGCATGAAAATAATACAAGTATTATTGCGCATTAACTATATTTTGTGTTTTTGAACCCATGAAAATAATACAAGTATTATTGCGCATTAACTATATTTTGTGTTTTTGAACCCTTGAAAATAATACAAGTATTATTGCGCATTAACTATATTTTGTGTTTTTGAATGCATGAAAATGCATGAAAATGTTAAAAGTATTCTAGCACATTAAAATGAGCATTAACTATATTTTGTGTTTTTGAACCCATGAAAATAATACAAGTATTATTGCGCATTAACTATATTTTGTGTTTTTGAATGCATGAAAATAATACAAGTATTATTGCGCATTAACTATATTTTGTGTTTTTGAACCCATGAAAATAATACAAGTATTATTGCGCATTAACTATATTTTGTGTTTTTGAATGCATGAAAATGCATGAAAATGTAACAAGTATTCTTGCACATTAAAATGAGCATTAACTGTATTTTGTGTTTTTGAACTCATGAAAATAATACAAGTATTATTGCGCATTAACTATATTTTGTGTTTTTGAACCCTTGAAAATAATACAAGTATTATTGCGCATTAACTATATTTTGTGTTTTTGAACCCATGAAAATAATACAAGTATTATTGCGCATTAACTATATTTTGTGTTTTTGAATGCATGAAAATGCATGAAAATGTTAAAAGTATTCTTGCACATTAAAATGAGCATTAACTATATTTTGTGTTTTTGAACCCATGAAAATAATACAAGTATTATTGCGCATTAACTATATTTTGTGTTTTTGAACCCATGAAAATAATACAAGTATTATTGCGCATTAACTATATTTTGTGTTTTTGAATGCATGAAAATGCATGAAAATGTTACAAGTATTCTTGCACATTAAAATGAGCATTAGCTGTATTTTGTGTTTTTGAACTCATGAAAATAATACAAGTATTATTGCGCATTAACTATATTTTGTGTTTTTGAATGCATGAAAATAGTACAAGTATTATTGCGCATTAACTATATTTTGTGTTTTTGAATGCATGAAAATAATACAAGTATTATTGCGCATTAACTATATTTTGTGTTTTTGAACCCTTGAAAATAATACAAGTATTATTGCGCATTAACTATATTTTGTGTTTTTGAATGCATGAAAATGCATGAAAATGTTAAAAGTATTCTTGCACTTTAAAATGAGCATTAACTATATTTTGTGTTTTTGAACCCATGAAAATAATACAAGTATTATTGCGCATTAACTATATTTTGTGTGTTTGAATCCATGAAAATAATACAAGTATTATTGCGCATTAACTATATTTTGTGTTTTTGAACCCATGAAAATAATACAAGTATTATTGCGCATTAACTATATTTTGTGTTTTTGAATGCATGAAAATGCATGAAAATGTTAAAAGTATTCTAGCACATTAAAATGAGCATTAACTATATTTTGTGTTTTTGAACCCATGAAAATAATACAAGTATTATTGCGCATTAACTATATTTTGTGTTTTTGAATGCATGAAAATAATACAAGTATTATTGCGCATTTACTATATTTTGTGTTTTTGAACCCATGAAAATAATACAAGTATTATTGCGCATTAACTATATTTTGTGTTTTTGAATCCATGAAAATAATACAAGTATTATTGCGCATTAACTATATTTTGTGTTTTTGAACCCTTGAAAATAATACAAGTATTATTGCGCATTAACTATATTTTGTGTTTTTGAATGCATGAAAATGCATGAAAATGTTAAAAGTATTCTAGCACATTAAAATGAGCATTAACTATATTTTGTGTTTTTGAACCCATGAAAATAATACAAGTATTATTGCGCATTAACTATATTTTGTGTTTTTGAATGCATGAAAATAGTACAAGTATTATTGCGCATTAACTATATTTTGTGTTTTTGAATGCATGAAAATAATACAAGTATTATTGCGCATTAACTATATTTTGTGTTTTTGAACCCTTGAAAATAATACAAGTATTATTGCGCATTAACTATATTTTGTGTTTTTGAATGCATGAAAATGCATGAAAATGTTAAAAGTATTCTTGCACTTTAAAATGAGCATTAACTATATTTTGTGTTTTTGAACGCATGAAAATAATACAAGTATTATTGCGCATTAACTATATTTTGTGTGTTTGAATCCATGAAAATAATACAAGTATTATTGCGCATTAACTATATTTTGTGTTTTTGAATGCATGAAAATAATACAAGTATTATTGCGCATTAACTATATTTTGTGTTTTTGAACCCATGAAAATAATACAAGTATTATTGCGCATTAACTATATTTTGTGTTTTTGAATGCATGAAAATGCATGAAAATGTTACAAGTATTCTTGCACATTAAAATGAGCATTAACTATATTTTGTGTTTTTGAACCCATGAAAATAATACAAGTATTATTGCGCATTAACTATATTTTGTGTGTTTGAATGCATGAAAATAATACAAGTATTATTGCGCATTAACTATATTTTGTGTTTTTGAATGCATGAAAATGCATGAAAATATTACAAGTATTCTTGCACATTAAAATGAGCATTAACTGTATTTTGTGTTTTTGAACTCATGAAAATAATACAAGTATTATTGCGCATTAACTATATTTTGTGTTTTTGAACCCTTGAAAATAATACAAGTATTATTGCGCATTAACTATATTTTGTGTTTTTGAACCCTTGAAAATAATACAAGTATTATTGCCCATTAACTATATTTTGTGTTTTTGAACCCATGAAAATAATACAAGTATTATTGCGCATTAACTATATTTTGTGTTTTTGAATGCATGAAAATGCATGAAAATGTTAAAAGTATTCTTGCACATTAAAATGAGCATTAACTATATTTTGTGTTTTTGAACCCATGAAAATAATACAAGTATTATTGCGCATTAACTATATTTTGTGTGTTTGAATCCATGAAAATAATACAAGTATTATTGCGCATTAACTATATTTTGTGTTTTTGAATGCATGAAAATAATACAAGTATTATTGCGCATTAACTATATTTTGTGTTTTTGAACCCATGAAAATAATACAAGTATTATTGCGCATTAACTATATTTTGTGTTTTTGAATGCATGAAAATGCATGAAAATGTTACAAGTATTCTTGCACATTAAAATGAGCATTAACTGTATTTTGTGTTTTTGAACTCATGAAAATAATACAAGTATTATTGCGCATTAACTATATTTTGTGTTTTTGAACCCTTGAAAATAATACAAGTATTATTGTGCATTAACTATATTTTGTGTTTTTGAATGCATGAAAATAATACAAGTATTATTGCGCATTAACTATATTTTGTGTTTTTGAACCCTTGAAAATAATACAAGTATTATTGCGCATTAACTATATTTTGTGTTTTTGAATGCATGAAAATGCATGAAAATGTTAAAAGTATTCTTGCACTTTAAAATGAGCATTAACTATATTTTGTGTTTTTGAACCCATGAAAATAATACAAGTATTATTGCGCATTAACTGTATTTTGTGTTTTTGAACTCATGAAAATAATACAAGTATTATTGCGCATTAACTATATTTTGTGTTTTTGAACCCTTGAAAATAATACAAGTATTATTGCGCATTAACTATATTTTGTGTTTTTGAATGCATGAAAATGCATGAAAATGTTAAAAGTATTCTAGCACATTAAAATGAGCATTAACTATATTTTGTGTTTTTGAACCCATGAAAATAATACAAGTATTATTGCGCATTAACTATATTTTGTGTTTTTGAATGCATGAAAATGCATGAAAATGTTACAAGTATTCTTGCACATTAAAATGAGCATTAACTATATTTTGTGTTTTTGAACCCATGAAAATAATACAAGTATTATTGCGCATTAACTATATTTTGTGTTTTTGAATGCATGAAAATAATACAAGTATTATTGCGCATTAACTATATTTTGTGTTTTTGAACGCATGAAAATAATACAAGTATTATTGCGCATTAACTATATTTTGTGTTTTTGAACCCATGAAAATAATACAAGTATTATTGCGCATTAACTATATTTTGTGTTTTTGAATCCATGAAAATAATACAAGTATTATTGCGCATTAACTATATTTTGTGTTTTTGAACGCATGAAAATAATACAAGTATTATTGCGCATTAACTATATTTTGTGTTTTTGAACCCATGAAAATAATACAAGTATTATTGCGCATTAACTATATTTTGTGTTTTTGAATGCATGAAAATGCATGAAAATGTTAAAAGTATTCTAGCACATTAAAATGAGCATTAACTATATTTTGTGTTTTTGAACCCATGAAAATAATACAAGTATTATTGCGCATTAACTATATTTTGTGTTTTTGAATGCATGAAAATAATACAAGTATTATTGCGCATTAACTATATTTTGTGTTTTTGAACGCATGAAAATAATACAAGTATTATTGCGCATTAACTATATTTTGTGTTTTTGAACCCATGAAAATAATACAAGTATTATTGCGCATTAACTATATTTTGTGTTTTTGAATGCATGAAAATGCATGAAAATGTTAAAAGTATTCTAGCACATTAAAATGAGCATTAACTATATTTTGTGTTTTTGAACCCATGAAAATAATACAAGTATTATTGCGCATTAACTATATTTTGTGTTTTTGAATGCATGAAAATGCATGAAAATGTTAAAAGTATTCTAGCACATTAAAATGAGCATTAACTATATTTTGTGTTTTTGAACCCATGAAAATAATACAAGTATTATTGCGCATTAACTATATTTTGTGTTTTTGAATGCATGAAAATAATACAAGTATTATTGCGCATTAACTATATTTTGTGTTTTTGAACCCATGAAAATAATACAAGTATTATTGCGCATTAACTATATTTTGTGTTTTTGAATGCATGAAAATGCATGAAAATGTTAAAAGTATTCTAGCACATTAAAATGAGCATTAACTATATGTTGTGTTTTTGAACCCATGAAAATAATACAAGTATTATTGCGCATTAACTATATTTTGTGTTTTTGAATGCATGAAAATAATACAAGTATTATTGCGCATTAACTATATTTTGTGTTTTTGAACCCATGAAAATAATACAAGTATTATTGCGCATTAACTATATTTTGTGTTTTTGAATGCATGAAAATGCATGAAAATGTAACAAGTATTCTTGCACATTAAAATGAGCATTAACTGTATTTTGTGTTTTTGAACTCATGAAAATAATACAAGTATTATTGCGCATTAACTATATTTTGTGTTTTTGAACCCTTGAAAATAATACAAGTATTATTGCGCATTAACTATATTTTGTGTTTTTGAATGCATGAAAATAATACAAGTATTATTGCGCATTAACTATATTTTGTGTTTTTGAATGCATGAAAATGCATGAAAATGTTACAAGTATTCTTGCACATTAAAATGAGCATTAACTGTATTTTGTGTTTTTGAACTCATGAAAATAATACAAGTATTATTGCGCATTAACTATATTTTGTGTTTTTGAACCCTTGAAAATAATACAAGTATTATTGCGCATTAACTATATTTTGTGTTTTTGAATGCATGAAAATGCATGAAAATGTTAAAAGTATTCTAGCACATTAAAATGAGCATTAACTATATTTTGTGTTTTTGAACCCATGAAAATAATACAAGTATTATTGCGCATTAACTATATTTTGTGTTTTTGAATGCATGAAAATAATACAAGTATTATTGCGCATTAACTATATTTTGTGTTTTTGAACGCATGAAAATAATACAAGTATTATTGCGCATTAACTATATTTTGTGTTTTTGAACCCATGAAAATAATACAAGTATTATTGCGCATTAACTATATTTTGTGTTTTTGAATCCATGAAAATAATACAAGTATTATTGCGCATTAACTATATTTTGTGTTTTTGAACGCATGAAAATAATACAAGTATTATTGCGCATTAACTATATTTTGTGTTTTTGAACCCATGAAAATAATACAAGTATTATTGCGCATTAACTATATTTTGTGTTTTTGAATGCATGAAAATGCATGAAAATGTTAAAAGTATTCTAGCACATTAAAATGAGCATTAACTATATTTTGTGTTTTTGAACCCATGAAAATAATACAAGTATTATTGCGCATTAACTATATTTTGTGTTTTTGAATGCATGAAAATAATACAAGTATTATTGCGCATTAACTATATTTTGTGTTTTTGAACGCATGAAAATAATACAAGTATTATTGCGCATTAACTATATTTTGTGTTTTTGAACCCATGAAAATAATACAAGTATTATTGCGCATTAACTATATTTTGTGTTTTTGAATGCATGAAAATGCATGAAAATGTTAAAAGTATTCTAGCACATTAAAATGAGCATTAACTATATTTTGTGTTTTTGAACCCATGAAAATAATACAAGTATTATTGCGCATTAACTATATTTTGTGTTTTTGAATGCATGAAAATGCATGAAAATGTTAAAAGTATTCTAGCACATTAAAATGAGCATTAACTATATTTTGTGTTTTTGAACCCATGAAAATAATACAAGTATTATTGCGCATTAACTATATTTTGTGTTTTTGAATGCATGAAAATAATACAAGTATTATTGCGCATTAACTATATTTTGTGTTTTTGAACCCATGAAAATAATACAAGTATTATTGCGCATTAACTATATTTTGTGTTTTTGAATGCATGAAAATGCATGAAAATGTAACAAGTATTCTTGCACATTAAAATGAGCATTAACTGTATTTTGTGTTTTTGAACCCATGAAAATAATACAAGTATTATTGCGCATTAACTATATTTTGTGTTTTTGAACCCTTGAAAATAATACAAGTATTATTGCGCATTAACTATATTTTGTGTTTTTGAACCCATGAAAATAATACAAGTATTATTGCGCATTAACTATATTTTGTGTTTTTGAATGCATGAAAATGCATGAAAATGTTAAAAGTATTCTTGCACATTAAAATGAGCATTAACTATATTTTGTGTTTTTGAACCCATGAAAATAATACAAGTATTATTGCGCATTAACTATATTTTGTGTGTTTGAATCCATGAAAATAATACAAGTATTATTGCGCATTAACTATATTTTGTGTTTTTGAATGCATGAAAATAATACAAGTATTATTGCGCATTAACTATATTTTGTGTTTTTGAACCCATGAAAATAATACAAGTATTATTGCGCATTAACTATATTTTGTGTTTTTGAATGCATGAAAATAATACAAGTATTATTGCGCATTAACTATATTTTGTGTTTTTGAACCCATGAAAATAATACAAGTATTATTGCGCATTAACTATATTTTGTGTTTTTGAATGCATGAAAATGCATGAAAATGTTAAAAGTATTCTAGCACATTAAAATGAGCAATAACTATATTTTGTGTTTTTGAACCCATGAAAATAATACAAGTATTATTGCGCATTAACTATATTTTGTGTTTTTGAATGCATGAAAATGCATGAAAATGTTAAAAGTATTCTAGCACATTAAAATGAGCATTAACTATATGTTGTGTTTTTGAACCCATGAAAATAATACAAGTATTATTGCGCATTAACTATATTTTGTGTTTTTGAATGCATGAAAATAATACAAGTATTATTGCGCATTAACTATATTTTGTGTTTTTGAACCCATGAAAATAATACAAGTATTATTGCGCATTAACTATATTTTGTGTTTTTGAATGCATGAAAATGCATGAAAATGTAACAAGTATTCTTGCACATTAAAATGAGCATTAACTGTATTTTGTGTTTTTGAACTCATGAAAATAATACAAGTATTATTGCGCATTAACTATATTTTGTGTTTTTGAACCCTTGAAAATAATACAAGTATTATTGCGCATTAACTATATTTTGTGTTTTTGAATGCATGAAAATGCATGAAAATGTTAAAAGTATTCTTGCACATTAAAATGAGCATTAACTATATTTTGTGTTTTTGAACGCATGAAAATAATACAAGTATTATTGCGCATTAACTATATTTTGTGTTTTTGAATCCATGAAAATAATACAAGTATTATTGCGCATTAACTATATTTTGTGTTTTTGAATGCATGAAAATGCATGAAAATGTTAAAAGTATTCTTGCACATTAAAATGAGCATTAACTATATTTTGTGTTTTTGAACGCATGAAAATAATACAAGTATTATTGCGCATTAACTATATTTTGTGTTTTTGAACCCATGAAAATAATACAAGTATTATTGCGCATTAACTATATTTTGTGTTTTTGAATGCATGAAAATGCATGAAAATGTTAAAAGTATTCTTGCACATTAAAATGAGCATTAACTATATTTTGTGTTTTTGAACCCATGAAAATAATACAAGTATTATTGCGCATTAACTATATTTTGTGTTTTTGAACCCATGTAAATAATACAAGTATTATTGCGCATTAACTATATTTTGTGTTTTTGAATGCATGAAAATGCATGAAAATGTTAAAAGTATTCTTGCACATTAAAATGAGCATTAACTATATTTTGTGTTTTTGAACCCATGAAAATAATACAAGTATTATTGCGCATTAACTATATTTTGTGTGTTTGAATCCATGAAAATAATACAAGTATTATTGCGCATTAACTATATTTTGTGTTTTTGAATGCATGAAAATAATACAAGTATTATTGCGCATTAACTATATTTTGTGTTTTTGAATGCATGAAAATGCATGAAAATGTTAAAAGTATTCTTGCACATTAAAATGAGCATTAACTATATTTTGTGTTTTTGAACGCATGAAAATAATACAAGTATTATTGCGCATTAACTATATTTTGTGTTTTTGAACGCATGAAAATAATACAAGTATTATTGCGCATTAACTATATTTTGTGTTTTTGAATGCATGAAAATGCATGAAAATGTTAAAAGTATTCTAGCACATTAAAATGAGCATTAACTATATTTTGTGTTTTTGAACCCATGAAAATAATACAAGTATTATTGCGCATTAACTATATTTTATGTTTTTGAATCCATGAAAATAATACAAGTATTATTGCGCATTAACTATATTTTATGTTTTTGAATCCATGAAAATAATACAAGTATTATTGCGCATTAACTATATTTTGTGTTTTTGAATGCATGAAAATGCATGAAAATGTTAAAAGTATTCTTGCACATTAAAATGAGCATTAACTATATTTTGTGTTTTTGAACGCATGAAAATAATACAAGTATTATTGCGCATTAACTATATTTTGTGTTTTTGAACCCATGAAAATAATACAAGTATTATTGCGCATTAACTATATTTTGTGTTTTTGAATGCATGAAAATGCATGAAAATGTTAAAAGTATTCTTGCACATTAAAATGAGCATTAACTATATTTTGTGTTTTTGAACCCATGAAAATAATACAAGTATTATTGCGCATTAACTATATTTTGTGTTTTTGAACCCATGTAAATAATACAAGTATTATTGCGCATTAACTATATTTTGTGTTTTTGAATGCATGAAAATGCATGAAAATGTTAAAAGTATTCTTGCACATTAAAATGAGCATTAACTATATTTTGTGTTTTTGAACCCATGAAAATAATACAAGTATTATTGCGCATTAACTATATTTTGTGTGTTTGAATCCATGAAAATAATACAAGTATTATTGCGCATTAACTATATTTTGTGTTTTTGAATGCATGAAAATAATACAAGTATTATTGCGCATTAACTATATTTTGTGTTTTTGAACCCATGAAAATAATACAAGTATTATTGCGCATTAACTATATTTTGTGTTTTTGAATGCATGAAAATGCATGAAAATGTTAAAAGTATTCTTGCACATTAAAATGAGCATTAACTATATTTTGTGTTTTTGAACCCATGAAAATAATACAAGTATTATTGCGCATTAACTATATTTTGTGTTTTTGAACCCATGTAAATAATACAAGTATTATTGCGCATTAACTATATTTTGTGTTTTTGAATGCATGAAAATGCATGAAAATGTTAAAAGTATTCTTGCACATTAAAATGAGCATTAACTGTATTTTGTGTTTTTGAACTCATGAAAATAATACAAGTATTATTGCGCATTAACTATATTTTGTGTTTTTGAACCCTTGAAAATAATACAAGTATTATTGCGCATTAACTATATTTTGTGTTTTTGAATGCATGAAAATGCATGAAAATGTTAAAAGTATTCTTGCACTTTAAAATGAGCATTAACTATATTTTGTGTTTTTGAACCCATGAAAATAATACAAGTATTATTGCGCATTAACTGTATTTTGTGTTTTTGAACTCATGAAAATAATACAAGTATTATTGCGCATTAACTATATTTTGTGTTTTTGAACCCTTGAAAATAATACAAGTATTATTGCGCATTAACTATATTTTGTGTTTTTGAATGCATGAAAATGCATGAAAATGTTAAAAGTATTCTAGCACATTAAAATGAGCATTAACTATATTTTGTGTTTTTGAACCCATGAAAATAATACAAGTATTATTGCGCATTAACTATATTTTGTGTTTTTGAATGCATGAAAATGCATGAAAATGTTACAAGTATTCTTGCACATTAAAATGAGCATTAACTATATTTTGTGTTTTTGAACCCATGAAAATAATACAAGTATTATTGCGCATTAACTATATTTTGTGTTTTTGAATGCATGAAAATAATACAAGTATTATTGCGCATTAACTATATTTTGTGTTTTTGAACGCATGAAAATAATATAAGTATTATTGCGCATTAACTATATTTTGTGTTTTTGAACCCATGAAAATAATACAAGTATTATTGCGCATTAACTATATTTTGTGTTTTTGAATCCATGAAAATAATACAAGTATTATTGCGCATTAACTATATTTTGTGTTTTTGAACGCATGAAAATAATACAAGTATTATTGCGCATTAACTATATTTTGTGTTTTTGAACCCATGAAAATAATACAAGTATTATTGCGCATTAACTATATTTTGTGTTTTTGAATGCATGAAAATGCATGAAAATGTTAAAAGTATTCTAGCACATTAAAATGAGCATTAACTATATTTTGTGTTTTTGAACCCATGAAAATAATACAAGTATTATTGCGCATTAACTATATTTTGTGTTTTTGAATGCATGAAAATAATACAAGTATTATTGCGCATTAACTATATTTTGTGTTTTTGAACGCATGAAAATAATACAAGTATTATTGCGCATTAACTATATTTTGTGTTTTTGAACCCATGAAAATAATACAAGTATTATTGCGCATTAACTATATTTTGTGTTTTTGAATGCATGAAAATGCATGAAAATGTTAAAAGTATTCTAGCACATTAAAATGAGCATTAACTATATTTTGTGTTTTTGAACCCATGAAAATAATACAAGTATTATTGCGCATTAACTATATTTTGTGTTTTTGAATGCATGAAAATGCATGAAAATGTTAAAAGTATTCTAGCACATTAAAATGAGCATTAACTATATTTTGTGTTTTTGAACCCATGAAAATAATACAAGTATTATTGCGCATTAACTATATTTTGTGTTTTTGAATGCATGAAAATAATACAAGTATTATTGCGCATTAACTATATTTTGTGTTTTTGAACCCATGAAAATAATACAAGTATTATTGCGCATTAACTATATTTTGTGTTTTTGAATGCATGAAAATGCATGAAAATGTAACAAGTATTCTTGCACATTAAAATGAGCATTAACTGTATTTTGTGTTTTTGAACCCATGAAAATAATACAAGTATTATTGCGCATTAACTATATTTTGTGTTTTTGAACCCTTGAAAATAATACAAGTATTATTGCGCATTAACTATATTTTGTGTTTTTGAACCCATGAAAATAATACAAGTATTATTGCGCATTAACTATATTTTGTGTTTTTGAATGCATGAAAATGCATGAAAATGTTAAAAGTATTCTTGCACATTAAAATGAGCATTAACTATATTTTGTGTTTTTGAACCCATGAAAATAATACAAGTATTATTGCGCATTAACTATATTTTGTGTGTTTGAATCCATGAAAATAATACAAGTATTATTGCGCATTAACTATATTTTGTGTTTTTGAATGCATGAAAATAATACAAGTATTATTGCGCATTAACTATATTTTGTGTTTTTGAACCCATGAAAATAATACAAGTATTATTGCGCATTAACTATATTTTGTGTTTTTGAATGCATGAAAATAATACAAGTATTATTGCGCATTAACTATATTTTGTGTTTTTGAACCCATGAAAATAATACAAGTATTATTGCGCATTAACTATATTTTGTGTTTTTGAATGCATGAAAATGCATGAAAATGTTAAAAGTATTCTAGCACATTAAAATGAGCATTAACTATATTTTGTGTTTTTGAACCCATGAAAATAATACAAGTATTATTGCGCATTAACTATATTTTGTGTTTTTGAATGCATGAAAATGCATGAAAATGTTAAAAGTATTCTAGCACATTAAAATGAGCATTAACTATATGTTGTGTTTTTGAACCCATGAAAATAATACAAGTATTATTGCGCATTAACTATATTTTGTGTTTTTGAATGCATGAAAATAATACAAGTATTATTGCGCATTAACTATATTTTGTGTTTTTGAACCCATGAAAATAATACAAGTATTATTGCGCATTAACTATATTTTGTGTTTTTGAATGCATGAAAATGCATGAAAATGTAACAAGTATTCTTGCACATTAAAATGAGCATTAACTGTATTTTGTGTTTTTGAACTCATGAAAATAATACAAGTATTATTGCGCATTAACTATATTTTGTGTTTTTGAACCCTTGAAAATAATACAAGTATTATTGCGCATTAACTATATTTTGTGTTTTTGAATGCATGAAAATAATACAAGTATTATTGCGCATTAACTATATTTTGTGTTTTTGAATGCATGAAAATGCATGAAAATGTTACAAGTATTCTTGCACATTAAAATGAGCATTAACTGTATTTTGTGTTTTTGAACTCATGAAAATAATACAAGTATTATTGCGCATTAACTATATTTTGTGTTTTTGAACCCATGAAAATAATACAAGTATTATTGCGCATTAACTATATTTTGTGTTTTTGAACCCATGAAAATAATACAAGTATTATTGCGCATTAACTATATTTTGTGTTTTTGAATGCATGAAAATGTTAAAAGTATTCTTGCACATTAAAATGAGCATTAACTATATTTTGTGTTTTTGAACCCATGAAAATAATACAAGTATTATTGCGCATTAACTATATTTTGTGTTTTTGAACCCATGAAAATAATACAAGTATTATTGCGCATTAACTATATTTTGTGTTTTTGAACCCATGAAAATAATACAAGTATTATTGCGCATTAACTATATTTTGTGTTTTTGAATGCATGAAAATAATACAAGTATTATTGCGCATTAACTATATTTTGTG
The DNA here is from genome assembly GCA_963978525.1 of Ornithomya fringillina. Lineage (NCBI taxonomy): Eukaryota > Metazoa > Arthropoda > Insecta > Diptera > Hippoboscidae > Ornithomya > Ornithomya fringillina. The sequence goes on from OZ021694.1 coordinate 13,077,193, forward strand.
TTTTTGAACCCATGAAAATAATACAAGTATTATTGCGCATTAACTATATTTTGTGTTTTTGAATGCATGAAAATGCATGAAAATGTAACAAGTATTCTTGCACATTAAAATGAGCATTAACTGTATTTTGTGTTTTTGAACCCATGAAAATAATACAAGTATTATTGCGCATTAACTATATTTTGTGTTTTTGAACCCTTGAAAATAATACAAGTATTATTGCGCATTAACTATATTTTGTGTTTTTGAACCCATGAAAATAATACAAGTATTATTGCGCATTAACTATATTTTGTGTTTTTGAATGCATGAAAATGTTAAAAGTATTCTTGCACATTAAAATGAGCATTAACTATATTTTGTGTTTTTGAACCCATGAAAATAATACAAGTATTATTGCGCATTAACTATATTTTGTGTGTTTGAATCCATGAAAATAATACAAGTATTATTGCGCATTAACTATATTTTGTGTTTTTGAATGCATGAAAATAATACAAGTATTATTGCGCATTAACTATATTTTGTGTTTTTGAACCCATGAAAATAATACAAGTATTATTGCGCATTAACTATATTTTGTGTTTTTGAATCCATGAAAATAATACAAGTATTATTGCGCATTAACTATATTTTGTGTTTTTGAACGCATGAAAATAATACAAGTATTATTGCGCATTAACTATATTTTGTGTTTTTGAATGCATGAAAATGCATGAAAATGTTAAAAGTATTCTAGCACATTAAAATGAGCATTAACTATATTTTGTGTTTTTGAACCCATGAAAATAATACAAGTATTATTGCGCATTAACTATATTTTGTGTTTTTGAATGCATGAAAATGCATGAAAATGTTACAAGTATTCTTGCACATTAAAATGAGCATTAACTATATTTTGTGTTTTTGAACCCATGAAAATAATACAAGTATTATTGCGCATTAACTATATTTTGTGTTTTTGAATGCATGAAAATAATACAAGTATTATTGCGCATTAACTATATTTTGTGTTTTTGAACGCATGAAAATAATACAAGTATTATTGCGCATTAACTATATTTTGTGTTTTTGAACCCATGAAAATAATACAAGTATTATTGCGCATTAACTATATTTTGTGTTTTTGAATCCATGAAAATAATACAAGTATTATTGCGCATTAACTATATTTTGTGTTTTTGAACGCATGAAAATAATACAAGTATTATTGCGCATTAACTATATTTTGTGTTTTTGAACCCATGAAAATAATACAAGTATTATTGCGCATTAACTATATTTTGTGTTTTTGAATGCATGAAAATGCATGAAAATGTTAAAAGTATTCTAGCACATTAAAATGAGCATTAACTATATTTTGTGTTTTTGAACCCATGAAAATAATACAAGTATTATTGCGCATTAACTATATTTTGTGTTTTTGAATGCATGAAAATAATACAAGTATTATTGCGCATTAACTATATTTTGTGTTTTTGAACGCATGAAAATAATACAAGTATTATTGCGCATTAACTATATTTTGTGTTTTTGAACCCATGAAAATAATACAAGTATTATTGCGCATTAACTATATTTTGTGTTTTTGAATGCATGAAAATGCATGAAAATGTTAAAAGTATTCTAGCACATTAAAATGAGCATTAACTATATTTTGTGTTTTTGAACCCATGAAAATAATACAAGTATTATTGCGCATTAACTATATTTTGTGTTTTTGAATGCATGAAAATGCATGAAAATGTTAAAAGTATTCTAGCACATTAAAATGAGCATTAACTATATTTTGTGTTTTTGAACCCATGAAAATAATACAAGTATTATTGCGCATTAACTATATTTTGTGTTTTTGAATGCATGAAAATAATACAAGTATTATTGCGCATTAACTATATTTTGTGTTTTTGAACCCATGAAAATAATACAAGTATTATTGCGCATTAACTATATTTTGTGTTTTTGAATGCATGAAAATGCATGAAAATGTAACAAGTATTCTTGCACATTAAAATGAGCATTAACTGTATTTTGTGTTTTTGAACCCATGAAAATAATACAAGTATTATTGCGCATTAACTATATTTTGTGTTTTTGAACCCATGAAAATAATACAAGTATTATTGCGCATTAACTATATTTTGTGTTTTTGAATGCATGAAAATAATACAAGTATTATTGCGCATTAACTATATTTTGTGTTTTTGAACCCATGAAAATAATACAAGTATTATTGCGCATTAACTATATTTTGTGTTTTTGAATGCATGAAAATGCATGAAAATGTTAAAAGTATTCTAGCACATTAAAATGAGCATTAACTATATTTTGTGTTTTTGAACCCATGAAAATAATACAAGTATTATTGCGCATTAACTATATTTTGTGTTTTTGAATGCATGAAAATGCATGAAAATGTTAAAAGTATTCTAGCACATTAAAATGAGCATTAACTATATGTTGTGTTTTTGAACCCATGAAAATAATACAAGTATTATTGCGCATTAACTATATTTTGTGTTTTTGAATGCATGAAAATAATACAAGTATTATTGCGCATTAACTATATTTTGTGTTTTTGAACCCATGAAAATAATACAAGTATTATTGCGCATTAACTATATTTTGTGTTTTTGAATGCATGAAAATGCATGAAAATGTAACAAGTATTCTTGCACATTAAAATGAGCATTAACTGTATTTTGTGTTTTTGAACTCATGAAAATAATACAAGTATTATTGCGCATTAACTATATTTTGTGTTTTTGAACCCTTGAAAATAATACAAGTATTATTGCGCATTAACTATATTTTGTGTTTTTGAATGCATGAAAATAATACAAGTATTATTGCGCATTAACTATATTTTGTGTTTTTGAATGCATGAAAATGCATGAAAATGTTACAAGTATTCTTGCACATTAAAATGAGCATTAACTGTATTTTGTGTTTTTGAACTCATGAAAATAATACAAGTATTATTGCGCATTAACTATATTTTGTGTTTTTGAACCCATGAAAATAATACAAGTATTATTGCGCATTAACTATATTTTGTGTTTTTGAACCCATGAAAATAATACAAGTATTATTGCGCATTAACTATATTTTGTGTTTTTGAATGCATGAAAATGTTAAAAGTATTCTTGCACATTAAAATGAGCATTAACTATATTTTGTGTTTTTGAACCCATGAAAATAATACAAGTATTATTGCGCATTAACTATATTTTGTGTTTTTGAACCCATGAAAATAATACAAGTATTATTGCGCATTAACTATATTTTGTGTTTTTGAACCCATGAAAATAATACAAGTATTATTGCGCATTAACTATATTTTGTGTTTTTGAATGCATGAAAATAATACAAGTATTATTGCGCATTAACTATATTTTGTGTTTTTGAACCCATGAAAATAATACAAGTATTATTGCGCATTAACTATATTTTGTGTTTTTGAATGCATGAAAATGCATGAAAATGTAACAAGTATTCTTGCACATTAAAATGAGCATTAACTGTATTTTGTGTTTTTGAACCCATGAAAATAATACAAGTATTATTGCGCATTAACTATATTTTGTGTTTTTGAACCCTTGAAAATAATACAAGTATTATTGCGCATTAACTATATTTTGTGTTTTTGAACCCATGAAAATAATACAAGTATTATTGCGCATTAACTATATTTTGTGTTTTTGAATGCATGAAAATGCATGAAAATGTTAAAAGTATTCTTGCACATTAAAATGAGCATTAACTATATTTTGTGTTTTTGAACCCATGAAAATAATACAAGTATTATTGCGCATTAACTATATTTTGTGTGTTTGAATCCATGAAAATAATACAAGTATTATTGCGCATTAACTATATTTTGTGTTTTTGAATGCATGAAAATAATACAAGTATTATTGCGCATTAACTATATTTTGTGTTTTTGAACCCATGAAAATAATACAAGTATTATTGCGCATTAACTATATTTTGTGTTTTTGAATGCATGAAAATGCATGAATATGTTACAAGTATTCTTGCACATTAAAATGAGCATTAACTATATTTTGTGTTTTTGAACCCATGAAAATAATACAAGTATTATTGCGCATTAACTATATTTTGTGTTTTTGAATGCATGAAAATGCATGAAAATGTTAAAAGTATTCTAGCACATTAAAATGAGCATTAACTATATTTTGTGTTTTTGAACCCATGAAAATAATACAAGTATTATTGCGCATTAACTATATTTTGTGTTTTTGAATGCATGAAAATAATACAAGTATTATTGCGCATTAACTATATTTTGTGTTTTTGAACCCATGAAAATAATACAAGTATTATTGCGCATTAACTATATTTTGTGTTTTTGAATGCATGAAAATGCATGAAAATGTAACAAGTATTCTTGCACATTAAAATGAGCATTAACTGTATTTTGTGTTTTTGAACCCATGAAAATAATACAAGTATTATTGCGCATTAACTATATTTTGTGTTTTTGAACCCTTGAAAATAATACAAGTATTATTGCGCATTAACTATATTTTGTGTTTTTGAACCCATGAAAATAATACAAGTATTATTGCGCATTAACTATATTTTGTGTTTTTGAATGCATGAAAATGCATGAAAATGTTAAAAGTATTCTTGCACATTAAAATGAGCATTAACTATATTTTGTGTTTTTGAACCCATGAAAATAATACAAGTATTATTGCGCATTAACTATATTTTGTGTGTTTGAATCCATGAAAATAATACAAGTATTATTGCGCATTAACTATATTTTGTGTTTTTGAATGCATGAAAATAATACAAGTATTATTGCGCATTAACTATATTTTGTGTTTTTGAACCCATGAAAATAATACAAGTATTATTGCGCATTAACTATATTTTGTGTTTTTGAATGCATGAAAATAATACAAGTATTATTGCGCATTAACTATATTTTGTGTTTTTGAACCCATGAAAATAATACAAGTATTATTGCGCATTAACTATATTTTGTGTTTTTGAATGCATGAAAATGCATGAAAATGTTAAAAGTATTCTAGCACATTAAAATGAGCATTAACTATATTTTGTGTTTTTGAACCCATGAAAATAATACAAGTATTATTGCGCATTAACTATATTTTGTGTTTTTGAATGCATGAAAATGCATGAAAATGTTAAAAGTATTCTAGCACATTAAAATGAGCATTAACTATATGTTGTGTTTTTGAACCCATGAAAATAATACAAGTATTATTGCGCATTAACTATATTTTGTGTTTTTGAATGCATGAAAATAATACAAGTATTATTGCGCATTAACTATATTTTGTGTTTTTGAACCCATGAAAATAATACAAGTATTATTGCGCATTAACTATATTTTGTGTTTTTGAATGCATGAAAATGCATGAAAATGTAACAAGTATTCTTGCACATTAAAATGAGCATTAACTGTATTTTGTGTTTTTGAACTCATGAAAATAATACAAGTATTATTGCGCATTAACTATATTTTGTGTTTTTGAACCCTTGAAAATAATACAAGTATTATTGCGCATTAACTATATTTTGTGTTTTTGAATGCATGAAAATAATACAAGTATTATTGCGCATTAACTATATTTTGTGTTTTTGAATGCATGAAAATGCATGAAAATGTTACAAGTATTCTTGCACATTAAAATGAGCATTAACTGTATTTTGTGTTTTTGAACTCATGAAAATAATACAAGTATTATTGCGCATTAACTATATTTTGTGTTTTTGAACCCATGAAAATAATACAAGTATTATTGCGCATTAACTATATTTTGTGTTTTTGAACCCATGAAAATAATACAAGTATTATTGCGCATTAACTATATTTTGTGTTTTTGAATGCATGAAAATGCATGAAAATGTTAAAAGTATTCTAGCACATTAAAATGAGCATTAACTGTATTTTGTGTTTTTGAACTCATGAAAATAATACAAGTATTATTGCGCATTAACTATATTTTGTGTTTTTGAATGCATGAAAATGTTAAAAGTATTCTTGCACATTAAAATGAGCATTAACTATATTTTGTGTTTTTGAACCCATGAAAATAATACAAGTATTATTGCGCATTAACTATATTTTGTGTTTTTGAACCCATGAAAATAATACAAGTATTATTGCGCATTAACTATATTTTGTGTTTTTGAACCCATGAAAATAATACAAGTATTATTGCGCATTAACTATATTTTGTGTTTTTGAATGCATGAAAATGCATGAAAATGTTACAAGTATTCTTGCACATTAAAATGAGCATTAATTGTATTTTGTGTTTTTGAACTCATGAAAATAATACAAGTATTATTGCGCATTAACTATATTTTGTGTTTTTGAATGCATGAAAATGCATGAAAATGTTAAAAGTATTCTAGCACATTAAAATGAGCATTAACTATATTTTGTGTTTTTGAACCCATGAAAATAATACAAGTATTATTGCGCATTAACTATATTTTGTGTTTTTGAATGCATGAAAATAGTACAAGTATTATTGCGCATTAACTATATTTTGTGTTTTTGAATGCATGAAAATAATACAAGTATTATTGCGCATTAACTATATTTTGTGTTTTTGAACCCTTGAAAATAATACAAGTATTATTGCGCATTAACTATATTTTGTGTTTTTGAATGCATGAAAATGCATGAAAATGTTAAAAGTATTCTTGCACATTAAAATGAGCATTAACTGTATTTTGTGTTTTTGAACTCATGAAAATAATACAAGTATTATTGCGCATTAACTATATTTTGTGTTTTTGAATGCATGAAAATGCATGAAAATGTTACAAGTATTCTTGCACATTAAAATGAGCATTAACTGTATTTTGTGTTTTTGAACTCATGAAAATAATACAAGTATTATTGCGCATTAACTATATTTTGTGTTTTTGAACCCATGAAAATAATACAAGTATTATTGCGCATTAACTATATTTTGTGTTTTTGAACCCATGAAAATAATACAAGTATTATTGCGCATTAACTATATTTTGTGTTTTTGAATGCATGAAAATGCATGAAAATGTTAAAAGTATTCTTGCACATTAAAATGAGCATTAACTGTATTTTGTGTTTTTGAACTCATGAAAATAATACAAGTATTATTGCGCATTAACTATATTTTGTGTTTTTGAATGCATGAAAATGTTAAAAGTATTCTTGCACATTAAAATGAGCATTAACTATATTTTGTGTTTTTGAACCCATGAAAATAATACAAGTATTATTGCGCATTAACTATATTTTGTGTTTTTGAACCCATGAAAATAATACAAGTATTATTGCGCATTAACTATATTTTGTGTTTTTGAACCCATGAAAATAATACAAGTATTATTGCGCATTAACTATATTTTGTGTTTTTGAATGCATGAAAATGCATGAAAATGTTACAAGTATTCTTGCACATTAAAATGAGCATTAATTGTATTTTGTGTTTTTGAACTCATGAAAATAATACAAGTATTATTGCGCATTAACTATATTTTGTGTTTTTGAATGCATGAAAATGCATGAAAATGTTAAAAGTATTCTAGCACATTAAAATGAGCATTAACTATATTTTGTGTTTTTGAACCCATGAAAATAATACAAGTATTATTGCGCATTAACTATATTTTGTGTTTTTGAATGCATGAAAATAATACAAGTATTATTGCGCATTAACTATATTTTGTGTTTTTGAACCCTTGAAAATAATACAAGTATTATTGCGCATTAACTATATTTTGTGTTTTTGAATGCATGAAAATGCATGAAAATGTTAAAAGTATTCTTGCACTTTAAAATGAGCATTAACTATATTTTGTGTTTTTGAACCCATGAAAATAATACAAGTATTATTGCGCATTAACTATATTTTGTGTGTTTGATCCATGAAAATAATACAAGTATTATTGCGCATTAACTATATTTTGTGTTTTTGAATGCATGAAAATAATACAAGTATTATTGCGCATTAACTATATTTTGTGTTTTTGAACCCATGAAAATAATACAAGTGTTAATGCGCATTAACTATATTTTGTGTTTTTGAATGCATGAAAATGCATGAAAATGTTACAAGTATTCTTGCACATTAAAATGAGCATTAACTATATTTTGTGTTTTTGAACCCATGAAAATAATACAAGTATTATTGCGCATTAACTATATTTTGTGTGTTTGAATGCATGAAAATAATACAAGTATTATTGCGCATTAACTATATTTTGTGTTTTTGAATGCATGAAAATGCATGAAAATATTACAAGTATTCTTGCACATTAAAATGAGCATTAACTGTATTTTGTGTTTTTGAACTCATGAAAATAATACAAGTATTATTGCGCATTAACTATATTTTGTGTTTTTGAACCCATGTAAATAATACAAGTATTATTGCGCATTAACTATATTTTGTGTTTTTGAACCCATGAAAATAATACAAGTATTATTGCGCATTAACTATATTTTGTGTTTTTGAATGCATGAAAATGCATGAAAATGTTAAAAGTATTCTTGCACATTAAAATGAGCATTAACTATATTTTGTGTTTTTGAACGCATGAAAATAATACAAGTATTATTGCGCATTAACTATATTTTGTGTTTTTGAACCCATGAAAATAATACAAGTATTATTGCGCATTAACTATATTTTGTGTTTTTGAATGCATGAAAATGCATGAAAATGTTACAAGTATTCTTGCACATTAAAATGAGCATTAACTGTATTTTGTGTTTTTGAACTCATGAAAATAATACAAGTATTATTGCGCATTTTGTGTTTTTGAACCCTTGAAAATAATACAAGTATTATTGCGCATTAACTATATTTTGTGTTTTTGAACCCATGAAAATAATACAAGTATTATTGCGCATTACCTATATTTTGTGTTTTTGAATGCATGAAAATGCATGAAAATGTTAAAAGTATTCTTGCACATTAAAATGAGCATTAACTATATTTTGTGTTTTTGAACCCATGAAAATAATACAAGTATTATTGCGCATTAACTATATTTTGTGTTTTTGAATCCATGAAAATAATACAAGTATTATTGCGCATTAACTATATTTTGTGTTTTTGAACCCATGAAAATAATACAAGTATTATTGCGCATTAACTATATTTTGTGTTTTTGAATGCATGAAAATGCATGAAAATATTACAAGTATTCTTGCACATTAAAATGAGCATTAACTGTATTTTGTGTTTTTGAACCCATGAAAATAATACAAGTATTATTGCGCATTAACTATATTTTGTGTTTTTGAATGCATGAAAATGCATGAAAATGTTAAAAGTATTCTTGCACATTAAAATGAGCATTAACTATATTTTGTGTTTTTGAATCCATGAAAACAATACAAGTATTATTGCGCATTAACTATATTTTGTGTTTTTGAACCCATGAAAATAATACAAGTATTATTGCGCATTAACTATATTTTGTGTTTTTGAATGCATGAAAATGCATGAAAATGTTAAAAGTATTCTTGCACATTAAAATGAGCATTAACTATATTTTGTGTTTTTGAACGCATGAAAATAATACAAGTATTATTGCGCATTAACTATATTTTGTGTTTTTGAACTCATGAAAATAATACAAGTATTATTGCGCATTAACTATATTTTGTGTTTTTGAATGCATGAAAATGCATGAAAATGTTAAAAGTATTCTAGCACATTAAAATGAGCATTAACTATATTTTGTGTTTTTGAACCCATGAAAATAATACAAGTATTATTGCGCATTAACTATATTTTATGTTTTTGAATCCATGAAAATAATACAAGTATTATTGCGCATTAACTATATTTTATGTTTTTGAATCCATGAAAATAATACAAGTATTATTGCGCATTAACTATATTTTGTGTTTTTGAATGCATGAAAATGCATGAAAATGTTAAAAGTATTCTTGCACATTAAAATGAGCATTAACTATATTTTGTGTTTTTGAACGCATGAAAATAATACAAGTATTATTGCGCATTAACTATATTTTGTGTTTTTGAACCCATGAAAATAATACAAGTATTATTGCGCATTAACTATATTTTGTGTTTTTGAATGCATGAAAATGCATGAAAATGTTAAAAGTATTCTTGCACATTAAAATGAGCATTAACTATATTTTGTGTTTTTGAACCCATGAAAATAATACAAGTATTATTGCGCATTAACTATATTTTGTGTTTTTGAATGCATGAAAATGCATGAAAATGTTAAAAGTATTCTAGCACATTAAAATGAGCATTAACTATATTTTGTGTTTTTGAACCCATGAAAATAATACAAGTATTATTGCGCATTAACTATATTTTGTGTTTTTGAATGCATGAAAATAATACAAGTATTATTGCGCATTTACTATATTTTGTGTTTTTGAACCCATGAAAATAATACAAGTATTATTGCGCATTAACTATATTTTGTGTTTTTGAATCCATGAAAATAATACAAGTATTATTGCGCATTAACTATATTTTGTGTTTTTGAATGCATGAAAATAATACAAGTATTATTGCGCATTAACTATATTTTGTGTTTTTGAACGCATGAAAATAATACAAGTATTATTGCGCATTAACTATATTTTGTGTTTTTGAACCCATGAAAATAATACAAGTATTATTGCGCATTAACTATATTTTGTGTTTTTGAATGCATGAAAATGCATGAAAATGTTAAAAGTATTCTAGCACATTAAAATGAGCATTAACTATATTTTGTGTTTTTGAACCCATGAAAATAATACAAGTATTATTGCGCATTAACTATATTTTGTGTTTTTGAACCCATGAAAATAATACAAGTATTATTGCGCATTAACTATATTTTGTGTTTTTGAATGCATGAAAATGCATGAAAATGTTAAAAGTATTCTAGCACATTAAAATGAGCATTAACTATATTTTGTGTTTTTGAACCCATGAAAATAATACAAGTATTATTGCGCATTAACTATATTTTGTGTTTTTGAATGCATGAAAATAATACAAGTATTATTGCGCATTAACTATATTTTGTGTTTTTGAACCCATGAAAATAATACAAGTATTATTGCGCATTAACTATATTTTGTGTTTTTGAATGCATGAAAATGCATGAAAATGTAACAAGTATTCTTGCACATTAAAATGAGCATTAACTGTATTTTGTGTTTTTGAACTCATGAAAATAATACAAGTATTATTGCGCATTAACTATATTTTGTGTTTTTGAACCCTTGAAAATAATACAAGTATTATTGCGCATTAACTATATTTTGTGTTTTTGAACCCATGAAAATAATACAAGTATTATTGCGCATTAACTATATTTTGTGTTTTTGAATGCATGAAAATGCATGAAAATGTTAAAAGTATTCTTGTACATTAAAATGAGCATTAACTATATTTTGTGTTTTTGAACCCATGAAAATAATACAAGTATTATTGCGCATTAACTATATTTTGTGTGTTTGAATCCATGAAAATAATACAAGTATTATTGCGCATTAACTATATTTTGTGTTTTTGAATGCATGAAAATAATACAAGTATTATTGCGCATTAACTATATTTTGTGTTTTTGAACCCATGAAAATAATACAAGTATTATTGCGCATTAACTATATTTTGTGTTTTTGAATGCATGAAAATGCATGAAAATGTTAAAAGTATTCTTGCACATTAAAATGAGCATTAACTGTATTTTGTGTTTTTGAACTCATGAAAATAATACAAGTATTATTGCGCATTAACTTTATTTTGTGTTTTTGAACCCATGAAAATAATACAAGTATTATTGCGCATTAACTATATTTTGTGTTTTTGAATGCATGAAAATGCATGAAAATGTTAAAAGTATTCTTGCACATTAAAATGAGCATTAACTATATTTTGTGTTTTTGAACGCATGAAAATAATACAAGTATTATTGCGCATTAACTATATTTTGTGTTTTTGAACCCATGAAAATAATACAAGTATTATTGCGCATTAACTATATTTTGTGTTTTTGAATGCATGAAAATGCATGAAAATGTTAAAAGTATTCTTGCACATTAAAATGAGCATTAACTATATTTTGTGTTTTTGAACCCATGAAAATAATACAAGTATTATTGCGCATTAACTATATTTTGTGTTTTTGAATCCATGAAAATAATACAAGTATTATTGCGCATTAACTATATTTTGTGTTTTTGAATGCATGAAAATAATACAAGTATTATTGCGCATTAACTATATTTTGTGTTTTTGAACCCATGAAAATAATACAAGTATTATTGCGCATTAACTATATTTTGTGTTTTTGAATGCATGAAAATGCATGAAAATGTTAAAAGTATTCTTGCACATTAAAATGAGCATTAACTATATTTTGTGTTTTTGAACCCATGAAAATAATACAAGTATTATTGCGCATTAACTATATTTTGTGTTTTTGAATGCATGAAAATAATACAAGTATTATTGCGCATTAACTATATTTTGTGTTTTTGAACCCATGAAAATAATACAAGTATTATTGCGCATTAACTATATTTTGTGTTTTTGAATGCATGAAAATGCATGAAAATGTTAAAAGTATTCTTCCACATTAAAATGAGCATTAACTATATATTGTGTTTTTGAACCCATGAAAATAATACAAGTATTATTGCGCATTAACTATATTTTGTGTTTTTGAACCCATGAAAATAATACAAGTATTATTGCGCATTAACTATATTTTGTGTTTTTGAACCCATGAAAATAATACAAGTATTATTGCGCATTAACTATATTTTGTGTTTTTGAATGCATGAAAATGCCTGAAAATGTTAAAAGTATTCTTGCACATTAAAATGAGCATTAACTATATTTTGTGTTTTTGAACCCATGAAAATAATACAAGTATTATTGCGCATTAACTATATTTTGTGTTTTTGAATGCATGAAAATAATACAAGTATTATTGCGCATTAACTATATTTTGTGTTTTTGAATGCATGAAAATAATACAAGTATTATTGCGCATTAACTATATTTTGTGTTTTTGAACCCTTGAAAATAATACAAGTATTATTGCGCATTAACTATATTTTGTGTTTTTGAATGCATGAAAATGCATGAAAATGTTAAAAGTATTCTTGCACATTAAAATGAGCATTAACTATATTTTGTGTTTTTGAACCCATGAAAATAATACAAGTATTATTGCGCATTAACTATATTTTGTGTTTTTGAACCCATGAAAATAATACAAGTATTATTGCGCATTAACTATATTTTGTGTTTTTGAATGCATGAAAATGCATGAAAATGTTACAAGTATTCTTGCACATTAAAATGAGCATTAACTATATTTTGTGTTTTTGAACCCATGAAAATAATACAAGTATTATTGCGCATTAACTATATTTTGTGTTTTTGAATGCATGAAAATAATACAAGTATTATTGCGCATTAACTATATTTTGTGTTTTTGAACCCATGAAAATAATACAAGTATTATTGCGCATTAACTATATTTTGTGTTTTTGAATGCATGAAAATGCATGAAAATGTAACAAGTATTCTTGCACATTAAAATGAGCATTAACTGTATTTTGTGTTTTTGAACTCATGAAAATAATACAAGTATTATTGCGCATTAACTATATTTTGTGTTTTTGAACCCTTGAAAATAATACAAGTATTATTGCGCATTAACTATATTTTGTGTTTTTGAACCCATGAAAATAATACAAGTATTATTGCGCATTAACTATATTTTGTGTTTTTGAATGCATGAAAATGCATGAAAATGTTAAAAGTATTCTTGTACATTAAAATGAGCATTAACTATATTTTGTGTTTTTGAACCCATGAAAATAATACAAGTATTATTGCGCATTAACTATATTTTGTGTGTTTGAATCCATGAAAATAATACAAGTATTATTGCGCATTAACTATATTTTGTGTTTTTGAATGCATGAAAATAATACAAGTATTATTGCGCATTAACTATATTTTGTGTTTTTGAACCCATGAAAATAATACAAGTATTATTGCGCATTAACTATATTTTGTGTTTTTGAATGCATGAAAATGCATGAAAATGTTAAAAGTATTCTTGCACATTAAAATGAGCATTAACTGTATTTTGTGTTTTTGAACTCATGAAAATAATACAAGTATTATTGCGCATTAACTTTATTTTGTGTTTTTGAACCCATGAAAATAATACAAGTATTATTGCGCATTAACTATATTTTGTGTTTTTGAATGCATGAAAATGCATGAAAATGTTAAAAGTATTCTTGCACATTAAAATGAGCATTAACTATATTTTGTGTTTTTGAACGCATGAAAATAATACAAGTATTATTGCGCATTAACTATATTTTGTGTTTTTGAACCCATGAAAATAATACAAGTATTATTGCGCATTAACTATATTTTGTGTTTTTGAATGCATGAAAATGCATGAAAATGTTAAAAGTATTCTTGCACATTAAAATGAGCATTAACTATATTTTGTGTTTTTGAACCCATGAAAATAATACAAGTATTATTGCGCATTAACTATATTTTGTGTTTTTGAATCCATGAAAATAATACAAGTATTATTGCGCATTAACTATATTTTGTGTTTTTGAATGCATGAAAATAATACAAGTATTATTGCGCATTAACTATATTTTGTGTTTTTGAACCCATGAAAATAATACAAGTATTATTGCGCATTAACTATATTTTGTGTTTTTGAATGCATGAAAATGCATGAAAATGTTAAAAGTATTCTTGCACATTAAAATGAGCATTAACTATATTTTGTGTTTTTGAACCCATGAAAATAATACAAGTATTATTGCGCATTAACTATATTTTGTGTTTTTGAATGCATGAAAATAATACAAGTATTATTGCGCATTAACTATATTTTGTGTTTTTGAATGCATGAAAATAATACAAGTATTATTGCGCATTAACTATATTTTGTGTTTTTGAACCCATGAAAATAATACAAGTATTATTGCGCATTAACTATATTTTGTGTTTTTGAATGCATGAAAATGCATGAAAATGTTAAAAGTATTCTAGCACATTAAAATGAGCATTAACTATATTTTGTGTTTTTGAACCCATGAAAATAATACAAGTATTATTGCGCATTAACTATATTTTGTGTTTTTGAACCCATGAAAATAATACAAGTATTATTGCGCATTAACTATATTTTGTGTTTTTGAATGCATGAAAATGCCTGAAAATGTTAAAAGTATTCTTGCACATTAAAATGAGCATTAACTATATTTTGTGTTTTTGAACCCATGAAAATAATACAAGTATTATTGCGCATTAACTATATTTTGTGTTTTTGAATGCATGAAAATAATACAAGTATTATTGCGCATTAACTATATTTTGTGTTTTTGAATGCATGAAAATAATACAAGTATTATTGCGCATTAACTATATTTTGTGTTTTTGAACCCTTGAAAATAATACAAGTATTATTGCGCATTAACTATATTTTGTGTTTTTGAATGCATGAAAATGCATGAAAATGTTAAAAGTATTCTTGCACATTAAAATGAGCATTAACTATATTTTGTGTTTTTGAACCCATGAAAATAATACAAGTATTATTGCGCATTAACTATATTTTGTGTTTTTGAACCCATGAAAATAATACAAGTATTATTGCGCATTAACTATATTTTGTGTTTTTGAATGCATGAAAATGCATGAAAATGTTACAAGTATTCTTGCACATTAAAATGAGCATTAACTATATTTTGTGTTTTTGAATGCATGAAAATAATACAAGTATTATTGCGCATTAACTATATTTTGTGTTTTTGAATGCATGAAAATGCATGAAAATGTTAAAAGTATTCTTGCACATTAAAATGAGCATTAACTATATTTTGTGTTTTTGAACCCATGAAAATAATACAAGTATTATTGCGCATTAACTATATTTTGTGTTTTTGAATGCATGAAAATGCATGAAAATGTTAAAAGTATTCTAGCACATTAAAATGAGCATTAACTATATTTTGTGTTTTTGAACCCATGAAAATAATACAAGTATTATTGCGCATTAACTATATTTTGTGTTTTTGAATGCATGAAAATAATACAAGTATTATTGCGCATTTACTATATTTTGTGTTTTTGAACCCATGAAAATAATACAAGTATTATTGCGCATTAACTATATTTTGTGTTTTTGAATCCATGAAAATAATACAAGTATTATTGCGCATTAACTATATTTTGTGTTTTTGAATGCATGAAAATAATACAAGTATTATTGCGCATTAACTATATTTTGTGTTTTTGAACGCATGAAAATAATACAAGTATTATTGCGCATTAACTATATTTTGTGTTTTTGAACCCATGAAAATAATACAAGTATTATTGCGCATTAACTATATTTTGTGTTTTTGAATGCATGAAAATGCATGAAAATGTTAAAAGTATTCTAGCACATTAAAATGAGCATTAACTATATTTTGTGTTTTTGAACCCATGAAAATAATACAAGTATTATTGCGCATTAACTATATTTTGTGTTTTTGAACCCATGAAAATAATACAAGTATTATTGCGCATTAACTATATTTTGTGTTTTTGAATGCATGAAAATGCATGAAAATGTTAAAAGTATTCTAGCACATTAAAATGAGCATTAACTATATTTTGTGTTTTTGAACCCATGAAAATAATACAAGTATTATTGCGCATTAACTATATTTTGTGTTTTTGAATGCATGAAAATAATACAAGTATTATTGCGCATTAACTATATTTTGTGTTTTTGAACCCATGAAAATAATACAAGTATTATTGCGCATTAACTATATTTTGTGTTTTTGAATGCATGAAAATGCATGAAAATGTAACAAGTATTCTTGCACATTAAAATGAGCATTAACTGTATTTTGTGTTTTTGAACTCATGAAAATAATACAAGTATTATTGCGCATTAACTATATTTTGTGTTTTTGAACCCTTGAAAATAATACAAGTATTATTGCGCATTAACTATATTTTGTGTTTTTGAACCCATGAAAATAATACAAGTATTATTGCGCATTAACTATATTTTGTGTTTTTGAATGCATGAAAATGCATGAAAATGTTAAAAGTATTCTTGTACATTAAAATGAGCATTAACTATATTTTGTGTTTTTGAACCCATGAAAATAATACAAGTATTATTGCGCATTAACTATATTTTGTGTGTTTGAATCCATGAAAATAATACAAGTATTATTGCGCATTAACTATATTTTGTGTTTTTGAATGCATGAAAATAATACAAGTATTATTGCGCATTAACTATATTTTGTGTTTTTGAACCCATGAAAATAATACAAGTATTATTGCGCATTAACTATATTTTGTGTTTTTGAATGCATGAAAATGCATGAAAATGTTAAAAGTATTCTTGCACATTAAAATGAGCATTAACTGTATTTTGTGTTTTTGAACTCATGAAAATAATACAAGTATTATTGCGCATTAACTTTATTTTGTGTTTTTGAACCCATGAAAATAATACAAGTATTATTGCGCATTAACTATATTTTGTGTTTTTGAATGCATGAAAATGCATGAAAATGTTAAAAGTATTCTTGCACATTAAAATGAGCATTAACTATATTTTGTGTTTTTGAACGCATGAAAATAATACAAGTATTATTGCGCATTAACTATATTTTGTGTTTTTGAACCCATGAAAATAATACAAGTATTATTGCGCATTAACTATATTTTGTGTTTTTGAATGCATGAAAATGCATGAAAATGTTAAAAGTATTCTTGCACATTAAAATGAGCATTAACTATATTTTGTGTTTTTGAACCCATGAAAATAATACAAGTATTATTGCGCATTAACTATATTTTGTGTTTTTGAATCCATGAAAATAATACAAGTATTATTGCGCATTAACTATATTTTGTGTTTTTGAATGCATGAAAATAATACAAGTATTATTGCGCATTAACTATATTTTGTGTTTTTGAACCCATGAAAATAATACAAGTATTATTGCGCATTAACTATATTTTGTGTTTTTGAATGCATGAAAATGCATGAAAATGTTAAAAGTATTCTTGCACATTAAAATGAGCATTAACTATATTTTGTGTTTTTGAACCCATGAAAATAATACAAGTATTATTGCGCATTAACTATATTTTGTGTTTTTGAATGCATGAAAATAATACAAGTATTATTGCGCATTAACTATATTTTGTGTTTTTGAACCCATGAAAATAATACAAGTATTATTGCGCATTAACTATATTTTGTGTTTTTGAATGCATGAAAATGCATGAAAATGTTAAAAGTATTCTTCCACATTAAAATGAGCATTAACTATATATTGTGTTTTTGAACCCATGAAAATAATACAAGTATTATTGCGCATTAACTATATTTTGTGTTTTTGAACCCATGAAAATAATACAAGTATTATTGCGCATTAACTATATTTTGTGTTTTTGAACCCATGAAAATAATACAAGTATTATTGCGCATTAACTATATTTTGTGTTTTTGAATGCATGAAAATGCCTGAAAATGTTAAAAGTATTCTTGCACATTAAAATGAGCATTAACTATATTTTGTGTTTTTGAACCCATGAAAATAATACAAGTATTATTGCGCATTAACTATATTTTGTGTTTTTGAATGCATGAAAATAATACAAGTATTATTGCGCATTAACTATATTTTGTGTTTTTGAATGCATGAAAATAATACAAGTATTATTGCGCATTAACTATATTTTGTGTTTTTGAACCCTTGAAAATAATACAAGTATTATTGCGCATTAACTATATTTTGTGTTTTTGAATGCATGAAAATGCATGAAAATGTTAAAAGTATTCTTGCACATTAAAATGAGCATTAACTATATTTTGTGTTTTTGAACCCATGAAAATAATACAAGTATTATTGCGCATTAACTATATTTTGTGTTTTTGAACCCATGAAAATAATACAAGTATTATTGCGCATTAACTATATTTTGTGTTTTTGAATGCATGAAAATGCATGAAAATGTTACAAGTATTCTTGCACATTAAAATGAGCATTAACTATATTTTGTGTTTTTGAACCCATGAAAATAATACAAGTATTATTGCGCATTAACTATATTTTGTGTTTTTGAATGCATGAAAATAATACAAGTATTATTGCGCATTAACTATATTTTGTGTTTTTGAACCCATGAAAATAATACAAGTATTATTGCGCATTAACTATATTTTGTGTTTTTGAATGCATGAAAATGCATGAAAATGTAACAAGTATTCTTGCACATTAAAATGAGCATTAACTGTATTTTGTGTTTTTGAACTCATGAAAATAATACAAGTATTATTGCGCATTAACTATATTTTGTGTTTTTGAACCCATGAAAATAATACAAGTATTATTGCGCATTAACTATATTTTGTGTTTTTGAATGCATGAAAATGCATGAAAATGTTAAAAGTATTCTTGCACATTAAAATGAGCATTAACTATATTTTGTGTTTTTGAACCCATGAAAATAATACAAGTATTATTGCGCATTAACTATGTTTTGTGTTTTTGAACCCTTGAAAATAATACAAGTATTATTGCGCATTAACTATATTTTGTGTTTTTGAATGCATGAAAATAATACAAGCATTATTGCGCATTAACTATATTTTGTGTTTTTGAATGCATGAAAATAATACAAGTATTATTGCGCATTAACTATATTTTGTGTTTTTGAATCCATGAAAATAATACAAGTATTATTGCGCATTAACTATATTTTGTGTTTTTGAATGCATGAAAATGTTAAAAGTATTCTTGCACATTAAAATGAGCATTAACTATATTTTGTGTTTTTGAACCCATGAAAATAATACAAGTATTATTGCGCATTAACTATGTTTTGTGTTTTTGAACCCATGAAAATAATACAAGTATTATTGCGCATTAACTATATTTTGTGTTTTTGAACCCTTGAAAATAATACAAGTATTATTGCGCATTAACTATATTTTGTGTTTTTGAATGCATGAAAATGCATGAAAATGTTAAAAGTATTCTTGCACATTAAAATGAGCATTAACTATATTTTGTGTTTTTGAACGCATGAAAATAATACAAGTATTATTGCGCATTAACTATATTTTGTGTTTTTGAACCCATGAAAATAATACAAGTATTATTGCGCATTAACTATATTTTGGGTTTTTGAATGCATGAAAATAATACAAGTATTATTGCGCATTAACTATATTTTGTGTTTTTGAACCCATGAAAATAATACAAGTATTATTGCGCATTAACTATATTTTGTGTTTTTGAATGCATGAAAATGCATGAAAATGTTACAAGTATTCTTGCACATTAAAATGAGCATTAACTGTATTTTGTGTTTTTGAACTCATGAAAATAATACAAGTATTATTGCGCATTAACTATATTTTGTGTTTTTGAACCCTTGAAAATAATACAAGTATTATTGCGCATTAACTATATTTTGTGTTTTTGAATGCATGAAAATGCATGAAAATGTTAAAAGTATTCTAGCACATTAAAATGAGCATTAACTATATTTTGTGTTTTTGAACCCATGAAAATAATACAAGTATTATTGCGCATTAACTATATTTTGTGTTTTTGAATGCATGAAAATAATACAAGTATTATTGCGCATTAACTATATTTTGTGTTTTTGAATGCATGAAAATAATACAAGTATTATTGCGCATTAACTATATTTTGTGTTTTTGAACCCTTGAAAATAATACAAGTATTATTGCGCATTAACTATATTTTGTGTTTTTGAATGCATGAAAATGTTAAAAGTATTCTTGCACATTAAAATGAGCATTAACTATATTTTGTGTTTTTGAACCCATGAAAATAATACAAGTATTATTGCGCATTAACTATATTTTGTGTGTTTGAATCCATGAAAATAATACAAGTATTATTGCGCATTAACTATATTTTGTGTTTTTGAATGCATGAAAATAATACAAGTATTATTGCGCATTAACTATATTTTGTGTTTTTGAACCCATGAAAATAATACAAGTATTATTGCGCATTAACTATATTTTGTGTTTTTGAATGCATGAAAATGCATGAAAATGTTACAAGTATTCTTGCACATTAAAATGAGCATTAACTATATTTTGTGTTTTTGAACCCATGAAAATAATACAAGTATTATTGCGCATTAACTATATTTTGTGTGTTTGAATGCATGAAAATAATACAAGTATTATTGCGCATTAACTATATTTTGTGTTTTTGAACCCATGAAAATAATACAAGTATTATTGCGCATTAACTATATTTTGTGTTTTTGAATGCATGAAAATGCATGAAAATGTAACAAGTATTCTTGCACATTAAAATGAGCATTAACTGTATTTTGTGTTTTTGAACTCATGAAAATAATACAAGTATTATTGCGCATTAACTATATTTTGTGTTTTTGAACCCATGAAAATAATACAAGTATTATTGCGCATTAACTATATTTTGTGTTTTTGAATGCATGAAAATGCATGAAAATGTTAAAAGTATTCTTGCACATTAAAATGAGCATTAACTATATTTTGTGTTTTTGAACGCATGAAAATAAAACAAGTATTATTGCGCATTAACTATATTTTGTGTTTTTGAACCCATGAAAATAATACAAGTATTATTGCGCATTAACTATATTTTGTGTTTTTGAACCCTTGAAAATAATACAAGTATTATTGCGCATTAACTATATTTTGTGTTTTTGAATGCATGAAAATGCATGAAAATGTTAAAAGTATTCTTGCACATTAAAATGAGCATTAACTATATTTTGTGTTTTTGAACGCATGAAAATAATACAAGTATTATTGCGCATTAACTATATTTTGTGTTTTTGAACCCATGAAAATAATACAAGTATTATTGCGCATTAACTATATTTTGTGTTTTTGAATGCATGAAAATGCATGAAAATGTTAAAAGTATTCTTGCACATTAAAATGAGCATTAACTATATTTTGTGTTTTTGAACCCATGAAAATAATACAAGTATTATTGCGCATTAACTATATTTTGTGTTTTTGAATGCATGAAAATGCATGAAAATGTTAAAAGTATTCTAGCACATTAAAATGAGCATTAACTATATTTTGTGTTTTTGAACCCATGAAAATAATACAAGTATTATTGCGCATTAACTATGTTTTGTGTTTTTGAACCCATGAAAATAATACAAGTATTATTGCGCATTAACTATATTTTGTGTTTTTGAACCCTTGAAAATAATACAAGTATTATTGCGCATTAACTATATTTTGTGTTTTTGAATGCATGAAAATGCATGAAAATGTTAAAAGTATTCTTGCACATTAAAATGAGCATTAACTATATTTTGTGTTTTTGAACGCATGAAAATAATACAAGTATTATTGCGCATTAACTATATTTTGTGTTTTTGAACCCATGAAAATAATACAAGTATTATTGCGCATTAACTATATTTTGTGTTTTTGAATGCATGAAAATAATACAAGTATTATTGCGCATTAACTATATTTTGTGTTTTTGAACCCATGAAAATAATACAAGTATTATTGCGCATTAACTATATTTTGTGTTTTTGAATGCATGAAAATGCATGAAAATGTTACAAGTATTCTTGCACATTAAAATGAGCATTAACTGTATTTTGTGTTTTTGAACTCATGAAAATAATACAAGTATTATTGCGCATTAACTATATTTTGTGTTTTTGAACCCTTGAAAATAATACAAGTATTATTGCGCATTAACTATATTTTGTGTTTTTGAATGCATGAAAATGCATGAAAATGTTAAAAGTATTCTAGCACATTAAAATGAGCATTAACTATATTTTGTGTTTTTGAACCCATGAAAATAATACAAGTATTATTGCGCATTAACTATATTTTGTGTTTTTGAATGCATGAAAATAATACAAGTATTATTGCGCATTAACTATATTTTGTGTTTTTGAATGCATGAAAATAATACAAGTATTATTGCGCATTAACTATATTTTGTGTTTTTGAACCCTTGAAAATAATACAAGTATTATTGCGCATTAACTATATTTTGTGTTTTTGAATGCATGAAAATGCATGAAAATGTTAAAAGTATTCTTGCACATTAAAATGAGCATTAACTATATTTTGTGTTTTTGAACCCATGAAAATAATACAAGTATTATTGCGCATTAACTATATTTTGTATGTTTGAATCCATGAAAATAATACAAGTATTATTGCGCATTAACTATATTTTGTGTTTTTGAATGCATGAAAATAATACAAGTATTATTGCGCATTAACTATATTTTGTGTTTTTGAACCCATGAAAATAATACAAGTATTATTGCGCATTAACTATATTTTGTGTTTTTGAATGCATGAAAATGCATGAAAATGTTACAAGTATTCTTGCACATTAAAATGAGCATTAACTATATTTTGTGTTTTTGAACCCATGAAAATAATACAAGTATTATTGCGCATTAACTATATTTTGTGTGTTTGAATGCATGAAAATAATACAAGTATTATTGCGCATTAACTATATTTTGTGTTTTTGAACCCATGAAAATAATACAAGTATTATTGCGCATTAACTATATTTTGTGTTTTTGAATGCATGAAAATGCATGAAAATGTAACAAGTATTCTTGCACATTAAAATGAGCATTAACTGTATTTTGTGTTTTTGAACTCATGAAAATAATACAAGTATTATTGCGCATTAACTATATTTTGTGTTTTTGAACCCATGAAAATAATACAAGTATTATTGCGCATTAACTATATTTTGTGTTTTTGAATGCATGAAAATGCATGAAAATGTTAAAAGTATTCTTGCACATTAAAATGAGCATTAACTATATTTTGTGTTTTTGAACGCATGAAAATAATACAAGTATTATTGCGCATTAACTATATTTTGTGTTTTTGAACCCATGAAAATAATACAAGTATTATTGCGCATTAACTATATTTTGTGTTTTTGAACCCTTGAAAATAATACAAGTATTATTGCGCATTAACTATATTTTGTGTTTTTGAATGCATGAAAATGCATGAAAATGTTAAAAGTATTCTTGCACATTAAAATGAGCATTAACTATATTTTGTGTTTTTGAACGCATGAAAATAATACAAGTATTATTGCGCATTAACTATATTTTGTGTTTTTGAACCCATGAAAATAATACAAGTATTATTGCGCATTAACTATATTTTGTGTTTTTGAATGCATGAAAATGCATGAAAATGTTAAAAGTATTCTTGCACATTAAAATGAGCATTAACTATATTTGTGTTTTTGAACCCATGAAAATAATACAAGTATTATTGCGCATTAACTATATTTTGTGTTTTTGAATGCATGAAAATGCATGAAAATGTTAAAAGTATTCTAGCACATTAAAATGAGCATTAACTATATTTTGTGTTTTTGAACCCATGAAAATAATACAAGTATTATTGCGCATTAACTATATTTTGTGTTTTTGAACCCATGAAAATAATACAAGTATTATTGCGCATTAACTATATTTTGTGTTTTTGAACCCTTGAAAATAATACAAGTATTATTGCGCATTAACTATATTTTGTGTTTTTGAACCCTTGAAAATAATACAAGTATTATTGCGCATTAACTATATTTTGTGTTTTTGAATGCATGAAAATGCATGAAAATGTTAAAAGTATTCTTGCACATTAAAATGAGCATTAACTATATTTTGTGTTTTTGAATGCATGAAAATGCATGAAAATGTTAAAAGTATTCTTGCACATTAAAATGAGCATTAACTATATTTTGTGTTTTTGAACGCATGAAAATAATACAAGTATTATTGCGCATTAACTATATTTTGTGTTTTTGAACGCATGAAAATAATACAAGTATTATTGCGCATTAACTATATTTTGTGTTTTTGAATGCATGAAAATGCATGAAAATGTTAAAAGTATTCTTGCACATTAAAATGAGCATTAACTATATTTTGTGTTTTTGAATGCATGAAAATAATACAAGTATTATTGCGCATTAACTATATTTTGTGTTTTTGAACCCATGAAAATAATACAAGTATTATTGCGCATTAACTATATTTTGTGTTTTTGAATGCATGAAAATGCATGAAAATGTTAAAAGTATTCTTGCACATTAAAATGAGCATTAACTATATTTTGTGTTTTTGAACGCATGAAAATAATACAAGTATTATTGCGCATTAACTATATTTTGTGTTTTTGAACCCATGAAAATAATACAAGTATTATTGCGCATTAACTATATTATGTGTTTTTGAATGCATGAAAATGCATGAAAATGTTAAAAGTATTCTTGCACATTAAAATGAGCATTAACTATATTTTGTGTTTTTGAACGCATGAAAATAATACAAGTATTATTGCGCATTAACTATATTTTGTGTTTTTGAACGCATGAAAATAATACAAGTATTATTGCGCATTAACTATATTTTGTGTTTTTGAACCCATGAAAATGCATGAAAATGTTAAAAGTATTCTAGCACATTAAAATGAGCATTAACTATATTTTGTGTTTTTGAACCCATGAAAATAATACAAGTATTATTGCGCATTAACTATATTTTGTGTTTTTGAATCCATGAAAATAATACAAGTATTATTGCGCATTAACTATATTTTGTGTTTTTGAACGCATGAAAATAATACAAGTATTATTGCGCATTAACTATATTTTGTGTTTTTGAACCCATGAAAATGCATGAAAATGTTAAAAGTATTCTAGCACATTAAAATGAGCATTAACTATATTTTGTGTTTTTGAACCCATGAAAATAATACAAGTATTATTGCGCATTAACTATATTTTGTGTTTTTGAATCCATGAAAATAATACAAGTATTATTGCGCATTAACTATATTTTGTGTTTTTGAATGCATGAAAATAATACAAGTATTATTGCGCATTAACTATATTTTGTGTTTTTGAACCCATGAAAATAATACAAGTATTATTGCGCATTAACTATATTTTGTGTTTTTGAATGCATGAAAATGCATGAAAATGTTACAAGTATTCTTGCACATTAAAATGAGCATTAACTGTATTTTGTGTTTTTGAACTCATGAAAATAATACAAGTATTATTGCGCATTAACTATATTTTGTGTTTTTGAACCCATGAAAATAATACAAGTATTATTGCGCATTAACTATATTTTGTGTTTTTGAACCCATGAAAATAATACAAGTATTATTGCGCATTAACTATATTTTGTGTTTTTGAACCCATGAAAATAATACAAGTATTATTGCGCATTAACTATATTTTGTGTTTTTGAATGCATGAAAATGCATGAAAATGTTACAAGTATTCTTGCACATTAAAATGAGCTTTAACTGTATTTTGTGTTTTTGAACTCATGAAAATAATACAAGTATTATTGCGCATTAACTATATATTGTGTTTTTGAACCCATGAAAATAATACAAGTATTATTGCGCATTAACTATATTTTGTGTTTTTGAACCCATGAAAATAATACAAGTATTATTGCGCATTAACTATATTTTGTGTTTTTGAACCCATGAAAATAATACAAGTATTATTGCGCATTAACTATATTTTGTGTTTTTGAACCCATGAAAATAATACAAGTATTATTGCGCATTAACTATATTTTGTGTTTTTGAATGCATGAAAATGCATGAAAATGTTAAAAGTATTCTAGCACATTAAAATGAGCATTAACTATATTTTGTGTTTTTGAACCCATGAAAATAATACAAGTATTATTGCGCATTAACTATATTTTGTGTTTTTGAATGCATGAAAATAATACAAGTATTATTGCGCATTAACTATATTTTGTGTTTTTGAACTCATGAAAATAATACAAGTATTATTGCGCATTAACTATATTTTGTGTTTTTGAATGCATGAAAATGCATGAAAATGTAACAAGTATTCTTGCACATTAAAATGAGCATTAACTGTATTTTGTGTTTTTGAACCCATGAAAATAATACAAGTATTATTGCGCATTAACTATATTTTGTGTTTTTGAATGCATGAAAATGCATGAAAATGTTAAAAGTATTCTTGCACATTA
This sequence comes from Ornithomya fringillina, assembly GCA_963978525.1. NCBI lineage: Eukaryota > Metazoa > Arthropoda > Insecta > Diptera > Hippoboscidae > Ornithomya > Ornithomya fringillina. The sequence continues at coordinate 13,104,366 of OZ021694.1, forward strand.
AAATGAGCATTAACTATATTTTGTGTTTTTGAACCCATGAAAATAATACAAGTATTATTGCGCATTAACTATATTTTGTGTTTTTGAATCCATGAAAATAATACAAGTATTATTGCGCATTAACTATATTTTGTGTTTTTGAATGCATTAAAATAATACAAGTATTATTGCGCATTAACTATATTTTGTGTTTTTGAACCCATGAAAATAATACAAGTATTATTGCGCATTAACTATATTTTGTGTTTTTGAAAACATGAAAATGCATGAAAATGTTACAAGTATTCTTGCACATTAAAATGAGCATTACCTGTATTTTGTGTTTTTGAACTCATGAAAATAATACAAGTATTATTGCGCATTAACTATAATTTGTGTTTTTGAACCCATGAAAATAATACAAGTATTATTGCGCATTAACTATATTTTGTGTTTTTGAACCCTTGAAAATAATACAAGTATTATTGCGCATTAACTATAATTTGTGTTTTTGAACCCATGAAAATAATACAAGTATTATTGCGCATTAACTATATTTTGTGTTTTTGAATGCATGAAAATGCATGAAAATGTTAAAAGTATTCTTGCACATTAAAATGAGCATTAACTATATTTTGTGTTTTTGAACGCATGAAAATAATACAAGTATTATTGCGCATTAACTATATTTTGTGTTTTTGAATGCATGAAAATGCATGAAAATGTTAAAAGTATTCTAGCACATTAAAATGAGCATTAACTATATTTTGTGTTTTTGAACCCATGAAAATAATACAAGTATTATTGCGCATTAACTATATTTTGTGTTTTTGAATGCATGAAAATAATACAAGTATTATTGCGCATTAACTATATTTTGTGTTTTTGAACCCATGAAAATAATACAAGTATTATTGCGCATTAACTATATTTTGTGTTTTTGAATGCATGAAAATGCATGAAAATGTTAAAAGTATTCTTGCACATTAAAATGAGCATTAACTATATTTTGTGTTTTTGAACGCATGAAAATAATACAAGTATTATTGCGCATTAACTGGATTTTGTGTTTTTGAATCCATGAAAATAATACAAGTATTATTGCGCATTAACTATATTTTGTGTTTTTGAACCCATGAAAATAATACAAGTATTATTGCGCATTAACTATATTTTGTGTTTTTGAATGCATGAAAATGCATGAAAATGTTAAAAGTATTCTAGCACATTAAAATGAGCATTAACTATATTTTGTGTTTTTGAACCCATGAAAATAATACAAGTATTATTGCGCATTAACTATATTTTGTGTTTTTGAATGCATGAAAATAATACAAGTATTATTGCGCATTAACTATATTTTGTGTTTTTGAACCCATGAAAATAATACAAGTATTATTGCGCATTAACTATATTTTGTGTTTTTGAATGCATGAAAATGCATGAAAATGTTAAAAGTATTCTAGCACATTAAAATGAGCATTAACTATATTTTGTGTTTTTGAACCCATGAAAATAATACAAGTATTATTGCGCATTAACTATATTTTGTGTTTTTGTATGCATGAAAATAATACAAGTATTATTGCGCATTAACTATATTTTGTGTTTTTGAACCCATGAAAATAATACAAGTATTATTGCGCATTAACTATATTTTGTGTTTTTGAATGCATGAAAATGCATGAAAATGTAACAAGTATTCTTGCACATTAAAATGAGCATTAACTGTATTTTGTGTTTTTGAACCCATGAAAATAATACAAGTATTATTGCGCATTAACTATATTATGTGTTTTTGAATGCATGAAAATAATACAAGTATTATTGCGCATTAACCATATTTTGTGTTTTTGAATGCATGAAAATGCATGAAAATGTTAAAAGTATTCTTGCACATTAAAATGAGCATTAACTATATTTTGTGTTTTTGAACGCATGAAAATAATACAAGTATTATTGCGCATTAACTATATTTTGTGTTTTTGAACCCATGAAAATAATACAAGTATTATTGCGCATTAACTATATTTTGTGTTTTTGAACCCATGAAAATAATACAAGTATTATTGCGCATTAACTATATATTGTGTTTTTGAACCCATGAAAATAATACAAGTATTATTGCGCATTAACTATATTTTGTGTTTTTGAACCCATGAAAATAATACAAGTATTATTGCGCATTAACTATATTTTGTGTTTTTGAATGCATGAAAATGCATGAAAATGTTAAAAGTATTCTTGCACATTAAAATGAGCATTAACTATATTTTGTGTTTTTGAACGCATGAAAATAATACAAGTATTATTGCGCATTAACTGGATTTTGTGTTTTTGAATCCATGAAAATAATACAAGTATTATTGCGCATTAACTATATTTTGTGTTTTTGAACCCATGAAAATAATACAAGTATTATTGCGCATTAACTATATTTTGTGTTTTTGAATGCATGAAAATGCATGAAAATGTTAAAAGTATTCTTGCACATTAAAATGAGCATTAACTATATTTTGTGTTTTTGAACCCATGAAAATAATACAAGTATTATTGCGCATTAACTATATTTTGTGTTTTTGAACCCATGAAAATAATACAAGTATTATTGCGCATTAACTATATTTTGTGTTTTTGAATGCATGAAAATGCATGAAAATGTTACAAGTATTCTTGCACATTAAAATGAGCATTAACTGTATTTTGTGTTTTTGAACTCATGAAAATAATACAAGTATTATTGCGCATTAACTATATTTTGTGTTTTTGAACCCATGAAAATAATACAAGTATTATTGCGCATTAACTATATTTTGTGTTTTTGAACCCATGAAAATAATACAAGTATTATTGCGCATTAACTATATTTTGTGTTTTTGAACCCATGAAAATAATACAAGTATTATTGCGCATTAACTATATTTTGTGTTTTTGAATGCATGAAAATGCATGAAAATGTTACAAGTATTCTTGCACATTAAAATGAGCTTTAACTGTATTTTGTGTTTTTGAACTCATGAAAATAATACAAGTATTATTGCGCATTAACTATATATTGTGTTTTTGAACCCATGAAAATAATACAAGTATTATTGCGCATTAACTATATTTTGTGTTTTTGAACCCATGAAAATAATACAAGTATTATTGCGCATTAACTATATTTTGTGTTTTTGAACCCATGAAAATAATACAAGTATTATTGCGCATTAACTATATTTTGTGTTTTTGAACCCATGAAAATAATACAAGTATTATTGCGCATTAACTATATTTTGTGTTTTTGAATGCATGAAAATGCATGAAAATGTTAAAAGTATTCTAGCACATTAAAATGAGCATTAACTATATTTTGTGTTTTTGAACCCATGAAAATAATACAAGTATTATTGCGCATTAACTATATTTTGTGTTTTTGAATGCATGAAAATAATACAAGTATTATTGCGCATTAACTATATTTTGTGTTTTTGAACTCATGAAAATAATACAAGTATTATTGCGCATTAACTATATTTTGTGTTTTTGAATGCATGAAAATGCATGAAAATGTAACAAGTATTCTTGCACATTAAAATGAGCATTAACTGTATTTTGTGTTTTTGAACCCATGAAAATAATACAAGTATTATTGCGCATTAACTATATTTTGTGTTTTTGAATGCATGAAAATGCATGAAAATGTTAAAAGTATTCTTGCACATTAAAATGAGCATTAACTATATTTTGTGTTTTTGAACCCATGAAAATAATACAAGTATTATTGCGCATTAACTATATTTTGTGTTTTTGAATCCATGAAAATAATACAAGTATTATTGCGCATTAACTATATTTTGTGTTTTTGAATGCATTAAAATAATACAAGTATTATTGCGCATTAACTATATTTTGTGTTTTTGAACCCATGAAAATAATACAAGTATTATTGCGCATTAACTATATTTTGTGTTTTTGAAAACATGAAAATGCATGAAAATGTTACAAGTATTCTTGCACATTAAAATGAGCATTACCTGTATTTTGTGTTTTTGAACTCATGAAAATAATACAAGTATTATTGCGCATTAACTATAATTTGTGTTTTTGAACCCATGAAAATAATACAAGTATTATTGCGCATTAACTATATTTTGTGTTTTTGAACCCTTGAAAATAATACAAGTATTATTGCGCATTAACTATAATTTGTGTTTTTGAACCCATGAAAATAATACAAGTATTATTGCGCATTAACTATATTTTGTGTTTTTGAATGCATGAAAATGCATGAAAATGTTAAAAGTATTCTTGCACATTAAAATGAGCATTAACTATATTTTGTGTTTTTGAACGCATGAAAATAATACAAGTATTATTGCGCATTAACTATATTTTGTGTTTTTGAATGCATGAAAATGCATGAAAATGTTAAAAGTATTCTAGCACATTAAAATGAGCATTAACTATATTTTGTGTTTTTGAACCCATGAAAATAATACAAGTATTATTGCGCATTAACTATATTTTGTGTTTTTGAATGCATGAAAATAATACAAGTATTATTGCGCATTAACTATATTTTGTGTTTTTGAACCCATGAAAATAATACAAGTATTATTGCGCATTAACTATATTTTGTGTTTTTGAATGCATGAAAATGCATGAAAATGTTAAAAGTATTCTTGCACATTAAAATGAGCATTAACTATATTTTGTGTTTTTGAACGCATGAAAATAATACAAGTATTATTGCGCATTAACTGGATTTTGTGTTTTTGAATCCATGAAAATAATACAAGTATTATTGCGCATTAACTATATTTTGTGTTTTTGAACCCATGAAAATAATACAAGTATTATTGCGCATTAACTATATTTTGTGTTTTTGAATGCATGAAAATGCATGAAAATGTTAAAAGTATTCTAGCACATTAAAATGAGCATTAACTATATTTTGTGTTTTTGAACCCATGAAAATAATACAAGTATTATTGCGCATTAACTATATTTTGTGTTTTTGAATGCATGAAAATAATACAAGTATTATTGCGCATTAACTATATTTTGTGTTTTTGAACCCATGAAAATAATACAAGTATTATTGCGCATTAACTATATTTTGTGTTTTTGAATGCATGAAAATGCATGAAAATGTTAAAAGTATTCTAGCACATTAAAATGAGCATTAACTATATTTTGTGTTTTTGAACCCATGAAAATAATACAAGTATTATTGCGCATTAACTATATTTTGTGTTTTTGTATGCATGAAAATAATACAAGTATTATTGCGCATTAACTATATTTTGTGTTTTTGAACCCATGAAAATAATACAAGTATTATTGCGCATTAACTATATTTTGTGTTTTTGAATGCATGAAAATGCATGAAAATGTAACAAGTATTCTTGCACATTAAAATGAGCATTAACTGTATTTTGTGTTTTTGAACCCATGAAAATAATACAAGTATTATTGCGCATTAACTATATTTTGTGTTTTTGAATGCATGAAAATAATACAAGTATTATTGCGCATTAACCATATTTTGTGTTTTTGAATGCATGAAAATGCATGAAAATGTTAAAAGTATTCTTGCACATTAAAATGAGCATTAACTATATTTTGTGTTTTTGAACGCATGAAAATAATACAAGTATTATTGCGCATTAACTATATTTTGTGTTTTTGAACCCATGAAAATAATACAAGTATTATTGCGCATTAACTATATTTTGTGTTTTTGAACCCATGAAAATAATACAAGTATTATTGCGCATTAACTATATATTGTGTTTTTGAACCCATGAAAATAATACAAGTATTATTGCGCATTAACTATATTTTGTGTTTTTGAACCCATGAAAATAATACAAGTATTATTGCGCATTAACTATATTTTGTGTTTTTGAACCCATGAAAATAATACAAGTATTATTGCGCATTAACTATATTTTGTGTTTTTGAATGCATGAAAATGCATGAAAATGTTACAAGTATTCTTGCACATTAAAATGAGCATTAACTGTATTTTGTGTTTTTGAACTCATGAAAATAATACAAGTATTATTGCGCATTAACTATATTTTGTGTTTTTGAATGCATGAAAATGCATGAAAATGTTAAAAGTATTCTAGCACATTAAAATGAGCATTAACTATATTTTGTGTTTTTGAACCCATGAAAATAATACAAGTATTATTGCGCATTAACTATATTTTGTGTTTTTGAACCCATGAAAATAATACAAGTGTTATTGCGCATTAACTATATTTTGTGTTTTTGAATGCATGAAAATGTTAAAAGTATTCTTGCACATTAAAATGAGCATTAACTATATTTTGTGTTTTTGAACCCATGAAAATAATACAAGTATTATTGCGCATTAACTATATTTTGTGTTTTTGAATGCATGAAAATGCATGAAAATGTTAAAAGTATTCTTGCACATTAAAATGAGCATTAACTATATTTTGTGTTTTTGAACCCATGAAAATAATACAAGTATTATTGCGCATTAACTATATTTTGTGTTTTTGAATGCATGAAAATGCATGAAAATGTTAAAAGTATTCTTCCACATTAAAATGAGCATTAACTATATTTTGTGTTTTTGAACCCATGAAAATAATACAAGTATTATTGCGCATTAACTATATTTTGTGTGTTTGAATCCATGAAAATAATACAAGTATTATTGCGCATTAACTATATTTTGTGTTTTTGAATGCATGAAAATAATACAAGTATTATTGCGCATTAACTATATTTTGTGTTTTTGAACCCATGAAAATAATACAAGTATTATTGCGCATTAACTATATTTTGTGTTTTTGAATGCATGAAAATGCATGAAAATGTTACAAGTATTCTTGCACATTAAAATGAGCATTAACTATATTTTGTGTTTTTGAACCCATGAAAATAATACAAGTATTATTGCGCATTAACTATATTTTGTGTGTTTGAATGCATGAAAATAATACAAGTATTATTGCGCATTAACTATATTTTGTGTTTTTGAATGCATGAAAATGCATGAAAATGTTAAAAGTATTCTTGCACATTAAAATGAGCATTAACTATATTTTGTGTTTTTGAACGCATGAAAATAATACAAGTATTATTGCGCATTAACTGGATTTTGTGTTTTTGAATCCATGAAAATAATACAAGTATTATTGCGCATTAACTATATTTTGTGTTTTTGAACCCATGAAAATAATACAAGTATTATTGCGCATTAACTATATTTTGTGTTTTTGAATGCATGAAAATGCATGAAAATGTTAAAAGTATTCTAGCACATTAAAATGAGCATTAACTATATTTTGTGTTTTTGAACCCATGAAAATAATACAAGTATTATTGCGCATTAACTATATTTTGTGTTTTTGAATGCATGAAAATAATACAAGTATTATTGCGCATTAACTATATTTTGTGTTTTTGAACCCATGAAAATAATACAAGTATTATTGCGCATTAACTATATTTTGTGTTTTTGAATGCATGAAAATGCATGAAAATGTTAAAAGTATTCTAGCACATTAAAATGAGCATTAACTATATTTTGTGTTTTTGAACCCATGAAAATAATACAAGTATTATTGCGCATTAACTATATTTTGTGTTTTTGTATGCATGAAAATAATACAAGTATTATTGCGCATTAACTATATTTTGTGTTTTTGAACCCATGAAAATAATACAAGTATTATTGCGCATTAACTATATTTTGTGTTTTTGAATGCATGAAAATGCATGAAAATGTAACAAGTATTCTTGCACATTAAAATGAGCATTAACTGTATTTTGTGTTTTTGAACCCATGAAAATAATACAAGTATTATTGCGCATTAACTATATTTTGTGTTTTTGAATGCATGAAAATAATACAAGTATTATTGCGCATTAACCATATTTTGTGTTTTTGAATGCATGAAAATGCATGAAAATGTTAAAAGTATTCTTGCACATTAAAATGAGCATTAACTATATTTTGTGTTTTTGAACGCATGAAAATAATACAAGTATTATTGCGCATTAACTATATTTTGTGTTTTTGAACCCATGAAAATAATACAAGTATTATTGCGCATTAACTATATTTTGTGTTTTTGAACCCATGAAAATAATACAAGTATTATTGCGCATTAACTATATATTGTGTTTTTGAACCCATGAAAATAATACAAGTATTATTGCGCATTAACTATATTTTGTGTTTTTGAACCCATGAAAATAATACAAGTATTATTGCGCATTAACTATATTTTGTGTTTTTGAACCCATGAAAATAATACAAGTATTATTGCGCATTAACTATATTTTGTGTTTTTGAATGCATGAAAATGCATGAAAATGTTACAAGTATTCTTGCACATTAAAATGAGCATTAACTGTATTTTGTGTTGTTGAACTCATGAAAATAATACAAGTATTATTGCGCATTAACTATATTTTGTGTTTTTGAATGCATGAAAATGCATGAAAATGTTAAAAGTATTCTAGCACATTAAAATGAGCATTAACTATATTTTGTGTTTTTGAACCCATGAAAATAATACAAGTATTATTGCGCATTAACTATATTTTGTGTTTTTGAACCCATGAAAATAATACAAGTGTTATTGCGCATTAACTATATTTTGTGTTTTTGAATGCATGAAAATGTTAAAAGTATTCTTGCACATTAAAATGAGCATTAACTATATTTTGTGTTTTTGAACCCATGAAAATAATACAAGTATTATTGCGCATTAACTATATTTTGTGTTTTTGAATGCATGAAAATGCATGAAAATGTTAAAAGTATTCTTGCACATTAAAATGAGCATTAACTATATTTTGTGTTTTTGAACCCATGAAAATAATACAAGTATTATTGCGCATTAACTATATTTTGTGTTTTTGAATGCATGAAAATGCATGAAAATGTTAAAAGTATTCTTCCACATTAAAATGAGCATTAACTATATTTTGTGTTTTTGAACCCATGAAAATAATACAAGTATTATTGCGCATTAACTATATTTTGTGTGTTTGAATCCATGAAAATAATACAAGTATTATTGCGCATTAACTATATTTTGTGTTTTTGAATGCATGAAAATAATACAAGTATTATTGCGCATTAACTATATTTTGTGTTTTTGAACCCATGAAAATAATACAAGTATTATTGCGCATTAACTATATTTTGTGTTTTTGAATGCATGAAAATGCATGAAAATGTTACAAGTATTCTTGCACATTAAAATGAGCATTAACTATATTTTGTGTTTTTGAACCCATGAAAATAATACAAGTATTATTGCGCATTAACTATATTTTGTGTGTTTGAATGCATGAAAATAATACAAGTATTATTGCGCATTAACTATATTTTGTGTTTTTGAATGCATGAAAATGCATGAAAATGTTAAAAGTATTCTTGCACATTAAAATGAGCATTAACTATATTTTGTGTTTTTGAACCCATGAAAATAATACAAGTATTATTGCGCATTAACTATATTTTGTGTTTTTGAATGCATGAAAATGCATGAAAATGTTAAAAGTATTCTTCCACATTAAAATGAGCATTAACTATATTTTGTGTTTTTGAACCCATGAAAATAATACAAGTATTATTGCGCATTAACTATATTTTGTGTGTTTGAATCCATGAAAATAATACAAGTATTATTGCGCATTAACTATATTTTGTGATTTTGAACCCATGAAAATAATACAAGTATTATTGCGCATTAACTATATTTTGTGTTTTTGAATGCATGAAAATGCATGAAAATGTTAAAAGTATTCTTGCACATTAAAATGAGCATTAACTATATTTTGTGTTTTTGAACCCATGAAAATAATACAAGTATTATTGCGCATTAACTATATTTTGTGTTTTTGAATCCATGAAAATAATACAAGTATTATTGCGCATTAACTATATTTTGTGTTTTTGAATGCATGAAAATGCATGAAAATGTTAAAAGTATTCTTGCACATTAAAATGAGCATTAACTATATTTTGTGTTTTTGAACCCATGAAAATAATACAAGTATTATTGCGCATTAACTATATTTTGTGTTTTTGAATGCATGAAAATAATACAAGTATTATTGCGCATTAACTATATTTTGTGTTTTTGAACCCATGAAAATAATACAAGTATTATTGCGCATTAACTATATTTTGTGTTTTTGAATGCATGAAAATGCATGAAAATGTTAAAAGTATTCTTCCACATTAAAATGAGCATTAACTATATATTGTGTTTTTGAACCCATGAAAATAATACAAGTATTATTGCGCATTAACTATATTTTGTGTTTTTGAACCCATGAAAATAATACAAGTATTATTGCGCATTAACTATATTTTGTGTTTTTGAACCCATGAAAATAATACAAGTATTATTGCGCATTAACTATATTTTGTGTTTTTGAATGCATGAAAATGCCTGAAAATGTTAAAAGTATTCTTGCACATTAAAATGAGCATTAACTATATTTTGTGTTTTTGAACCCATGAAAATAATACAAGTATTATTGCGCATTAACTATATTTTGTGTTTTTGAATGCATGAAAATGCATGAAAATGTTAAAAGTATTCTTGCACATTAAAATGAGCATTAACTATATTTTGTGTTTTTGAACCCATGAAAATAATACAAGTATTATTGCGCATTAACTATATTTTGTGTTTTTGAACCCATGAAAATAATACAAGTATTATTGCGCATTAACTATATTTTGTGTTTTTGAACCCATGAAAATAATACAAGTATTATTGCGCATTAACTATATTTTGTGTTTTTGAATGCATGAAAATGCATGAAAATGTTACAAGTATTCTTGCACATTAAAATGAGCATTAACTGTATTTTGTGTTTTTGAACTCATGAAAATAATACAAGTATTATTGCGCATTAACTATATTTTGTGTTTTTGAACCCATGAAAATAATACAAGTATTATTGCGCATTAACTATATTTTGTGTTTTTGAACCCATGAAAATAATACAAGTATTATTGCGCATTAACTATATTTTGTGTTTTTGAACCCATGAAAATAATACAAGTATTATTGCGCATTAACTATATTTTGTGTTTTTGAATGCATGAAAATGCATGAAAATGTTACAAGTATTCTTGCACATTAAAATGAGCATTAACTGTATTTTGTGTTTTTGAACTCATGAAAATAATACAAGTATTATTGCGCATTAACTATATTTTGTGTTTTTGAACCCATGAAAATAATACAAGTATTATTGCGCATTAACTATATTTTGTGTTTTTGAACCCATGAAAATAATACAAGTATTATTGCGCATTAACTATATTTTGTGTTTTTGAACCCATGAAAATAATACAAGTATTATTGCGCATTAACTATATTTTGTGTTTTTGAATGCATGAAAATGCATGAAAATGTTAAAAGTATTCTAGCACATTAAAATGAGCATTAACTATATTTTGTGTTTTTGAACCCATGAAAATAATAAAAGTATTATTGCGCATTAACTATATTTTGTGTTTTTGAATGCATGAAAATGCATGAAAATGTTAAAAGTATTCCTGCACATTAAAATGAGCATTAACTATATTTTGTGTTTTTGAACCCATGAAAATAATACAAGTATTATTGCGCATTAACTATATTTTGTGTTTTTGAACCCATGAAAATAATACAAGTATTATTGCGCATTAACTATATTTTGTGTGTTTGAATCCATGAAAATAATACAAGTATTATTGCGCATTAACTATATTTTGTGTTTTTGAATGCATGAAAATGCATGAAAATGTTAAAAGTATTCTTGCACATTAAAATGAGCATTAACTATATTTTGTGTTTTTGAACCCATGAAAATAATACAAGTATTATTGCGCATTAACTATATTTTGTGTGTTTGAATCCATGAAAATAATACAAGTATTATTGCGCATTAACTATATTTTGTGTTTTTGAATGCATGAAAATAATACAAGTATTATTGCGCATTAACTATATTTTGTGTTTTTGAACCCATGAAAATAATACAAGTATTATTGCGCATTAACTATATTTTGTGTTTTTGAATGCATGAAAATAATACAAGTATTATTGCGCATTAACTATATTTTGTGTTTTTGAACCCATGAAAATAATACAAGTATTATTGCGCATTAACTATATTTTGTGTTTTTGAATGCATGAAAATGCATGAAAATGTTAAAAGTATTCTAGCACATTAAAATGAGCATTAACTATATTTTGTGTTTTTGAACGCATGAAAATAATACAAGTATTATTGCGCATTAACTATATTTTGTGTTTTTGAATGCATGAAAATGCATGAAAATGTTAAAAGTATTCTAGCACATTAAAATGAGCATTAACTATATTTTGTGTTTTTGAACCCATGAAAATAATACAAGTATTATTGCGCATTAACTATATTTTGTGTTTTTGAATGCATGAAAATAATACAAGTATTATTGCGCATTAACTATATTTTGTGTTTTTGAACCCATGAAAATAATACAAGTATTATTGCGCATTAACTATATTTTGTGTTTTTGAATGCATGAAAATGCATGAAAATGTAACAAGTATTCTTGCACATTAAAATGAGCATTAACTGTATTTTGTGTTTTTGAACTCATGAAAATAATACAAGTATTATTGCGCATTAACTATATTTTGTGTTTTTGAACCCTTGAAAATAATACAAGTATTATTGCGCATTAACTATATTTTGTGTTTTTGAACCCATGAAAATAATACAAGTATTATTGCGCATTAACTATATTTTGTGTTTTTGAATGCATGAAAATGCATGAAAATGTTAAAAGTATTCTTGCACATTAAAATGAGCATTAACTATATTTTGTGTTTTTGAACCCATGAAAATAATACAAGTATTATTGCGCATTAACTATATTTTGTGTGTTTGAATCCATGAAAATAATACAAGTATTATTGCGCATTAACTATATTTTGTGTTTTTGAATGCATGAAAATAATACAAGTATTATTGCGCATTAACTATATTTTGTGTTTTTGAACCCATGAAAATAATACAAGTATTATTGCGCATTAACTATATTTTGTGTTTTTGAATGCATGAAAATGCATGAAAATGTTACAAGTATTCTTGCACATTAAAATGAGCATTAACTGTATTTTGTGTTTTTGAACTCATGAAAATAATACAAGTATTATTGCGCATTAACTATATTTTGTGTTTTTGAACCCTTGAAAATAATACAAGTATTATTGCGCATTAACTATATTTTGTGTTTTTGAATGCATGAAAATGCATGAAAATGTTAAAAGTATTCTAGCACATTAAAATGAGCATTAACTATATTTTGTGTTTTTGAACCCATGAAAATAATACAAGTATTATTGCGCATTAACTATATTTTGTGTTTTTGAATGCATGAAAATAGTACAAGTATTATTGCGCATTAACTATATTTTGTGTTTTTGAATGCATGAAAATAATACAAGTATTATTGCGCATTAACTATATTTTGTGTTTTTGAACCCTTGAAAATAATACAAGTATTATTGCGCATTAACTATATTTTGTGTTTTTGAATGCATGAAAATGCATGAAAATGTTAAAAGTATTCTTGCACTTTAAAATGAGCATTAACTATATTTTGTGTTTTTGAACCCATGAAAATAATACAAGTATTATTGCGCATTAACTATATTTTGTGTGTTTGAATCCATGAAAATAATACAAGTATTATTGCGCATTAACTATATTTTGTGTTTTTGAATGCATGAAAATAATACAAGTATTATTGCGCATTAACTATATTTTGTGTTTTTGAACCCATGAAAATAATACAAGTATTAATGCGCATTAACTATATTTTGTGTTTTTGAATGCATGAAAATGCATGAAAATGTTACAAGTATTCTTGCACATTAAAATGAGCATTAACTATATTTTGTGTTTTTGAACCCATGAAAATAATACAAGTATTATTGCGCATTAACTATATTTTGTGTGTTTGAATGCATGAAAATAATACAAGTATTATTGCGCATTAACTATATTTTGTGTTTTTGAATGCATGAAAATGCATGAAAATATTACAAGTATTCTTGCACATTAAAATGAGCATTAACTGTATTTTGTGTTTTTGAACTCATGAAAATAATACAAGTATTATTGCGCATTAACTATATTTTGTGTTTTTGAACCCATGTAAATAATACAAGTATTATTGCGCATTAACTATATTTTGTGTTTTTGAACCCATGAAAATAATACAAGTATTATTGCGCATTAACTATATTTTGTGTTTTTGAATGCATGAAAATGCATGAAAATGTTAAAAGTATTCTTGCACATTAAAATGAGCATTAACTATATTTTGTGTTTTTGAACGCATGAAAATAATACAAGTATTATTGCGCATTAACTATATTTTGTGTTTTTGAACCCATGAAAATAATACAAGTATTATTGCGCATTAACTATATTTTGTGTTTTTGAATGCATGAAAATGCATGAAAATGTTACAAGTATTCTTGCACATTAAAATGAGCATTAACTGTATTTTGTGTTTTTGAACTCATGAAAATAATACAAGTATTATTGCGCATTTTGTGTTTTTGAACCCTTGAAAATAATACAAGTATTATTGCGCATTAACTATATTTTGTGTTTTTGAACCCATGAAAATAATACAAGTATTATTGCGCATTAACTATATTTTGTGTTTTTGAATGCATGAAAATGCATGAAAATGTTAAAAGTATTCTTGCACATTAAAATGAGCATTAACTATATTTTGTGTTTTTGAACCCATGAAAATAATACAAGTATTATTGCGCATTAACTATATTTTGTGTTTTTGAATCCATGAAAATAATACAAGTATTATTGCGCATTAACTATATTTTGTGTTTTTGAACCCATGAAAATAATACAAGTATTATTGCGCATTAACTATATTTTGTGTTTTTGAATGCATGAAAATGCATGAAAATATTACAAGTATTCTTGCACATTAAAATGAGCATTAACTGTATTTTGTGTTTTTGAACCCATGAAAATAATACAAGTATTATTGCGCATTAACTATATTTTGTGTTTTTGAATGCATGAAAATGCATGAAAATGTTAAAAGTATTCTTGCACATTAAAATGAGCATTAACTATATTTTGTGTTTTTGAATCCATGAAAACAATACAAGTATTATTGCGCATTAACTATATTTTGTGTTTTTGAACCCATGAAAATAATACAAGTATTATTGCGCATTAACTATATTTTGTGTTTTTGAATGCATGAAAATGCATGAAAATGTTAAAAGTATTCTTGCACATTAAAATGAGCATTAACTATATTTTGTGTTTTTGAACGCATGAAAATAATACAAGTATTATTGCGCATTAACTATATTTTGTGTTTTTGAACGCATGAAAATAATACAAGTATTATTGCGCATTAACTATATTTTGTGTTTTTGAATGCATGAAAATGCATGAAAATGTTAAAAGTATTCTAGCACATTAAAATGAGCATTAACTATATTTTGTGTTTTTGAACCCATGAAAATAATACAAGTATTATTGCGCATTAACTATATTTTATGTTTTTGAATCCATGAAAATAATACAAGTATTATTGCGCATTAACTATATTTTATGTTTTTGAATCCATGAAAATAATACAAGTATTATTGCGCATTAACTATATTTTGTGTTTTTGAATGCATGAAAATGCATGAAAATGTTAAAAGTATTCTTGCACATTAAAATGAGCATTAACTATATTTTGTGTTTTTGAACGCATGAAAATAATACAAGTATTATTGCGCATTAACTATATTTTGTGTTTTTGAACCCATGAAAATAATACAAGTATTATTGCGCATTAACTATATTTTGTGTTTTTGAATGCATGAAAATGCATGAAAATGTTAAAAGTATTCTTGCACATTAAAATGAGCATTAACTATATTTTGTGTTTTTGAACCCATGAAAATAATACAAGTATTATTGCGCATTAACTATATTTTGTGTTTTTGAACCCATGTAAATAATACAAGTATTATTGCGCATTAACTATATTTTGTGTTTTTGAACCCATGAAAATAATACAAGTATTATTGCGCATTAACTATATTTTGTGTTTTTGAATGCATGAAAATGCATGAAAATGTTAAAAGTATTCTAGCACATTAAAATGAGCATTAACTATATTTTGTGTTTTTGAACCCATGAAAATAATACAAGTATTATTGCGCATTAACTATATTTTATGTTTTTGAATCCATGAAAATAATACAAGTATTATTGCGCATTAACTATATTTTATGTTTTTGAATCCATGAAAATAATACAAGTATTATTGCGCATTAACTATATTTTGTGTTTTTGAATGCATGAAAATGCATGAAAATGTTAAAAGTATTCTTGCACATTAAAATGAGCATTAACTATATTTTGTGTTTTTGAACGCATGAAAATAATACAAGTATTATTGCGCATTAACTATATTTTGTGTTTTTGAACCCATGAAAATAATACAAGTATTATTGCGCATTAACTATATTTTGTGTTTTTGAATGCATGAAAATGCATGAAAATGTTAAAAGTATTCTTGCACATTAAAATGAGCATTAACTATATTTTGTGTTTTTGAACCCATGAAAATAATACAAGTATTATTGCGCATTAACTATATTTTGTGTTTTTGAACCCATGTAAATAATACAAGTATTATTGCGCATTAACTATATTTTGTGTTTTTGAACCCATGAAAATAATACAAGTATTATTGCGCATTAACTATATTTTGTGTTTTTGAATGCATGAAAATAATACAAGTATTATTGCGCATTTACTATATTTTGTGTTTTTGAACCCATGAAAATAATACAAGTATTATTGCGCATTAACTATATTTTGTGTTTTTGAATCCATGAAAATAATACAAGTATTATTGCGCATTAACTATATTTTGTGTTTTTGAATGCATGAAAATAATACAAGTATTATTGCGCATTAACTATATTTTGTGTTTTTGAACGCATGAAAATAATACAAGTATTATTGCGCATTAACTATATTTTGTGTTTTTGAATGCATGAAAATGCATGAAAATGTAACAAGTATTCTTGCACATTAAAATGAGCATTAACTGTATTTTGTGTTTTTGAACTCATGAAAATAATACAAGTATTATTGCGCATTAACTATATTTTGTGTTTTTGAACCCTTGAAAATAATACAAGTATTATTGCGCATTAACTATATTTTGTGTTTTTGAACCCATGAAAATAATACAAGTATTATTGCGCATTAACTATATTTTGTGTTTTTGAATGCATGAAAATGCATGAAAATGTTAAAAGTATTCTTGTACATTAAAATGAGCATTAACTATATTTTGTGTTTTTGAACCCATGAAAATAATACAAGTATTATTGCGCATTAACTATATTTTGTGTGTTTGAATCCATGAAAATAATACAAGTATTATTGCGCATTAACTATATTTTGTGTTTTTGAATGCATGAAAATAATACAAGTATTATTGCGCATTAACTATATTTTGTGTTTTTGAACCCATGAAAATAATACAAGTATTATTGCGCATTAACTATATTTTGTGTTTTTGAATGCATGAAAATGCATGAAAATGTTACAAGTATTCTTGCACATTAAAATGAGCATTAACTGTATTTTGTGTTTTTGAACTCATGAAAATAATACAAGTATTATTGCGCATTAACTTTATTTTGTGTTTTTGAACCCATGAAAATAATACAAGTATTATTGCGCATTAACTATATTTTGTGTTTTTGAATGCATGAAAATGCATGAAAATGTTAAAAGTATTCTTGCACATTAAAATGAGCATTAACTATATTTTGTGTTTTTGAACGCATGAAAATAATACAAGTATTATTGCGCATTAACTATATTTTGTGTTTTTGAACCCATGAAAATAATACAAGTATTATTGCGCATTAACTATATTTTGTGTTTTTGAATGCATGAAAATGCATGAAAATGTTAAAAGTATTCTTGCACATTAAAATGAGCATTAACTATATTTTGTGTTTTTGAACCCATGAAAATAATACAAGTATTATTGCGCATTAACTATATTTTGTGTTTTTGAATCCATGAAAATAATACAAGTATTATTGCGCATTAACTATATTTTGTGTTTTTGAATGCATGAAAATAATACAAGTATTATTGCGCATTAACTATATTTTGTGTTTTTGAACCCATGAAAATAATACAAGTATTATTGCGCATTAACTATATTTTGTGTTTTTGAATGCATGAAAATGCATGAAAATGTTAAAAGTATTCTTGCACATTAAAATGAGCATTAACTATATTTTGTGTTTTTGAACCCATGAAAATAATACAAGTATTATTGCGCATTAACTATATTTTGTGTTTTTGAATGCATGAAAATAATACAAGTATTATTGCGCATTAACTATATTTTGTGTTTTTGAACCCATGAAAATAATACAAGTATTATTGCGCATTAACTATATTTTGTGTTTTTGAATGCATGAAAATGCATGAAAATGTTAAAAGTATTCTTCCACATTAAAATGAGCATTAACTATATATTGTGTTTTTGAACCCATGAAAATAATACAAGTATTATTGCGCATTAACTATATTTTGTGTTTTTGAACCCATGAAAATAATACAAGTATTATTGCGCATTAACTATATTTTGTGTTTTTGAACCCATGAAAATAATACAAGTATTATTGCGCATTAACTATATTTTGTGTTTTTGAATGCATGAAAATGCCTGAAAATGTTAAAAGTATTCTTGCACATTAAAATGAGCATTAACTATATTTTGTGTTTTTGAACCCATGAAAATAATACAAGTATTATTGCGCATTAACTATATTTTGTGTTTTTGAATGCATGAAAATAATACAAGTATTATTGCGCATTAACTATATTTTGTGTTTTTGAATGCATGAAAATAATACAAGTATTATTGCGCATTAACTATATTTTGTGTTTTTGAACCCTTGAAAATAATACAAGTATTATTGCGCATTAACTATATTTTGTGTTTTTGAATGCATGAAAATGCATGAAAATGTTAAAAGTATTCTTGCACATTAAAATGAGCATTAACTATATTTTGTGTTTTTGAACCCATGAAAATAATACAAGTATTATTGCGCATTAACTATATTTTGTGTTTTTGAACCCATGAAAATAATACAAGTATTATTGCGCATTAACTATATTTTGTGTTTTTGAATGCATGAAAATGCATGAAAATGTTACAAGTATTCTTGCACATTAAAATGAGCATTAACTATATTTTGTGTTTTTGAACCCATGAAAATAATACAAGTATTATTGCGCATTAACTATATTTTGTGTGTTTGAATGCATGAAAATAATACAAGTATTATTGCGCATTAACTATATTTTGTGTTTTTGAATGCATGAAAATGCATGAAAATGTTAAAAGTATTCTTGCACATTAAAATGAGCATTAACTATATTTTGTGTTTTTAAACCCATGAAAATAATACAAGTATTATTGCGCATTAACTATGTTTTGTGTTTTTGAACCCATGAAAATAATACAAGTATTATTGCGCATTAACTATATTTTGTGTTTTTGAACCCTTGAAAATAATACAAGTATTATTGCGCATTAACTATATTTTGTGTTTTTGAATGCATGAAAATGCATGAAAATGTTAAAAGTATTCTTGCACATTAAAATGAGCATTAACTATATTTTGTGTTTTTGAACGCATGAAAATAATACAAGTATTATTGCGCATTAACTATATTTTGTGTTTTTGAACCCATGAAAATAATACAAGTATTATTGCGCATTAACTATATTTTGTGTTTTTGAATGCATGAAAATAATACAAGTATTATTGCGCATTAACTATATTTTGTGTTTTTGAACCCATGAAAATAATACAAGTATTATTGCGCATTAACTATATTTTGTGTTTTTGAATGCATGAAAATGCATGAAAATGTTACAAGTATTCTTGCACATTAAAATGAGCATTAACTGTATTTTGTGTTTTTGAACTCATGAAAATAATACAAGTATTATTGCGCATTAACTATATTTTGTGTTTTTGAACCCTTGAAAATAATACAAGTATTATTGCGCATTAACTATATTTTGTGTTTTTGAATGCATGAAAATGCATGAAAATGTTAAAAGTATTCTAGCACATTAAAATGAGCATTAACTATATTTTGTGTTTTTGAACCCATGAAAATAATACAAGTATTATTGCGCATTAACTATATTTTGTGTTTTTGAATGCATGAAAATAATACAAGTATTATTGCGCATTAACTATATTTTGTGTTTTTGAATGCATGAAAATAATACAAGTATTATTGCGCATTAACTATATTTTGTGTTTTTGAACCCTTGAAAATAATACAAGTATTATTGCGCATTAACTATATTTTGTGTTTTTGAATGCATGAAAATGCATGAAAATGTTAAAAGTATTCTTGCACATTAAAATGAGCATTAACTATATTTTGTGTTTTTGAACCCATGAAAATAATACAAGTATTATTGCGCATTAACTATATTTTGTGTGTTTGAATCCATGAAAATAATACAAGTATTATTGCGCATTAACTATATTTTGTGTTTTTGAATGCATGAAAATAATACAAGTATTATTGCGCATTAACTATATTTTGTGTTTTTGAACCCATGAAAATAATACAAGTATTATTGCGCATTAACTATATTTTGTGTTTTTGAATGCATGAAAATGCATGAAAATGTTACAAGTATTCTTGCACATTAAAATGAGCATTAACTATATTTTGTGTTTTTGAACCCATGAAAATAATACAAGTATTATTGCGCATTAACTATATTTTGTGTGTTTGAATGCATGAAAATAATACAAGTATTATTGCGCATTAACTATATTTTGTGTTTTTGAACCCATGAAAATAATACAAGTATTATTGCGCATTAACTATATTTTGTGTTTTTGAATGCATGAAAATGCATGAAAATGTAACAAGTATTCTTGCACATTAAAATGAGCATTAACTGTATTTTGTGTTTTTGAACTCATGAAAATAATACAAGTATTATTGCGCATTAACTATATTTTGTGTTTTTGAACCCATGAAAATAATACAAGTATTATTGCGCATTAACTATATTTTGTGTTTTTGAATGCATGAAAATGCATGAAAATGTTAAAAGTATTCTTGCACATTAAAATGAGCATTAACTATATTTTGTGTTTTTGAACGCATGAAAATAATACAAGTATTATTGCGCATTAACTATATTTTGTGTTTTTGAACCCATGAAAATAATACAAGTATTATTGCGCATTAACTATATTTTGTGTTTTTGAACCCTTGAAAATAATACAAGTATTATTGCGCATTAACTATATTTTGTGTTTTTGAATGCATGAAAATGCATGAAAATGTTAAAAGTATTCTTGCACATTAAAATGAGCATTAACTATATTTTGTGTTTTTGAACGCATGAAAATAATACAAGTATTATTGCGCATTAACTATATTTTGTGTTTTTGAACCCATGAAAATAATACAAGTATTATTGCGCATTAACTATATTTTGTGTTTTTGAATGCATGAAAATGCATGAAAATGTTAAAAGTATTCTTGCACATTAAAATGAGCATTAACTATATTTTGTGTTTTTGAACCCATGAAAATAATACAAGTATTATTGCGCATTAACTATATTTTTGTTTTTGAATGCATGAAAATGCATGAAAATGTTAAAAGTATTCTAGCACATTAAAATGAGCATTAACTATATTTTGTGTTTTTGAACCCATGAAAATAATACAAGTATTATTGCGCATTAACTATATTTTGTGTTTTTGAACCCTTGAAAATAATACAAGTATTATTGCGCATTAACTATATTTTGTGTTTTTGAACCCTTGAAAATAATACAAGTATTATTGCGCATTAACTATATTTTGTGTTTTTGAATGCATGAAAATGCATGAAAATGTTAAAAGTATTCTTGCACATTAAAATGAGCATTAACTATATTTTGTGTTTTTGAATGCATGAAAATGCATGAAAATGTTAAAAGTATTCTTGCACATTAAAATGAGCATTAACTATATTTTGTGTTTTTGAACGCATGAAAATAATACAAGTATTATTGCGCATTAACTATATTTTGTGTTTTTGAATGCATGAAAATGCATGAAAATGTTAAAAGTATTCTTGCACATTAAAATGAGCATTAACTATATTTTGTGTTTTTGAATGCATGAAAATAATACAAGTATTATTGCGCATTAACTATATTTTGTGTTTTTGAACCCATGAAAATAATACAAGTATTATTGCGCATTAACTATATTTTGTGTTTTTGAATGCATGAAAATGCATGAAAATGTTAAAAGTATTCTTGCACATTAAAATGAGCATTAACTATATTTTGTGTTTTTGAACCCATGAAAATAATACAAGTATTATTGCGCATTAACTATATTTTTGTTTTTGAATGCATGAAAATGCATGAAAATGTTAAAAGTATTCTAGCACATTAAAATGAGCATTAACTATATTTTGTGTTTTTGAACCCATGAAAATAATACAAGTATTATTGCGCATTAACTATATTTTGTGTTTTTGAACCCTTGAAAATAATACAAGTATTATTGCGCATTAACTATATTTTGTGTTTTTGAACCCTTGAAAATAATACAAGTATTATTGCGCATTAACTATATTTTGTGTTTTTGAATGCATGAAAATGCATGAAAATGTTAAAAGTATTCTTGCACATTAAAATGAGCATTAACTATATTTTGTGTTTTTGAATGCATGAAAATGCATGAAAATGTTAAAAGTATTCTTGCACATTAAAATGAGCATTAACTATATTTTGTGTTTTTGAACGCATGAAAATAATACAAGTATTATTGCGCATTAACTATATTTTGTGTTTTTGAATGCATGAAAATGCATGAAAATGTTAAAAGTATTCTTGCACATTAAAATGAGCATTAACTATATTTTGTGTTTTTGAATGCATGAAAATAATACAAGTATTATTGCGCATTAACTATATTTTGTGTTTTTGAACCCATGAAAATAATACAAGTATTATTGCGCATTAACTATATTTTGTGTTTTTGAATGCATGAAAATGCATGAAAATGTTAAAAGTATTCTTGCACATTAAAATGAGCATTAACTATATTTTGTGTTTTTGAACGCATGAAAATAATACAAGTATTATTGCGCATTAACTATATTTTGTGTTTTTGAACCCATGAAAATAATACAAGTATTATTGCGCATTAACTATATTTTGTGTTTTTGAATGCATGAAAATGCATGAAAATGTTAAAAGTATTCTTGCACATTAAAATGAGCATTAACTATATTTTGTGTTTTTGAACGCATGAAAATAATACAAGTATTATTGCGCATTAACTATATTTTGTGTTTTTGAACGCATGAAAATAATACAAGTATTATTGCGCATTAACTATATTTTGTGTTTTTGAACCCATGAAAATGCATGAAAATGTTAAAAGTATTCTAGCACATTAAAATGAGCATTAACTATATTTTGTGTTTTTGAACCCATGAAAATAATACAAGTATTATTGCGCATTAACTATATTTTGTGTTTTTGAATCCATGAAAATAATACAAGTATTATTGCGCATTAACTATATTTTGTGTTTTTGAACGCATGAAAATAATACAAGTATTATTGCGCATTAACTATATTTTGTGTTTTTGAACCCATGAAAATAATACAAGTATTATTGCGCATTAACTATATTTTGTGTTTTTGAATGCATGAAAATGCATGAAAATGTTAAAAGTATTCTTGCACATTAAAATGAGCATTAACTATATTTTGTGTTTTTGAACGCATGAAAATAATACAAGTATTATTGCGCATTAACTATATTTTGTGTTTTTGAACGCATGAAAATAATACAAGTATTATTGCGCATTAACTATATTTTGTGTTTTTGAACCCATGAAAATGCATGAAAATGTTAAAAGTATTCTAGCACATTAAAATGAGCATTAACTATATTTTGTGTTTTTGAACCCATGAAAATAATACAAGTATTATTGCGCATTAACTATATTTTGTGTTTTTGAATCCATGAAAATAATACAAGTATTATTGCGCATTAACTATATTTTGTGTTTTTGAATGCATGAAAATAATACAAGTATTATTACGCATTAACTATATTTTGTGTTTTTGAACCCATGAAAATAATACAAGTATTATTGCGCATTAACTATATTTTGTGTTTTTGAATCCATGAAAATAATACAAGTATTATTGCGCATTAACTATATTTTGTGTTTTTGAATGCATGAAAATAATACAAGTATTATTGCGCATTAACTATATTTTGTGTTTTTGAACCCATGAAAATAATACAAGTATTATTGCGCATTAACTATATTTTGTGTTTTTGAATGCATGAAAATAATACAAGTATTATTGCGCATTAACTATATTTTGTGTTTTTGAAAACATGAAAATGCATGAAAATGTTACAAGTATTCTTGCACATTAAAATGAGCATTACCTGTATTTTGTGTTTTTGAACTCATGAAAATAATACAAGTATTATTGCGCATTAACTATATTTTGTGTTTTTGAACCCTTGAAAATAATACAAGTATTATTGCGCATTAACTATAATTTGTGTTTTTGAACCCATGAAAATAATACAAGTATTATTGCGCATTAACTATATTTTGTGTTTTTGAATGCATGAAAATGCATGAAAATGTTAAAAGTATTCTTGCACATTAAAATGAGCATTAACTATATTTTGTGTTTTTGAACGCATGAAAATAATACAAGTATTATTGCGCATTAACTATATTTTGTGTTTTTGAATGCATGAAAATGCATGAAAATGTTAAAAGTATTCTAGCACATTAAAATGAGCATTAACTATATTTTGTGTTTTTGAACCCATGAAAATAATACAAGTATTATTGCGCATTAACTATATTTTGTGTTTTTGAATGCATGAAAATAATACAAGTATTATTGCGCATTAACTATATTTTGTGTTTTTGAACCCATGAAAATAATACAAGTATTATTGCGCATTAACTATATTTTGTGTTTTTGAATGCATGAAAATGCATGAAAATGTTAAAAGTTTTCTTGCACATTAAAATGAGCATTAACTATATTTTGTGTTTTTGAACGCATGAAAATAATACAAGTATTATTGCGCATTAACTGGATTTTGTGTTTTTGAATCCATGAAAATAATACAAGTATTATTGCGCATTAACTATATTTTGTGTTTTTGAACCCATGAAAATAATACAAGTATTATTGCGCATTAACTATATTTTGTGTTTTTGAATGCATGAAAATAATACAAGTATTATTGCGCATTAACTATATTTTGTGTTTTTGAACCCATGAAAATAATACAAGTATTATTGCGCATTAACTATATTTTGTGTTTTTGAATGCATGAAAATGCATGAAAATGTTAAAAGTATTCTAGCACATTAAAATGAGCATTAACTATATTTTGTGTTTTTGAACCCATGAAAATAATACAAGTATTATTGCGCATTAACTATATTTTGTGTTTTTGTATGCATGAAAATAATACAAGTATTATTGCGCATTAACTATATTTTGTGTTTTTGAACCCATGAAAATAATACAAGTATTATTGCGCATTAACTATATTTTGTGTTTTTGAATGCATGAAAATGCATGAAAATGTAACAAGTATTCTTGCACATTAAAATGAGCATTAACTGTATTTTGTGTTTTTGAACCCATGAAAATAATACAAGTATTATTGCGCATTAACTATATTTTGTGTTTTTGAATGCATGAAAATAATACAAGTATTATTGCGCATTAACCATATTTTGTGTTTTTGAATGCATGAAAATGCATGAAAATGTTAAAAGTATTCTTGCACATTAAAATGAGCATTAACTATATTTTGTGTTTTTGAACGCATGAAAATAATACAAGTATTATTGCGCATTAACTATATTTTGTGTTTTTGAACCCATGAAAATAATACAAGTATTATTGCGCATTAACTATATTTTGTGTTTTTGAACCCATGAAAATAATACAAGTATTATTGCGCATTAACTATATATTGTGTTTTTGAACCCATGAAAATAATACAAGTATTATTGCGCATTAACTATATTTTGTGTTTTTGAACCCATGAAAATAATACAAGTATTATTGCGCATTAACTATATTTTGTGTTTTTGAACCCATGAAAATAATACAAGTATTATTGCGCATTAACTATATTTTGTGTTTTTGAATGCATGAAAATGCATGAAAATGTTACAAGTATTCTTGCACATTAAAATGAGCATTAACTGTATTTTGTGTTTTTGAACTCATGAAAATAATACAAGTATTATTGCGCATTAACTATATTTTGTGTTTTTGAATGCATGAAAATGCATGAAAATGTTAAAAGTATTCTAGCACATTAAAATGAGCATTAACTATATTTTGTGTTTTTGAACCCATGAAAATAATACAAGTATTATTGCGCATTAACTATATTTTGTGTTTTTGAACCCATGAAAATAATACAAGTGTTATTGCGCATTAACTATATTTTGTGTTTTTGAATGCATGAAAATGTTAAAAGTATTCTTGCACATTAAAATGAGCATTAACTATATTTTGTGTTTTTGAACCCATGAAAATAATACAAGTATTATTGCGCATTAACTATATTTTGTGTTTTTGAATGCATGAAAATGCATGAAAATGTTAAAAGTATTCTTGCACATTAAAATGAGCATTAACTATATTTTGTGTTTTTGAACCCATGAAAATAATACAAGTATTATTGCGCATTAACTATATTTTGTGTGTTTGAATCCATGAAAATAATACAAGTATTATTGCGCATTAACTATATTTTGTGTTTTTGAATGCATGAAAATAATACAAGTATTATTGCGCATTAACTATATTTTGTGTTTTTGAACCCATGAAAATAATACAAGTATTATTGCGCATTAACTATATTTTGTGTTTTTGAATGCATGAAAATGCATGAAAATGTTACAAGTATTCTTGCACATTAAAATGAGCATTAACTATATTTTGTGTTTTTGAACCCATGAAAATAATACAAGTATTATTGCGCATTAACTATATTTTGTGTGTTTGAATGCATGAAAATAATACAAGTATTATTGCGCATTAACTATATTTTGTGTTTTTGAATGCATGAAAATGCATGAAAATGTTAAAAGTATTCTTGCACATTAAAATGAGCATTAACTATATTTTGTGTTTTTGAACCCATGAAAATAATACAAGTATTATTGCGCATTAACTATATTTTGTGTTTTTGAATGCATGAAAATGCATGAAAATGTTAAAAGTATTCTTCCACATTAAAATGAGCATTAACTATATTTTGTGTTTTTGAACCCATGAAAATAATACAAGTATTATTGCGCATTAACTATATTTTGTGTGTTTGAATCCATGAAAATAATACAAGTATTATTGCGCATTAACTATATTTTGTGTTTTTGAATGCATGAAAATAATACAAGTATTATTGCGCATTAACTATATTTTGTGTTTTTGAACCCATGAAAATAATACAAGTATTATTGCGCATTAACTATATTTTGTGTTTTTGAATGCATGAAAATAATACAAGTATTATTGCGCATTAACTATATTTTGTGTTTTTGAATGCATGAAAATGCATGAAAATGTTAAAAGTATTCTTGCACATTAAAATGAGCATTAACTATATTTTGTGTTTTTGAACCCATGAAAATAATACAAGTATTATTGCGCATTAACTATATTTTGTGTTTTTGAATGCATGAAAATGCATGAAAATGTTAAAAGTATTCTTGCACATTAAAATGAGCATTAACTATATATTGTGTTTTTGAACCCATGAAAATAATACAAGTATTATTGCGCATTAACTATATTTTGTGTTTTTGAACCCATGAAAATAATACAAGTATTATTGCGCATTAACTATATTTTGTGTTTTTGAACCCATGAAAATAATACAAGTATTATTGCGCATTAACTATATTTTGTGTTTTTGAATGCATGAAAATGCCTGAAAATGTTAAAAGTATTCTTGCACATTAAAATGAGCATTAACTATATTTTGTGTTTTTGAACCCATGAAAATAATACAAGTATTATTGCGCATTAACTATATTTTGTGTTTTTGAATGCATGAAAATGCATGAAAATGTTAAAAGTATTCTTGCACATTAAAATGAGCATTAACTATATTTTGTGTTTTTGAACCCATGAAAATAATACAAGTATTATTGCGCATTAACTATATTTTGTGTTTTTGAACCCATGAAAATAATACAAGTATTATTGCGCATTAACTATATTTTGTGTTTTTGAACCCATGAAAATAATACAAGTATTATTGCGCATTAACTATATTTTGTGTTTTTGAATGCATGAAAATGCATGAAAATGTTACAAGTATTCTTGCACATTAAAATGAGCATTAACTGTATTTTGTGTTTTTGAACTCATGAAAATAATACAAGTATTATTGCGCATTAACTATATTTTGTGTTTTTGAATGCATGAAAATGCATGAAAATGTTAAAAGTATTCTTGCGCATTAACTATATTTTGTGTTTTTGAACCCATGAAAATAATACAAGTATTATTGCGCATTAACTATATTTTGTGTTTTTGAATGCATGAAAATAATACAAGTATTATTGCGCATTAACTATATTTTGTGTTTTTGAACCCATGAAAATAATACAAGTATTATTGCGCATTAACTATATTTTGTGTTTTTGAATGCATGAAAATGCATGAAAATGTTAAAAGTATTCTTCCACATTAAAATGAGCATTAACTATATATTGTGTTTTTGAACCCATGAAAATAATACAAGTATTATTGCGCATTAACTATATTTTGTGTTTTTGAACCCATGAAAATAATACAAGTATTATTGCGCATTAACTATATTTTGTGTTTTTGAATGCATGAAAATGCCTGAAAATGTTAAAAGTATTCTTGCACATTAAAATGAGCATTAACTATATTTTGTGTTTTTGAACCCATGAAAATAATACAAGTATTATTGCGCATTAACTATATTTTGTGTTTTTGAATGCATGAAAATGCATGAAAATGTTAAAAGTATTCTTGCACATTAAAATGAGCATTAACTATATTTTGTGTTTTTGAACCCATGAAAATAATACAAGTATTATTGCGCATTAACTATATTTTGTGTTTTTGAATGCATGAAAATAATACAAGTATTATTGCGCATTAACTATATTTTGTGTTTTTGAACCCATGAAAATAATACAAGTATTATTGCGCATTAACTATATTTTGTGTTTTTGAATGCATGAAAATGCATGAAAATGTTAAAAGTATTCTAGCACATTAAAATGAGCATTAACTATATTTTGTGTTTTTGAACCCATGAAAATAATACAAGTATTATTGCGCATTAACTATATTTTGTGTTTTTGTATGCATGAAAATAATACAAGTATTATTGCGCATTAACTATATTTTGTGTTTTTGAACCCATGAAAATAATACAAGTATTATTGCGCATTAACTATATTTTGTGTTTTTGAATGCATGAAAATGCATGAAAATGTAACAAGTATTCTTGCACATTAAAATGAGCATTAACTGTATTTTGTGTTTTTGAACCCATGAAAATAATACAAGTATTATTGCGCATTAACTATATTTTGTGTTTTTGAATGCATGAAAATAATACAAGTATTATTGCGCATTAACCATATTTTGTGTTTTTGAATGCATGAAAATGCATGAAAATGTTAAAAGTATTCTTGCACATTAAAATGAGCATTAACTATATTTTGTGTTTTTGAACGCATGAAAATAATACAAGTATTATTGCGCATTAACTATATTTTGTGTTTTTGAACCCATGAAAATAATACAAGTATTATTGCGCATTAACTATATTTTGTGTTTTTGAACCCATGAAAATAATACAAGTATTATTGCGCATTAACTATATATTGTGTTTTTGAACCCATGAAAATAATACAAGTATTATTGCGCATTAACTATATTTTGTGTTTTTGAACCCATGAAAATAATACAAGTATTATTGCGCATTAACTATATTTTGTGTTTTTGAACCCATGAAAATAATACAAGTATTATTGCGCATTAACTATATTTTGTGTTTTTGAATGCATGAAAATGCATGAAAATGTTACAAGTATTCTTGCACATTAAAATGAGCATTAACTATATTTTGTGTTTTTGAACCCATGAAAATAATACAAGTATTATTGCGCATTAACTATATTTTGTGTGTTTGAATGCATGAAAATAATACAAGTATTATTGCGCATTAACTATATTTTGTGTTTTTGAATGCATGAAAATGCATGAAAATGTTAAAAGTATTCTTGCACATTAAAATGAGCATTAACTATATTTTGTGTTTTTGAACCCATGAAAATAATACAAGTATTATTGCGCATTAACTATATTTTGTGTTTTTGAATGCATGAAAATGCATGAAAATGTTAAAAGTATTCTTCCACATTAAAATGAGCATTAACTATATTTTGTGTTTTTGAACCCATGAAAATAATACAAGTATTATTGCGCATTAACTATATTTTGTGTGTTTGAATCCATGAAAATAATACAAGTATTATTGCGCATTAACTATATTTTGTGTTTTTGAATGCATGAAAATAATACAAGTATTATTGCGCATTAACTATATTTTGTGTTTTTGAACCCATGAAAATAATACAAGTATTATTGCGCATTAACTATATTTTGTGTTTTTGAATGCATGAAAATAATACAAGTATTATTGCGCATTAACTATATTTTGTGTTTTTGAATGCATGAAAATGCATGAAAATGTTAAAAGTATTCTTGCACATTAAAATGAGCATTAACTATATTTTGTGTTTTTGAACCCATGAAAATAATACAAGTATTATTGCGCATTAACTATATTTTGTGTTTTTGAATGCATGAAAATGCATGAAAATGTTAAAAGTATTCTTGCACATTAAAATGAGCATTAACTATATTTTGTGTTTTTGAACCCATGAAAATAATACAAGTATTATTGCGCATTAACTATATTTTGTGTTTTTGAACGCATGAAAATAATACAAGTATTATTGCGCATTAACTTTATTTTGTGTTTTTGAACCCATGAAAATAATACAAGTATTATTGCGCATTAACTATATTTTGTGTTTTTGAATGCATGAAAATGCATGAAAATGTTAAAAGTATTCTTGCACATTAAAATGAGCATTAACTATATTTTGTATTTTTGAACGCATGAAAATAATACAAGTATTATTGCGCATTAACTATATTTTGTGATTTTGAACCCATGAAAATAATACAAGTATTATTGCGCATTAACTATATTTTGTGTTTTTGAATGCATGAAAATGCATGAAAATGTTAAAAGTATTCTTGCACATTAAAATGAGCATTAACTATATTTTGTGTTTTTGAACCCATGAAAATAATACAAGTATTATTGCGCATTAACTATATTTTGTGTTTTTGAATCCATGAAAATAATACAAGTATTATTGCGCATTAACTATATTTTGTGTTTTTGAATGCATGAAAATGCATGAAAATGTTAAAAGTATTCTTGCACATTAAAATGAGCATTAACTATATTTTGTGTTTTTGAACCCATGAAAATAATACAAGTATTATTGCGCATTAACTATATTTTGTGTTTTTGAATGCATGAAAATAATACAAGTATTATTGCGCATTAACTATATTTTGTGTTTTTGAACCCATGAAAATAATACAAGTATTATTGCGCATTAACTATATTTTGTGTTTTTGAATGCATGAAAATGCATGAAAATGTTAAAAGTATTCTTCCACATTAAAATGAGCATTAACTATATATTGTGTTTTTGAACCCATGAAAATAATACAAGTATTATTGCGCATTAACTATATTTTGTGTTTTTGAACCCATGAAAATAATACAAGTATTATTGCGCATTAACTATATTTTGTGTTTTTGAACCCATGAAAATAATACAAGTATTATTGCGCATTAACTATATTTTGTGTTTTTGAATGCATGAAAATGCCTGAAAATGTTAAAAGTATTCTTGCACATTAAAATGAGCATTAACTATATTTTGTGTTTTTGAACCCATGAAAATAATACAAGTATTATTGCGCATTAACTATATTTTGTGTTTTTGAATGCATGAAAATGCATGAAAATGTTAAAAGTATTCTTGCACATTAAAATGAGCATTAACTATATTTTGTGTTTTTGAACCCATGAAAATAATACAAGTATTATTGCGCATTAACTATATTTTGTGTTTTTGAACCCATGAAAATAATACAAGTATTATTGCGCATTAACTATATTTTGTGTTTTTGAACCCATGAAAATAATACAAGTATTATTGCGCATTAACTATATTTTGTGTTTTTGAATGCATGAAAATGCATGAAAATGTTACAAGTATTCTTGCACATTAAAATGAGCATTAACTGTATTTTGTGTTTTTGAACTCATGAAAATAATACAAGTATTATTGCGCATTAACTATATTTTGTGTTTTTGAATGCATGAAAATGCATGAAAATGCATGAAAATGTTAAAAGTATTCTTGCACATTAAAATGAGCATTAACTATATTTTGTGTTTTTGAACCCATGAAAATAATACAAGTATTATTGCGCATTAACTATATTTTGTGTTTTTGAATGCATGAAAATAATACAAGTATTATTGCGCATTAACTATATTTTGTGTTTTTGAACCCATGAAAATAATACAAGTATTATTGCGCATTAACTATATTTTGTGTTTTTGAATGCATGAAAATGCATGAAAATGTTAAAAGTATTCTTCCACATTAAAATGAGCATTAACTATATATTGTGTTTTTGAACCCATGAAAATAATACAAGTATTATTGCGCATTAACTATATTTTGTGTTTTTGAACCCATGAAAATAATACAAGTATTATTGCGCATTAACTATATTTTGTGTTTTTGAATGCATGAAAATGCCTGAAAATGTTAAAAGTATTCTTGCACATTAAAATGAGCATTAACTATATTTTGTGTTTTTGAACCCATGAAAATAATACAAGTATTATTGCGCATTAACTATATTTTGTGTTTTTGAATGCATGAAAATGCATGAAAATGTTAAAAGTATTCTTGCACATTAAAATGAGCATTAACTATATTTTGTGTTTTTGAACCCATGAAAATAATACAAGTATTATTGCGCATTAACTATATTTTGTGTTTTTGAATGCATGAAAATGCATGAAAATGTTACAAGTATTCTTGCACATTAAAATGAGCATTAACTGTATTTTGTGTTTTTGAACTCATGAAAATAATACAAGTATTATTGCGCATTAACTATATTTTGTGTTTTTGAACCCATGAAAATAATACAAGTATTATTGCGCATTAACTATATTTTGTGTTTTTGAACCCATGAAAATAATACAAGTATTATTGCGCATTAACTATATTTTGTGTTTTTGAACCCATGAAAATAATACAAGTATTATTGCGCATTAACTATATTTTGTGTTTTTGAATGCATGAAAATGCATGAAAATGTTAAAAGTATTCTTGCACATTAAAATGAGCATTAACTATATTTTGTGTTTTTGAATCCATGAAAATAATAAAAGTATTATTGCGCATTAACTATATTTTGTGTTTTTGAATGCATGAAAATGCATGAAAATGTTAAAAGTATTCCTGCACATTAAAATGAGCATTAACTATATTTTGTGTTTTTGAACCCATGAAAATAATACAAGTATTATTGCGCATTAACTATATTTTGTGTTTTTGAACCCATGAAAATAATACAAGTATTATTGCGCATTAACTATATTTTGTGTTTTTGAACCCATGAAAATAATACAAGTATTATTGCGCATTAACTATATTTTGTGTTTTTGAATGCATGAAAATGCATGAAAATGTTACAAGTATTCTTGCACATTAAAATGAGCATTAACTGTATTTTGTGTTTTTGAACTCATGAAAATAATACAAGTATTATTGCGCATTAACTATATTTTGTGTTTTTGAACCCATGAAAATAATACAAGTATTATTGCGCATTAACTATATTTTGTGTTTTTGAATGCATGAAAATGCATGAAAATGTTAAAAGTATTCTTGCACATTAAAATGAGCATTAACTATATTTTGTGTTTTTGAACCCATGAAAATAATACAAGTATTATTGCGCATTAACTATATTTTGTGTTTTTGAATGCATGAAAATGCATGAAAATGTTACAAGTATTCTTGCACATTAAAATGAGCATTAACTGTATTTTGTGTTTTTGAACTCATGAAAATAATACAAGTATTATTGCGCATTAACTGTATTTTGTGTTTTTGAACTCATGAAAATAATACAAGTATTATTGCGCATTAACTATATTTTGTGTTTTTGAACCCATGAAAATAATACAAGTATTATTGCGCATTAACTATATTTTGTGTTTTTGAACTTATGAAAATAATACAAGTATTATTGCGCATTAACTATATTTTGTGTTTTTGAACCCATGAAAATAATACAAGTATTATTGCGCATTAACTATATTTTGTGTTTTTGAATGCATGAAAATGCATGAAAATGTTAAAAGTATTCTTGCACATTAAAATGAGCATTAACTATATTTTGTGTTTTTGAACGCATGAAAATAATACAAGTATTATTGCGCATTAACTATATTTTGTGTTTTTGAACCCATGAAAATAATACAAGTATTATTGCGCATTAACTATATTTTGTGTTTTTGAATGCATGAAAATAATACAAGTATTATTGCGCATTAACTATATTTTGTGTTTTTGAATGCATGAAAATGCATGAAAATGTTAAAAGTATTCTTGCACATTAAAATGAGCATTAACTATATTTTGTGTTTTTGAACCCATGAAAATAGTACAAGTATTATTGCGCATTAACTATATTTTGTGTTTTTGAATCCATGAAAATAATACAAGTATTATTGCGCATTAACTATATTTTGTGTTTTTGAATGCATGAAAATAATACAAGTATTATTGCGCATTAACTATATTTTGTGTTTTTGAACCCATGAAAATAATACAAGTATTATTGCGCATTAACTATATTTTGTGTTTTTGAATGCATGAAAATAATACAAGTATTATTGCGCATTAACTATATTTTGTGTTTTTGAACCCATGAAAATAATACAAGTATTATTGCGCATTAACTATATTTTGTGTTTTTGAATGCATGAAAATGCATGAAAATGTTAAAAGTATTCTTCCACATTAAAATGAGCATTAACTATATATTGTGTTTTTGAACCCATGAAAATAATACAAGTATTATTGCGCATTAACTATATTTTGTGTTTTTGAACCCATGAAAATAATACAAGTATTATTGCGCATTAACTATATTTTGTGTTTTTGAACCCATGAAAATAATACAAGTATTATTGCGCATTAACTATATTTTGTGTTTTTGAACCCATGAAAATAATACAAGTATTATTGCGCATTAACTATATTTTGTGTTTTTGAACCCATGAAAATAATACAAGTATTATTGCGCATTAACTATATTTTGTGTTTTTGAACCCATGAAAATAATACAAGTATTATTGCGCATTAACTATATTTTGTGTTTTTGAACCCATGAAAATAATACAAGTATTATTGCGCATTAACTATATTTTGTGTTTTTGAACGCATGAAAATAATACAAGTATTATTGCGCATTAACTATATTTTGTGTTTTTGAATGCATGAAAAAGCATGAAAATGTTAAAAGTATTCTTGCACATTAAAATGAGCATTAACTATATTTTGTGTTTTTGAACCCATGAAAATAATACAAGTATTATTGCGCATTAACTATATTTTGTGTTTTTGAATGCATGAAAATGCATGAAAATGTTACAAGTATTCTTGCACATTAAAATGAGCATTAACTGTATTTTGTGTTTTTGAACTCATGAAAATAATACAAGTATTATTGCGCATTAACTATATTTTGTGTTTTTGAACCCATGAAAATAATACAAGTATTATTGCGCATTAACTATATTTTGTGTTTTTGAACCCATGAAAATAATACAAGTATTATTGCGCATTAACTATATTTTGTGTTTTTGAACCCATGAAAATAATACAAGTATTATTGCGCATTAACTATATTTTGTGTTTTTGAATGCATGAAAATGCATGAAAATGTTAAAAGTATTCTTGCACATTAAAATGAGCATTAACTATATTTTGTGTTTTTGAACCCATGAAAATAATACAAGTATTATTGCGCATTAACTATATTTTGTGTTTTTGAATGCATGAAAATGCATGAAAATGTTAAAAGTATTCCTGCACATTAAAATGAGCATTAACTATATTTTGTGTTTTTGAACCCATGAAAATAATACAAGTATTATTGCGCATTAACTATATTTTGTGTTTTTGAACCCATGAAAATAATACAAGTATTATTGCGCATTAACTATATTTTGTGTTTTTGAACCCATGAAAATAATACAAGTATTATTGCGCATTAACTATATTTTGTGTTTTTGAATGCATGAAAATGCATGAAAATGTTACAAGTATTCTTGCACATTAAAATGAGCATTAACTGTACTTTGTGTTTTTGAACTCATGAAAATAATACAAGTATTATTGCGCATTAACTATATTTTGTGTTTTTGAACCCATGAAAATAATACAAGTATTATTGCGCATTAACTATATTTTGTGTTTTTGAACCCATGAAAATAATACAAGTATTATTGCGCATTAACTATATTTTGTGTTTTTGAATGCATGAAAATGCATGAAAATGTTAAAAGTATTCTTGCACATTAAAATGAGCATTAACTATATTTTGTGTTTTTGAACCCATGAAAATAATACAAGTATTATTGCGCATTAACTATATTTTGTGTTTTTGAACCCATGAAAATAATACAAGTATTATTGCGCATTAACTATATTTTGTGTTTTTGAATGCATGAAAATGCATGAAAATGTTAAAAGTATTCTTGCACATTAAAATGAGCATTAACTATATTTTGTGTTTTTGAATGCATGAAAATGCATGAAAATGTTAAAAGTATTCCTGCACATTAAAATGAGCATTAACTATATTTTGTGTTTTTGAACCCATGAAAATAATACAAGTATTATTGCGCATTAACTATATTTTGTGTTTTTGAACCCATGAAAATAATACAAGTATTATTGCGCATTAACTATATTTTGTGTTTTTGAACCCATGAAAATAATACAAGTATTATTGCGCATTAACTATATTTTGTGTTTTTGAATGCATGAAAATGCATGAAAATGTTAAAAGTATTCTTGCACATTAAAATGAGCATTAACTATATTTTGTGTTTTTGAACCCATGAAAATAATACAAGTATTATTGCGCATTAACTATATTTTGTGTTTTTGAATGCATGAAAATGCATGAAAATGTTAAAAGTATTCCTGCACATTAAAATGAGCATTAACTATATTTTGTGTTTTTGAACCCATGAAAATAATACAAGTATTATTGCGCATTAACTATATTTTGTGTTTTTGAATGCATGAAAATGCATGAAAATGTTACAAGTATTCTTGCACATTAAAATGAGCATTAATTGAATTTTGTGTTTTTGAACTCATGAAAATAATACAAGTATTATTGCGCATTAACTATATTTTGTGTTTTTGAACCCATGAAAATAATACAAGTATTATTGCGCATTAACTATATTTTGTGTTTTTGAACCCATGAAAATAATACAAGTATTATTGCGCATTAACTATATTTTGTGTTTTTGAACCCATGAAAATAATACAAGTATTATTGCGCATTAACTATATTTTGTGTTTTTGAATGCATGAAAATGCATGAAAATGTTACAAGTATTCTTGCACATTAAAATGAGCATTAATTGAATTTTGTGTTTTTGAACTCATGAAAATAATACAAGTATTATTGCGCATTAACTATATTTTGTGTTTTTGAACCCATGAAAATAATACAAGTATTATTGCGCATTAACTATATTTTGTGTTTTTGAATGCATGAAAATAATACAAGTATTATTGCGCATTAACTATATTTTGTGTTTTTGAACCCATGAAAATAATACAAGTATTATTGCGCATTAACTATATTTTGTGTTTTTGAACCCATGAAAATAATACAAGTATTATTGCGCATTAACTATATTTTGTGTTTTTGAATGCATGAAAATGTTAAAAGTATTCTTGCACATTAAAATGAGCATTAACTATATTTTGTGTTTTTGAACCCATGAAAATAATACAAGTATTATTGCGCATTAACTATATTTTGTGTTTTTGAACCCATGAAAATAATACAAGTATTATTGCGCATTAACTATATTTTGTGTTTTTGAACCCATGAAAATAATACAAGTATTATTGCGCATTAACTATATTTTGTGTTTTTGAATGCATGAAAATGCATGAAAATGTTAAAAGTATTCTTGCACATTAAAATGAGCATTAACTATATTTTGTGTTTTTGAACCCATGAAAATAATACAAGTATTATTGCGCATTAACTATATTTTGTGTTTTTGAATTCATGAAAATGCATGAAAATGTTAAAAGTATTCCTGCACATTAAAATGAGCATTAACTATATTTTGTGTTTTTGAACCCATGAAAATAATACAAGTATTATTGCGCATTAACTATATTTTGTGTTTTTGAATGCATGAAAATGCATGAAAATGTTACAAGTATTCTTGCACATTAAAATGAGCATTAATTGTATTTTGTGTTTTTGAACTCATGAAAATAATACAAGTATTATTGCGCATTAACTATATTTTGTGTTTTTGAACCCATGAAAATAATACAAGTATTATTGCGCATTAACTATATTTTGTGTTTTTGAACCCATGAAAATAATACAAGTATTATTGCGCATTAACTATATTTTGTGTTTTTGAACCCATGAAAATAATACAAGTATTATTGCGCATTAACTATATTTTGTGTTTTTGAACCCATGAAAATAATACAAGTATTATTGCGCATTAACTATATTTTGTGTTTTTGAATGCATGAAAATGCATGAAAATGTTAAAAGTATTCTTGCACATTAAAATGAGCATTAACTATATTTTGTGTTTTTGAACCCATGAAAATAATACAAGTATTATTGCGCATTAACTATATTTTGTGTTTTTGAACCCATGAAAATAATACAAGTATTATTGCGCATTAACTATATTTTGTGTTTTTGAATGCATGAAAATGCATGAAAATGTTACAAGTATTCTTGCACATTAAAATGAGCATTAATTGTATTTTGTGTTTTTGAACTCATGAAAATAATACAAGTATTATTGCGCATTAACTATATTTTGTGTTTTTGAACCCATGAAAATAATACAAGTATTATTGCGCATTAACTATATTTTGTGTTTTTGAATGCATGAAAATGCATGAAAATGTTAAAAGTATTCCTGCACATTAAAATGAGCATTAACTATATTTTGTGTTTTTGAACCCATGAAAATAATACAAGTATTATTGCGCATTAACTATATTTTGTGTTTTTGAATGCATGAAAATGCATGAAAATGTTACAAGTATTCTTGCACATTAAAATGAGCATTAATTGAATTTTGTGTTTTTGAACTCATGAAAATAATACAAGTATTATTGCGCATTAACTATATTTTGTGTTTTTGAACCCATGAAAATAATACAAGTATTATTGCGCATTAACTATATTTTGTGTTTTTGAATGCATGAAAATAATACAAGTATTATTGCGCATTAACTATATTTTGTGTTTTTGAACCCATGAAAATAATACAAGTATTATTGCGCATTAACTATATTTTGTGTTTTTGAATACATGAAAATGCATGAAAATGTTAAAAGTATTCTTGCACATTAAAATAAGCATTAACTATATTTTGTGTTTTTGAACCCATGAAAATAATACAAGTATTATTGCGCATTAACTATATTTTGTGTTTTTGAACCCATGAAAATAATACAAGTATTATTGCGCATTAACTATATTTTGTGTTTTTGAATGCATGAAAATGTTAAAAGTATTCTTGCACATTAAAATGAGCATTAACTATATTTTGTGTTTTTGAACCCATGAAAATAATACAAGTATTATTGCGCATTAACTATATTTTGTGTTTTTGAACCCATGAAAATAATACAAGTATTATTGCGCATTAACTATATTTTGTGTTTTTGAACCCATGAAAATAATACAAGTATTATTGCGCATTAACTATATTTTGTGTTTTTGAATGCATGAAAATGCATGAAAATGTTACAAGTATTCTTGCACATTAAAATGAGCATTAATTGTATTTTGTGTTTTTGAACTCATGAAAATAATACAAGTATTATTGCGCATTAACTATATTTTGTGTTTTTGAACCCATGAAAATAATACAAGTATTATTGCGCATTAACTATATTTTGTGTTTTTGAACCCATGAAAATAATACAAGTATTATTGCGCATTAACTATATTTTGTGTTTTTGAACCCATGAAAATAATACAAGTATTATTGCGCATTAACTATATTTTGTGTTTTTGAACCCATGAAAATAATACAAGTATTATTGCGCATTAACTATATTTTGTGTTTTTGAACCAATGAAAATAATACAAGTATTATTGCGCATTAACTATATTTTGTGTTTTTGAATGCATGAAAATGCATGAAAATGTTAAAAGTATTCTTGCACATTAAAATGAGCATTAACTATATTTTGTGTTTTTGAACCCATGAAAATAATACAAGTATTATTGCGCATTAACTATATTTTGTATTTTTGAACCCATGAAAATAATACAAGTATTATTGCGCATTAACTATATTTTGTGTTTTTGAATGCATGAAAATGCATGAAAATGTTACAAGTATTCTTGCACATTAAAATGAGCATTAACTATATTTTGTGTTTTTGAACCCATGAAAATAATACAAGTATTATTGCGCATTAACTATATTTTGTGTTTTTGAACCCATGAAAATAATACAAGTATTATTGCGCATTAACTATATTTTATGTTTTTGAATGCATGAAAATGCATGAAAATGTTACAAGTATTCTTGCACATTAAAATGAGCATTAACTGTATTTTGTGTTTTTGAACTCATGAAAATAATACAAGTATTATTGCGCATTAACTATATTTTGTGTTTTTGAACCCATGAAAATAATACAAGTATTATTGCGCATTAACTATATTTTGTGTTTTTGAACCCATGAAAATAATACAAGTATTATTGCGCATTAACTATATTTTGTGTTTTTGAATGCATGAAAATGCATGAAAATGTTAAAAGTATTCTTGCACATTAAAATGAGCATTAACTATATTTTGTGTTTTTGAACCCATGAAAATAATACAAGTATTATTGCGCATTAACTATATTTTGTGTTTTTGAATGCATGAAAATGCATGAAAATGTTAAAAGTATTCCTGCACATTAAAATGAGCATTAACTATATTTTGTGTTTTTGAACCCATGAAAATAATACAAGTATTATTGCGCATTAACTATATTTTGTGTTTTTGAATGCATGAAAATGCATGAAAATGTTAAAAGTATTCTTGCACATTAAAATAAGCATTAACTATATTTTGTGTTTTTGAACCCATGAAAATAATACAAGTATTATTGCGCATTAACTATATTTTGTGTTTTTGAACCCATGAAAATAATACAAGTATTATTGCGCATTAACTATATTTTGTGTTTTTGAATGCATGAAAATGTTAAAAGTATTCTTGCACATTAAAATGAGCATTAACTATATTTTGTGTTTTTGAACCCATGAAAATAATACAAGTATTATTGCGCATTAACTATATTTTGTGTTTTTGAACCCATGAAAATAATACAAGTATTATTGCGCATTAACTATATTTTGTGTTTTTGAACCCATGAAAATAATACAAGTATTATTGCGCATTAACTATATTTTGTGTTTTTGAATGCATGAAAATGCATGAAAATGTTAAAAGTATTCTTGCACATTAAAATGAGCATTAACTATATTTTGTGTTTTTGAACCC
This sequence comes from Ornithomya fringillina, assembly GCA_963978525.1. Taxonomy (NCBI): domain Eukaryota; kingdom Metazoa; phylum Arthropoda; class Insecta; order Diptera; family Hippoboscidae; genus Ornithomya; species Ornithomya fringillina. Next base: position 13,146,547 of record OZ021694.1, read on the forward strand.
ATGAAAATAATACAAGTATTATTGCGCATTAACTATATTTTGTGTTTTTGAATTCATGAAAATGCATGAAAATGTTAAAAGTATTCTTGCACATTAAAATGAGCATTAACTATATTTTGTGTTTTTGAACCCATGAAAATAATACAAGTATTATTGCGCATTAACTATATTTTGTGTTTTTAAATGCATGAAAATGCATGAAAATGTTACAAGTATTCTTGCACATTAAAATGAGCATTAATTGTATTTTGTGTTTTTGAACTCATGAAAATAATACAAGTATTATTGCGCATTAACTATATTTTGTGTTTTTGAACCCATGAAAATAATACAAGTATTATTGCGCATTAACTATATTTTGTGTTTTTGAACCCATGAAAATAATACAAGTATTATTGCGCATTAACTATATTTTGTGTTTTTGAACCCATGAAAATAATACAAGTATTATTGCGCATTAACTATATTTTGTGTTTTTGAACCCATGAAAATAATACAAGTATTATTGCGCATTAACTATATTTTGTGTTTTTGAATGCATGAAAATGCATGAAAATGTTAAAAGTATTCTTGCACATTAAAATGAGCATTAACTATATTTTGTGTTTTTGAACCCATGAAAATAATACAAGTATTATTGCGCATTAACTATATTTTGTGTTTTTGAACCCATGAAAATAATACAAGTATTATTGCGCATTAACTATATTTTGTGTTTTTGAACCCATGAAAATAATACAAGTATTATTGCGCATTAACTATATTTTGTGTTTTTGAATGCATGAAAATGTTAAAAGTATTCTTGCACATTAAAATGAGCATTAACTATATTTTGTGTTTTTGAACCCATGAAAATAATATAAGTATTATTGCGCATTAACTATATTTTGTGTTTTTGAACCCATGAAAATAATACAAGTATTATTGCGCATTAACTATATTTTGTGTTTTTGAATGCATGAAAATGCATGAAAATGTTACAAGTATTCTTGCACATTAAAATGAGCATTAACTGTATTTTGTGTTTTTGAACTCATGAAAATAATACAAGTATTATTGCGCATTAACTATATTTTGTGTTTTTGAACCCATGAAAATAATACAAGTATTATTGCGCATTAACTATATTTTGTGTTTTTGAACCCATGAAAATAATACAAGTATTATTGCGCATTAACTATATTTTGTGTTTTTGAACCCATGAAAATAATACAAGTATTATTGCGCATTAACTATATTTTGTGTTTTTGAATGCATGAAAATGCATGAAAATGTTAAAAGTATTCTTGCACATTAAAATGAGCATTAACTATATTTTGTGTTTTTGAACCCATGAAAATAATACAAGTATTATTGCGCATTAACTATATTTTGTGTTTTTGAATGCATGAAAATGCATGAAAATGTTAAAAGTATTCCTGCACATTAAAATGAGCATTAACTATATTTTGTGTTTTTGAACCCATGAAAATAATACAAGTATTATTGCGCATTAACTATATTTTGTGTTTTTGAATGCATGAAAATGCATGAAAATGTTACAAGTATTCTTGCACATTAAAATGAGCATTAATTGAATTTTGTGTTTTTGAACTCATGAAAATAATACAAGTATTATTGCGCATTAACTATATTTTGTGTTTTTGAACCCATGAAAATAATACAAGTATTATTGCGCATTAACTATATTTTGTGTTTTTGAATGCATGAAAATAATACAAGTATTATTGCGCATTAACTATATTTTGTGTTTTTGAACCCATGAAAATAATACAAGTATTATTGCGCATTAACTATATTTTGTGTTTTTGAATGCATGAAAATGCATGAAAATGTTAAAAGTATTCTTGCACATTAAAATAAGCATTAACTATATTTTGTGTTTTTGAACCCATGAAAATAATACAAGTATTATTGCGCATTAACTATATTTTGTGTTTTTGAACCCATGAAAATAATACAAGTATTATTGCGCATTAACTATATTTTGTGTTTTTGAATGCATGAAAATGTTAAAAGTATTCTTGCACATTAAAATGAGCATTAACTATATTTTGTGTTTTTGAACCCATGAAAATAATACAAGTATTATTGCGCATTAACTGTATTTTGTGTTTTTGAACCCATGAAAATAATACAAGTATTATTGCGCATTAACTATATTTTGTGTTTTTGAACCCATGAAAATAATACAAGTATTATTGCGCATTAACTATATTTTGTGTTTTTGAATGCATGAAAATGCATGAAAATGTTACAAGTATTCTTGCACATTAAAATGAGCATTAATTGTATTTTGTGTTTTTGAACTCATGAAAATAATACAAGTATTATTGCGCATTAACTATATTTTGTGTTTTTGAACCCATGAAAATAATACAAGTATTATTGCGCATTAACTATATTTTGTGTTTTTGAACCCATGAAAATAATACAAGTATTATTGCGCATTAACTATATTTTGTGTTTTTGAACCCATGAAAATAATACAAGTAT